>CM053745.1:12376239-12420065 GCA_028658305.1 Pachyuromys duprasi | reverse complement strand
CAGGGAAACAGGGACTGTTTCAGTCATGATCTTGATGGCTGACTCTTTGACCCTCCCCCATACAAGCCGGGGAGTGACAGACTGGCTAGATCCCAGGGGAGGACATTGCAGCCAGCCCTGAGGAGTCAGGATAAGCTGGGGTTGGATGGAAGGGAAGGAGGTCCTCCCCTGTTGGTGGACTTGAAGGGGGTGGGGAGGAGGGAGATGAGGGAGGGAGTGGGAGGGTAGGAGGGACTGAGGGAGGGGGCTAAGCCTGGGATTCAAAGTACCTAACCTGTGATTGAGATAAAAATAAATAAATTAAAAAAAAAAACACCAAAATAACTGACAGAAATGACTGATGGTATGAAGGTTTGCTTTGGCTCAGGGTGCAGAGGGATTGTGGGTCCTTGTAGCTTAGTTCATGATGTAGGATTGTGTGGTGGGAACTCCTCACGTGGGGGCTGAGAGCTGTAGGAAGCTGGAGGGATTGGATGTCCGTTTACCATTTAATGTGAGTTACTTCTATCAGCCTAGCTCTTATTTTTTTTACTTTGTTATATTAATTACAGTTTATTCACTTTGTATCCCAGCTGTAGCCCCCCCCCTCATTCCCTCCCAATCCTACCTTCCCTCTTTCATCTCCTCCCATGCCCCTCCCCAAGTCTACTGATAAGGGAGTTCCTCCTCCCCTTCCCTCTGACGCTCCCTAGCTTATCAGGTCTCATCAGGACTGGCTGCATTGTCTTCCTCTGTGGCCTGGCAAGGCTGCTCTCCCCTCAGGTGGAGATGATCAAAGAGCCAGCCACTGAGTTCATGTCAGAGACAGTCCCTGTTCCCATTACTAAGGAACCCACTTGGAGACTGAGTTGCCATGGGCTACATCTGAGCAGGGGTTCTAGGTTATCTCCATGAATGGTCCTTGTTTGGAGTATCAGTCTCAGAAAAGACCCCTATGCCCAGATTTTGCTCTCCTTGTGGAGCTCCTGTCCTCTCCAGGTCTTTCTATCTCCCCTGTCTTTCCTAAGATTTCCTACACTCTGCCCAAAGTTTGGTTATGAGTCTCAGCCTCTGCTTTGATACATTTACAGTGGAATACTACTCAGCAATTAAAAACAAGGAAATGATGAAATTTGCAGGCAAATGGTGGGATCTAGAAAAGATCATCCTGAGTGAGGTGTCCCTGAAGCAGAAAGACACACATGATATATACTCACTTATAAGTGGATATTAGACATATAATAAAGGATAAACATACTAAAATCTGTACACCTAAAGAAGCTAAGTAGGAAGGAGGACCCTGGGTAAGATGCTCAGCCCTCACTCAGAAAGACACATGGGGTGGACATTGGAAGACTAGCTCTTTCTTGTAAAGCTGCACACATTTCAAAATGTAGTGTTGCAAGTGAGGGGAGAGAACAGAAAACAAGAGGCTGTGAAGTACTTTTCAGATTCAAACCACCCTAGGGGCTTTATGATGGATGCTTCTGGACAGATGCCCACAAAGGCTATTATCAAAACAAACTAGTGCACTGTGTACTGTTGCCTAGAAATCCACTCCTTCCTGTTTCACTCAGAGGCACACAATGTCCAGGTCTCTCTCTCCAACCCTCCCCAGAAAGGTATATATATAAGTGTGTGTGAAAAAAAAGTGTGTGTATTCATGTGTATATGTATATGTGTGTGTGTGAGTTCTTTGCCTTAGTCTTTGGCAGATATTTGCATGTGAAATTAAGGTTGGCTGAGCCAAGTCTACTTATTCTATTGAAAGCTGAAAATGATGTCTGACTTTTAAAAGGCAAACCTTGAAGGGGTAAGTTCATCTGTGTGCTAGTTCTAAGTCAAAACCCCTGCAGCAGAATAGTGACCTATCTGAGCTCTATCCCTGGTGCTTTCTAGTTTTCTGAATTTGGAAAAAAAAATGACATAACTTCTCTCGTTGCTGTTGCATGTTTGAGTGTTACTTTGAAGCACACATCCTTCTCTTTATTGCCATACTCCTATAAATAGAATGCACTTTCCTCACGACATTCAATAAATAGCAGTTGAATAAATCAATCAAGTGGAAACAGTAATTCTGTCTCGTGGGGGCAATTACAGACACTGAGTAAGACAGCACTGCCAAATCCGGGCTAGGCCCTTGGGATGTTTGTTTCATGTGACTCAACATTTTATGATTCTGTACATGTTTACAGTGTTAGGTGACTAAGAATATGGGTTAAATATAGTCTTTCATCCAATATTTTATATTTTTTTTTGGCTCAAATCCAGGGCTTTGCGCATGGTATACGAGGGCTGTACCACACAGCCACAGCCCTAGGGGCCTTTATAGCCAATTTCCCAGAAGCCATGTCCTCTTACTTAGTTCTTGTGACTTCTGCACATTGACATTTCCATCTTTCACTAAGGCCCACCAAAACTGTGTTTATCAAGTTCATTGGTGAATCATCCCCTGTCTCCTGAGCCCTGTGTACCCACGGGTGCAGTTGGAGATCTGTCTTGAGGTTCGTGCCTTGCTCAGCGTCCAGGATGCTCTCACGTTGTTGAGCTTTCTGCCTCCTCCCTGGAGTCTCCTTTAGAGCTTCCATCACCTTCCCCCGTGCTTTTCGGCCTCCTAAGTTGACGGCCACAGCTCCCTACCTCAAAGCTGTGTCTGTTTTCTCTCTGCATTAGTTTGTGTCCTGATAGGAAGCAACTGTGAAACTCAAGAAGAGTTTGATAATGCGATTTTTACAAGCATCATTTAGAGCATTGACAGCAGATAAAGAATACAGAGCCTCAGCACTTACGGTCCCAATAAACCCATTGCTGAAAATGATGTTAGTGGAACACGGATTGAGCACGTCTACTATGCAGACATGAGAGATCAGCAGCACGGCACTCAGAGCGCAGGCTTGTTCTCCCTTCTGCTCAGGGAGGTTCCTGCCGCTCCCCGCTGTACCAAGGGGATGCCTGCCACGTCATTCCTCTGCCAGGGAAGATCAAAGGTCAAGATTCACATTGTTGTGTACACCACTTTCACAGTGATACAAAATCAAAAAAATATATCACATCGTTGAATCACCTTTAAGTTAGGGACCACCTGCGTTCTGGTGTTGGAAACAGTGGGTGGTTACTGGAATACAGAGAGGGTAGCAGAAGGTGTCAGCTACTGCCTGGGAATTGACTCAAACACACTGCTCAGCAGAGTGGAGGATCTCTCCAGACCTGCCACCGCATAGTCTCTCCTCTTACTTGTCCATATCTTGATAATGGGCCCACATACGGAGCACAAAGTCGAGTCAGACATCTCATTCATAAAGTCCAGTGGGCCAGTCTCCTGGGGATGAGGGGCGAGGCTTGTTTTGTCAGCAAGCCAATGTCTCCTGGAGGTTGAAGGAGACACAGGGCACAGTGGCTCAGAGAGGCTTTGGAGCCATTTTACCTTCTTCCCCCAGCCCTGCCACAGCTTGGGTTTGTTCGCCATTGTCAGTGAAGGCAAGTGTGGTGCTCTCCAGAATTCACAAAAGCAACGTGCATGGAAGAAGATACAGTGCCCGGGGTTGTGAGCTAACCTTGAGTTGGTGCTCTGTTGGCTCGCCTCTCTGCACTTTCATTTGACACTAATGATGCGCTCTGACGCGTGTGGTTGCAGGTGGTGGTGGGGCCCATACAGAACATATCAGTTTCAGTGGCTCAGAACTAGGCAATGTCTGTGTGGAGAGGAAGAGAGATTGGGTGAACTCATTTTGGTATCTAACAGGCTCCCCAAAACTGCCAGGAAACTGAAAGGGCATCAGACCACCAGCTTATTGGCATGCAGTTAAAATGCCTCTAACTGCTTTCCAATCACCTGTGCAGGAGTGGAGATGAGCAAAGATTGTCATTGGAAAAGATACCTGCCATAATTTCTCTCTCTAACAAGCAGCTTCACTTGCTGTCTGGGGCACACTGTCATTTTGTCTCTATCACACTGAAAGAACCGGCTGGTGCGGTCGATTCCACGGAGCACCCATCAATCCAGTTAAACACGCAGCAGGGAAGGAAGACCCAGCAATCAATAACTGTGGCTTCCCTGAACGGACGAGTCTATTGTCGGACTTGTGTGTTCACTTGCTGCCAAGCCTATGATGTGTTGTAAGGACTTATAGGACAAAGACAGGCCCTGGGGAAAGTGTACCATGTGAGAATCGGCACAGCAGGCTTACCAAGCCTGACATTACTACTCAGGGGCTCACTCTGTGACACAGGCATTGTTCCTTGTGGCCTGCCATGGCCTCTGGAGAGCCCTGGGTAGCTGTGGTCACCAACCGCCCTGAGCTGAGCATCAAGCAGGATAGACACATTATGCATTATTGTTCCTTCTCAGTAAGCAATGTGGATGTTGCTCTTCCTCCCTCCTCTCACTAGAGGAATGAAGAGAAACTGCTCATTCCCTTAGCTGGTAATAGGAAGCAGGGTCAGGGACGCTCTGGTCATTGCTGTGGTAGCTGGTCTCAGCTATCAACTTGTCTGCATCTGGACACGCCTGTAAGGGAGCTTCTCAGTCATGTTATTTGATGTGCGAAGACCCACTCTTCAGCAAGAGGGTTAGAGGAGCGGTTGTGCATTTTATCTGCTCACCTTCCCATCATGCTCTTGAGTCCGTCGGCTCTTCTGCTGCCTCTTCACCCCTTCGCTGACACCGGGCTTCCAGCGAAGACTAGTGGCTTTCTGGAAATCCCCTGTTCCTTCGATGCCAGGTTGAGACTGCTAAGACACCTGGCCTTGTGGACTGAGCACGACTATCTTCTCAGCCTGTGTGGTCTGAAAATAGTCGTGGCGGGACTACCTAGACTTCATCTTGTGAGCTAAACTAATATGCACTAAACTAATATGAGCTAAACTAGTACGTTCTGTTCAGCTAGAGTACCAGATACAATTGCCAAGACCCAAATCCTCCTGAGATACCCTGACCTCCATCCACCTGCAGTGACTCAAAGGGATGGTGAATACTGGCATGCCTACTTACCGTGTGACCTTGGGTAACTCATCCCAACTGCTTCTGGTTTCAGTTTTCCCACCTGTAGAGTAAAGCTAATTTCTCTTCATTGGGATACTTTGTACAAAGTCAACCGTATGAGGCCCGAGACAGCGGAAGTGTGGAAAAGCCAGATTTTTAAATTTAGATTTATTTATTTGTTTGTTTGTTTATTCATTTATTTATTTTTATAGGTGTGTTGCCAGCATGTATGCCTGTGTGCCACCTGTGTGTAGTGCCTATGGAACTCAAGTTATAGATGGTTGTGTGCAGCCATGTGGGTTGTGGGAACCAAACTCAGGTCCTCTGGAAGAGCAGCTACTGTTCCTAATCATAGGAAAAGCATTGTTCCTGGGGCTGCTCAGCAAGAGTGCAGACATGGGCCATCGCAGGTCAAACTGTCCTCATTCACCTAGACACAATGGCATTGGCTTCTCCCTGACAATCAAGTGGAACAGATTAAGCAGTGGCCCCGGCAGCTGGTGCATTGAAGAAAATGGGGATTCACTCCATTTCCAGATGAGTCCCAGATGGCTGCCACGGTAGTCCTAGCACCCCATTGCCAGTGCCTTCTTGCTCTGAGGGCGTTCTAGATGCATATATTTCTCTCTTATCTTCGCAGTGATCTTGTGATGTAGGGGTCTTTTGTTTCATTTTTGCCATTGAATCTGTAAAGTGCTTTTATAAGCATGTGGGGAGCAATGTTATAACCCTGGTCTTTTGGACACAGGCTCTCAAGTTCCAGCTTCTTCAAGTTCTGGTTTCTCATTTCCTTGTTGTGTAAACTCAAGGTTGTTTCTTGATTCTCAGCCTTAACTTCCTCCTGTTCAGAAATGAGAATAATGGCAACTATCTCAGAGGCATTTTGGGCTTATCTGTGTACATATCGGCCCGTAGGAAGGGCTGATAGCTTAGGGGCAGTTCGGCCCCTGAATGACCCACAGGCTCTCAGGTGTCATCTTTTGAGATATAAAGTAAACTCTCTAGCCCAGCCAAACCACCTTTGTCTTGGCCTATAGATAAGGGAGACCAAATTCCCTGCTGCTAGAAGGCTCATGCGTCTGGTTTGCTTCCTCCGTGGAGAAGTTTTATCCTGGGCTCCAGGCTAGGAGGAGGGGCTGAGACATATTAATTCAGATCTCTGATCACAACACCGTTGTCCTCAATCGAGCAAAGAGTACGTTGATTTGAACAAGTTAACTACAAGCCCGGAGTCACCAGTAGAACATCAGTGTCACATTAAGAGAAAGAAATTATGAAACACACTTTCCCTTGGTGCCATTGGACTAAGAGTGAACCAAAATTTGAATTTTCTATTTCTTTTATCCCATGTCTTCCATCCTCCCTCTCTGTCTGTTCTATGGGTCTGATTTGTGACTGCCTGACTTCTGTCTTTCGAATCTGTCCCCTTGTCTGTATCTCGGCGTACATCCCTGACAAAGAGCTTTGCTCTCTCTTTTATTGAACAACCCCCAAAGCATCACACGGGAAAATAATGAGTGATAGTTCAGAGAAATCTTTGAAAGAGTTTACATAGGATTAAGTCTCTGACTCCAACTGACCCAGTTAACAAACAAACACTATCAAGCAACATACACAGCATTGATGGTGGATATTCATTTTGTAAAGTCACTTGCAGCCTGTTTGCTATTTTCAGCATTTATTACCATCACACACACACACACTCTCTCTCTGTCTCTCTGTCTCTCTGTCTCTGTCTCTCTCTCTCTCTCTCTCTCACACACACACACACACACACACACCTCTTATTTTTGAGTGAGGGGCATAGGAGAGCACAATAGCTTAGGATGTAAAGGTGATTCCATGGAAAATCCAAAGCAAGTAAGGTTTGTTGTTATGTTTTTCTCTTAAAGGCAGTAAAATAAACAGGCTGAGGACACAGTAGCCTTGCAGTCTTAAATCTTAAGTGACGTCAAGGCGTATTATTAACTCTGGCTGGGAGCTCTAGCAAAATGTCCAGTCTCTTAAGATGCAAGAGCTATTTTTATCTTTTTTTTTTTTAAATCACAAAGTGCCACAAAAAAAGGAAAAAGCTTTTCTGGTTCTGGTGGCAGGTTCTACATCTTGTCAAACACACAGGAACTGGAAACCATATGGAATGAGCCCTGTTCCCAACTGGGCTCAGGCAACTGCCCCTTCCTGATCCCCTAGGAACGGATGGCCCCCTTCTAAAGTCACTTGTGCTGTGCCCAAGCAGAATCACACCTCAGATTCCTGGTCTCAGAAGTCAGAAATGTTAACATTTAGTAGGTCTGGAGCTTGGGTGAGAGAAATGTAGCCAGAGTGTGGGCAGACATGTTCTGTCATGACCACTGGGAATGTGTGGAAGGAAAACAAGAACAGCATGTGTTCACTGCTGTGACTAAAGCTGCCTAGGAAGAGAGGGTTTATTTTGGCTCACAGTCTAAGGAGGTTACGGTCCATTATGGGGGAGAGAGGGGAGAAGGCATGGAGGCAGAGATGAACGGGGGCTGCTCACATCCGTCTACCAGTAGGAACCAGACAGTGGATAGGAAGTGGGACAGGCTGAAAATATTAAGCTCCCAGCCCCACCCAGTGAGCCACGACCTCTGGCAAGACAGCATTTCCTAAAGGTTCTATAGCCCATTGTGAGATTTCACAGTCAAATCACAACACAAATGCTCAGACAATAACGGGTGGACATAGCCTGGGAGAATCTGTTACCGTGGGGCCAGAGGCCACACTGAGGCCATATAAAACGGATCCCTCCAGCTTGAGCTGGGTGAAGTGGGTCTCCTGAGGAGTTCACACAAACACACTCAAGTCACTAATACAGTACATGGGGGGGGGGGGTATGACATACACCTCTGCAGAGCTCCTACTCTTTCAGGGAGTAACTTTTTTTTTACCCCGTGTTCACTGCACCCCATGTTATTTACTGTATCTTAGTCTGGCTCCCCTCATCTCCCTAAATTTTAAAGTATTGTCTGACTTATTTCTATTTGAACATTTCCTTAAGAGTTGGTGTTTCTGTTTCTGTGGCCCCCTTTAAAATGAGTGTCTGCTGGGCGTGGTGGCACTCGCCTGTAGTCCCAGAACTCGGGGAGGCAGAGTTAGGGGAATCTTTGTGAGTTTGATGTCAGCCTGGTCTACAAAAGCAAGTCCAGGACAGCCAAGGCTACACAGAGAAACCCTGTCTCAAAACAAAACAAAAACAAAAACAAACAAAAAATATATAAAATGAGTGTCATCAAGGAAATATTCAGAAATTAAGAATCTAATGAACAAATACACATATTTCTAAATGTGTATCAAGGTGAATATATTGCAATTTGTTCTGGTTAGTTTTTGTCAACTTGACACAAATTAGAGTTGTCTGGAAAGAAAGAACCTTAGCCAAGGATATACCTCCATCATATTGGCCTGTAGACATGTCTGTGTGACATTTTCTTGCTTAATGATGGATGTGAGAGGAGCCAGCTTACCGTGGGAAGTGTCACTCTTAGGCAGGCAGCCCTGGGCTCTGTAAGAAAGTAGACTGAGCAAACAGTGGGGAGCAAGCCAACACACGGTGTTCCTCCAGGGCCTCTGCTTCAGTTCCTGCCTTTGGATTCCTGCCTTGAGTTCCTGCCTTGGCTTCCTTCATTGGTGGTCTAGGACCTGTCAGACAAATCAATTCTTTCCTCCCCGTATTGGTTTTGGTGAATGTTTTACCACAGCAGCCGAGAAAGCTAACTGGTTAGGATGCTATTAAAGGTAAAAGATACTCATACAGTACCTGAATCACAAAGCGGTATCTATTCTAGCCTACAAGCTCCTTGCAGACAGAGACAGTGACTCATGCCAGTCTCATCTCCAGCTCAGAGCCCAACAACTGTCCTTAACAGTAAAGTGTCATGTTCAACTGACATTGGTGCCATTAGTTGCAGGTAAGATCCCTGGCTGCACTGCTCACTGCTCTATCCTTGGTGCCTCAAATTGAGCTGGTGTCTAGTATATGATGTTCAGTTCATCTGTATTGGAAGGCATTCGTGCATTGGTAAGAGGAGATCAGTTCCAGAATGAACTATGGGCAACAATCATGAATCTTTTAAATTTTTAGTTTCCTTACAGTTGGTGTCAAGTGGTCCTCTGATGTGTGATGACTCATACATACTCTGGCTATGGGGGTAGCAATCGCTGTAGAATTTTCACAAGCCAGCTCAGAGTGTCAATATCTGCTCAGAAAGCAGGAGTTCGTCTAACCTAGCCACCCCACTTCTGGGCATGTTCCCAAAGGAAGTGAAATGAGTGTCTCAGAGAGCTACAGCACACAGGCTCACAGCAGCCATCAGTGTGGTGAAAGGGGAAACAGTATGTGACATTCACACACCGTGGAAAAGGAAAGGAAACTCTGACCCATGCTGTGGCATGGAAGAGCCTCCAGGCCATTTATATTAAGTGAAATAAACTGTTTGTAGAAACAGCAATTCTGTATGATTTCACATATCTGAGGCACTTAGAGTCCCGAGATTCACGGAGGCAGGAAGGAGAGCTTTGCTTACTAGGAATGCGCAGAAGAGAAATGGGAATTTATTATTCAACAGGCACTGGCCTTTTGGTCTTGGGTCATGGAGAAATCCAGCTGAAGCCGAGATGGAAGCTTCATCTCTACCTAACTTCTGTTGTTCCAGGAGATGATAATGCAGGTTACTAGAAGAAAAAAAAGTCATGGCTGCACAAAGAGAGTACACTTCCTATTCCCAGACACTTAAGACAGTTTAGAGAGCCAATGTTCATTCTGTGAACTTTCACTATAAATACAAGAAGGCCAGAGAAAAGCTTCTCCCCCTTCCTATGGTCTTACCTGGCCTTGTGAGGGTTTTTTGAATTCCTCTTTCACGTTGCATTCTCTTAGGCACAAGGATACTCATGGAATAAGACCAGACCGTCATAGGTGGTGGTTAACTCTGTCCTGTCTCTTGGAGTGCAGGGAGTACATGTCTGGTGCTCTCTGGAACCAGCCCAGGCAAGGTGTGGGCAGAAAAACATTCAGGAGAGGAAGTGCTTGGCAGAGGAGCTCTGCAAAGAAGAGCTGGCTCCCAGGGTACTGTGTAAAACCCTGGAAGCTACTGTTGAGCAGCACAAACCTACTAAAACTTCAGCGTCTGTAGCAGAAGTGTCCCCGGGCTTCTGACTGAATATAGGGCAACCCTAAGTGTGTCTAGGATCCAGAGTCAAATAAGGGTGGAGTTCCAGCACAGCAAAGAGGTTGGAGGCATTGGGGGCGGGGGGGAAAGAGTGGGTGGTGGGAGTTGTGGTGCTGGGCTAGCGGGAGGCTCTGTGCACAGTTCCTAGTATCAAAGTCCTAAGAAAAGAGCTGGTCTTATGAGTCCAGAGCCTCTGGGTTGGTTTTACTGCTGACTGGAGATAGAAGTGAATCAAAATGCAGTAATTTGAAGATTAGCTGCCAGGGTAAATTATTATGGGATGAATATAATAGGCTACACACACACACACAAAATCATTCCATTAGTTTTGCTAGAGCTGAAGGCAAACATGGTGATAGTTCACGCCCATAATCCCAGCACTTGGGAAGCAGAGGCGAGGAAAAGAAGATTCTTAAGAGTTCATGGCCAAGCTGGGCTATAGAGTGAGATCCGGTCTCAAAGAGACAGATAAGCAAACAGTATAGATGGTACAGCTAAAGTCACACTTTTGCCCTCTTCCCCACCCCCCACCCCCATTTTCTCATTACGTCGTTGCTTTGCAGACTAGTCTAGCCTGGAATTTGCAACCCTCTTTCCTCAGCCTCTCCCTCGGTTGTGGGGATCACAGGCATGTACTACCGCACCTAGCTTGAAAGTCCTGTTTTCTACCAAAAAACACGACGATGTCTTTTACCACATTTTATGAAGTCGAGCTTGCCCAGTGTTCCTGTGTAAGACGCATGACCTGATGGTACATGTGCTGCCTACACAGATGCCGAGAACAGCGTGGAGCCAGCTCAGTCTGGGCATTGCTGCACAATTAGCCTTATGAGGGACTTCTATGCCATTCTCTATTTGGTGGGGTCCTGGATCTCAACTGGGGTCCAGGGTCTCATTTCTCTGAGGGGCAGCTAAAGCACTTTAGGGTGAGGCCCGAGTGCGCTAAGCCTGGGTGTGGAAAAGGTTTTCCACAGAGCATTACAGATTAGCTCTTCTAGCATGAGGCCACCCGTGGCAACGGAAGCTCAGGTGTTCCAAGGCCTATGGCAATACCAAAGTGTTACAACTCTTGGTTAAGCTTCTGTGCTAAGCATGAGAGAGGTGCTGGCCAAAGCCCATGCCTGGTTGGCTGCAAGACAGGCCTGTTGAGGCCCAGGCCCAGCAAGATGAAGCCTGGTGGATGATAAATGACGAATCTCAGGCGGCCTTGAAGTGAGAGAGCATGTCCCTTTACTCATGAGCAATATAAACCCTGAGCAGAGCGAAGGATTTCAGGGTGAATGTGTTTGATTCGTTGGAGCTGGGGGCTCAGGGATACTTGATTTGCATGCAGTGGTACCACAGCACCTCATTTCCCCCCCCGCAGTAGCAAAGTCCTATCTCAAGAAGGAGAATACAGGACTTAATTATCCTAAGTACAGTTGAAGGTCACTGTTCAACACTAAGATCTCCTTAGTAGGGTGGGGTGTTTCTAGGAATTCCTAGATGCTTGCTAAAGCAGATTCCTTATCAGAGAAGGGTCTGGCCTGTAATCCGTCCTGAGGGCTATGTGACAGCTCCTTACAAGGCCTGGGGTCACCCAGATCATGGGGGACTTTTAGAACCCCTCTGAGAAAAGGGGATGACCAACTTCAACCTTATCCAGCAGGGCCCCACACGTTTAGGCTATCAGCTGAGAGCGACAGTGTCAGGATTTCACCACCCTGAATGGGAAGGATGACAATATGGTTGTTGAAGTGAGTGATTTCCAAGCTGAAATGTGAACCTATGACCTTTGAAGTTTTGCTGGAATGAAGATTCACTTAACAAGGTTGGGCAGTACCTGAGATTCTATATTTTTTGGTAAAGTTCTCAATGATGATGATGGTGGACCTTGAGACACTTCGGGAAACAAGGGTCTATGTAGTTCTTCTCCTTCCTAATGGGCTGTTCTCACCAGCCCACAAAGTCTGTGTGTGGGGGTGGGGTGGGGGCGGGGTTAGGAGATGAAGCACAGTTCTTGGAAGGTCAGCAAGCACATAAGGAGATCAGACACTCCAGTAAATGATTTAGAGAGCTGGTTCAACTTGAATTCCAGAGAACAAAGGCTATATACCCTTTGGGGAATGGGCAGTGGTTGGAACTAGGTGCTTCAAGGATACTTGCTTAGCATTAAACAGCACACTCCTATCATAGGAAGGGAGCACAATACCTAATTTTTTTATAGGCAAAGGTAAGGGAGAGCTAGCAGGGAGCTGTGTGGAAAGCCATATGCCAAATGTGGTTAGGAGCATGTATGTCTAGAGAACTCTCTAGGTGAAGTCAGGCAGAGAGCAGGAGGCCCTGCTTGGGAGAGGGAGTCCTACACTTTAAGCCGAGCTCAGACTGCAACCTCAACAGGTCTAGACAAGTCTAAAAGGCAAAGTAATGCTCCCACTTCAACACCCAGTTCCTCAAAGGGAGCTCAAGGAAAGGCTCTGACACCGTATTCGCTGAAGCTGTTCAGGCCACACCCCTGTTCTCAGGTCCCTGGTCCTGCTGAGATATCCATGTCCAAGAAGCCTTTCTGGACTCCCTTGGGACAGAGGAGAGGGCACAGTCTGCTCTGCCCAGGGTCCATGTAGGTCCTCAGAGCTGAGCCATGGCTTTGAGAACTGGGTGTGCTTTCTTCAGGAAGTGCTCAGGGTCTCCGGTATCCTAAACCCATCTGCTTCCTCATAGCTGGCCCAGCCCTTGCCTGTAAAGCTGCTTGGATTAGAACATATGATTGTGACCTCAGTGGATTAAACCGATGTGAAGTCATTGGTTTACAATTCCATGGAATATGTCTTGTTGGGTTAAAATTCTGGGGAGTCAGCAAACTACACTCCTTCTGGGGACTCTGGGGGAGGGTCTGATGGCCCATACTTTGCTTTTTACTTGTAGAACCTCCATTGCTTGCTGAACTGTTGGGGATGGAGTCTTCTATGACTCTTGTTCTCCTCCCCCATTGATAAGGAAGATAATCCAGGTCCCTTTCCTTGGCCATGTGATATAAGACAGTCACAGCTCTTGGGAATTAGGTGGTGGCCATTCTGGGGTCACTAGTGTGCTTGTCACAATGTCTCACTAATATCTAGACTTCATCCTGTGCTTGTTTTTTGAACACAGCCCATAGAGCTCACAGAGCAGTTGAAAAGGCTGAGGATTCTGTAGGACGGAGGAACTGAAAGAATTGAGGATCCTGTCACTCTGGGCTTCCTGGGACCAACTTCGTAGTATTTCAAGTATTTTTCATCCAGCCTGAACTAGGCATGACTGCTGATATCTCAGAAGATCTTGGCATAGCTGCACGAGACCTGCACAAGATCAACCAGTCAAAATTCCAATGTTAACTGAGGAGGAACTCATGAGTTTCCATACTCAGTGGAGGAGCGATTGGCAACTGGTGGTTGCCAGGAGAGGGAAAGTAATTTTTCTATAAGGGCATGGGTGTTGGTGATGTTGGTAGGTTGCCCATGCTCGTGTGGGCAGCAACAGTTACATTCAGTGGATTTTTTTGTTTTGTTTTAAAGAAAGAGGACATGAAAGGTGGGGGAGGGGGGCATGTGTTGAAGGGGATGGGATATGGGAGGGATGATGGGGGTGGCTATGGTCAAATGGAGGCCCGGACCTCTTCCACCCAGCTTTCTCTGCTGGATGTGCCTGTGGCTGAAAATTTGAGTGACAGCTGTGCATTACAATAACCAGGTACCCAAAGACTGTTAAGAACATCTCCAGTCCTGAAGAAGAATGGAGTGATGCCACGGGGAGGCGGTGTCTCTGCCAACGGACATTCACAGGGAGTAATAATGGAGTTAGTAAACGTTTGTCAAGTGTTCATGACTTGGAACCATTCCTCCAAGCATTCTGATGACTCCCTCATGGAATTCCTTTATAACACTCAAATTTCAAAGTGCAATGAGTTGCCTGGCCTGGTGGCACAGGTCTGTAATCGCAGCTTCCGAGGAAACTGAGGCAGAAGGGTCACAAGTTCAAAGCCAACCTGAGCTAAACCTGAGTGAGTTCAAGGATGGTCTGGCAACTTATTAAGGTCCTGACTTAAAATAAAAAGTAAAGGTCTGTGGTGTAGCTCAGTGGTGGAGAGATTGCCTAGCATGTATGTGCAAGAGCTCTGTGTTCAGTCTTTACTACCGCTCGCCCACTCAGGAATGGAACACGTTTACTTGCCAAAAGTTCCACATATGTGAGCTTAGTTCTAAAGTGCTACTAAAATGAATGCCTTGTTACTGTCTTCCATTAAAAGTTGTGTTTCCTGGGCTAAATGTAGCCTCACCTAGGCAGAGTCAGTATCTTCTTGCTGTTTCTATGCCTACTACCAACCTCAGTTTGCCTAAAAGTGTCAAGAGTTTGAAGAAACAGGAGAAGGGTTCCCTGAGGAAACTTTCCTGAAACTCACAAAGGAGACTTTAACTTGGGTTTAAAAATCCTAGTTGCTGTCGGTGGCTTCTTCACAGCTTCAACTGTACGTGCGCACGTGTGTCGGCAGGCTGGGATGGATCAATGATAGTGATGGATGCCGGGGCAAAGGAACTTTTATTTTCTAGCCTGACTGTAGACAGTTAAAGCCTCTGGCCAGCTTCGAAAGCCAACTAGAGCACTTGTCAACATGGCTCTTCACGGGAATTATTCTCTAGCTGACCTTGTTTAGGTCCCATCATTTAGTTTTGGTTTTTGTGCAGAGGCCCCCGCTCTACCTGCATTTGCAAATGACGACACGTGAAGCAGATTTCCAAGGGTCTGTTGTTTTTATTTACGCACTTTTTTTTTTTAATGCAGGCGTTCTCTGTCTGCATGTATGCCTACATGGATGTGCATGCAGACATCAGATGTCTTTATCGTCCTGAGCTGGGAATTGAACTCAGGATCTCTGGAAGAGCAACCAGTGTTCTGAGCCATCTCAGTAGCCTAAGGGTTGGTTGTTTGTAAAACAATCAACCTATGGCCACTTGGCTGTATAAAAAGATTTCCTGTCGGCTTTGAATAAAATTTCTGAGGGAGCTTCCAGGTTAAGCAGATCACGGCGCCCTAGAGACCAAGGGCGCCACCTAGTGGGCAAACAGTGGGCTGCCACTGCCGCTCCAGCCGGAAATTAACTAGGAGAGGGTGGCGAAGGACTCCAGCCCTACCAGTAGGCGGAGTGCCTCCTTTAACATCAGATTTGGGACTTTTTCTATGACTGTAGGTGGCAGATGTAGGCAGAGAGAAGGAGGCTTCTCATCTCAGGGAAAGAAGACAGCCTTCCTTCCTCGGTACATCAGGAGAGTAACTTTCCTCTGGCTTTCTCGGGAGGAAGAAAGGGATGCCTGATCTAGCCTGAGGAGAGGTCAGCTTGCGATGCTGTGAGAGAATTGCTGCTGGCTGGAGTCCCAGGGAACTAGGGAGGGGGTGCGGTGGGGCATGGGCGTCTCTTTCACCAACCAGGCCTGACTGCTGAGGCCCAGAGTGACGTTTGTGTCTTCCACTGGCTAAGAAGCTTGGTTCTTTCATCGCCTACATCTGGTCCTCCGTCCAGTGGGAGGGGGCTCCTGCTCTGCCCATAAGCTAGCCACATTTCTTTCCTTACCTCATCCCTAGGTGATGTGGAACTCTGGAAGTTCAACGCTGGGCTGCCTCCTTCTTAGCTTACAACACTTCACCGTGGTGTCACAGCCCTGTAGACTTCTAGCTGCTACCCTCGTTCTCAAGAGGGACCCGAAGGCTTCCTTTAAGGGTTTGTGCAGCTTGCTCTATCGCATCGTGGAGTGTCCGAGTCCTTGTCCTTTTGGCCACTGCTTGGGCAGGGACTGTGTCTGCAGCTGCCCTGGCACATGCTGGGGTACCTAACGACTCTGCCCCTCACACTGGTGTGGAGACTGGCCCTCCTCTGGAAGCTGTCAGAGAGGAAAGTGGACAGCTGGCCTCTACCAGAAGCTGTCACAGAGGGAAGTCAGCTGTTGTTAAGGAAATCACATGGGTATGGACCGCTGTGCCAAGGCAGAGCATTCTCAGGGCTGCCTGGTTCCATTGACCTGGAGTTCATCTGCTTTCCCGGATCTCTTTTACGGGGGTGGGGGCAGAGAGAGACGGGGGTTGGGATGGGGAAGATGAGGTGGAGGAAGGCCCACATCGGCAGAATCCCAAACTGAATAACAAATGTTAGACAGGAGCCGGGGGGAGTCATGGCTTCTCTGCCTGTTCTAGTGTAAGAATCCCAAGGGCAGATTTAGTCCAGGCCTGAGTGCAGGCACAGGAATGGCAGGCGGTCCAGGTGGTTTGGAAGCCTGTAGGGGGCTGAAGGCTAGAACCAAACCCATCTGTTGCTTGGCCCTCGGTCTTTCAGATCCTGCAGGGAACCAGGGAGCCTCCCAGACATTGAAGGGAGATCTGTCCCCTAAGGGGACAGTGGCAGACTGTTGTCTTGCATTTAAGATAAAAAAGAAGGCCCGCACCGCTCACAACAGGAAGTTCTAGCGCAGCTCAGGCAGGTGAGGAGCAGGGGCCGATACACCATCCACAACTGCTAGAGAGCCGGGAGGCAGCTCCCTGGGGACTGACCCCCTTCCAGGCTTGCAGCGGCCCTTGACAGGTGCAGCAAATGGCCCTTCACAGGTGCAGCAGCTGCCACGTCTCTCCCAGAAAGGACTAGTGAGCCTAAGAGCCACAGAAGCCCGGTCAAGTGCTGCAAGCTTGGAACAGGAGCTGTAGTACCCCAGTGAGGAGGTGAACCCTGTCAGGAGTCCCACGCAGATGACTCTAAAATTGGGGAATCCCAGAATCCAGCACACACAGACACTGAGATGTCGGGGGAGGGCGAAGGCCAGCAAAGGCTGTTCCATCTGCATATGAGGGGACACATTTGTGACAACATACCACACAGTTATAGAAGGGGTAAGACACTTTGAGGCCCCAGTCGGGACCTTATAGAGGCCGCAGATGCATGTGGTAACTTGGGAGAGGATTCTGAGCTTCCAGAACTGTCTGGTCCTCATAGCTCAGACTGCACAGGCTCGAACTTCAGGCCAGCGTATCCAAAACTTCAGTTGTTACTAATTGAGCCTTGTTTTATGTGTGTAATTACCACAGTGTGTAATTTTGGTTAATTCACCTGTGTAAGCACACACACACTGTTCGTCAGTTGAAATGATTTACATAATGGATTTGCTTACTTTTTACATGTGGTTTTAGTTGTCTGGATAACAAAGGGGTGTGAAGGCGTACAGCTTTAGCGCATGCACTGTAGTACCTGTCTATGGAACTGGAACCATTAGGAGACCCATCCCCCACATCCGGAGCGACCCAGAACTGCTTTATAAGCTGAAACAGATATATCCTTGGTGTTGCACACTCTTTGTGGTGGTCTAGATGTGTCCCACCTGATTCATGCTGAAGTCTCATGTGGGGACTTGAAGAGGCACTCAGGGGTAGTGATTGAGTAGACTGGCTCAGGCCTTTATAAAGAGGCTAAAGGTAGTTAGCACTCTCTGAAGTCCCCTTCCATTTGGATCCACGGGAGTCACCATCTCTTATCTTGTGAGCACTTCCGCAGTTGGTGGGGCTGTAGAGGGGGTTCCGGCTCCTTCAGGAGGTAGAGCTTTGCTGGGGGAAGCACATCACGGGGGAGGGGTGGCTTTGAGAGTTTATATCTTTGTTTTCTCAATGTCTTCTCTCTCTCTCTCTCTCTCTCTCTCTCTCTCTCTCTCTCTCTCTCTCTCTCTCTCTGTCTCTCTGCTTCCTGCTCCTGCTACCATGCTCTCTCCACCATGATGGACTCTTATCCCTCTGGAACTGCAAGGCAGAAAAAAACAAAACAAAACAAAACAGAAACACTAGTTTAAGATCGTGGTAAGTCATATGTAAAAGAGAGAGAGAGACAGAGAGAGAGACAGAGAGAGACAGAGAGACAGAGAGAGACAGAGAGAGAGAGAGAGACAGAGAGAGAGAGAGAGAGAGAGAGAGAGAGAGAGAGAGAGAGAGAGAGAGGCTGTGATTGTTACACAGATTAGCAGCACTGGAGAAGGGCTTTCTGAGCTGTCCTGCAACAATGGGAAAGGTTCCCTGATGGCAGGATCACACCCAGCCATGCCTGTAACTCAGGGGTTTCTTGCTCCTGGAAAGCAACTACAGCATACAATAGCTGCTACAAGTGGCCCAAGGGGGCAGGGACCAGCCGAAGCTGGCAGCCAGCTTGGCAGTGTTGTCCATGAGGTCATGGTTTTTGGAGATGAGAAGGACACAAGACTGAGAGGGTCTTGGGTTCCTCCTCCACGATTTCAGGAAGATACTAAAGCCCCGCAGTAGGAGGCATGGTTTGAGTCCTTAAGAGGAGGCAGTGGCAGACCACTAGATGAAGCTGAGGCGGTGAAGCCTGGGTTGCGGTAGATGTCGGCAAAGCCAGAGCCATGCCAAGGAGAGCTGCATACAGCAAGTGGAACCAGGCCAAGAGGGAGAGATACACCTTGCAGGCAGCCTGGCTTGGTGGAGCCATCTAAGCCTTTTGATGCTAAAGCCCCAAATACTGGACGCAGAAGTTCAGGATTTGATCTTTGTCTTACCCTAACTGCATTTTATTTTTGCTTTGATCCAGTCCCCATTCCTTCTTTTTAGAATGAGAATGTCTATTCTGTGCCTCTTGTACGTTGTAAGGATATAAAAATACACACATAATCATTTAATTTTATTTCATAGGGAGTCACAGTTAAGAGAGTACCTTGAATACCAGAAAGAGAGTTCAGAATTTTAAACAGTGCTGAAATTATTCAAGACTATGGGGGCTTTTGCATCATGAGATGGCCATGTGCTTCTTAGGGCTAGGGGGTAGAATATTGTGATTGGAATGAGAAATGCTCTCCATAGCTTATGTATTTAAGAACTTGGTTCCTGGTTGATAGGGCCGTTTGGGGGGGGGGGGACTTTGGAACTTTTAGTATGTGTTGCTGTGCAGGAGGAAGTATTTAACTGGTGGTGGACTTTGAAGGTATTTGGCCCACTTTACTTCCTACTCAGTGGTTTTTGTGTGAATGAAATGAGGTCTCCACTTCCTGCTCCTACTTACTCATCATTATACAAGCTAAAATAAACCCTCTCTTCCTTAAAGAGAGAGTGAACTCCAGTGACTTCATCCTATACTTCTAGAAGCAGTTATGTGTTTTGTTTTGTTTTGTTTTTTCCAAATTGGGGTAGGGAGATCAGAAAGATGGTTCAGTGGGTAAAAGCACTTGCTGAATAAACCTGATGACCCATCAGATCTCCAGAACCTGTGCAAAAGTGGAATGAGAGAATCGATTGCACAAAGTTGTCTGATCTTCACACACTTGCACGGCATGCACACACACACAGGTGTGCACACAATAATAATGAATAAGATAAAGTTTATAAATTACCCAATCTATGCAATTTTTTTAGCACTTTTGACAGCTTCTGGTGTGGGAATGGTGTAAACAGTTCAGTGCCCTGTCTAAGAGACTCTGTGTTTGTTTCCTCAATAACCGTTTATGGAGGTTTGTGATTCTGGATCTGAGAGTATGAGAATGAATAAGGCAGTTGGTGTTCTTTAGCACAGGGCTTCTTCAGCTGTGATGACACCTCATGTGTGGGTCATACAGATAAATGTGGAAGTCTGGGGAAATTAGGGTCCAATAGAAGGTTGATGAATGTGCAAGGACCAAGACTTAGTTGAAAATGAAATATGTAATGAGCAGTCCTCACCCGAACTGTGCTGAGTGGTCTTCAACACACAGCATGATTCTGAAGATACAACACACACATTTCACACTGCCCACAGTGTCACACTACACAACGCCAAAGAGCAAGTCTGAAATATTTTGGATTATGTGCCAGAGTGATATATGATATGGATTGCAGTGTTTTTGTTTGTTTGTTTTTTGTTAGCTTGTTTGTTTGTTTTTACTGTGCATGCAATGTTTTCTGCTTCCATGGGAACATAACGGTTTAATTATTAAAAACAAAGACAGAAATTTTATATTGTCATTTCTTGTCCTATAAGTATTGTTAGTAATCATTGGATCATATTGAGTTAGAATCTTTGGTTTTTTAAATTGATGTCTTAGCTGCTAAATTTGAGTTTCAGATATCGACAATTAAATGAATTTTGTCTTGAGATTGGGAAAGAATTTTCAACAGTTGGGAAGAGGTAACAAAGCAAGAGGCTCTCGTGGCCTCTTACTTTGGGGTGGGTGAGGGGGCTTTCTGGTCTCACCCCGGGAACATCAGAATAATGTATTTCTGGTGGTCACAGAGTTCACTGAGGTAACCTAAGAAGTACCCAAGCACAGTTTAGGAAGCTCAGATATGGAATGGAAACCTAGTTTGCTGAGGGTAGGGGTTGCCCGGAAAGTGGGGGTCTAGGGACTCATGGGAGAAGGGTTGAAGCGTGGGCAAGGGAGAAGGGAGTATGTGGTGGGTGCATCTCCTCTGGATCTCCGGCCGCTTCTGGTGGCCCTTGCCTTAGGCTCTGTCACTCCACACAGGGGAGCAGCAGCTCCCTGCAAATGTTAACCTCATTTATTTTGTCACATGCTTATCTTCCGGGTTTTTCTATCACTTGTGCGACCAATCCCCAATCATCAACACACATATTTTTGGGGACAAAGTTTGTTGTTGATGCCCCTGACTAATACTGAGAGAGTGAGAAGAAGTCTTTGTGACCAGAGGCAGGAAGGGAAATGAAGGAAGTTGCCACTGGGAGTCTTGCCCAGCTGGGGAAAGGGGCACATTGTAGGAAGAAGGAACTAATGGGCCAAGGATAGGGGGACTCGAAAGCAAGGTTTTAGGGATTTGTAGATTATGAGGCACCAGAGAGGGCTGCAGGACTCTCAGATCCCCCTCAGCAAGTTCCGGTCTTTCGGAGGCTTCCTGTGTCTCTGTTGGACTCCATTGCTACAGTAGCTACACCTAAGGCCATCTTTGAAGTGTCAAGGCAGACAGCCAGGAGCAGACTGGCTCCTCCCACTGTTGATGCCCCTGGCCAGCTCAGTGCTGGTCCCAGTAGTTGCTGCAAACAGGTTAGCCGGGGTCTGATGTCAAAAGGTGGAGTCGGAGGAGGGCAGTGTCTGTCTCACTGGCTGTGGGGTCTCTGCTCTCCTCCTGCATCTGCCTTCCCTCACTTGTGGGTCCCATCTTTGCCTGCCCTCTATGACTTTCTTCTTTCTCCCTGCCCTGGCGGATGTGAGCAGAGGTCGGCCTGCTCAAACTGTGGTATCTTCTCAGTAGCATTAAAGAAGCCTTTGCAGTGGATTCGGGACTCAAAACCTGTGCCCCAGGGTACTCACCTGTCTTCCATAAAACCAATTAACAAGAGCCAAATCAAAAGCGGAAAGTAGAAAGAGGAGACTGGCTTAATGTGGCCACATTGGGAAGAGGACAAAGAGATCCAAGGAATGCTTCAGTCTGGATTTGGGGTCAGAGTTGAGAGAGTCTGCTTATTCCACAGATGCAAGGGGGAAGCCCACCAACCCAACCCATGGCCAAATTAATTAAAGTAAGCAATTAATCAAAGCATGCTTTTTTAATTCAGGTATATAGGTTGTTTTTCCCTAAACACAGGGTTTAAGAGATCAGCCTTGGATGTGGGGAAGATAAAGGTTTTTATAGTTCAGGAGTAAAGAGTTTACAAATAGGGGATTTGGCAGGCAAATAGGTGAGATTACAGAAGCAGAACATAAGCGGAACAACTTGGTCATAACAAACTCCTGAAACAAAGACATGGTTGCAAAGTGGTCATGACAACGTTTTGAAACAAATGCATTGTTGCCGTTTCCTGGAACAGGCAATGCATAAACATTTGTAGTTAAGGTCACATGTGGGGCGGAGCCCAGTCCTTGTGATCCGTTTACATACAGAAGCAGGACATATAAAACTCAGTCAACAAACAGGTGCCCCACCCCCCACGAGTTGAAATCCTCCCCACCACAGATGTGCGGTTGCAAACATAACCTTTCTGTGAGTTGGCTTCCTTTCCATAGTTCCTTGCTACTGCCAGGCATGAATGAGTTAATAAATGTGTTACACCAGTAGTACTAACTGCCCTATGTCATGCCTTCAAGACACAGCGGATGCTTCTTTACAGGCCCTTGTCATTTCCTTCTCTCAGGAACTTTAAAAAATTGACCAGACATCTGGTTGACCGCTACTGAAGTTTTCATTTATCAAAATAATCAGGCCTGGCACAGGCCTTTGCCAATCAAATAGAGCTCGAAACCACTTCCTCCATTCCTGGGCAGAAGTCCCTGCTTTGGACCTGTTGGCAGTCTTCCTCTGTGCGCAGCACCTTCTATTTGCAAGCACTCTCTTCCAAAACAGTACCGCAGAAGTCTGGGTACAGAAAATTAAATATCCGAATGGAGAAACAACGATTTTTAAATTTGCATCTCGATTCTGGAATAATTTCCACCCCAAGGGAAAATTTCTAATAGACTCTACAGAATCCCTGTCTCATTCCCAACTCATTGTAATAGAGTTTGGGAAGCTAGGGAAAGCCTTACTGTGTGAGAAAGCTTGTATGCAAGCTGGAGGACCCAAGTTCAAAGCCTCCATGAGCATGGTGACAAGTAGTTGCCCGGAACTGGCTGGCCAGCCAGCAAGGCTGAAATAGCAAGCTTCAAACTCAGAGATCTTGTCTCAAGGGAATAAGGTAGAGAGCAATAGAGGAAAGTATGCCCTTCACATGTATGAGCATAAGTGCAAACACCTGCAAACACAGCATATACTTCCCAGCACACACACAACACAAAAAATACAATTTTGTCTGAGTGTGACTATTTTTAATGTTATCATTAACAGCAAGGATGCTTTATAAGCCAGTTACGTGGTGTCAGCAGGATCAGAGGGAAATGCTTGCTTTATTAATACATTTCAGGTCATTCCATGTAAGATGCTCATGGCTAACAATAATTCACTAAGGGGAAACTTTATAGCTATCTGATACAATATCTGATACAGGATTAGTAAGAGTTGCACAAAGAAGTGACAATGACAGCTAAGAGTTGAACACACTTGTGGGTCCACCCTTCCACACACAGAGGTACTCAGGCACTGGTATGAAATTAGAATCCATTAATTCAAGTTCCCTCAGTGCAATTCTTCCCCCCCCCCCACCCCCACCCCCCGCCCCCCGCACTCCCCACCCCCGCACAGCACACCCTTGAGGGCAACGCCTGGATCGTTCTTGCTGTCTACTCAGGTCCAGAGCAAGGGTGAGTGTGGGAGGGCTGCCCTCTGGTGACAGAAAACACACCTGCTCTATTAAATGAGTGACATCAGCCACCACCAGGTAAGAGCTCAGCTCTTGTGGTTTTGTCGCTTTAGCAAACAGAATGATGGGACCATGAACCCCCATCCAGCCCAGGACAGCAGTGAGCATAGATTCTCCTGGTGACTATTTGCTGATTGATTAAGCAGATAAGCCTGAGGACTGTGTAGACAGGGTGTGCGTGACCGGATGCTGGCTGCTAGCCAGTGTGACGAGGGCAGTTCTGCACGGGCAGTGGGAATCCTGCCGAGCTTTTAAACGTTTTCAATATCCTTCTTCCATAACGCCTTAATAATCCACCCGCCGCTGTAAATGAACTGTGAGGTCTCTCTCCCTCAGCTTTCTGAGTTACAGGGTTGGGCTGGCCAGCTTAAAGGCGTTAGAACGGTTTAGACATGAAATATGTATGCTTGGCAGGTGCGAGCCACACCACAGCGAACGCGCCTCAGCCAGGTATGTTTCTATACTCAGTATATTCCATACTCAGAGGTGGCAGCCGCTTGGTGGTTTCACTAGACCCTTCAAGAGCAAATAAAGAACAAGCTTTTCTGGAAGAGACGCACCTGTAGCTGCGGGCTTAGCAGGAGCAGGGAGTCAATATAATTATGGGTCGGGGTTACCCAGGCTTGTTTGCTAGTCTTGTGATCTTCAGAGACTTGCTGCCTCTGGAGACACCTTTTCCTCACCATCACAAATAAGATGGGCGTCTGTGCCCAAGGGAGAGATGGTCGCTGCGGGCAGGCTGGTGGCAGACTCCCTGAGCACTGGGGTAATCAATCTCCAGGTCCCTTTCCTGGCACATTTACATGGGATTTCACTGCAGAGAAAAAGCAGGATCTTTCTTTGGAGGCTGACTAAAAGGAAAAGATGTATCCAACCCCTGGAAAGATACATGGAGACCCCAGAGGAAAGCCTCTTGGTTTATTATGAGGGCAAAGACACACTAGGAATTAGGGCTCATAGAAATGAGAAGTGTTAGAAAGTTCCAAAAAAAAAAAAAAAACTAGGTCAGACTGAGCTCCTAATTGGATGGTCCCTGAAGCTCTGTGGGAGACTATTTCAATTCTCAAGGGACAAGGGGAAACATCCCACCAACATTGGTGAGTGCCAAGAAGCCAGGGGAGCTCTGCGCATGTCTGCCGTTGACAATCACCTCTCCTCACTTCGCCTTTCCAATGCTCAAGCAAGCCCTCATTCCAAAGCCAGACTCAAATCATGCAAGGCAGCAGGGCAGTGTGGTCAAGGTAGTTCTGGGACAGACTGGATGGTCGGGATGCAGACTGGAGGCATGCTGAAATTGCTAGCCTCACCTTTGCACTAGCTGCCAAACTGTTCACTCAGCCCACAAATGCCAAGTACTTTCTGAGTGTCAGGGTTGCTCTAGAGAGGGCCAGAGAGAACTGGTCAGCCAAGGAGACATGGCCATAACAGACCCTTTTCTAAGACTTACAGTCTTCTCTCTCTCTCCTTGGTATACAAACCTGTCTGTGGGGTTGACATCACATGAGATTAAATGATCAGAATAAAGATCCACAAGGTGCCAAGGCCTTACAAGAACCCACAGAGGAGGAAAAATAATAATAAAGTTCCTGACCAGGGAACCTGGCACCCAAGAGCTTCTGACATTGGGAGGAAGATGCCTCAAGACTTAAACCCCGTTGGGGAGGCCTTCACAGGGACAGACTCACCATAGGCTTCAGGCACTAAGGTTTCTGCCTCCAGGAGAAGAAAGAGCTCACTCCAGCCAGACACCAGAACTCTTCCAGCCGCTGTGGGCAGAGGAACTGAGCCTCTTCACACTCAGATGGACTCCTTCGGAAGGACAGCCGTGCCTGAAGCTGATTCTGAGGGCAGAGGCTCCAGACTGCTAGACTGGGGCTTTGGAGGGCCATGGTTCCAGGCTTCCAGACCTGCCGGAGACGGCTCCTCAAGGGATAGGCCTGGGCTAGCACCCTGCTGCCGCTTAAGAGTTCAAGCTTGCTACATTTAGATCGCCCAGCAGCAACCTGTTTTAAACTGTTTTGTCCCACTTACAGGTTGTTAATCCCAACTTGACAAATGAAGGACTTCCTGTCTGCACTCTTTGCTGTCAGCTCACTCCACTCTTGGAGGAGGCTGGGACAAGAACTCAGCTGTTGATAAGAGTTGTTGCCTCTAACTAGCTTTAGTACCTCCTTAGTCCCCTCTCATAATGTGGGCAGTCATGTGATTTGACTACACTGTGGAATGAGTGGGAGGGAGTATAGTTCTAGCTCCCCGCTGAGCTAACAGCTTTTTGTTATTGTGCTGTTTGGAGTCACAGGTGCTTATATCCCTTCCTGAGAGGAAATAGTGAGAGTACCAGCTCCCTGCCAATCATTGCTGAGCAGCTTCAGCAACACCACTGAAGCCCAGAAGTCTCCGTGGCTGATTTGTGAATCAAGATAACAAAGTTCGGGGGGATAGGGTGGAAATGCGGGAGGGGGCTACGGCTGAGATACAAAGTACATAACCTGTGATTAATATAAAATAAAAATGTTTAAAAAATAACAAAGTTCTTTTAAGGCGGGAGGTCTTGGGGTGCTTGCCACTCGGGACAGAGAAAGGAAATGCCTAGAGCTCTTGACGCTTACAGAGCTCCCGTGTAAGGCTTCTAGATATTATTTTACATTCCTTTCCTTTATTCATGCTGCTCTAGTTTGTGTGCATGCATGAACGTGTGCCACAGTGCTGGCGTGGAGAGCTTAGAGGACAGCCTTCAGGAATTGATTCTGTTCTTCTACCATGTCAATTCCAGGGACTGAATTCAGGTTGTCAGCCTTGGTGGCAAGCACCTTTCCTGGCTGAACCGTCTCAATTAAGGGTTCTGGATGCAGGCTTCTCACAGTTCTGCCGACATATTATTTTCTGTTCTACATTTTTAACTGAATGGCATTGCCACTGTGACAGGGCAAAGATTCCTCCATCTTGCCTCCGATAGAGCCATCTTTGGTTTAACCTGAAACAGAGTCAGAGTCTCCCCGTCCTGCCACACACACACACTTTGAGAATGTACCCAATCCTGTTCTAGGAAATTGGGGTCAAAATGCCTCCGCTAACTGCATGTTTTTGGCTTCTATTAAATTGCTTGTTTGCTTTACTATAACTGCCGATCTGGATATAGATCACTCTCTCTCTCTCTCTCTCTCTCTCTCTCTTCTCTGTGTGTGTGTGTGTGTGCGTGTGCGTGCATGTTCTTTGCCTCTAAAAGATCCCTGTACGATGTCTTTGAGGCTGCTTTGTGAGAAGTGCTTCTCTCTGGGACGTCACTGGCAGGCTTAGTACAGACTCTCAATTGGGACCTCGGTCGCTCTCGGTCTTTGGGTCTTTGCCCTGCGACACCATGTATAGGGGTGGAGGCTGTATACTGTCTGAGGAGCCAGCAGCGACTCCTCACTTGGCCTTTGCCTACAGGAGAGTACATTTTCCAAAAAGCAATGAGGATGCTTTACAGGCCCTGGCAAAGAATTCTGTGCTGGTTAATATTCTCATTGCTGGATTAAATGCCTGATCCTAACAGCATAAAGGGAGGAGTGAGGATTTTGTTGTTGTTGTTGTTTTGGTGTGTGTGTGGAGGGGAAAGTTATGGTTTCAGAGCACTCAGTGAATGGTTACTTGGTACCTTGGGTAGAACATCATGAAGCTGGGACTGTGTGGCAAGGCTGGTCCTCATGGACTTGGGCAGAGTATCATGGTGTGTGGCAGAGGCTGATTTTCGCTTTGTGGCAACACAGGAATATAGAGAGAGGCCAGGGCAAGCATACCTTTGATGCCTACTTTGTTTAACCAGGCATCGAAGAACCTTGTCTCTTACCTTTTGACACCTGCCAGAAGTACTATCGAATTACAAATCTACCAGTGCATTAGGCCAGAGCCTTCCGGATCTAGTGTTTGCTAATCTGCTAGGCATCACAATCCAGCCAAGTAGACTATCAAGGTTAGCCCCACCAGTAACTTGTGCTGGAAAGGTTTCTCAGTGTTAGCAACTTGCCTACCATGACACCCCATCCCTACACCACAAGCAAAGGCCAATTACCGATTGCAGTTGTCAACCCAACCTAAAAGCCCTTCTCAGCTCTGATCACCTCCCTCCTTGATTCCCCTGTCAGTACTAGCCTCCCGTCACTCCTTTCCAATCCTCTTTTCCATATTTTACTTTCTCTAATTCCCCATTATTCTTTCACAGAATCGTAAGAGTCAGCACACAAAAGAAAGGTTTCACCGCGGCATTGCATACATTCGTGCCATTGTGCTTCATTCATGGCCACACCCCTGTCGCCCTGTCTCCTCCTGCCCCAACACACTAGTTCTCTTCCCGTCACAAATTTCTTCTACTTTCACATTACTTACAACTATATTCTGAGACTTTATTCTCAGCCCTCAGGAGGCAGAGGCAGGAGGGTCTCCATATGTCCAAGGCTAGCCTAGTCTACAGAGCTAGTTCCCAGAAAGCCAAGACTACGTAGAGAAACCTTGTCTCAAAAAACTGAAACCAAACTAAACTAAACCAAAACTAGATTCTGGCCATGAGGGGAAACATGGGATCCTTGTCTTTAGGTGTTGACTCATTTTGGTTAAATATTAATGATCTCCAGTTCCATGCAGTGTTCTTCTTTATGGATGAAAGGAGCTCTGTCATACATAGCAGGAACATATTCTTCATCAACTCACCCATACATAGATCTCTCTTGAAGCTTGCCTAGCCAGGCTACTGTTCTCTATTGCACCCATTCTCTATTAGCACTTCACAGTGTTCTCATGGGAGTGGTACCACTTCTTCTTCTCCTTCTTCTTCTTCTTCTTCTTCTTCTCCTCCATCTCCTTTTCTTTTTCTTTCTTCTTCTGGTTTTGTTTTTTCTGAGACAGGGTTTCTCTGTGTAGCCTTGGCTGTCGTGGACTCACTTTGTAGACCAGGCTGGCTTTGAACACACAGAATTCTGCCTGCCTCTGCCTCTGGAGTGCTGGGATCACAGGCGTGGGCCACAGTGCCTGGCTGTGTTGTGCCTTCTTACTATCGGCCCTTTGGATTCTTCGGTACGGCACAGTGCTGTGTTGTTTTGTGAGCCTCAGAGACCCAATGTTTGCTCAAGCGCATCTGTTCCAGGGTCTCCAAGCACACCAGGAAACAGAAGGATTAAGTCCCCTACTGCCTAGCTTTCAGTCCCTGTGGATGGAGGTGGTGCCCAGGGTGACTTATATAGGTTTTGTTCTGAGGGCAGGCTTCATCAGGTAGAGATGATTTTCACTTTATTTGGTCAAAGATTCAAGCAAAGACAGCATTGATCTGTGAGCTGCGGAAGCTGTCTATGGGGAGAATTCTTTCCCTTGCCACTCAGCACAATCAGAAAGCGGAATGTTCCAGTAAGCTGTGCAAATGGACCACCATGACATGGGATCCATGTTGTCGAACTCTGTAATCTTATCCTTCATTAACTATTCAGTAGGGGAACTTGATCATTTCCTTCTCTCGGCATCCCCTTCTTCTTCCACAGTCTTCTTTCAGCCCCCGGACTTCTCTGTTCTAACATTTTATTCATTTCTGGGAGGCACTGAGCTGATTCAGAGGCACATTTTCATCAGGGACAGGGTGACAGGGATTTCCAGACTTGATACTGGGGACATTTGGCTGTTTGTTGTTGTTTCAGTCATCATTCTTTTAGGAAGTGAAGGCACTGGCCAGTGGGGTTGAAAGGGCCATGCCTTTGGCATGGGTATCCTACTGAGGCTCCAGGTTTTTCTGCAATGGCAACTGTGCACCTGGCTGTGGGGAGGGGGTTGGGGTGCTCAGTGGAATCCTGCCAGAAAGGGAAAGGTGCATTGCAGGTGGCCCATGAGCAGCTGGCTGCTCCAGGCAGGGCAGCCTCCTGGCATCTGGGAAATAGACCCTTCTCATGATCCTGGCAGAGCCCAGAAGTGTTATTTGGGGCTCATCTAAGACTGTGAACCTTTATAAATATCAAAGCATGACAGGCCTCTTCAATTTGACTGAATCCAAGACATTTGCCTGGGAGACATGCTTGGTAAATATCTGGCAGGGTTTGTGAAATAGAAACCATGGTGATATTTTATACGATTATAATGCTACTTTTGATGGAGGAAATAGGACAGCTAGTGCGCTCCCTCTAGGCTTTCATTTTGCTGCTTTTTGCTTATTTTTTATTGGGTTTATTTGCTGGGATACAGCACATATTTCTAATATGCTCATGATCTAATAGGACCATCCCCTTTTTCTGGTCAAGAGCATTTAAATACTATTTCTTTGGTGAGGGAATTGCAATAAAACACAGTACTACTAACTATACCTTTTTGTGTGGTACACTTTATCTCTGGACTTATTTTACGTATCTGCATATTGTCCCAGCAATCAGGATGTAGAAACAGCCCAAGTGTCTGCTGATCAATGAATAGAAAACGAAACTGCTCCAGGTATACACTGGGTTATTATTCTGTCTCAGAAAGGAAGATCTTGCCATTTGTCACAATGTGCACAGCCCTGGGGGATATCATGCTCAGACACAATAAAAACTGCCTCAAATCACACTTACATGTGGAATTTTACAGTTGAATGTGCAGAGATGGAAAACACACTTAATTTCATTTTATGTGCATTGCTGTGAGGGTATCGGATCTTCTGGACTGGAGTTATAGATAGTTGAGAGCTACCATGTGGGTGTTGGGAATTGAACCCAGGTCCTCCGAAAGAGCAGCCAGTGCTCTTAATCACGGAGCCATCTCTCCAGCAGAGATGGAAGAGAAGCAGAAACAGGGAGAGAGACGTGTTCTTGTTATGGTTTGAATAGAAAGTGTCACCCTCCCCCAAAGGCTCATGTATGGAAGGCTCAGTTCTCATTGCAGCAGTTTTGAGAACTGGGGCTTGGGAAGGTTATAGGTCATGGAGACTATGACTTCGTAGATGAGTTGATCCACTGATTGCATTTGATGGCTTTGTAAGAAAGTGGCACAATTAGAAGGTGGGCCAACCTGGAGGGGGCAGAGCCCTGGAAACCCTGAAGGGTATGTCTGGTCCACTGCACGGTCTTATTTCTTTGCTTCCTGGGCGCGTTGGGGTGAGCATCTTCCTTTTCACAGTCCTTCTGCCTAGGTGTTTAGTCTCACATCAGGACCAAAGCAAATGAGCCTTTTGAGCACAGCCTTGGTGGCTGTGAGCCGACATTAATTTTCCCTCCTTAGGTTGCTTATCTCAGCGGTGTTGTCATGTTGATGGAACAGTGACCGTGATGGTTGCTTTCGTCAGCGTATCTGAATGGCTGTGTGTGTGTCTAGATTAGGTTGTCTGTGGGGGCTGTCTAGACTGTTCTAACTGCACTGACGTGGGAAGATCCAGGCCGAAAGTGAACGGCACCTTTCCCTAGTTTGTGGTTCTGGACAGTGTAAAAGTGGAGAGAGGCAGCTGAGCACCGAGCATGCGTGTACTCGTTCCTCTTCGCTCTCAGCTGTGGGCTCCTGCTTTGCCTTTCCTGCTCTGATGGACTGGAACGTGGAACCGTGAGCTAAAACAAACTGTTTCTCTCCCAAGTTGCCTTTTTTCTGGATGCCACAGCAACAGAATCAACACTAGAGCACTGACTAACACACTACATTAAAAATTCCAAGAACTGCATAGCATAGGGTATGTGTGCTTTTTGTCTGTTTTTGAGGCAGAGTTTCTCTGTGTAGCCTTGGCTGTCCTGGACTCACTTTGTAGACCAGGCTGACCTCAGAGGCCTGGCTGCTCTGCCTCCCGAGTGCTGGGATTAAAGATGTGTGCCACCACCAGCCTAAAGGAGTGTGTACTTTTGAGGACACACGATTAACATGCTGAGCACCATGGAATGTTAGAGGGGGGACCCAAAGCTCAGAGAGTTTGAATAATTATCTTAAGATGGTAAGTAGCCGAGATCTGAACGTCTGCCCTCTTCCCTGCTGTTCTGCTTGGCCCCACTAGGTTATGAACAGCCGTGCCAGAGGAGGTCGCTTGGAGCAGGCAGCTCTCAGAGTCACCCTATTCTGTTCGTGCTGCCTATGGGCTCCCCTGGCATCACGGTCAAGATCTGCTGCTGGCACTGGTGTCAATTCCGCTGCACAAATTGTAAGAATTTATGGTTATGGAACAATGCAAAGCTCGTCACACAAACTCACTGCCAGCGGGCTCTCTGTTCACGGCTCAAGGCTGGGACACCTCCACAAACAGCAGGTCGGTTGAAGCAGGGCCCACTGGAATACAGAGGTTAGGTATGGGAGGACAGAACTGCCTCATGCCCCCTTCTCAGGTTGGCACCTGTTCAGAGCTCTTCAGGAGTCAAGAGAAGCTGGAGCCGGGAGGGCCAGACTTCAGATTAGAAGGCATTCGCAGCGTCTGCAAAAACACACTTTTGTAAAACCATGGGGTGATTCACCCTATCTCTTACAGCGGAGACCACCAGAAAATCTAAGTAACCCAAGGTTGAAGAATCGCTGTGGATGCACATCCTTCATCCCACAGAGAAGACAGCCTTCTTTCTCTCTTCCTAGACACGCTAGAGGTTAGCGAGGGACATAGCTTTGGAGGAGGACTAGTATGGGGGTGATTAAAGCCTCTTATTGGGTTGTGATAATTGTTGATGTTTTGTCTGCTGTCGTGAAGTGCTCTGCAAATAGACACCCATACACATTTTTATTCTCAGTGTTCAACTTCTTTTTTATTCTTAAAATGTTTATTGCACTTATTTCTATGCATGCTTGAACATGTCTGAGTTGGTGTGTCTGTCTCTGTGTGTCTATTGTGTGTGCCTGTGCATGTCTGTGTATCCATAAGCATGACTGAGTGTGCCTGTGTGTGTGTGTCAACCTGCCTGTTGGTGTGTGTGCACAAGCATACTTCAGCATGCTTGTCTGTGTGCCTGTGGTGTGCATGTGTGCGCACATACCATGAGGTGCATATGGAGTTGGTCTCAGAGAACTCAGATCATCAGGTTTCACTGCAAGAGCCAGCGATTCCTCCCAAGCCTGGCCTGGATTCTTCAGAAGAATCCAGGAGGGGAGAGTATGGAGAAAAGTAGTTTTATGTCTGTTGTGAGCAAGAGGTGAAGCTGCGGGTGACCTTCTGGGAAGGAGATACTGTTTTGAAAATCTCTGCACGTTTTCTTGATCCAGGCAGTACCGGCATGGCCACAAGTGAGTGGCATGACCTGCTGAGGAAGGCTGAGCTTCTCATTCCCGGGCCCTTCCAAGAGGAGAAGATACTGACCTGCTGCCTATGGGCTCCTCTTCCTGTGAAGGCAGAGGCAGGGAACACCGCGGTGACTTTTTGAGGCAGAACATGGCAGAAAGGCAGCTGTTCTGCTCGTCTCTGTATCTGATAAAGCTTCAAATGCTTTCTACTTCAAAAAATAAAATAAATGAAATCCAGCAAAAGGGACATGTGTGGTGGACGCAACAGTACTTTACACATACCACCTGGCCCACAGCTTCTGTAATATCCTAACGTACACCCAGAGAAATACCTGGACTAGAGATATTCAGGCCTCAGCCAGCAGATCCAAGCCTGGATGAACACAAACTGTAGAGAGAAGGGAATGTGGTAGTGAAAGTTCTGAACAGAACAACGAAAACTGGGCAGAAGGTCTCCGGGGTGCTAAGACCTTTATGTTCTTGAAAAGTAGTTGGTTTGGTTTGGGCTGTTCTGAGTTAACAGCACATTCAGGAGAAGCGGATCTGCCCCAGTGTGTGAGATTGCCCATCCACTCACTGACACATTTGTGCTAAAAGTCGTGATCCAGATACCTGAGTCCTCCAGCCCTCAAAAACCGGCTATCAGGTGACCACCCGGAGGTCCTTTTACGCAGGGCCGGCCTCCGCCAGGACGCTCAGATGCCTGCTCAGAGCTTGGCTTATCAGGGCATCTGCCAGCTCCTGCCAAGGGCCCTGGTTGTGTCCACCCTTGCCTACGAGGGGGACTGGATCTTGCCCAGAGCAACAGCTGGGTTTTCGCTGAGGGTGTTCCAGCTGGGTAAGATTTTATTTTGGACTTACAGAATTCAGCACCAGGGCCAGCTCAGCTTAGGCAGAACTGTAGTCAAACAGGAGGGGACCTCTCCTGGAAATAGAACACTCAAAACAAGGACAATGTCTGAGCAGGTAAAGCACCGGTCCCCGTTTCCCTCCAGCTGAACCTTTCCATGGAAAAGCATAGGACATATATTTGCAACAATTGGTTCAAAAGGCCTGCGTGGGCACTGTCTCCTGGAGTGGGCTTTGCGTGTCACCCTAGTCTTTGTCCCTCCCTCTACGAGAGAGGTGCAGGTCGCCCGCCTGACACAGCCCTTCCTCACTGGGATTGCGAGAGCTGGGCCTCCTGGGAGGCAGGTGGCGCATAGCCTGCAGCTGGATCAAGTGACACCGGTGCGGGCGGCCGCCGGTTCCCACGGTGGGAAACCGAGCACCATGTTCAGAAAGATCCACTCCATCCTCCACCACGGTCCACAGGGGAAGGCGGTGGCTGAGGGCCCCTACTACACGGGAGCCAGCCCTAAGGTCCGGCTGATTCGCAGTACCTCCATGTACGTGGTCGGAGACCACTTCGAGAGGTCCAGCGAGTCCTTAAAGAAATACAGAAGCACCCACAGCATGGACACCAGCCTGCACTATCTGCAGCAGGAGGACCGCGCCTGGATGTACTCGCGCACGCAGGACTGCCTGCAGTACCTTCAGGAGCTGCTAGCCCTGCGCAAGAAGTATCTCAGCAGCCTGGGTGACCTGAGGCCCAAGCGCACGCAGGTCGCTGGGTCCACTTCCTCCAAGTCCTCCAAGGGAGCAGCTCAAAAGACTCCGGGAGAAAGCAAGGTAAGTGTGGTTCTTCCCAGAGCCTTGGGACACTCTCTGGAAGTCCCCCACCCCTACCCGAGTGGACAGCACTGAGTGGGTGTGACAGGTGCCACGATGGGCCACAGTCCCCACACTTTCTAGGCTCCCGGGTTTGTGGGAAGCTGCTTTTCAGTGCTGAGGAGATTGGGGAACAGGGCCAGAGCAGGAAGGAAGGACAAGGGCATTGGCACCGCCAGGCTACGAACCTTCGTCTGACCATATCGCTTACTGCCTGGTTTGATAGAGATGGCTTCTCCGGAACAGCAGCAGATCTCCCCGAGAATGATTGCTCTTCTCGGAACAACTGCAGCCGTCACATCTGAACGGCCTCCAGCCAGGCGTAAGCACGACATCCTTGACGGAAACTGTGTGTGTTTGCTGCTCTGTTGATGCTTACTGCAGGGGTTTGTAGACATTACATTTCTTCTTTCATAGCATTCAAATATGTCTTGGAAGGGCAAACCTCTGAGGTTCAGGAGTCCATCCCTACCTGCTGGGTCAGTTCCCCCTTTATTCATTTCCTTGGCCTATTTCATTTTCTTCTGTTTCCGAGGCTGGGTCTCTCTGGGTAGCCTAGGATGGCCCTGAACTTGGGGTGCCTGCATCAGGGCCCGCTGAGTGCTGGGGCTGGAAGCCTGTGCCGCCGGCTGCCATGTCACCCTGTTACCATTTCCCACTGTTTTGCTTATTTATACTACCTGTGTTTTGAGGGTCCTCTGTTGCATATTTCTAACAGACCTTTTCCTGGTGGCTAGCCTAGGTGTTCAGAGCAGGGTCCACTCTCCCCCAGAGTGCCCTGCAAGGCTCTGCAAGGTCTATTAATGTTGAATGGCTGATGGGACTGTCGTCAAATCTCTTGGGCTTGGCTGAACCCAACAGGTTTCAACTGTTTGCACTTAATACCACGTGGAAGTGGGTTAAATAATCATTTTAACTGTAGAGGTGTGTAAGTGTTGAGCTCCATACAGGGAAGGCCTCCTAGTCTGGGGTCAGGATGCTGAGGCCCGCCCCAGCCGGCTGTGGGTTTTGAGCCAGTTTCTTCTACTGGAGCGGGTGCTGGTGACTTAGGAGGCAGCAAGGCTCCAGGCTCCCTTCCAGTCTGACTTTCTTGGGATCCTGGGCCTTGCTTAGCTGCCTACCAAGGAGAGCTCTGCATCTTCCTGCAGATGGAGGCCTCCCTGGTGCAACACCTCTGGCTTCCTACGGTGCAGAGGGTGGGGGTGGTCAGGCAAAGGCTGGAACCTGGCAGAGCAGCTGTATCGCACATGGCTGCCTGCCGTGTGTGACCTCCCCAGGTCATCTGGGGCCTCACTCATAAACTACTCCTCAGTTTCCCCATGTTTCAAAAGAAAATTGGGAACAGACATTGGTAAAAGAAAAATGGATTTATTTTACAGTTGGAACTGGAGGTAGAAAATTCCTAGATTCCCTCCCCTTTCCTGGGAACGGACATGTGTATGCCGAGTTAGCTATGAGAGGTTGTCTGAATGGTGTGAAACCTCCTCCAGGGAGACAAACTCCTTCTCCTCCTCCTCTTCCTCCTCCTCCTGCTCCTCCCCCGGGGCCAGGGTTTCAGCCTATTTGCTTTGCCCACTGGGCAATTTTCACTCTTTGGGGCATAGTTTAAGGGTTCCTTACCAAGCCGGGCAGACTATTGAAAGGTTGCTGAAGGCGAACAGACCAAAGTTTGAGTTTCCCTCTTCTGACTTCTCTGGATCTGTTTCAGTGACCAAGCTATGGATGTGACGCCATGCCCTGTGAGGGGTGGTGCGATCCCACAGGTGCTGGTACCCAGTCCATCTGCCGCACCAATATATATTACCTCAGAAATGCTAGGGACTTCCAACCAGCAGCCACAGACCAGCTGCTGGCCCCTTTGCCTTCAGCCTATGGAAAGTGGAGAGTTATATGCGGGGCTTGCCTGTGAGAAGATGCAGGGCTGGCAGGATGGCCAGAGGGGCTTTTTCCTCCTGAAATGCCATGGTCCTGCCAAGAGTCAGGATTTGACCCCCGGTTTTTTTCCTTTTTTTTTTTTCCTGCTCTCCATTATAGGTAGAATTGTATGTATGTCGTCTCTCAAAATTCACAAGCTGAAGATCTAGTCCCCAGCACCACAGAGGGTGATTTTATGTGGAAATAGTGTAACAGGAAGTTTTGGGGTTAAAGCACAGGCTCCACAAGCCCCCTCAAATTCCAGGAAGAGGATCAAATGAAAGAGTCCGGTTGTCTGCAGAGTTTTTAGTGTCGAAGCCAGGGCTCTGGAAGGCATAGGGAGCGGGACTCAGCAGTGCGTCCCAGCACACCGATTAAAGAGGCAAGGACTGGTGAAAAGGGGAGGAAGCAGAGGTGCTTAATGAGACCGCAGTGAGGAGAAAGCAAGGTAAGTGTCCATCTTCAGGACACTGATGTGAGTTTGGATGTAACACCGGACAAGAAGGACAAATAGGCGAACAGTCCTGGCCAAGGTGTGCTCCCATCATCCCTGACCCGTCAGTGGCTTGCTTCTGGTCTGTCCTGCAAGGTGGCCTGGTGTGTTTCTCTGGAAGCAGGGCTTCAGCCTTTCCCTGTTCTGCAAGTATGAGATCCCTAGAGGACTCTCAATCCTCCTTCATGGGTGTGCATGATGTGAGTGTGTACGTGCGGAGGTCAGAGGTCAACTTCAGATATTATTTCTCATGAGCATATGCCTTGGATTTTGGGACATCTCTCTCTGGCATCTGGGGCTCACTGATTAGTCTCAGCCAGCTGGGACCCAGGCACTCACCCCCCAGGCACTTGGGTTGTAAGTACACTTCTTATGTGGGTGGAATTGAACTCAATTCCTTATGCTTGTGTGGAAAGTGCTTTATTGACTGATCTATTTTTTAAGCCTTGAGATATTTTTTTTTTTTAGTTCTTTGGGAACTAAGGTTTCAGCAGCCCGACAGTACAAATCTTTTTAAAATGTCTCCCCTACTCAGGACAGTTTTTTTCTTTGTTATCAGGCCTTGAAGGACTTGGGGTGATATGCTGGGCTTGTGAAAATCTCTGACATACTTTTATTCTTGCGATAACAAATATCGCAGCAGTATTGGGGGCCGGGGTCAGAGCACATCACCAGTGCCAGGTGACCATGCGTAAGAACCACGTCTCTGTAACTCCCCAGCTGGGTCACTGTTGGAAACACTGACATGAACGGCTCCATCTTTGTTGCTGCTTTTGAGACAGGGTCTTCCCATGATGCTCAGGCTGATCTCAAACTCAAGATCCCCCTTCTTCAGCCTCTCAGTCAAAGGCAACAGCCCCCGCCCAATGTGACCCCATGCTGAGTCTGATAACTCCCTCCTTGCCACTGAAAATTTTCCTTGAAGATATTGATGGTCAGCCATCTGGTTTGATATCAACTTTCCTTTATTACTGGGACAAGACCTGTTCCAGATGGGCTGATATTGTCCCGCATTGTGAGAGACAAATAACAGATGCTGAGGGGTTAGTGCCAACAAAACCCTTACCCTTTAGGAACAAATTTTAAATGACTAAGAGGCATAAAAGGGATGGTTGTTAGGCCAAGCCCACTTGGAGTCCGTTCTTGACTTTCACTGTGTCTGTCCTGCGGGTGGTATCTTAGTATCTTAGAGAAAAATTTGTCCAGGGTCCTTTGTTAGAAACTGTGCCTCTGCAGGACATTGACAAGCAACAACCACAAAATTATGTCAGGTAAATATAAACACAGCCAGCAAAAGCAAATACTTAAAGAAAAACTAGCTTGTGGCTCTGGAAAGATGGCTTAGAGCTTAAGAACACTCTCTGCTCTTCCAGAGGACCCAAACAAACCTCCCAGCACCCACTCTGGGTAGTTCACAACCACCTGTAACTCCAACTCCAAGGACGCCAATGACTTATCTGGCTTCTGTGAGCACACACGTGACATTCACTCACACATACATGTGCACATACACATAAAATAAAAATAATACAAATAAATCTTAGAAAAACAAGGAGTTGATTTTCAGACTTTTCTTTTTAAAATTTTGTTCATAGTACTTGATGGGCATTGGATTGGCTTTAAATTATTAAACATGCCTAGTGTTAGGGCTTAACTAGTTATCATTGTTTACAGGGTTGGGTAATAATGCAATTAGGAACTGCCCTAGGAAAGGTTAGTTCCACTAACAATTCTAGTTTGGAAGAAACCAGCTTGGGAAAAATGTCCTCTGAGCTGGTTTGAATGAGAGCGGTCCCCATGGGCTTAGGTCTTGCAATGCTTTGTCCCCAGCTTGTGGAACTGTTTGGGGAGGATTAGGAGATTTGGCCTTTTTGGAGGAGGCGTGTCATTGTTGAGGTGGGTTTGAAGTTCAAAAGCCCAAGCCATTCCCAGTTAATTCTCTCACTCACCCCTATTTGTGGGTGGGAATGTAAGCTTTCAGGTACTGCTCCAGCACCATGCTAACCTCCCTGCTGCCATTCTCCCTCCCATGGTCACGGTCAGGGTCATGGCTAACCCTCTGAAACTGTAAACACCCAGGAAATTCTTTCTTACGTAAGCTGCCATGATCACGGTGTCTTACCACTGCAAGAAGAAAGTAAGGCATGCCCCTAAGCATTGCATCATAGAAGGCTTATGTAATTCAGGAGTGACATGCACTTAACTTGAGCTTTGTTACTTAAGACACAGAATTAAGTTCTAGCTCTGTATTAGTGCATTAAAGTGTGTGTACGTGCATGCACGTATGGTGTGGGCACAGGGATGTGTGAGTGCTGACTATGCCTGTGCTCGGCTAGAACAGGATAACGTGTGGCCTTTTCTATTGCTCTCTACATTACTGCCTTTAGACAGGCTCTCCTGACCTGTCTTGGGCTAGGCTTGCTGGCCTAGTGTCTCCTGGGATCTTCCCGTGTGCCCCCTGATTGGCTGTCAGGCTTGTACAGGAAACACTTTGTCCACTGAGCTATGTCCCCAGCCCTGATGCATTAAATTTTTATCTTAGAAAACCATGAAGATAAAATTATTTTGAAATATCATTTATAATTTCTACAAAAATAGCATCAACTACCATAAACAGACATATGTGATAGCCCCACTTCACTAGGGCTATGAAGTGGTTTTTGAAAAAATTTTTAATTTTATTTTATGTGCATTGGTGTCTCGCCTGCATGTATGTCTCTCTGAGGGTGTCAGGTCCCTTGGAACTGAGGTTACAGACAGCTGTGAACTGCCATGTGGGTGCTGGGAATTGAACTCAGATACTCTGGAAGAGCAGCAAGTGCTCTTAACTGCTGAGCCATTTCTCTAGCCCGGGCTATGAACTCTTTAAAATCATTTCAACCTAAAAAAAAAATTTAAATGAGTTCTGATTCTGTTTAAAAGAAAACCTGAAAAAAAATTAAGATAAAACCATTGAATTTTTATCTTTTAATGCTGGCTCTTTCAAAAATTTACGGAAAGTAGATCAATAATCTAACAACGAATAATTGTTTTAGACACAAAACATTTTTAAAACTTTATTAAAAAGAACTTGTAGACAGAATTTTATATCAGTTATTTTTTAAAGTGGGGCTAAAAAAATGGCTCAGGGTAAGAGCCTCTGCACATATGAGGACTTACATTTAACCTCGGCATCATGGAGAAGAGCTTGTGTGTGTGTGTGTGAGTGTTTATGTAGTAACAAGTTTACATAGCAACTGGATCTCATTAACAGTTTTTATAAGTAAAACTTTTAATATCAAAAATTTAAAACTCACTTTAAATTATTATTTAAAAGTTATAATGAGTACATTTTACTCTATGGTCTCCATGATATTTTATTTATTAATGTTTTGGTTTTTTGAATCAAGGTCTCAACCCTGGAGCCTAGATTGACCTGGAGTTCATGACAATCCCACTTTAGCTTCCCAAATGCTGAGGTTACCTAAGACATTTTAAAACATAGATTTCTAGAGTCATGACTTTTGGGTCAGCAACAGATGGCCATTAGCTTTTAGGATCTTCTCCACTATGCAATAGGGATTTGTCTTGATCTCTGTTTCTTGGCATTTATATTCTAAAATCCTTAGGATTCCCCACTGTAGTGTCTTTGTGTGATAATCATTTGGTAGCATGAGGAAGGGACTGAGTGCAGAAAAAAAGACCAAGGTAAGGTGAGAGGTTCAAACCAGTAGCTCTCTGAGCATGGGGAGAGGTTAACCTGGTGACCAGTAACCAATGATTTAATTAATCATTATCTGTGTAATAGACTGCAAAGGGTGGGTTCAGAAGTCTTCCTACCAGAACACACGGAGTTTCTGGACTACAGGACCCCCTAGGGGACATGAAAACCGCTTTTTCTGCACAGCACACCATGCCGCACCCCACCCATGCCTGTCTATAACATGCTTTCTTTATAACATGCTTCATAATAACAGCAGAGTCTTGTAAGCCATTGTGAAAAACTAACTGAACCCAAGGAGGAGGTAGTGGGAAAACTTGATTTATGTTGAAATGTCGAAAGAAACAGCTCTCATCTCAAAGGAATAAAAGATATGGCTTATTCTGGAACATTTTTAAGTCCTCATGACCCAGGAACACACATTTGGGTCTTTCAAAATATAGCGGTCGAATGTAGAAGCAGTTTTGTGAAATTATGCAGTAAGAGAACAAAGAAAGCCATGAATCAAGGCAATTTAAAAACACATTGGTGGGTATGCCAGAGAAATAGGTACACAAGATGGAGGAAACCCCTTATAGCCTCAGAAGCTGTCTGATGACATGCTAGTTTCTGGATTGGTGGGAGCTGGTGGGTGTGCTAAGTTCATAGTTTCCAAATACCTGTTATTCACAGGGTGTTAGTGCTGACACAGACGTAGACTATTCACGGGACTAAAACTAGCCCTCTGGTCCAGCATCGCTCCAACCTCTGCACTTCACGTCAGTTGCAATTAACCAGTCATTGCAGACACAGCTTCTTTCTAGGAATTCTCAGCCACAGCCAGAAGCACAGATAGAACGGTGACATGCCACAGGTGGGCAAATATGAAACAGGAGCATCTGGGAACTGAGCTTTCTGCCTGTGGGATCTGGTATTAGTCTTAGGCAAACATTATCAGACTGACCCGGCCTGAGGTTTGAGGACCTGTCTGTTGCTGTCTGAGAGTTTATATATATTTTTTCTCCGATGGTGTTTAATCATAGTAGACAGCAGCAACAATAAATTGTTCTGGGATTCTTTCCTTTTTCATCTCTTTGTATTGATTTCCTCCGCTCTGCTGTCTACTGAGTTTTTCTTCAGCCTGAGTAAGTTTACCTCTAGCTTACCTGTGGAAAATGAATATGAGGATATATGAACGCCTACATTCAAACCCTAGTGACTATACTTTCTATGGCTTGTTTTCTATACATAGATCTTGTTTCATGAACTGTCTTTATATATTTATTTTTAAATATAATTCCATTCAAGTATGAACACCTCTCTCTTTAAATGCTATAGTGTTAAAAAATGGATGCATATTGGTGCTGGATATTTGGGCGGGGGGGCGGGGTTACACATCTTTAATCCCAGCAATCAGGAAGCAGAGGCAGGCAGATTTCTGTGAGTTCCTGGCCAGCCAAGGGCCTATAACAAGACCCTTGTTAAAACAAAGGAAGAAAGGAAAGAAAGATTGCTTTTGACACGGTCCTGAGCCTCCTGATCAAGGACTGCAGACGGCAAGATGCTGGAGCTGGAGCTCTCAAGGCTTATCTTACAGTCCTTTGATTTGATCACATTTGGTAGATGATGTCCTACACCCTGTGTGGTTGGCCAACAGCATCTCATGGAAGAGGTGTGGATTTAATGTAGAACAGCAGTGGGTGTGAGTCGGTGCACACAAGGCAGAACGCATGCATGGAAAAGCACGTCTAGCTCTATCTGTGACAACTTCAAAGAGGAGGAAACCCAGGAACTGACTCTGACCAGTGGGGCGAGGGTGGGGTAAGAGGGCATGAACAAGTCTGAAAGGAGCCAGAAGGTCTCCTGAAGACAGTTACTGATAGAGCCCAGGAGAAAAGAAAACAGCCTACATACCAATAGGGCAGGTGAAGCCAGATACACCTGGGTTGATAGCTAATGCAGAAAAGCATTGCAAATTGCCTCCAGGGAGTCAGAAACTAAAGTAGGAAATGTGATGGGGTTTGGTTTGGAAAAAATTGCAAACGATTCCACATAGGAAAAGTAACTCAAGCCTCCTGCTTGATGAAGCGACAAAGCCAAGAAGCTTGGATACTGATAACCTTAGGGACCTGTGAAAGCAGGTGAGTGTCCTCTGTTCTCTGGGAGAGATACCCTAAGAGGGTGCTTTTCATCCCCAGTGGCTGGAGAAGGGCAGATGGCAAAGGGACCCGAGAGTCTCAGGGGGGGGATCAGCCTGCCCCAGAAAGCAGCCTACACCACAACAAGCCTCTCTAAATAGTTAAGGTAGAGAGGAAGCAATGGGGTCTGCCTGGAGTTCTGAGCTCATGGCTGCAGGATTCTTGAGCTCACCAAGCATGTTGGGTAACACACACCCCTACCCTGTTATGGTCCTGCAGACCACCTCATTGTACATAGGCTTTCCCATAATATCAGCTGGATCCCTGAATCTTCAGCCTCTGACCCTGGGCCAGGAGGACTGCCATGCGCATGGGTCAGAGAGCCCACAGAAAGCAGGAAAGTCAGAATCAAGCTGCAGCTTTGATATGTGAGAATGTCACAGACACCACTCAGAGGCATTTCAAGGTGTATTTCATGAAGGAAACACCAGGCTGGCATTTACTCACCACTGCTTCTTTAAAACTTGTCCTACCAATCCATGAGCACGGGAGATCTTTCCATCTTCTCATATCTTCTTCAATTTCTTTTTTCAGAGACTTGAAGTTTTTCTCAAACAGATCTTCCACTTGCTTGGTTAGAGTCACCCCAAGGTACTTTATGTTATTAATGGCTATTGTGAAGGGTGTTGGTTCCCTACCTTCTTTCTCGGCCCTTTCGTCTTTAGTGTACAGGAGGGCTTCTGATTTTTTTGTGTTGATTTTGTATCCAGCCAATTTGCTGAAGGTGTTTATCAGTTGAAGGAGTTCTCTGGTTGAATTTTTGGGGTCGCTCATGTATACTAACATAGCATCTGCAAATAGGGATACTTTGACCTCTTCCTTTCTGATTTGTATCCCCTTGATCTCCTTTAGTTGTCTTATTGCTCTAGCTAGGACTTCAAGTACTAGGTTGAAGAGATATGGAGAGAGTGGGCAGCCTTGCCTAGTCCCTGATTTCAGTGGGATTGATTTACGTTTCTCTCCATTGAGTTTAATGTTGGCTATAGGCTTGCTGTATATTGCCTTTACTATGTTTAGGTATGTGCTTTGTATCCCTGATCTTTCCAAAACTTTAAACATGAATGGGTGTTGGATTTTGTCGAAAGCTTTTTCAGCATCTAAGGAGATGATCATGTAGTTTTTCTCCTTCAGTTTGTTTATATGGTGGATCACATTGATGGATTTCCATATATTGAACCACCCCTGCATGCCTGGGATGAAGCCTACTTGGTCATGGTAGATGATATCTTTTATATGTTCTTGTATTCG
>CM053745.1:12346350-12375739 GCA_028658305.1 Pachyuromys duprasi | reverse complement strand
GTAATAGCCAGAACCTGGAAACAACCCATATGTCCCTCAGTTGAGGAATGGATACAGAAATTGTGGTACTTTTACATAATGAAATACTACTCAGCAATTAAAAAGGAGGAAATCATGAAATTTGCAGGCAAATGGTGGGACCTGGAAATGATCACCCTGAGTGAGGTATCCCAAAAGCAGAAAGACACGCATGGTATATACTCACTTATATAGACCTATATGATAGAATAAACATACTGAAATCTATACACCTAAAGAAGATAAACAAGAAAGAGGATCAGGGGTAAGAGGATTAATACTCACTTAGAAAGTCAAATGGGATGGACATTGGATGTAGGAGAAAACAAGCAGCATGACAAAAGCCTACCACAGAGGGCCTCGGAAAGACTCTACCTAGCAGGGTATCAAAGCAAATATTAAGAAACATAACCAACCCTTTGGCAGAGTGCAGGGAATCATATGAAAGAAGGGGGAGTTAGTATGTTCTGGAGAGGACAGGAGCTCTGCAAGGACCAAATATATCAGGGCACAGGGGTGTTTTATGAGAATGTTTCTCCAACCAAGGACCATGTATGGATATAACCTAGAACCTCTGCTTGTATGTAGCAAATGGTAGCTCAATATCAAGTGGGTACACTAGTAAGGGGAACAGGGACTATTTTGGACATGAACTCAATGGCTGGCTCTTCAACCCCCTTGCCCCCCAAGGGAGGAGCAGCCTTGCTAGGCCACAGAAGAGGACATTGCAGCCAGTCCTGAAGAGACCTGATAAGCTAGAGTCAGATGGAAGGGGAGGACGTCCTCCCCTATCAGTGGACTTAGAAAGTAGCAGGGAGGATTCGAGGGAGGGATGGGCGGGGGATAGGAAGGGAATGCAGGAGGGGGCTACGGCTGGGATACAAAGTACATAACCTGTGATTAATATAAAATAAAAATGTTAAAAAAAACACCTTATCCATGGTAAGCTGGGCACCCACACAGCTCGACCTCAGACTGGCAAAGTTCAAAACAACACGGATACTAGAGTCTTCCATGAAGCACTAGTTGCTGGAGTTGAAGCTTACAAAAACAGTATAAGGATACAGTGGAAAACTATCCAGCTATTAAGAGGGATTGGGAAGCTCCATGTACATCAGGCAGCTGGGCTCTGGATACACAGCGAAGAGGGCAGTGCTTACAGGTGTTCATCAGATATGACTCACTGAGTCAACATGGGTATAAACTCTCTGTTTCTTTTGAAAATCTTGTGTGTATGCTCACCTGTACCTGTTCATGTGTGTGAATGGGGGTGCGCATATATGACGATGAGAGGCAACCTTGGGAGTCTGTGTTTGACTTTCACCGTATTTGAGACAGGATCTCTTGTGTACTGCTGAGCCTACCAGGCTAGCCATCACGAGGATTCTCCATCTCCATCTCACCAGAGAAGAGCTGGGATTACAGAGGTGTCTAGCTTCATGTGGGTTCTTGGGCTCCAAACTCAGGGCTCCATGCTCATGCAGAAAGGCACTGAGCCACGCCCAGACCCCAGAGAGATGGCTCATTGCTTAAGAGCACTGGCTGCTCTTCCAGAGGACTCAGGTTAGATTTCCAGCATCCATGAAGTAGCTCACAACCATCTGTAACTAGAGTTCCAGGGATCCAATCCTTTCTTCTGGCCTCCAAGGGCACTGCACACACATGATGCACAGACATATAATCAGGCAAAATGCCTATGAAATAAAAATATAAATAAAAAGGGAAAATTAAAAATTATTATTATTATTATTGTTGTTGTTTGTGTGTGAGCATGATGTATGTATGGGCTGTTTCATGGCATACATGTGGAGGTCAGAGGTTCTTCCCTCTTATGTTTATGTGGGTTCCAGGGATCGAATTCAGGGTTATTAGGCTTTTACAACAAGTGCCTTTACCTGCTGAGCCATCTTGCTGGCTCCTTAGTTATTTTTCTTGATAAGACACATTTCACTATGTAGCCCAGGCTAGCCGTTAGCTCACCAACCTCCTGTTTCAGCATCCTGGATGTCAGGATTATAGGTTTGTGTGTGGTCTATATGTCTGCTTAGGTTTCCAGAAAGGAATGATGGGAAGATGGACAAAGACTAATGAAAGGATCCAGGATGCAAGGGGAAGAGGCTGTCACAGGAACAGTCTCTCTCTTGAGTGATGGTTCTAATTTGGTGGAACCATGAATGATGCGGCAGCTTTTTAAACATCAGGCAAAAGTGAACAACAACAACAAAGCAACCCTTACGACTTGAACACTAATGGGAGCATGCCAATGTAACTGCGTACCAGTCAACAGCTGGCTTTCCAGTGCTGTAAGTGGATGCTCACAAGACAGGCAGACCCTAAACCAGTATCACTTACAGTGGAGGCCTATGGGAGGGACTAGATGCTGAGGAAGTTCAGAAAGCCAGCCCACAAGAAGTTCCCTGGGGAGGGGAGTAGGGGGCAACTTAGCCCAAGACTGCCAATGCTGAGGAGGGCAAAGCCCCTGAGGGGGTCACATTCCCAAACACAGGGTACTGCCTAAGATTGTCCCCCTGCTTCCCACCACCATCTAAACAAGCATCTAGTTGTGAGTAGTAGTGGAACTCCTCCAAGAGATAGCCATAGTGTGGGGAAGGATCCTCTGGCAAGTGTATCACAGCGGGGACCTAGGGCAAGGAGAAAGAAACTCTTTGGGAATTAATTAACCTCCACTTTAAACATGGTGCTCCAAGAGAATAAAAAAAAAAGTGATCCATGTATGGTTACCATAGCAACAAAAGATTTTTAACATCAGCAGACTGCCTATGACTGACAAAAAGCCAAACTGAAGGCCTAGCAAGGCAAAGACAGCTTTCAGACGCCAAAACCCTCAGTGCCTATTGGCAACACAGAATGTGTAGATTTTAACAAAACGTCATAACATAGAAGAGGAATAGAAGCAGTGTCAAGACACAAGGAACTCAACAGACAAGACTCAGAGCAACAGATGTTGGGACTGGCAGAAGGGAATTGTTTTAAAGCAATTATTGATGCTTAAAGGTCCAAGTGGAAAATGTGGAAAGCATACAGTGTCTGATGGAGAACTCCAGTAAAAAGACCAAAACTTTCAGAATGAATCCAACGACCAGATTTGAAAATGCACAGCTACATTGTGAAAAGGGCCTTTGGTGAGGGTGCCAGCTCAATTGTTTTATGTCTACTTGATACATGCTAGAGTTACTTGGGAAGACGGAACATCAGCTGAGGAGAGTCACCCCAGCAGATTGGCCCATGGGCAAACCTTTGGGCATTTTGTTGATTGATGATTGATGTGTGAGGGCCCATCTCATTGTGGATGACATCCCTGGGCTGGTGGTCCTGGGTACTAGAGGAAGGCAGGCTGTGCAAGCTGTGAGGAGGCAGCAGTAAGCGGTGCTCTTCCATGGTTTCTGTTTCACTGCCTGCCTATAGTTCCTGTCCTCGGTTCCTGTCCTGACTCTGCTGGATGATGGACCGTATATATAAGATAAAATCAACCCTTCCCTCACGATGTTTGATTGCAGCAATAGAAACTCTAACTAAGACAGAAATTGGTACGAGAGAGTGGGCTATGGCTGTGACAGTTCTGACCAGGTTTTGAGAAAGATTGTGGAAGGACTTTGGGACACTGGGCTAGAAAAGCTATTGAGTGTTCCAAGCTTAATGAGCTGTCATGGGAACATGGGGGATACTGTTGAGAGCAATGCAGAGGATCCAGGACTAGCTTGTGAAGTTTTAGAGGGAAGTCTGACTGACTCCTTTAAAAAAATCTTAAGTGGTTCTGGTCATCTAAAGCTAAAGAATCAGCTCTGATTAAAAAGAGACAAGCAGCCAGGTGCGGTGGCGCATGCCTATAATCCCAGCACTTGAAGAGGCAGAGGCAGGCAGATCTCGATGAGTTCCAGTCCAGCTGGTCTACAAAGTGAGTCCAGGACAGCCAAAGCTACACAGAGAAACCATGTCTCAAACCAACCAACCAAACAAACAAACAAAGGAGTCAAGCATCACTGAGGCCAATCTTCAGGGAAGTGTTTCTCAAAGCTAGCACATAGAATCTGAGGGGTCACACTGTACCTATACTGGAAGATGAACTTGATATATAGAAGAATCTCTCTGGTGGTCCTGGATTTGAAGGCATGAAGTGGTCATGGAGAGCAGCTTGGCACCTGAAGAGGCCGTTGGGGGAAGATGTCGCAACCGAAGCCCCAAATCTCAAGATGTCAAGGAGAGAAATTAAGGTTTGGAACTATGTGGCAGGGTAAAAGCTCCTGAAGAGGTCCCAGGAGAGGCTGCTGGTAAAGGTGCAGCAAAGTTGCAGAGACTTAAGAATTTTGGAAATAGCAGTACTGCGGAGTGACCACTGAGAACAACAGTGGGTAAGGAGTGCAGGCGGCTGGAGGCTTTGAGACAGGCTGAGTGTGCTGTGAACAGCAGAGCCAGAGACGTGAAACTGTCCAAGCCCTTGGGAGCCCAGAAGGTAACGGATAAATCCCAGACATTGGACACTGAGTTATTTACACCAGTGGAGTTTGGTTTTGCATTGTTTTTATTGTGAGTGTACCCTAGTTCTTTTTTTCTTGAAAAAAAAATTAACTTTTTTTTACAGGAACCATAATTATAAGACCTTGGCTATAGTAGAGCAATTTTAAAATTTTACAGAGATTTTAGAATTTTAGAGAGACTAAATATTTCAGAGAGAATGGATATTTTAAAAGAGACTTTGGGAATTTTAGAAGACTGAATATTTTAGAGTAACTTTGAACTTTGAAAGAGACTGGATGTTTTAAAGAGGCTAAATTTTTAAAGTGTTTGAATTTGTAAGGTTTAGAATGTGACTTTTATATTAAGACATTACTAATATCTCAATATAATACTCGTAATACTAATCTCTCAATGAGATCTTGGAGGGAAATAAGTTAGAAAATGTTATAGTCGAATAGTGATGCGTTTATGTGCCAAATTGACAAGGTTCAATTGCGCTGATTAGTTTTTTGTGTCAACTTGACATGACTTTATTTGGGGAAAGAATGATAACTGAGAAAAACTCACCCAACAGATTAGCCCATGGGCAAGCCTATGGGTATTTTCATGATTGATGGTTGACATGGGAGATCATAGCTCACTGTGGATGGTGCCATCCCTGGGCTGTGGCCCCAGGTACTATAGGAAAGCAGGCTGGGCAAGCCATGACAGCAAACCAGTAAACAGCACTCCTTCCATTGCCTCTGCTCCAATTCCTGCCCTGAGTCTCTGGCCAGATGTTGCTAGATTGTGGATTAAAATAAAATGAAATAAACCCTTTTTTCTCCAAGTTGCCTTTAGTCACAGTGTTTTCTCATAGCGACTGAGACCCAGCTATAACAACAGGTTCACTAGCAGACATCGAAAGGAAGGAGTCAGCAAAGGTGAAGACAGAATGGAAGGTGGGAAACAGAAAGAGAAAGGTTAGCAAAGAGAGGCAGCAGAGCCAGCGCTGGGGAGTGCGAAGTGACTCTCTCAGATGCAGTCACAGCAGAAGCAGAGAATGAGGGACTGTGAGGAAACAACAGCCATGAACTTTCCAAAGTTGACCGTGCACAACAAACCACAGAATTAAGAGCTTTAGAAAATGATGGATGGGGAAGATAAATCATAATAGTAAAAGCTAGGCATTTCATAACAAAACTGCTGGAAAGGTAAGGGGTAAAAGGACACACATCATACAATGGAATAAAGATTAAAAGCAGTAGATTTCCTCACCCAAGACAAGACAAATCAGAAGATAATGCAGCATTGTCGTTAAAATGCTGATGTGATGCCCAGTTCGTGAGACTGCCCAAAGACTACCAGGAATCAACTCCGCTGCAAACACATGAGGGTTTATTTAATACAAACTCGAGCCCAGGGCCCTGCTCTCTGGGGGAGCAGGGTTTTTAAAGGGCAAAAACTGTCGTGTGGGATTTCCAAGCCTTGGTCTATTTTAGGCATCAAAGCCGGAATGGTCCTGGTCCGCCCATGTGGAGGGTATCCGCTCCTGTTAGGGAGGGGAATGATTAGCACATCTTGTGGTTTCTCTTAGTTGCAGGGCTATGTGACCTTGGTCGCCAGCTAGGGGTATCTGGGTGGGTTGCCAGGCAACGCTATCTCTCAAGCGCAAGCCTGGTTACTTTTTTGCAGCAGGGCAGGTCTGTGCCAACTTGCCTGCTTCTTTGTCTAAAACTTGTACCCAGGACCACAGTCATGTTGCCCCAGGAATTAAATTTCAAATTTTGGACCTCTCACTGGGAATACGATACTTTTTTTTTTAAATCAACAAAATGCAAAACTTATCTTTGTATATTTTCAGTTGCTATAACAGATAGTTTGTTACTGTGTACTTTATGAAGAAGACAGATTTATTCTTACAGTTCAGGAAGCTGGGAAGTCCAAGGTCAAGGGGCCTGCATCTGGCCAGGATCTTCTTGTATCATTCTCTGGTACACACTGTTCTAAGTCAGGAGCACAAAGGGGCTACAAAGGAAAATAAGGAATGCGCACAATCAAGGCTGTGCAGGAAGTGAGCCTGAAGAAGTCCTGAATCCACTCCCAGCCCGTGACACCACATTTGCAGCATCTCTGCCTTTTGTTGGTCAAATAGTGTTTAGCTTCCTCCTCCACTCCTGCTGTCCTTGGAGCTGCTCTCTCTGCTTCATCATCCTCTCTTCTGGCTCTTCATCTGTCAGCTTTTGGCAGGACGAGCTCACTCGCTCTCCTTGTCAACGGGCTTCCCACTCTCCCCTCTCTGCTCTCAATTCAGCAGCTCATTTGAAGAGGGTTGGATGAGCACCTGAGGATAATCTTCCCGTCTTAAGAGAAAATATTCAGGTGTGTGCTATGGTCCATCAGCAGGGTTTCCTATAAGAAAGCTCTTGGCAGTTGCAAAAAAGGAAACAGATGGTGTGACTAGTGTGTCCTTGTCATACAAGATTTACAATAATACAACGTGCACCCAGAGATGCCACCCTACATTCTGCTCCAAAACTTACTTCCGTTCATGTTCAATGCTGTGTCCGCATACTGCTTCCAAAGCCTCACAGAGCGGGACTCTATGTTTCACCCAACAGCCCACCCTGATAAACAGTGCCCTTTTGTTTCTCTGGAATTCCTCATGGAGTTTGTCTGTGCCTATGTCCATCCTGCCCACCTCACTTGGCATCCTTTGTGGTGATACAGTATCCATGAGGTGGGTGCTGTTCACTGTTTGCAGGTCACCTTCTCCCGGTAAAGCAGCACGACAGCTACTGTGAAGGCAAAAGAAGGGCAAATTATCTTCTCTAATATCGGATGAAAAAAATCTATGACCAGGAAAGAAATAGATGTATTGTCTTCCCTTTCATGACCCACCTCTGAGATGAGAAATCCTGCAGTGGCCGTGGGTCTTCCTTGCACAAGACACTCAAACAAATGCACCTTTAAATGTCTTTGATTGGCATGTAATAATTATGCATATTTATGTGGCACACGTGATGACTTGATACGTGTGTGCAGAATGTAATGATCACATCGTGATCGTGAGCATTCCCACCTTCTTCGACACTTACTCTTTCTGTTGAAAGTCTAAGTTCATTCTAGTTCTAGTTCTAGTTCTAGTTCCCCTCTTCTCGTTCTCTATAAAACACATAATAAATTGTTGTAACTAAAGCCATTGCTATGCTGCAGAACTCAGAACGTGTCTCCTCTTGTCTAACTAATTTGGCCCCTGTTAGCTTCTTTGCGTTTCTCCCCTTCTCTTCCCTCCCCCTCTCGCTGGGAACCACTATTTATCCTTTACTCCCCTCAGATAAAATTGTTCAGCTTCTACATATGAACTATTCATGAGGTATTTGTCTTGCAGTATCTGATTTATTTCACTTAACATATTGGCTTCCTGTTCCATCTATATTGCAGCAAATGGCAAGAGTACATTCTTCTTTGTGGCTACATAATATTTTCTCATTTAAAAAATCCATTTGTCTTGTGGGGAGAATTGTGTGTGCCTCTGTGAATGTCTAACACAATACCACACTGTTTATTTTCAGTGAATGAACTGTATGGCGGGTAAATTACATCTCAATAAAGCTATTATAAAATTACAAAAATCCATTTGTCCAGTGATAAGTACCAGAGTTAAATCCATATCTTGGCCATCAAATTTCCCTCTGATACCTCAAAAATTCAAAACCCCATATGCATTTAGTGTTAGGAATATTGGTTCTTTCCCAATGTTTCTGGCTTTCGTACACTAGGGGCTTCCATGCACATCAAGAACCTCCCAGTCAACTCTCTCTCACCACCCCACCCCCATTCTCTGTAACAGAAAGCATCCTCGAAGAAATACTCACAGTTCAGCAAGGATGTAGCCGAGGCCATCGCCTTCTTTGATTCCATCATTGCAGAGTTAGAGACAGAAAAACAGCAGAGGGCTGCTGACACTGACCTGCTTAATGAAGATGTAGACTTCGATGGTGAGTGCTGGGAATGGGCTCCTGGGACGGCACTGGGGACCACACCTTCCTGCCTGAAAGGAACTTCTTTACTGGCATGTCAGGCTCTATCCCTCTACCTTGTCTCATTCGCCCTTGATGCCAATGCCCCAGCCTACACCTGCGGTTCCTTTACGAATGGCTATCATGGTGGGACTTCTCCAAGACTCTATGGAGAGGGAAGAAGGGTGGGGTAAGATTTCACTGAAGGAACTCTGTCCAGCCTGGGCATGGCAAGCATGGCTCTGTCAGACCTTGCTCTTCCCCCATTCCCTCTGCCTTGCTTAAAAACCATTAGATTACATTCCTAAAGCTGGCCCCCAAGGTCTATTCCCTTATTTGGCCACGTCCTCCTCCTGAAGCTGACTACCAAGATCAGCTATCAAAGTATTGAAGTCCAGCAATCAAAAGCCCCCTTTGACTCACTTAGTTAACATGCTCAATTAAATTTAAGCCCTTCATCCTAACACGGAGTTTCCCCTTTTACCTCTATAAACTGCCATTTTTCTGTGTTCCATGTCTGTATGTGACATGTTCTATCTGTGTGACATGTTCTGTCACATCTGTCAGAGACAGTCCTGTGTCCCACTCCCGGATAAGTATCCCTGCCCCCATCTCCCTTGTTCACTTCCTCTTCTCCTTCACTCTCTATTTCCTCTCTTTGTCTCTATTCCCTGCCCTCTGTCCCTCTGGGGAAAATCAGTCTCCTTTGTGCTGAGAACTTGATCTTGGGGGTCCTGAGCGGATGCCATTTTTTACATTCACTTCTAACTAAAATGTGACTGTGGCGTCACTGCAAACAGAAGTCCCAACTCTAATGACTGGAGTCAACTTTTACATTCCAGAATTCCTAATATCTTAGTCTTTGACTCTCCACCCCCCCACCCCCCCCAAAAAAACCTGTTGGACTTATCAACGATTATTTTTCAGATGGCCCTTGGACAAGATAACGGTGATTGGTGTCAATATTAGGTAATTCTTGAGTATTATATGTGCTCACAAGTCAGGCTTATGGTTTACCGTTGCTCTTTTGTGGCAGGCGTTGCACTTCCACAGTGGCTTCTGTGGCTGCAAAGGTGACACCCGCTGTGGGTCACTCTACCTTGCATGCAGCTTTGTACACTCTCTGTTCCCATGCCTGCCCTAATGATAGTGGCCCCGAAGCCCACTGAAACTGAAGGACACAAGGCCATCGTCATGGCTGTCATGAAAAAGATGGCTGCCGTGAACAGGCCGTGTGTGGAGGGGTGGGACTGTAGCTCCATTGGGAGATGCTTGTCTAGTGTCCACTAAGTCCTGAGTTCTATTCCCAACACTGTGTGAACCGGGCATTATGCTGACCAATAGAATTCCAGCACTCCAGAGGAAGAAGCGGGAGGCTCCGAAATCTAAGGGTATTCTTGGCTGCAAAGAGAGTTCAAGGTCAGCCTGCGCTACTTGAGGTTTTTTTTTTTTTTAATAAAACAAAACAACCCATAATCATAAGAAAGGTATTGTTCCAGTCATGGTGGTACACATCTTTAATCCCAGCACATGTTTGCCAGAAGGATCTGTGTGGGTTCACATTGTGAGTTCCAGACCAACCAAGACTACATCGTGAGACCCTGTCTCAAAAGGAAAAAAGAAAAAACAATGGCTTAGTGTCATGTGACAGACTTTTCCTGGGGAGACACAATATAAATATGTCTACTGACCCTTGAGTTTAGGTCCTAGACAGGTAACCCATGGCAGACCAAAGTAACTATTGTACCAATGTCCAAACTGGTGAACCAATGAGTTTTTAGTGAGGTTATGAACAGGAGTACAGGTGAGGGGTTACTTACAAAGAGCAGACCTACTCAAAAGCCTTGCCAGAAAGCCCACTCCAGCAGGGTGTGGACCCCTGACCTCTGACCCCTGACCCCTGCTGGCCCTTCTGCAGTCCCTTATCATCCTCTCTGCAGTTTGCCTGCTCAGTCTCCATCCAGCAACAGCTGACTCCTTTCTAGAGAGTTGGGTGGGGGCCTCCAGAGTCTTGCAAGTTTTTGTTCTGGCACATGTGACCTTTGGGTGACCTGTTGTTCACCACTGTCATTGGCAAACACCCTTCCCCCTTCCCCCCAATGAAACGTTTCATGTGGAGGAAGGGCTGCAGTAGGAGGAATGGGCCATGCAACAGCCAAGCGAGAGGGCTCAGTGGCAAAGATGTTCGAGCCTAAAAACTAAGTCCCCAGAGAGAGCTAACTCCTGAAGGTTGTCCCCTGGCACACCCCCTTTCCCACCAACAACACCAATAATCTATGCATGTTGTAAGTCAATGGAACCAAACAGCACACAGAGCGTTTAGAAAATGAAGGCTCTGGGAGCCACAGCTCAGCAGCTACAAGGCCAGGGTTCAGTTCCCAGCACCCACCGGGCTCCTGTAACTCTAGCATCAGGGGATTCAACACTGTCTTCTGGCCTCTGAGAGCACCCACGCTCACACGCGCATAATTAAAACCAAGAACCAATTTAGAGAAGAAACTATTCAACAAAAAAATAGAAAGAACCTCTCTGAACAACGCACAATACCTTGTGGCATCTTTCCAAGTCAATGAGTACAAATCCGGGCTCTGTCCCAGCCAGGTGCTTGCTAAGTCAGACTCCACCCCCACACATCCCCAGCCCCACCCCCACCCCTGTGGCCGCTGCAGCCCCCTGCAGCAAGCCCATCTTTCCTTCCCCGTGGATTCCCCACCGCCCGTTCATGCTCTCCTTTACCCTCTGCTCCCCTGACGGTGGCCGCCTGCCCAGGTCACTCGCTTCTCTCTTCCAGTGGCTACCAGCTCACGCGAGCACAGCTTGCATTCCAACTGGATCCTGCGGGCGCCACGCAGACATTCTGAGGCCCTTGCTGCCCATGCCACTGCAGACAGCCGGTTTCGGAGGAGCGCGGAGCACAGGGTCGCTGGTACTCAGAGGAGGCTGGAGAGACACCCCATTTACCTGCCCAAGGCTGTGGAAGGGGCCTTCAACACCCTGAAATTTAAGCCCAAAGCCCACAAAAAGGAGTAAGTGCTTGGGCTTAACAGAACCAAGACAATCTCACGTGCTCCTGACTCTTCTTACCTTGTGTTGGTCCCTTATCCCAAGGGCTAAACTTGTTGATTTTATGGGGGGAGGGGCCGGGGGAAGCTTGACTGAGATGTTTTTTTCACAGGCCGTATTTCAGCGGCCTTCCTTCGTTCACACCTTGCTACCATCTTGTCTTCCTGCTTCCTCTCTGGCCTGCTGCTTATACATACTGTATATCTCTAATGTCAGCTTGAGTTGTCCAGAGCAGAGCAGGAGGCAATGTTACATAGAGATATTGTTGCCTTGGAAAGCATTGGCCAACCTCTGCTCTGTAGGGCAGGCTTTCCTACTGGCCTGTCCCCTGTGAACACATACTGACACTGGCTCCTGTGGCCTCTCTCCTGACAGATCTTTCTCTCCCAAGCCTGGTTCCCATGACTGAGTCCCACATGTCCCGAGTCCCTGCATGTTTTGTGCAGGGCAACCACATAGGCCATGCCACAGGACACAAGGACCTATTCAAACTCTGTGGCTGTCCCTTTACCTCTTCATAAGCCACTCAACCCTGGTGGATCCAGGGTTTCCTCAATAGCATTTTACTTCCATGGTAATAAAAAATGTGCTTGACATTTAACGCCATGGCCCGGCACTCACCCTGGATCTTCCCCTTCAAGGCCAGGTCAATGCCCACCTGAAGTCCATCCACACCCCACCCTGTATCACTACAAGGTTCTCCCCAAGGCCCAGAACTGGGGTGGGGGGCACATGATGCCCTCTGCAAGAATGCTGATAATATGGGTGTCCCTCCCCTCTGTGCAGTGGCTGGCTTGCACCTGACCCTCTCCTTCTCCCTTCCCATGCAGCCTGGGGAACTCCAGACAGATCCTCCACAGCTTCTCCAAAGAAGGCATGGAGTGGGATGAGGAGTTCTTCACGCAGGAGTCCCCGGTGTCTCTGGAGGAGTACCATCATGGGACAGAGAATCCCAAAGGGCAATGGCTGATTCGAGAAAGACTGTGGGAGAGGACGGTGCCCTGACTCGACTTACCAGAGCCTGGGTTTGTGACAGGTGGTCTGTTTTCAAGGGCAGTGCGAAGTGTTCCGTAGAGTTAAAGGTGAAATTATGAAGCTGTAACACAACCAAACTCGTGGTGCCAAAATGACCGTGAGCTTCCCGGGGGACATGTCCTGGCAGAGTCAGAGCCTGGGCTTCCCACAGGGGTGGACAGGGGGAAAGGAAAGCAGAACCTAGATGCTGGTGTCCCAGAACAGAGGCACACAGGACTTGAGCGAATGTCCCTGACACCTTTCTTGGCCTTGCCACACGAAGGAGGCCATGCAAATGGCTGTGTGTCATGTGCCCCGAACTGGAAAGAAAGCAATCCGAAGTTCTGGCCTAATGTTTTCAAGGCTGTGTCTCAGAAGCTCATTGGTGAAGCCCTGAGGCCCCTCCTTCCTTGCAGAACACAGTTAAAAAGGCAACCTCTCTGCTCTAGGTCTTCTCGGGTTTCCAGAATCTTATGCTGCTAGGGTAGGTTAAAAATGAGGCCAGTATTCTAGGGTTAGTAGGGTACAGAAAGGTTGTATCAGGGCCTGCCTTGTGATCACACTGTCTCCCCCAGCTCCACACAGACAACTAGCTCAAGGGGGGTGAAAGTAGGTGGATCTTTCTCCTTTCTAATTCTCCTACAAATAAAGCTGTATTCCTGCAACCAGCTCAGGACAGGCTCCACACCTTCCAGTCATGGGTAGCTAGAAGCACAATGTTCTTTCTGTCTAGGAAGAATTTTTGTAGTGTCTGGTTCACAGTTCCATGCCCAGTGTATACTTTGTATACAGTTCAGCACACAATCTTTATTTGGACATAGAGTTTACATCCGAGCAAGCGTAACAGCCACCGGTTACAGAAAACACTCCACTTTGACCTTCCTGCTTTTTCTCTCATCCAAACTCTAGCTATCTGTCTTAGTCGCTTTTCTATTGCCATGATAAGACACCATGACCAAGGCAACTCATAGAAGAAGGAGTTTACTTGGAGCTTACAGTTCCAGAGGCTGGCCAGTGACTATCGTGGTGCGGAGCAATGGCAGCAAGCAGGCAGGCTTGGCAATGGAGCAGTAGCTGAGAGCCCACATCTTGAGACAACAAGCACAAGGAGGAGAGAGCGAGCGAGCAAGCGAGAGAGGGAGAGAAAGAGAGAGAGAACAAGTATACAAGCTAACTGGGAATAGTTTCTGCTTTTGAAGCCTCAAAGTCAGTCCCCAGTGACACACCTCCTCTAACAAGGCCACACCTCCCAATCCTTCCCAAACAGTTCCACCAACTGTGACCCAGGTATTAAAATATATGAGCCTATAGGAGCCATTCCCATCACACCACCACACAGGGCCTCTATCAGCTCAGCTTCTGAGAGACCTACAATCAGGTGTATGGGGTGTGTGGCAAAAGATCTTTCTCACTGATTTCTGGAGTCTTCTGATACAGCAGTGACTTTTCAGGGAGTATGCTCATGAGAAGGGACAGAGAAGCAGAAATAGAGAGAGAAGCATCATCTAAATAAAGCTGGAACATTCTAGGGTAAATGAGAATGACAATTTGCCTAAAGGCTTGTGTGATGCACTTCACATTAAATAGTAATAATAAATACCTTTATTTATGTGATCTTGGGTGTCTGAAGCTGAAAAATTTTATCTCTGAAGGGGGAAAAGTGACAGTAATGCATGACAGCCCTAAGAACTTCAAGCTAACGCATTCCCCAGGTTAACACACACCTGGCCTTTGTGTCAGCCTCTTCACTGTTTTTCAAGTGCCAATCTCAATGTTTGAAAGGTTTCTTTCATTTGTTTCTTGACCAGAAATTTCTTCTTTCTGGAGAGTTGTCTTAATACCATGGTTCATCTGCACAGATTCCTTCCCTGAATGCGACTTTCTTTAAAGTTTTCTGTCTGAAAGCTCTTCTCTGTGAGCAAACTTGGGGGTGGGAGAGAGAAATCCACTCAGCCTCACCAGGCAACAGTTTGTCATAGGCCAATCTGAAGCACTGTGGGGAAGGCACTATGAAAAACCTTGTTTCAGTCAGGAAAAAGCAGCAGGATGGAGAAGATACTCAGAGCTCAATGCACTTTCTTCATCTCTGGGTTTTCTTCTCTGTGGGATGTGAAGTTGTGGTGGCCCACTCTGCTTGGGGTTTAAAATGCTTTTGTCTTTAGCAAGACATAGTCTGCTTGAAAAGTTTTAGGGGTTGAACTCACATCTTATGGGACAACCTTTTCTGTCTTTTGAAGTTGGTGGTAAATCCCGGGATCTGGGTTACGACTCTCAAATTTTTGGATAGAAAATAGATGGGTTTGAGAGAAGTCTAATTGGAAACAATAAAAGATGATTTGGAAAACCAAGGTGCTCTGACTGATTCTTGTCCTTCTTGAGGCGAACAATTATTCCAGGGAGTCCAGCTGGTCAAGACTGTCTTAGTATGGGTACGGAAAACCTGCAAAGATGGAATGTGGGGATTAGGGCGTATAAAGATGTCTTAGTCAATATAGTTCTTGTCGTGCAAGCGTGAAGACCTAAGTTCAACCCCTACAATCCATGTTAAAAAATTTTAAAGTAAAACAAAAATTCTAAAAGGCCCAGTTTGGTGAGACACACTTGTGATCCCAGCACTGAGAAGGCAGACATGGGTGGATCCTTGGAACTACCACAGTCTGTTAGTGTAAACTCCAGACCTGTGAGGGACCTTGTCTCAGACAGAAAGCAAAGTAGGTGGTACCTGAAGAAAGACATTGTTCTCTAGACCTCACACACACATGTATGCACACACATCGTACATATATACATATCTGCACATATATGAACACATATACATATAACAGGAAAAAAGGGACAAAAGGAAAGAAATGAAGGAAAAAAAGAGACAAATTTAAAAGAGAACGAGACTCCCTGGACTTTGGCCACTGGATTCCTGCCCCTTCACCCCCACACTCTACCCTCTCACCACCATGTAAACTTCCCACCACTGGGTTTCTAGGGAACAGTAGAGAACACAACAGAGTGGCTCTAACAGAAGCCTGTATTCCCTGAATCACTGGTTGACTTTCATGGTTATTTGTCCCTTGCCGCTATTAATAATTTATCCGAAATAAATTATAATTATAAAATAAAACATCACAATTAGAAAAGCATAGAATACCCGCAAGCTTATTACCCTAAAGTTTGGAAGTGAGAGAGCCCAAGTCAGCCATATTGGTTAAGTGTTGGTAGAACTTGTTCCTCTGAATGCTCTTCCTAGTCTCTGGGGATGCCTACATTTCTTTGCTAGAGGCCCTTTCCTTGCATGACCCCAGAGCTTCCTCAGAGCTCCAGCTGCTCACTCTGATCTCTGCCTTGTAGATGCTAATTTTTAACTCTTTTATTTGGGGTTCCTAAAGCATCTACCTCCTTCCATCCCCCCACTCCCCATCCTAGGTAGGAGAGAAAGAAGGTAAGAAGGGAAAGGGGACATAGACCTCTTTAGACTTAGTTCTGGCTGGGTAGGGTCATCGGGTTCCTTGGGACAATACCAATCTCAGCCATCAAGATATTCAGCAAGACGAACAAGCAGCCTTTTTTTCCCCTCCGTCTGTCTCCTCTAAGCCCCCTCCTCTCTCTGGGCTCTGGTATTTATGCCCTCCCAGAGTCCTCAGAATTCCACTAATTCCAGCTGGTAAAGACCATGCCCTTCTCCATGAAACTTTTGCCAGATGGCAAAGACCATGCCCCACACAAGGCAATTATCAGCTGTGGATAAACCAAGGCAGTCCCGTATCCCACACTTGGGAGTCAAACAAAAAGATTTATATAAGATAACTGAGGTTTTTTTTTAAAAAAACTTTTAAAAAAGTTTTTTCTAATTTTTAAAAATGTATTTACCTTTATTTTATGTGCATTGGTGTTTTGCCTGCATGCACATCTACATGAGACTGTCAGATCTTGGAGTTACAAACAGTTGTGAGCTGCCACATGAGTTCTGGAATTCGAACAAGATCCCCTGGAAGAGCAGTCGGTACTCTTAACTTCTGAGCTGTGTCTCCAGCCCCAGTTTTTGAAGAACCCAAAACTTCCACTACACTGCCTCTCTTTTAGAAGGCCATTTGCAATGATATCAGTCCCTCCCATTTGGATAAATCAGGACACTTGGACCATCCCAAGATCTTTAATTCAATAAAATGATCAGAATCTCTTTTGCCAGGCAAAGTGGCCATAGGTTCCGGGGCTAGGTGAACATCTTTGGGAGACCATTCATTTTTCAACCGTATCACAAGATATTCGAGTTCTTATGAACTCAACTTGATCCCCACTGAAACTTGGCTCTAACAGCATAGCAACTGAGGCGAATTCAGGCATAGCTGTTGTTTCCAGATCCCTTTGCCTGCTACCCTTTGTTCTGAGGAGATTCTGCCTTGCCAGACAGCCTCTAGTTTCAGAAGGACTGAGCTAATACAGATCCCCAAGTGGAGGAACACGGTGGTTCCATTCTGTAAAGCGAAACAACGGTGATATTTTCCATGGAGTCTTTATTAAGCAGCCAGCACGCAGCAGAAAACACACTTCCCTTCAGCAGCCAGTGATCCAAGGGAGAGATCAGGATGAACCCGGATTAAACAGTGCCAGGATCCTGTAGCTTCACACAGCGCCCACACTTGCCCAGGAAGTGTGTAAATGCAGAGAGCATATGTAGCCTAGGGTTAGGGGAGGGAAGGGCTTTATGGATGTCTGAAGTCTTGGAAGATGGATTTAGAGTTCAGCAGGAGGGGTAGTATTGTGTCAGGAGAGAGAATGGCATTCGAAAGACAGTCATCAGAACTGTGGGAAGGACAGTACACAGCTAACATGCTCCTGATGGAAGGGCAGGTCTCCTGGCAAGTAGCCATGAAGGCCATATTGGAAAGCAGGAGAAGCCATTAACTAGCGCTGAGGCAAGAGTGACACCGAATCCTGGGACAATGCAGCAGCTGGAGGGAGAGGTGGGAAGCCTCCCAGGGTGCTGTGATAGCAAGTCAGTCTGAATTGTCCATCTCCAAGAAGTCCCTCTCCGGCCTTTGGTCTGCTCCTGCCTGACTCTTTGCCTCCTCAGTTTCTCCATTCTTTTCTGTCTCTCTCATCCTTGAAACATGGTGTTGACCCAAAGACATTGCAAGATAATGGCCATATGGGACCCCTGGGGTAGCTCTTTCTCTATGTGGTTCAGCCTGCTTCCCCAGTGGCTGTCTGCCTCTGGCCAAAACTGACACTGAACAGACCTCATGCCACACAAGATGTCAACACATGATAGATATTCTTTCCAGTGGGGTGGAGGGCATTGTCTGCTTGCTAATTTATTTGTCATTTGGCAAAAGTGCTGGGCATGGATCTCTCCCATGCCTGTGGTTATATTATAAGCAGGGGCTTGCCTGGCATTGGTCTAGTGGGAAGGACAGACACCGATCACAAGATTGCACTAAGGTGTAAAGGTAAGGATGGCAGCAAGCCGTGTGTGCGGAAGGCCCTGGATGTCACCGAAGGCTTGTCACAGGAAAGTCCGAGTTAGTCACAGGAGGCTGGCTGGGGAAAGATGTTTCAGACCCCACGCTTCTTCTCCTGCCCCATGGTCAGCTGGTAGTCACTCTCAGCCGGCGCCGCTCTCCGTTCCACCAACCGGTGTTCTCTTGCTTGTGTTTACCATGGCCTAGCAGGAGCTCACTGACACAAACGCTCCCCGTTTCTCGTGGGGCTGCAAAGAGGGAGCTACCTTCCTCAGTGACCGGAACCACACTAATCACAGATTGTTGGTGGCTTGTTTGACAGTTTACCTGAATGAACAAAGTGAAGAGCTCGCGCTAAGATCTGTGGCCAGCACAAGACATCACCCGGTAAAGGGTCTGGGGAACAGAGAGGGATTTAGGCCGAGGCCATAATGCATGTGATCTGTGCTGGAGGATGTGGCGGGTTTGAGGCAGCTCGGAGCTTAAATTCATTCATAAGGTATGAATGCCGAGCAGAGCAACCAGAGATGCTGAACACTGACTGGGGTGGACCCTGGAGCAGAGCAAGGTAGATGTGAGGGCGACGGGTGAACAGCAAGCAGTCAGCATTGGGGGCGTCTTGAGGACACACAAGGCCTTGTTTGTGTCAAATGCAACTCTAGTACAATTGTAGTGCTTCGTTGTTATTATTATTAGTAGTAGTAGTAATACAAGTATTATCATTATTATCTCCTAATAGTTTGGGTTATGGCTTTGAGTCGTTGTGCCTAGCTTTGTTATTATTTTAATTAAAGTATGTATTCATGTATGCATGTGTATTGCCTACATGAGCTTATGTGCACCACGCGTTTGCAGGTGCCCAAGGAGCCAGGTGAAATGGGTTTCTCCAGAGCTGGAGATGGAAGTAGTTGTGAGCCTGCTGATGTAGCTAATGGGTCCTCTGTGAGCTCTCCCTCCAGCCCCTCTCCCCTTTTTACAGACGGTCTCATTATGTAGCCAGGCATTATCACCATCATCATCATCATCATCTTCAGTGCCATTGTCATTGCCAGCCCGGAATGGAGTCATAGTCCCTGTTCTGGATTGGTGCTGGGGTGACGTGCATCTCAGATGCAGAGCTGCGACACTTCTAACTTAGAGGGTTAAGATGACAATGAAATGGTCACTACCTGTCAAGGTGCAGGGCCTGTTCACGTCATTAACTGGCTGTAATAAAGGAATATTAGTCATCACCTCGGATATTAATTTTGCCACCCGCTTAAACAGTAGTGAAAGAAAAATTCCTAAGAACGTTCTGAGCATCACTAAAAGAATGATCTAAGGAAACCACTTTCGGGAAGACACTGTCTCACCTTGCAATGAAAGTGGGCTTTCCAAAGCCACAGGTCTGTACCCACCTGCCAGGATGTCTGTGGATGGCTGCTCCTGATGTGGAATCAGGCCTGAGTGGCAGCCTGAATCCTCGGGGCAGCAGCTGGGGCACAGCGGGCAGCTCGCATTTCCCGAGTTTTCAAAGCAGCGCCATTTAAATGACAAGCAGTTGTTTGCAACGTAAATCAGGTCACCTGATTTACAGGTGATTTCCAGTTTATCCAGCGAATCTGATTCAATTAAACTTGCAGGTCTTAACTGAGCTCCTGCGAGTCTCCGTGCTTTTGGATTTATCGCCACCAACCTTACTTTTTTTATGTAACACTGCCGTTCCAGGACGGGGTACTGGAGAAGATCCTAGCCCCAGTTCAGTGGTCAAGACTGAGTTTTCTCCGAGCAGGCAGCACATCCCGCATCCCTTCCCGAGCTCTGTCGGTACGCAGGACTTTGGGCCACACGATGGCGCTTCTCGCCCAGCAATTCCCGGTCAGGAGCCGGCCGGTGCAGGTCGCCGCGGGGAGGCGAGCTGGGCTCGTGAGTGGGTATCCTCCTTCACTGTGGAAAAAGCCTACGTTCTCGTTGGTTTCCAGGGTCCCAAAAGAAGGTGCTGATGTGAAATGAGCGTGTTAGGTGCTGAAACCCAAGCCCCGGTTGCAAATCAAAACTCCATCTTCTAGTGTGCACCACGAGAGAAAACGGGTCAATAAGACTTTCCTAGAAAAGGGGTATCACCTTGACCCCCTAATCTTCTACTGTAGAGAGAGGCCAGTTCCAGCTCTGACCCCCTCTGACTTCTCCGCACCGATATTTTCATCTTTCGAAGGGGTTAATGCTAGAGGTCAAACTTGACGTGGTCATAGTAAGGAAGTAAAGACATTAAGCAGAACCTAAAGACATTGCTCATATCCACTTGTGAAAAACGGCAGTTTTGTGTGATTTATCCTAAAGCAAGTGGAGTTCGCTGTGCCAGGGGCTGTGTGGCGAGTGGTAAAAACCAACAATGATTTCCACAGCTGGTGTGACTGTCTAAAGCACCCCTTTCCCCCGTCGGCTGTGGACATTTAGGGAAATGCACTGCTTGGTCTTCTCGGATTGGCTCCCTTGGCTTCTACATGCTGAAAACAGGACTGGAAGAGATCTGGAACCTTTGCTTCAGATTTCTCTTTTCCTTTCTTTTTTCAATTCGTTCGTTTTAGAAACAGGGTCTTACTGACTTGACCTCCCCATCCCCCAGCCTCGGCAGTCCTAGAGGTGAGATTACAAGCACCAGCCACAACACTATTCTCCTGACACATTCTTGTCTTAGAGACAGGGTCTTGCCGCGTTCTTGTTCTTCAGCCTGCCTAGCTTCCCAAATGGCTAGGGCTGCCAGCCAGTGCTTTCACCCCAGCCTTTCCTTTAGCCTTCGTCATCTCCGCCCAGGCCAGCTTTCAGGGAGAAGTTAGCCACAGCAGGGGAGAAAAATGAAGTAGCACACAATGCTACACACAGATGCGGGTGCAAAATAACAAAACCAGGTAAGGGTGGGGTTTTCTGCATGGGCCTCCGCAAGATCTGGCTCATTAACTTCCTTAAACAACAGCTAACGTTTTTATAAGTGTGTGGTGCCTTGCCTTTCCTCATCTCCCTCCCCACAAGAAAAGCTTGTGCATGAGCTAAGACTGTCTTGCTGGGTCAGCTTACGTGTCATCGGAAGTGTGTCTGATGAAGCTGTATTTATAAACATTTGTCTGACAAGAAGGATGACAGTGTCCGAACTGAGTGTGCTGGGGGATGAGCTAGGCAGACGCAGCAGGAGGCACGCTGGATGACTCGGTTTGAGTGGAGCCTGAGAGAAAGCAAAAACCACCTACAGGTACAGTGAGGAGAGCAGTGGAGGGGAGTGAGCAGCTGGCAGGCCACGGCCATCTAGGGAACTTGCTTGACAATGGGGACACTGTCTATATGGGGGTATGAGTTAACGCTGGCATATACATTTGCCAGAAGTCGTGGTACTGTTTGCCTCAGGGCAACAAAGGCAGCCACAAAAAAAAAAACTGTCCCTTAAAACAGTGGTCCCAGATTATACAGGAAAGCCCATGATGTCATGGGAAAGGAAGGGGTCTTTCCATACAGTAACAAGTCCTCCCTGGTTGCTTATGCAACTGAAAAACATATGAAGTGTCAGCTAATCTTCCAGACAGCTTCGAAAGCCAGGCACGGCTTTCTTCACGCACGCACTGTCTGTGTCTTTTCAAATGTTTACAGAGTATTTACAAAGAGTGGTCCTTTGGGGGACAGTTGTAATTAGGGAAACTGGCAGAGAAAATTAACACATACCCTAAAAGAGGGATAATTAGTCCTCTGCCATATACAATATTATTATCAAATGGTGTTCACGCTGGAATCCAATTGGTTTGTACACACTGGCCTCACAGGGAAGCTCCTCCCTTCTGCATTTCTCTGGGCATGAAGCTGCCACGTTCCACGGATGATGGGCCATATGGTACTTAACATCAGAATGAAAATGAGCTTGCGCTTTTTGTCTGAGATGCTAAAATTTATTAGAAAATCAGAAAGCCTAATTTCCACCAAGTTCCTGAGACCCACCATCTGCTTCATGGAAAAGAAAGAGGGATTTAAAAAAAAACAAAAAAACATTTATTGTGAAGTGTGAGCTTTTTTTAAAAATGTGTTTGAAAAGCGGGATGGGGGCTGAGGGCTGTGAGGGGGAATCAGAGCAAGTACATTTGGCAGGGTCGAAAGAGCTGTCAGCTGAATGTGGTGGGAAGGGCTTGGGAAGCATAATTATGGAAATCATCTATTCTGGAGACTTTTTCTCATGACCACACGTCCTCTCCACATGGAATCAGTGCAGAGTCTTCCAGCTTTTGCAAATGTGCACAATCACTATTTCGCAGCGAAGAGGGGGCTTCACTCAGTCCTGGTGTCTCTGAGGCTCTGGTCTCTCCATAGAGGAGATGGAGTGAGTAAAGACAGGGGAATGAGGCACTGGAAAAGTCAATGCTGGAGATGTCAGGAAAGTTTTCTCAGGATCGCTGCAGCTGGCAGGAGAGGGCTCTGGAGAGGAGAATGTGAGGGGCACCTTTTGCCAAGCTGGAGCTTCTGAGACAGATGGCCAGGTGCCTTCAGGTACTGTCTGTCTGGGAACTGATTACAGTGAACCATCTCAGCTTTCTTCGTGGCCAAGTTCAGGAGATGCTGTCACATTTTAGTATCTGCCTTGGCCCTCCACACTGTGAAACCGTGAGGGTCTAGCTCACCCTCTCCCTTTAGTTTTTTACATTTATTTATTTGTCATCTTCCTCTTGCACCACAGCTGCCAGAACAGCCTCAGGCAATACCCATGGGTTCTGGTTCGAGGCTAGGTTTCTCATCTGGGACCCCAAGCAATACTTGGGGAGCAGACTTCAGGCAGCAGCTTACCTGGGCCTTCAACATAGCAGTGATTCGGTGGGAGAATAAAGTTTTCAGGCCCCAGTGGGCTCTACATGATAGCATTACAGGGTCAAGTGCTGGTCGAGGCAGGCATTTCTTGGATGTCATCCAAAGTGGTTTAATTAGAGGCTTCCCAGGAGACAGTCTCCTGTAAGAGACAGGCTTCCTGAGGGCTGTGGGGATATTCTTGAGGCCAAGTTCAGGCTTCTGGGAATGTGCTCATGACCTGGCTTCCAGAAACAGCCCTGCTGCGTGCACTCAGTCCTCAAACATGCCTCTAACATGCCGTTTGAAAAAAAAAGGGGGGGGCTTTGTCAAACAGCAGGCAGGCAGTTTCTTCATCTGTTTCTCAGAAAGAACCAGGCATGCCTCTGATCCCAGCACTTTGGAGGCAGAGACAGGGGGATCTCTGTGAGTTCAAGGCTAGCCTGGTCTACACAGTGAGTCCCAGGACATGAAAATCTTATCTCAAAGGAAAGAAAAAGAAAGGAGAGAGAGAGAGAGCGCAGAGACCCTCTGCAAAGGAAAGGGCACACACAGAGAATCATCAGGAAGAGTCACCATTGCCCTAAGGGTCTAGCAGGACTGGAGCACTCTCTCCTGGAGCTCTGCTGCCTACAGCGTCTGTGGTGTTGGCACCTCAGGGGCACACTTCAGGCTTCACACTCAAGGCCTGAGAGAGCTTAGCACTGGAAACCTGCACCTCTGGGGTGCCAGGTGGCAGGTCGGGCTTGCTCCCAGCAGGGACAGCCCAGCCTTTCACTCCGGGGCCAGGGTTAGTTCCCAGCTTCACTGCAGAGCACCCCAACTACTGCAAGCCAGATCCCAGAGACCCGGTAAGACAGTTCGGGCGCAGCTCCTGCCTGGGGACAAGTCGCCGGACGCCATGGTAAGCAGCTGCCAGTGGCCTCTCTATTCTGCTGAGACAGAGCCTTCCTGACCCCAGGCCTAGCTGACTTTATTCAAGGTATTGACAAAAATGATCCCCACAGCAATACAACTCTGGATAGTTTTTAAAAGTCTAGGTGTTGAAAAATCTTTTTAAGAGTTTCAAGTGAATATTGAATTGAAAGTCAGGCAAGATTTACCTGACTTTATCATAAACATAATTTACCTTCCCAAGTCCATTACTTTTCAAGGTCAGGCTGCCAACTTGGCTCCTTTTTTTTTTTTTTCACTCTGTGCATCACTTTACATGTTTGAGTGCTTTGTGTCCACTTATCCTGGATATCTTGTTCTAATTAAAAATGTCAATGTAGAGCTGTAATTCTTCCTTCTAGAAGAATCCTTAAGTGAGTAGGAAGGAGAGAAATGGGAAATTACCATTTGATCACCCAGTAGTAGCTGCCATAAACAGGCTCTGCCAGGAGTTAGTAGGAGGAGGGGCAGATTTTTCAGCAGAAACTGGACTTTTGCATTGTCTCATAATACCTTTAGCAAATATGTAGTAAATACTGAGGAAAAGCGTGGCCGGCTGAAGGTAGAGAATCCCAGCAGACGGGGCTTTAGCAGTGTTCAACGTGAAGCATATCAGCCATCCCTATGATACACCGTCACAGAGCTGGACAGTGGAAGGTGGTCCGGAGACAAGTACATGTAAGATGGGAGCAAAGCAAACACCCCAAAACAAACACATAAACAAACAAACAAGGGAAGGCCGGCTTTCAGCTCTCTGTGTTAGCTAACCACGAGAGAGGAACTCCTCAGTGCTGAGATGCTTCAATTAAGTGAGATGTCAACAGATGAAGTTGGATGGGGGCCCCCTACGGCCACTGGCATCCGCACAGTCCTTCTGCAAGTTTAAAATCCTGCGACTCGTTTAGAGCATAACAAGACACGGACATGTGTGCGTATTTGTGTGTGGCACATGATGTATCTTAAAAAATCAACAGTTGATGGGTTGGCATTGGAGACAGCAGAGTGTAAACGGGAATGCTCTCTCCGGAATGAGCCACTGCCTCGCTGCTAACAGGGCTTTAAAGCTTCTCCTCTTACAGTTTGATTCTTAAGTGTAATTCTCTGGTTTTTATTGAAAACCTTTTAAAAACACTCCTATATTAGGCCAAGAAATAAAGGCATGAGAGCCAGGAAGTTTTGTGTCCCGGCACCTCATAAAGAAGGTCTATACCTCTAATAGGAGTATTCAGAAGGCAGGCAGAAAGGTCAGAAGTTCAGGTCAACCTCCAATACATAGTAAGTTCAAGGCCAGCCTGAACTACTACATGAAATTCTGCCTCAAAAATACAAACAACAAATAAAATTGCTTTTACTGAAAATTCATACAATATATTCTGATCATGGTTTCTCTTCCCTCATCTCTTTCTAGATCCTTTTTATCACCTCACCCGTCGAACTCCATATCTTCTTTCTTTATCTCTTTAGAAAACAAACAGGCAAATAAAGAAACCAAACAGAACTTTAAAAAAGAAAAAGAAAAGAAAAGCACAAGAAATACACACACACACAAAAGCCAGAAACAAAAGACAAGGGAGATTTAAAACACCCAAATAAAGTAATACAGGACCAAAAAAATCTACAAAAACACTATTGAGTTCTTTCTGTGTTGGCCATCAGCTGCTGGGCATGGCCCTGCCCTTATATTGTGGTTAATGTTCCCTGTGATACTCCACTGGGAAAAACTAACTTTTCCTTTGCAAGTGGTTGTTGATTAGAGATACTCTCTTGGTTAGGGGCAGGAACTTGCGTTTACATCCCCTCTCAACCCTGGGACAAAAAAAAATCCTTATAAAGAGAAAATTCTTGAATAAAATTGTTACACCTTGTATCACTTATTCCAAACATGAAACCCAGACAACGTTCTTGTTTGTTTGTTGGTTGGTTGGTTTTTTTGAGACAGGATGATCTCTTGTAGCTCAGGCTGGCTTATGAACTTACTGTGTAACTGAGGATAACTTTGAACTCTTGATCCTCCTGTCTCCACTTTCCAAGCGCTGAGACGATAGATGTGCACCTCCATCCTTGCTTCATGCAGTAGTAGGGCTTGAACCCAGGGCTTTGTGCATGCCAGGCAAGGACTCTACCAACTGAGCTTCATTCCCAGCCCCTTGGGCAATATTTTATTACATTTCTTCTCATCACATGCTGTTTGTGTTGATTTGGTTCTACACGTGAGTAGAAGAAATGGCTATTGATTTAGTATCGATATATATCTAAAAAAATCATTTTGACAGCTCACTAAGAAGCTGCTGGTTTTGCACAAGCAGATACTATACACTAGACCTCACTTTAAATTTAAAAGGTAAATCACTTACATATGAGACAGAACCTTGTGTAGCCCAGGCTTGCCTTGCACTCAGTATGTACCCGTGTATCTCCTTCTCCTTCCACCTCCAGAGTGCTGGGAGGATAAGCATGGACCGTCATGCCCAGTTTCTGTGGGGTTGGAGATCAAACCCGCAGCTTTGATGCATGGGAGGCAAGTACTCTCCCAACGGCTATGTCCTCAGCCTTTGGTGCAGACTCCGTGGGAGTCATGGCTCTCGGCACTAACAGTCCTCACATCCTGCTATCATTTCCTTTAGCTCCAGGAGGAAAAGCTATTCTGATCCTTGCTGTGAGATTTAGGGAAGGGCCAATGTCAAACAGCACCAGGCTTGGGGTTAGCAATCAGCCTTCTCAGGTTGACTCTAGAAGCACTAATGTGCAACCCGACGAGTGCTGTCATCTCTGGTTTAGCTCACGGAGCAGACTGGGAAGGGGTGAACACGACCGTATTGTGGGAACTGGACTATAAAAGGACAGAGGCCAGGGTAGAGGTAGGCCAGTGTGGCCCCTCTGTCCTGTTGCCACTGGGTCTTTTCTCTTTAAAATCTCTGCCATGGGCCTGGGAGGCCAGTTCAGTTGACAAACTGCCGGCTACACAAAGCATCAGGTCCTGAGCTCATATCTCCAGCACCTGTGTAAAACCTGATGTGTTTGGGTTGGATGGGAGGGTGGGTTACCTGTAACTCTAGCCCTTGGAGGTAGACACAAGACAATCCCTAGAGCTTGTTGGCTAGTTAGTCTAGCCAATCAGTGAGCTCCAAGTTCAGTGAGAGGTCCCTATGTGAAAACACAGGTGGAAAAGTGGATGAGAAAGACACCACTCCAAGCAACTTTGACCTCTGGTCTACACACACACACACATGCACGCACACACACACACACACACACGCATGCACACACGCACACACGCACGCACGCGCGCACACACACACACACATGCACGCACGCACGCACACGCACGCACGCACACACACACACACACACACACACACACACACACACACACACACGGCACCCACGCTTATGCTGGTGCATATATAAAAGCAGGAGAACCAGGAATCCAAGTCATCCTCGCCTACACAGTGTCTGACTCCAGCCTGGATTACCGGAGACCCTGTCTCAAAAACCCAAAACAAGAATGAAAATAAACTCTGAAAATCCAGACATATACAATCAACCTCCAGGAAGACACTGATAAATGAAAAGATCCTCGCTTTAGGAAGAAACCTTCTGGAACTCAGTTCGCTGGTGCTTTCAAACAGAATCCAGCTCTGAGGTGGGAGCCCAGGAGCTGAGGAAGGTAGGGTGACCTGAGTAGGGCATGCATGGGCACTAATGAGAGACACTTGGACCAGGTGTGGCGGCGCACACCTGTAATCCCAGCACTTGGGAGGCAGAGGCAGGCGGACCTCTGTGAGTTCCAGGCCGGCCTGGTCTACAAAGTGAGTCCAGAATAGCTAAGGCTACACAGAGAAACTTTGTCTCAAAAAAAAAAAAAAACCTGAGAGAGAGAGAGGTGCTAGATGTTTGGAGGCCCTTCCTCTGGTTCTGCTGGGGCAAAGAAGAGAACAGACAACAAGGGAACCTACTGGGAAGTTCTCCCAGCCTGTTTCCCTGCATTATCTTTGAGGGAGTGAGAGGACAGAATCAGGGTTACTCTCTCGGCATTATCTTTTCCTTTTCTCTCTCTCTCTCTTCCTCTTTCTTCTCCTCTCCCTCCTCCATCTTTTCTCTTTCTTCACACTAGTGAGGGAATCCAGGTTCTGCACAGACCAGGCAAGAGCTCAACCTCTGAGCCATACCCCAGCCCATCTTTCTCAACCTGTACTGTTGGTTCCTCTTATTCCCCCCTCCCCCCGAGCACATACCCAGAACCAGAATCATTTTTATAAAGAAAACAATGTGCTGGGAGAGGTGGCCCACGCCTGTAATCCTAGCACTTGGGGAGGCAGAGGCAGATGGATCTCTGTGAGTTTGAGGCCAGCCTGGTCTACAAAGCCAGTCCAGGACAGCCAGGGATACACAGAGAAACCCTGTCTCAAAGGAACAAACAGAAAACAGACAAAATAACCAAAGAAAACAATGTGTCCTTTCACTCCTTTTCTGAACCTGACATGAAGTGTGTGCCCTCAGTCCCCCTATTTAAAGTGGAATCCCAAGGAGCAGGAAGCACCCTGCGGTGCAATCGGAACTCCAGTTCTCAGGATCCCTGTAGGCACACACCAGCCACAGGCTGCTAGGCTTTCTTTCCCTCCACCAGGAAAGGGTGATGGTAGCTACTCAGAGCATAAAGAACACCAGTAAAAACACACACACACACACACACAAAAACAAACAAACAAACAAAAAACACAGTTGACTCCAGGGGGCCACACTTATTCGCAAAGACACCCACATGAAGGAGGATGAAGGAGGGGTAGGTCTAGGGTGGCATGTGTCACTCTCCAAATTCTCCCTCCTGTTGTGTTCTAGTACGGATTCATCAACACCTGCCTACAGTCTCTTGTGACGGAGAAATTTGGTGAAGAGACATGGGAAAAACTGAGGTAAGCACATCCAAAGCAAGGTGAAGTTCCCCTGTCAGCTTCCAGGTGGTTCATGTTGTTCGTTCTTGTTTTCTAGTGTTCTGAACAGTTGTAGTATTTTACTGGCTTTTTGGTTGGGACAGTTGGATGGGTAACAATACCACTTTAATTCTCAGTGAGGTTTAGCGACTAAGAAGTCAACTATAAGTGCCTTAAACACACTATCCTGACACAGAAAAGACTCCTTTTTTTTCCATTATATTTCCTGTGCATTTATTTTTTTTTAATTTATTTATTTTTATATCAATCACAGGTTAGGTACTTTGCATCCCAGGCGTAGCCTCCTTCCTCATTCCCTCCCACTCCCTCTCCCTCCCTCCCTCATCTCCCTCCTCCCCAACCCTCCAAGTCCACCAACAGGGGAGGACCTCCTCCCCTTCCATCCAACCCCAGCTCATCCTGTCTCCTCAGGGCTGGCTGCAATGTCCTCCCCTGGGATCTAGCCAGTCTGTCACTCCCCAGATTGTATGGGGGGAGGGTCAAAGAGTCAGCCATCAAGATCATGACTGAAACAGTCCCTGTTTCCCTCACTAGGGTCTTCAGTCTGACAACGAGCTATCATGGGCCCCATCTGAGCGGGGGTTCCAGGCCATATCCACACATGGTCCTTGATTGTACAAACCTATCCAAAAGATGCTCAAGTACACAACAAGGACATTTGCTCAACTATGTTCGTAGCTGCTTT
>CM053745.1:12312250-12345850 GCA_028658305.1 Pachyuromys duprasi | reverse complement strand
ATCATCCTGAGTGAGGTATCCCAAAAGCAGAAAGAAACATATGGTATATACTCACTTATATAGACCTATAGGATAGGAAGGTCAAGCTGAAATCTACACACCTAGAGAGGATATACAGGAAGGAGGACCCAGGTTGGTATGATCAATGCTTGTCTGGATGAACAAATGGGATGGACATTGAGTGGAGGAGAAAACAAACAACAGGACAGGAGCATGCCAAGGAGGACCTCTGGGGGGGGGGTGTCAATGTAGCGATGTATCAGAGCAGATATTAAGACTTGCGATCAAGACTTTGGCAGAGGGCGAGAAGTAATGATAGATCTGGGGGAGGTTGGTGAGACTTGGGGAGAACAAGAGCTCTACAAAGACCAAACTGAGCAGGGCATAGGGGTCTTGTATGAGACGGCTTGTACAATCAGAAAAGACTCCTTAACCCATAGTTGGGTTTTGTGTGTCCAATCTGCACATCGAAGTATGTGAGTGCAATCGTGTTTGTGTGCATGTAGAGGCCATTATGTCACAATCAGGTGTCTTCCTCAATCACTCTCCACTATCTTTTTTGAGGCAGGGTCTCTCACTGAACCTGGAGGTCACTGATTTGCCTAGACTGGTGGCCAACAAGTTCTAGGGATCTGCCTGCTTCTGTATTCCTCCAACCCTGTGCTGGGGTTACACACATGTACCACCATGCCCTACTTTTCTGTTTCTAAAATAAGCCTTGAAACAAGCTCCCCCAAATGTTAATAAGAATTCGTATGATTCTAGCATGCATTTCATGACTAACTTTCATTTGCACTGTCTCTGTCTCTCTCCACCCTTCCCTTTCCTAATAGTAGGGATTAAACTTAGGGCTTTGAACTATGCTAGGTCCTTAGCACTGGCCTATACCCTTTCTTTTGTTGTTTATAATGAGAAAGCAAATTATGTGTGGGGAGAAGAGGGAGAGAGGGAGAGGGCCAGAGAGAGGGAGAGAGACAGGGAGAAACAGAGAGATAGAGACAGAGAGGCAGAGAAAGAAACACACACACACACACACACACACAGAGAGAGAGAGAGAGAGAGAGAGAGAGAGAGAGAGAGAGAGAGAGAGAGAGAGAGAGAGAGAGAGAGAGAGACTAGGACTAGGAATTGAACAGTTGTGAATGTACCAGGCAAGCACACTATTACTAAGCCATAGCCTCCCTCCTTAGGTGTTTTTTAGGTAATTCTTGGTTTTCCCTTCCTGACCCCATCCACTAGTTTTCTTTTTTCCTCCTTCCTCTCTTTCTTCTGTCGTTTACATCTCCAAATAGTCTCTCATTCAATTTCTGTAATCTCCCTGGCTCCACACTTTCCAGTGTTATACAGACTGAGGTCTAAAGTTCTTAGAAATCACCTAGTCCTCCAGAGAGGACTAGGGCAAAAATATGGAAGATGATTGGCCTTCTCAGTTAATTTACTCAGTTAATGAGTAAATGAAAACAAGCCAGGTGTGGTGACACAGGCCTGCAATCCCAGCAGTTGGGGAAGTGGATCTCCAGGAATTCGAGGTCAGCCTGGTCTACAAAGTGAGTCCAGAACAGCCAAGGCTACACAGAAAAACACTGTCTCCGGGAGAAAAAAAGTCAATTAGGCACAACCATGTTTATTAAGTCTCCAAAAATTTTACATGATAATAGCCAATCCTGGTTAATATGCAGAAAATAGGAACTGTAAAGCGATTTGTTGCTTTCGTTTCCCTGAGAAGGAAGCCAGAGAACCAGAAAGGTGCTTGCTGGAGGCTGTGCAGAAAAGAGGTCCAACGAGTCAGCTTCCTGCAGAGAGAAAGCTAAGTTCATGATGGCAGCGCATCCTCTTCTAACCTGTGCCATGTCTCTGGGTGGAAGCAGAGGACATCTTTGTGTACATGCATTTACTGACCTCCATAGGTGTGGCTCATGCTCTGAAAAACACTGCAGGGTTAATGAATCTGATAGTGACTCACCCAGATGACGTCACCATCTGCGGAGACCTCGCCTTAAAGACCTGCAATGCAGAAAGCAGGGTGTCACAGGTCCATGTCCCATGGGACACTGAGACCATCTGCCTGTCACAAAATGAACAGGCATCACTTAAAGCTGTATGTCCCTCTGTCTCCCAGAATATCTATGCCTACTGGTATCAGCCTTGGGAGGAAGATGAGAGACAGCAAGCTTGAGAAGGCTGTGAGGTAAACACCTGAAGTAGGGTGAGGAACTTCTGCGAGAAGCAATAATTGGCATTCCCAGAAGTCACTGCATTTGGCTCTGAGTCTGTATAGCACTGGGTCCAGGGCTACAGTCACCGGAGGGTCAAAGGTCAGAAATATGACTTATAGTCTGCCTGGCCACAGCACAGTATCTATGAGCCAGGTGTCTCACCATGAAAGAATGATCACTCCAAGAAGGGTTGTAGCAGGTGTTGAATGAGATGTGTAAGTCAGACACCCAGAAAGGTGCCCAGCCTGAAGCCAGCACTCAGCAAACACTAGCTGCTGCCATAGAAGCGATGGTTTGCTGCCAGCTTATTTTTAGGATGTGACCCTTGGGATCAGAAAGTGGCGGGGGTGGGGAGGCACCAAACATGTGTTCATGTGCCCTCTTTCCCTGGATCTCTGAAGCTGGATAGGAGAAGAATAACGCTTCTGTCTTCTGGGCTTGAGGAGAGGACTGAGAACAACTGTGTTCTCCCCTCCTCCAAAGCATAGGTGCCACAGGAAGTGGCCACATTCCACATTGTCAGAAACCGTCCTGCAGGTCTGCTCACTGGGTCCCATGCAGCAGCTTCCTCTGTCAGAGAACTGGCTTTCTAAGCTCAGGAGTTGATGAACTCCTCTCAGCCTGGTCTCCTCTGGCTCAGCCTGGGCCACCATAGCCAGTGAGAGAGGAAGATTGAGTTTTGGCCCAACACTGTGTACCATCTCATTTCCTGTTTTAAGACTCAGTCATCCCTGCCTGGGAAAAAGGAAAGACTTTTGGAAATTGTTGAAAACAACCAGGGGTTTGCTTAAGTCCTCAGAAGCAGGGATAAACAACAATGTGTTTGGCCCTGCATGTGGCTGGCAACTGAGATGCGCTCTCTAAGGCATGCCTTGCAACCTCCCTTTCATCACAAAGCTGCAGTATTAACTGCATTGCCAGTGACTGGCACTCTGTTGGCTGAGCATCCCAAATCCCCAAAACCCACAGAAGTGGGTTTTCATCTACAAAGATACAGTAAGGACTTTCCTTCTTTGGCTCCTTGGTGTGACCTCATGAGAAGGATCATGCCATTTCTTTGTGTCAGCTTTTCCCACTCCATCATTTGGGTGGACTCCAAATGATAAAGAACGTTAAAAGAGAAGCATGGGATAATTAGTTGATAGGCTGTGTTAAAAAATGCATAGGGAATGACTGAGTGTATTTTGGGTGTATCTGTGAGGGTGCTTTCAGAAAGGATTATTGGAGATAAACCCCTCAACATGAGTGGTGCTGTTCTCTTGGCTAGAGGCAATAGCTGAACAAAAAAGGAGAAAAGAGCATGTGGATGAAACATCTTTCATCTCCTGATTCTCCGCAGTGTGAGCAAGTTCCCACTTGCATGCCTTCTCTACTATGGTGGACTGCCGTCTCTCAAACTATGATCAAGGATAAGCTACTTTTTGTTGGGCGTCTGGTCATGGCAATGAGAAAAGTTACCAGAACAGGGCACAAGCCTGCAGAGGGATTAAAGAAAAGCCACCAGGAACAGAGGACCGAACAAGACAATCCTCAGGGTCCGTGCCACTAGGTTTTAGCTCTTTAGTTTTACCGTGTCTGCTTAGTGGAGACTTGAGGATGTTCTCACATGGTCAGCACTAACTAGACATTTATGTGACTGCACTGGAAAAGCCAAGAATAAGATCTATTCAATAAGCCCAGCTAGCTATGAAATGAGATTCATTTAGGGAATACTATTTAAAAAAAAAAACAAACAACTCCATAGTACAGAAAACTCAGCTTATAAACACAAACTGAAACTAAGCCAAGATTATTTGCTGCGCCAAAGGATCTGCTTTGGGCTATGTTTAAACAACAAATTCCCTAGTGCTTTTAAGGCAGAATTTTTGCTGAAAGGGAAAAAAAGCCATCAATTCCCATACAAAATTTAAGAAGAAATGATTAGGCAGAGTGAACTATGCCTCCAGACGTTATGGCATACATTTTATTTTATATGAAATAACTAGAAACAGATGTGTGTCCTCCTCTGCTCGCCTTGCTGATTTCCCTCTCGTAGAGTCTAGATTTATGGGTTTCTAATTCGGAGCCACCCTTTTGTAACCTCCGGCTTAAACCTCAACAGTAGAGGCAGCTAATGCGCTAGGAAGAGTAAGACCTTCCGGATGCGCTGCGTCTCCACACCGTGCCCAGGTTACTCACTGGCTGTTTGAGTAAAACGCCACTTTCTCTGCGATGCAGGTGCATGCGCGTTCACTACCCTAGAGGAGTGTGGTGATGAGAAGACACAGGGACTGAGTCGGGGAATGGAGTCTAGCGTGAGCAGCAAAGAGAGGGGGTATATAAACAAAAACTTTCTGATTGTTCAAAGAGCTGCGCAAGCGCGGAGCATTTGAAGGAGACTGAGGAAGGATGCATATTTCCCTGTAGTGGCAGGAACAGTCTCTACATAGAGGTAATGTACGAACTGGAAGGAAGGAGTCAGCCCTGAGTCAGGGAAGTGTGTTGCTTCAGGAAGAGGGCACATCAAATGCAGAGGACCTGGGGCGAGCTGAACTTGGTGGGAAACAACCAGTGTGAGTGCAGTGTTGTAATGTGCCATCTGTAGAAGGAAAAAGTAGAGATGTTTTTAGGGCGCAGAGTGGGTGGTGCTGTTACACGGCGAGTTTTACAGCCTGACTGGTATTTCTATCATGGAGTCAGCTGTGCTAAGGTCTCAGGGCCTACTGATGTCTGGGGCCCCATTACAGCCCTCTTTTCACCTACTTAGGAACACCAAGGGGCCTAGTAGATGAGGCAGTTAACATCTTGTGGCACTTCATGATTTTGCTTGCCAAGACCAACCATCTACTCTGTGAGCTACAGTTTAACTGGGCTAGTTCATGAGACTAGGGGACCCCAGGAGCTAAGGAATAGAAGACTCTGCCCCTTTCTACACATTCATTCCTGTCTCTCCCTCCACGCCTCTTAACTTCTCTGTCTTCAAAATGTTCTACATTCTCTTTAGACAGTGGTTTTCAACCTTCTTGATGTGTGACCCTCTAATATAGCCCTTCATGTTGTGGTGACCCCCAACCACAAAAATTATTATACTTTATTTCCTTCTGTTATGAATCATAATGTTGATATCTATGTTTTCGGATGTTCTTAGGCAACTCCTGTGAAAGGGTCATTCATCCCCATAGGGATCAGGACCCACAGGTTGAGAAACACTGCTTTAGGCCCAAGAAGTCACCATCACGTGACTGTCTCAGGCTTCCTGTGTCCATGTTCTTGGTGCCTGAGACAAAGCCTTGATGGGTCAGTCTTGGTTAGGAGTTCATGCCTGGCCACTAGACAAACAGACAGTCCTGGCAAGGCAGGACCCTAAGAAAAAGTGAGAGGCACAGCCTCAGAACTGGCAGGTGTTTCCTACAATAGAGACACATGCACAGAGATGTGGTGAGTGGTTGGGAGTTCAGGTGCACTATAATGGAAGATGATCAAATGGACAGTAGGTGGACAGTAGGTGGACTTTGGAGCTCAAGCTCATCAATTTGAGAAAGAGGTGAATGGCACTGTAGGACTTCTCTCTATAACCAAGAGTCTTAAGCAGAGGTTCACGGATATACCAGAGAGGGCTTTCTAAAGTCAGCTCTCAAAGTATCATGTACATGGGGATTGATGTATGTCTAGGGGAAAGGCACAGATTATTCACCAGAATCCCAAGAGCTCCAAGACTTAAATGTTTCCATAAGCCCTGCCTGTGCATGCTGGAGTGTGCCCTGGCTAAACAGGAAGAAACCAAGCACCCCAACATCTTATACAACATCCTTTCAAACACAGATGATCCTCAACCTACTGTCAATACAAAAACACAGCTCTTGACCTGAAAGATACTAAGAATTAGCTTATTCCAAAGTCAAGTATGAGTGACCATAACCTAGTATAGTAAGAACTTCATTAGGTTTTTATAATTGCAAAACAAAAGAAAGTCATAACTCAAGGCACTTTTCAACTACATTGGTGGAAACGTCAGGTAGGCAGATTAGAGCAAAGTGAAGACATTTCTTCTTATAAAGATGCTGTATCCTGTAGAGAAATGCATGCAATAATTTCACCTTCCTGTGAAAGTGGCCTTATGTTAGCATTGCCCTACTTTAGACTAAGCAAGTGTTCTGAGCACATTTAAGATAGGCTTGGCTAATCTGTGATCATCAGTTGGTTGGGTATATCAAATATATATGTATATTTGGATTTCATGATATCTTTCCATTTACAGTGGGTTTATTGAGATGTTTTTTCCCCATCAAAGGTCAAGAAATGTCTTATCTTACTTAGCTTTAACAGTTAACCGGACACAGCCTAGAGTCATTTGAGAAGAGAGTCACAACTAAATGACCAACCAGATCAGACTGGCTTATGGGACTGTCAGCGGGGAATTTTCTTGATAATTGATATAAGAGGTCCAGCCCACTGCTGGCAGCATCATCCCCTACACAACCTATATGAACAAGTTAGCTTAGCTTGAGCCTGTGACTTGAGCCAGTGTGCCCCATTCCTTCCTGCCTCCATCTTCCTTGCTTGAATTCCTTCCCTGACTCAATGATGAACTTTATGACCTGTAAATTGAGCCCTTTCTTCCCCTAAGTTGCTTTTGGTCATGGTATTTGTTAGAGCATCAGAATGCAACCAGTATGCGCGCACACACACAAGATTTGAGCCATTGACAGCAAAATAACTCCTATCCGCTCCCTTTTTGGGGGCTCTTCATTCCATTGACTCTTACCCTTTTTTTTTTTTTGCCTCTTCTCCAGAGTCCTCTAGTTTTCTACAAATGCAGTCTAGTGAAAGAGTAGCTGCACAAAGCTGCTGTTCTCTTGACTTGTTCTGGGAGTGGGGTTTTCCTTCCTCCTTCCTAGCTAGGAATGTATTTGTGCCTCATCCAGCTGCCTCAAACCACAGGCCAGTAGACAGGCTTTGACATCAGTGTGGCCAGAGCATCTTGGCTGGGGAACTGAGCTTCCAAAATCATCAGATCAAAACATCTGAGGGTGTAGGAAAACTTAAGAGATTAGCTCATTTTATAATATCTTATGTAAGGTAAAATTATATATATATAAAGAACCATCAAGGGTAAGGCTTGAAAGATAGTTTTGTTTTAGTAAAACTACATTGGGGGTGAATTAAGCAGAAAGAGAAATGGGCATTTTGAGGTCCAAAGCTTACTTGGCTAGAGAACCTTCTTTTAAAAGAATATAAAAGAGGCTGGTACAGGACGACAACAAGTTCCGGGTCTGTGGGAACTACAGATGGAGTTCAAGGCAACCCAGTGGAACCTTGCCTCAACATGAAAACAACAAAAAGGCGTAGGTGCTGAGCCCAGTGGCAGAGCACCAACCAAAATGCAGGTGACCTTAGGCTCAGTCCTCAGCAACGGAAAAGAAGGGAAGTTCTTGCGTTTCTTCTGAGTAATGGTTTTACAGCATCCACTGACTGTGAAATTTGAGTATTTTTAGTAAGCTTCTACAGCAAGTTTTGGCCTCCTTCTTCTGCATTTGTTTTATGCAGAAATGCAAATGTTTGCATATGGCCAAAGGCTTAAGATTGTGTAAGTGGAAACAAAATAAATACAAGGTGAATCTGAAACTAATCTGCAATGTTTTATCACATGGGTAAGGCCAGGACAGAAAGAAAAACAGAAAAGGAAAGTATAAACAGAAATGTAATCAAGGGAAGTATTTATTTATTAGAGTAAATAAGAAAATTTAAGGCCAATGGCTAACAAAAATGTCTGGATAAGAGTTCTTTATTCTCATTCTAACTCAGTGGCCAGCCTCTGTCTTCCTTCACATGGGCTGCTGCAACAGAGAGGACTGGTGACTGTGACCTCAGGCAACAGCAACCCTCCTCCCATCTTCCAGGAGGGAGTATTGGCATCTCAGTATTGTTACCATAGACTTCAGTGTTACCGTTATGCGCATTTCCTTACCATGACAGCATTATTGATGGTGAAGGCTTTGTCCAACAGGGAGAAATCAATTCCATTATATCTATCTACCCCATCAGCTCAAAGAATGCTGGAGTAGGGAACGGTTTCCCAGAGCGCCCACCATGACTGGAGCACTTCCGTTTCATCCTGGGCTACAGGGCCTGATCCTTCTTGTTTTCCTTGAAGTGCTAACTTTGTACTCTCTTCCTTCTTCCTCTTCTCTCATCTTTTATTAGCTAGAAAAGAATTTTGTGTGGTGTGATTTCACCATGTCCACCCCTCCCCCACCTCCTCTCAGATACACTGTCTCTTCCGTACCCATCCAACTGTGCGTCCTCTTTAAAAACAAAAAGCCATCATGTCTAGTTTGGGCTGCCCATATATTCTTGGATGTTTCCATCTGCTACAGCCATGAAGACCTATTGGGGCCACACCCTCTAAGTGAACTGACCCTTCTGCTCTTGGCAGCTATCAATTACACTAGCTCCTGAGCCAGGGATGGACTCTGTGCCATCTCCCCTCGTCATTCTGGGATTCTGTCTGGCTTGAGTTCACACACTATAACGACTGATGTTATGTTCATATGTACTTCTGCCCTGATATGCCCAGAAATCCATGTCATTGCAGTCACCCACCACTGCTATCTCTTATGATCCTTTCTTCCACAGCGATGGGCCTTGGAGGAAGGGGTGTGATATAAATGTCCCATTTAGGGCAGAGAATTCTGATATATTTTATCCTAGGTACCTTGACTAGTTGTAGGTCTCTTATATTTGTCACCTATTGCAAATAAAAGCTTCTCTGCAAAGGTTTGAGAGATACAGTAACCTATGGTCATAACTACGGTCATATTGTATATCCACATCTTGGGAGCATGGTGTATGATGAAATGGAAGGTGTGTTGATACACAAAGCTTTTCAGCTGCACACAGACATGGCACAGTTGCCCTCAGGACAGGCACTGATGCCACAGCCTTAGGAGCCCAGTTAGCCACTTTTCATCAGAACATCGTTTCTGCTTGAGAGAACTATTGAGAGGCGGGTGAAATATACTAATTTGGACTTAGATATTTGGCAGATATTTTCTTTTAAAACAAACAAAAGATGTTCAGCCATTCTGACTGGAGTAAGAGAAAATCTTTAGTTGGTTAGTTAGTAGAGGAAGTTAGTGTGAGGATTCTACAAAAAACTAGAAATAGATCGTCCACATGACCCAGCCATATCACTCTTGACCATATACCCAAAGGACTTTATATCCTTCTATAGAAATACCTGCTGGAGGTGAGCCCCTGAGTGTGTGGAGGTGAGCCCCTCCATGGCTGGCATTCACATGATGAGTGTCCTCTTCATGTCTCTCACCACTTGCTCTCTCAAGTCCTAGTCTCCCTGGGGTGTCTCTCCCGCTGCTGATTTTCTCTCTCCCTTTTTTAACAGAAGTTCTGCCATTTTGTTTAAAATGTCAATTAAAAAAATTTAATAAACCACTGGCAAGCATACTGTCTGCCAAAATATTCTGAGAGATTATGTGTCCTGGTGTGCAGTGGCTGTGGTGACCGCCTCATGGCAGAGTTGTGGAGATCCAGAAGAGAGGTGGGAGTCCTAGCAGTCAGCATGTCTGCTGCCCCAGCAACATGCAGCATGTATGCAAACCCAGAAAACTATTTGACACTAGAGTATTATCACTTTTGACAGCAGGAAAGAAGAGGCTGTGTGACCTGGACAATGAACAACAATGGGAAGTCCTCTGGGAGGACAGCCACACAGATTACATGCCAAAGGGGTCCAGGATTTACACCATCTCCTCCGGGCCTTCATCTGAGATGATGACAATGTATCAAGTCTAAAGTAGGGTCTTGCCTGTTATACTGTGGCTCCTAAAGCCCCTGTGGCATGAGTGGAGAGAGCACCCCAAATAGTGGAAAGTATCCCATTTCAGGTGGCAGTGGTGGGGGTCCTAGCCTCCTCATCTGGCTTTTAATAGCTATGTGTAATAGTTCTCAGAGGCCATAAGACCTAAACCAGGAATCTTATGACAGAAGAAAATCCAGAGACTCAATTGCAGGCACAAAGACCCCTTGTCTGTTTGAGATGTGTGTGTACCATTTTCTGGGATTCAAAGATAAGAGACATCCCTAAAGAAACTAATCAAGAAGGAGGACTCTGGCTAAGATGCTCAATCCCCATTCAGAAAGGCAAAGAGGATGGATATCAGAAGTGGGAGAAAACAGGGAATAGGAGAGGAGCCTGCCACAGAGGGCCTCTGAAAAGCTCTACCCTGCAGGGTATCAAAGCAGATGCTGAGACTTATGGCCAACCTTTGGGCAGAGTGCAGGGAATCTTATGAGAGAAGTGGGAAAAAGTAAGACCTGGAGAGGACAGGTGTAACAGAACCAAAAACTCTGGGCACAGGGGTCTTTTCTGAGACTGATTCTCCAACCAAGGACCATTCATGGAGATAACCTAGGACCCCTGCACAGATGTAGCCCATGACAGTTCAGTGTCCAAGTGGGTTCCACAGTAATGGGAACAGGGACTGTCTCTGACATGAACTGATTGGCCTGATCTTTAATTATCTCCCCTTGAGGGGGGAACAGCCTTGCCAGGCCACAGAGGAAGACAATGCAGCCAGTCCTGATAAGACCTGATAGGCTAGGGTCAGATGGAAGGGAAGGGGAACCTCCCCTACTAGTGGACTTGGAGAGGGGCATGGAGGAGATGAGGGAAAGAGGACAGGATTGGGAGGGCATGAGGGAGGGAACTATACCTGGGATACAAAGTGAATAAACTATAATTAATATTAAAAAAATAAAAAGTTTTCAGTTTCAGAAAAAAAAAAGATAAACAAGTAACCCTCAAGGAGTCCATCATGGCAGAGAGGAATCATCTTCACTTAAGTTGAGGCATTCAGAGCCTATTCATGATCAAATTGCGGCCCAGAGAATAGCCTTAGCAGGAGTCAACACACACATACATACACACACACACTCAAATTGTGTGGGGCCCTGAATGCAGGGCTTGCTGCACATTGCTGGGTCGGCGGCTGTCCGGAGACTGAGCACCAGTAGCTGAGTGCTCAACTGCACTTGATGCATCTTTCAGGTCTTCGGCAGAAGTGCAAGATGTCTTCATGACCTACACCGTTTATGATGACGCCATCACCATTAAGCTCATCCAGGAAGCCTGCAAGGTTCTGGGTAAGTCCAAAAAGGTGTGTTTGGGTTTCTTAAGGCTGCTATAAAAGCAAAAGACAGCTGATTCTACTCACTCACAGTTGCTCTTCTATGAAGTTGCTGTAGACAGCGACGTAGTAAATACTGACTTTTGGCTCCTAGGGGAAATAAATAGCTCAGTTCATGAGTCTTGCCACAATTTCTGACAAGAAATGTGTAATGTTTGTGTGGGCTTCTGTTTAAACACACGCATGCACACACGCGCGCACACACATATAATTCATTGATATTGCCTCAGCCATGAAGAGTACATAAACCTATTGCTAAAAAAAACAAGTTCAGTTCCCACATCTACACCAGGGGCTCACAATTACAGCTCTGGGGTCTTACACCAGTGTCCACATTGGATCTACAACTCCGGCTCTGGAGGGCCTAACACTCTCTTCTGGCCTCTTCATGCAATGCACTCATGTGCACATAGCCACACAAAGATACATATATTTTTAACAAAACACTGAATTCACAACCAATTGCATTATAGCCCACATGAATGAAACTAATAAAGCATAAGTTCTCCGAACTCAGCACACCACAGGCTTCTTGTGTTCGGTGACATTAAACAGTCCTTTGACAGTATACTTGAAGAACATTTTAATTAGAAGAAGGTAAGGTTGGACTACAGGGAGATTATGTGTTCCTGGGAGCAGAAACGAGCACACAACCCATCACCTTGTTTATCTTACCTGGAAACTTGGGAAAGGCAGGGTTTACTTGGCTTATACTCCCCAGTCCTTCACTCAGGAAGGACAAGGCAGGAACTCAAGCAGGGCAGGGATCTGGAGGCAGGCACTGATGAAGAGACAGAGGAATGCTGCTTATTATCTTGCTCCTCATGACACGCTCAGTTTGCTCTCTTCTACAACCCAGCATCATCTGCCCAGGGGTGATGCCGTCTACAGTTGCTGGGCCCTCCACCATCCATCATCAATCAAGAAATGCCCCACAGATATGCCCACAGGCTGATTTAAAAGGGGCAAATCCTCAATTGATGGCCTCCCTTCCCAGTGACTCTAGCCTGTATCAAGTTGGCAAAAAACGTAACCAGTACACGAATGTTGCAAAAAATTTCACCATTTTTTTCAGGTCTGTCACTGACCTTGACAACTTTGTTCTGAATTTAGGGACCGCTATGTTAGCAAGCAGAACAACTAGCAAATGGTGGGGACCAACTGCATTGTAAACTGAGTGGCTTTAAACAGTAGCAATTTGCTCTGACATTGTATGGGGGTAAGATTTCAAAAACTGAGTTGCTAGCAGGACAGTGCTGTTCCTCTTTTAGCTTCTGGTGGCCTCGGGTGTTTGCAGCCTGTGGCACCATAACTTCAGTCTCTGTATCCTTCAGATGGCTATCTCCTCTCTGTGTCCTAATTTCTCAGTCTCATAAGGACACCACAATCGTGTCAGACCTAGGATCACTCCTAAATGACTCTTGTTATCTTGAGTAAATCTGCCCCATCTTGTTTTCCAAATAAGGTTAACATTCACAGATTCCTTGTAGATGTGAATTTGCAGGATGCTGTTTAACCCAGAAGATGTCCCCTGCATGATCCTTCCTAGTACCTGACCACCCAGAACAGTCACCCCAAGTATTGGGGTAAGGATACTACAGTTACAGGTTAAATCGAGCCCCAGAAACCACAGAAATATGCCCTGAAGGTGTCTCCAAAGACAGCTGGCCAAGGCTGATCCCATGAAGGCCAATGCTTTTCAGCACACGGCTATGAATGCCCAGTGTCTGTAGTAGGGGGGCACTGACCTTGCTACTGTCTCTTTTGAATGTTAGAAAACAAAAATATCTTTGATTCAAAAAAAAAAAACCTTTGATTAAGGTTGAGGCAGAAAGAATTAATGTAAACCAGAAGACAAAAAGAAGGGCTAAGAAACAGTGCTTTGGACCATTGCAGTCATGACTCACAGTTCGGGTTGCCTGCACTGGATTCCATAAGACTTGGAACTTGGATCAAGGAGGGACACATGGGACCAATAGGGACTCCTCTATTGGCTACTGAGAGAATTCTAAGGGACAGGTCACAGGTGAAGCCCACTAGGAGGAGAGTCCAATACCCTTGTGAAGGCCCTTGTGAAACTCAGTAGGTCACAAGACAAAACACAAAAAAGCATGAATGTAAGAAAGGGACTGAGGAGAGGGGTTGACAAGGGTAGAAGACAGACATGAGAAGGTGCTGGGGGCGGGGAGTGACAATAAACAGATTGCTTTTCAAATAAGAATAAACTTTTCGAAGAAGAACACTAGTAAAATTATTTTGAAAAATTAAACTCCCTTAAAACACAAAGTTTATGAAAAGGCTTAGAGCAGACTTTGAACAAATAGGAAGTAAACCTTAAAGATAAAACAGGCTGACAATTTTAATCCTGCGCCTAGAACTGACAGACAGAGGCTCCTCCCATGACTTCCACACACAACTTGACTGGCACCTCTTCTCACGTTCACGGTCATCTCCTGAGCTTGTCCTTCTGGGGATCTGCATCAGGGAGACGCTGAAATCCTCCATCGGGCCAGGAGAGGGAAGAAAGGGTGTGGGCACGTGTGAGGCAGAGTCCTCCCTGCTCCTGTCAGCCCTGTGTCACCTGCTACAGCAGCTCATCAGGCTGTCTGATCTGTTTCGGGGCCGCAGAGACACAGGAGCTTCTGAAACTCACAGGTCAAATCTGAGTCCCTACCTGGGTTTTATAAGTAAAGTTGTATTGAAGCACAGCCATGCCCATTTATTACTATATATTGCCTTGAGTTGTCTCAATGGAATCCATGTGGGTTGTGAAACTTAGAAGTGTTCCACAAGTACCTCTTGTAGAAAAAGTCTGTCATTTCATAATCTAGAGAATGGATCTCTGACAAATAGCTTGTTTATGAAGGTTAAAAAAAATCTGATTTTAGCCAAGAGCTGTTGTGGATTAAACTGTGTCCTGGCAAAATTCATATCTTCAGGTGTTGGCTGCCAGGGTAGTGGTGTGTGGAAAATAACTAGGTTTAGATGTAAACTGTCCCACTAAGAATTGACACCAGAGGCTCACCCTGTCTCTTCTTTCACCTGAGAACAGAGCAGGAAAGCAGCCCATCATGAGCCAGGAACAGAGCCTCAGCATGAAAAACATCTGGGATGGTCCTTGGGCGGCCTTCACAACAGTCAGAAAATAAAGTTCTGTGGTTAAAGGCATGTCTGCCGCTTGTTGTTACAGGTGCCCTCAGAGATTAAAAACCAACAAGTTTCTAGATCTTCAGAAATTAAACACTCTGGACTCTGCTCTCGTCTTTGTGCATCGTTGTAACGATGTTGTAGAACGCTTGCCCTGCGTTTGGTATTGATGCTATAGAACACCTTTCAGCATGGCAGCAGCTTTGGCAGGGAGAGGCCATCAAACACCCATCCTGGTCCTCTTCCCAACCCAACCAACACGGTTAGAGGCAGCCGCAAGTTTGTAGGCCCACGTGTGGACACAACTATGCCCCCTTCCTACCCAAAGCCAACCTCAGCCACACTGATTTCTCTCTGACCTACTTCGACTACCGGAAAACTTGTCTTCTTATTATCTCTAGAAAAATCTGTTAGATTGTATTTCAACAGAAAGGTAAGCATGGCAGGTACATTACACAAATAAACAGTTGGGATCATGGAACCCCAGGGCTGGCATGGCCACATGAGGCTATAATCCCGGTGCTGGGGATGGGGGTCGAGACAGTCTCATCCCAGGGACTCACTGACTAGCCTGCCTGGCCTAACTGAAGAGGCTCAGGTCAGTGAGAGACCTCTGGCCTTCCCACGCAGGAGTGTATGCTCCTCCAAGTACACGCACACACCTCCCCCACATACTCTGTCTCCCTTTCCCTCTTGCTCTCCTTCCCCAGAACAAACAAACGTGATTAGGAGTCATGATGTTACAGCTTGAAGTCTTTCTGTATTTGGACAACTGCCATTAGTCAGAGAGAGGGAGGCCCAGCAAAGACAGGCATTTTCATATTCAATAAAATACGTGGTCAGGCTCTTTCCTTTGACAAAGAGAAAAGCATGTTTCATCACCACTAGTCAGTGTTGTGCCTTCCAAGCGGCCTCTAGGAAGTCATCCCCCTGCCACGGAGCCATTACTGGGGCTCTTCCACAACTCTCCGAACTACATAACTCTGTTTTCTAATTAGCATACTCAGGATGAGCCCAGATGGTAGGTTGAACATTGGAGAAGGAACCACTACTTAGGGTGTGTGTAGGTTATTAGTGACCTGAAGTAAAAACATGCAAAACAACCCCCCCCCCCCACACACACACCAGCCACTTGGCACAGCTGTGACTGTTTAGACATTGCCTGCTAAGAAACCCAGGGTAAAATGCATTTCAACAGTTTGCCATCAGCAAATGTCAACAGCCCTTCCCTGAACTTACTTCAAAATAAGAGTGCCAATGCGAAACCTAAGATTGAAAATGTGCAGAGTCAGAAGCCAGACATGCATCCCAGACACACAGCCACCTAAACTAGGGTCTCAGTATCCCAAGGCCATTGCAGAATCTCTCGGGCTGGAGGACACATTTACACTGACCTAGTGGGCATTTAAGAGTCAGACAGAGGAAGGCTGGCCTTCGGCTCTGTGTCTCCTATGGATGAACCTGCTGTCGATTCCTCTTTGGTAAACCAGCAGTGGCATCCGAGGTTATCCTAGAGAGGAAATCAAATGATGAGGCAAAGTGGGTACCTGGCAGAATGTGCCTTCCTCCCTTCCCCCCCACCACCCAGTTGCCACAGCGCTCATGTCCTGGTTAAGCTCACCGCTCGGCTCGTGAAACACAGATGAGGAGTAGACAGGCACATTATCTTCCAGATTCAGCACAGGTGCTTCCTCCCTGCAGAGCTGCTGAGCTGTTTTTCAGGGGCTGCTTCTCTCAATGCCCAAACAGACCTACAGCCACATCTATAAACCAATCCTGCCTGCAGAGTACGTGTGTGCGGCTTTGTCTCCTTCTCCTGTTAACAAAACTCTTCCTCATGTTTTAGTCCAAGCCTGACCTATGTGATATCATTCTAGAAGATACTCTTTTTAAAAAATGTTTTTTAATCCCTTGAGAATTTCATGTGTGTGTTATCATCATATCTGTCACTATTCTTTCCCCCAACTCCTCTCAGACCTACTCTCTCCTCCCTCCCTATCCCTGAACTCATTTTCTGTTGTTTTGTTTTAAAAACAAGCCATCAAGTCCAATGTTGGCCACCCATCCATTCCTACCATCCTGAGGGTGGTGAACCCACCAGGAGCCACATGACTAAAGGATACTGACTCCCCACTCCCACAAACCATGAACTGTCCACAGCTCCTCAGTTAGAGTGGGGGCTCATGAACCCCTTTCCCTCTCCATGCTAGAACATTGACAGGCTTAATCTCATGCAGCTAGGCAAAACTGCCATGAGTTCATGGGTACAGCAGTTCTTTCACACCCCAGAAGACACTGTTTTGTCTTCATCCTTCCCAAGCTCTGGCTCTCTCTTCCCAGATGGTCCTTAGCCTTGGGTATGGGAGGCATGACACAGATGTCCCATTTTGGGACTGAGGATTCTAATGACACCTATTCTCTGAGCTTTCGCCAGTTGTAAGTTTCTGCGTTGAGCACTGTCCACTGCACAAAGAAACAAGAGTAATTCCATGAACGGCTTTTCCCAAATAGCTGATGCTTCGCACTGTGAACAAAAGCTCTTATCTTGAATGGAGACCTCTGTGAATTGTAGGGAAGGTCCATGTCCTGTGGATCCCTACATGTTTCTCTGGGTAATTCCTGGGGACAGTCATGAGGAATAGCTCCTCATGCCTCAATCTTGGATGATCAGATGTGGGCATGGGTTCTGAGAAATCCAGTCCCAAGTCTGCCACTTGTTGAGGAGATGAAGTCTAGGCGGCAGAGGCTTCATTGCAGCCCTAGCCCAGACATCAGCAGGTGGCCTTGCTCCCTCTAGCCCTGGACAGACCAGCTCTGTTTCCCAGTTCCCACAGCTGTGACCCAGCAAGAATTAAACACTCTGGGCAGCACAGAAAAGCTAAGCTTGTTAAGACAGATCGCCCAAGTTCATACAGTCTCCAATTTAAGATCCCATTTGAAGTCTCCACACCTCTCCTGGGAAGCCAAGCACAGATGCTTTGTAGCAGTATTTTCCTGCTAACAAAGAAATCCTTCATTCAAACAAAAACACTTTTTAAATAGAGACTTAATACAACCACAAAAGCAGAGAGATTCATAGACTCAAACCTACATGTCTTTTTATCCAATTTGGTGAATTATATATGGTTTTTACCAATCTTAATGTATGCCTGTATTTCTCTACCCTTTTCTGGTTTTGTTTTTGCTGGAATGTCTTTAAAAATGTCTCAGGTTTTCTATAATTTTACTCATAAATATTTCAGCATGAGCCTCTAACAAGGTAAAGACATTTTTTTAAAAAAAACCAATGATAACATTCTGATTATAGATATGAAACCTCGAAGAGTCTTGCTCCAACCGCATCTAACACGTGTTTCTTCGTGGTCTTATTGGGTAAGACCTAAGCTCCTCAGTCCTACTCAGGGTTATCAGATAAACCTTTTCACTTTGACATAAACGCACAGCTACTAAAAGTTTGTAAGAACAGTACCAAAAATGTTTCACTTATCCTTCATACCAGCTCCCTCATGAAATGTGAACATCTATCTCTACCCCCTCTCTGAGCCTGGATCTGCGCATCCTCTGGATTATTAGCAAGTCACAAATAAGATAACCCCGTTGTTCCTAAAAATTCTCGTAGGAAAGTACAAGTACACTTCAACTCAGGAAGTGAGTGCTTAAGACAGCTTGGCCATCTGTCCTGTAGGCATTAACAAAGATTTTCCAATTGACCTATCCTGCCCTTAAATAAAAGAAAACCTTTAATCATGCCATGTTGTTTTAGGCTTCTTAAGTCTGGAAGGTTCCCAAGTCTCTGTTACAGTTCATAACATGGATGTCTTTGCAAAAGCTGTGGTCAGCCCACTTGGCAGCGTGTCCCCTATTGAGGGTCATTATTAGTTCTTCATGACGTCATGCAGGTGATGTCTCTTGACAGTGGCTGAAGAAGCCATCTCTTGACCTTTTCAGTTGGTTCTGTCAAGAGGAGAAGTGTTCTGTGTTTCAGCTGTAGGCAGTGTGAACTTTGATCACTCGGTGAAGCTGGCATCTGCCAGGCTTCTGTGCTCTAAAGCCACGGACTTCTGCTCTGTAACTAGGACCTTGTGAGAACCCCCTGAGAGTAGGACCTGCTCTCAGCGAATGCAGTGTGCTGTCACTTCTCAAAGTCCTTCTTGTATGATGCTAGTCCTCACTGACACTGTCTCCTGTGATCTCCATGAAACAATACTTGAGGTTCTCTCTGTGTTATTTCCCAAATAGTTGCCATTTAAACTTCCACCGGGAAAGACTTCCTCCCTTCCCTGCTTGTTTGTTTATACCAATGTAATACTGATTCTCGTTTATAAAAACAGACTGCACTGCTTTTGTTATTTCTGTTGATGTCCAAATTCCCTCTGCTGCCTGGATGTCTTTACTATTCTTTAACACCTCTTCATTTTCTGGTATAACAGGTTCAATTTGTTCTTTCCTTTCCTTGTCTCAGCCCTGGAATATTCTGTTTCTCAAAGGAGTGCTCCTTCTGTTCAGTAGAGAATAACGTCTAAAAAGATCCATGCTCTGGACACTAGGTGAGCTCAGTGCTCCTTCAGAGAGACTTCTGTTAGACTTTCTCACTGGACAGATGTGTACACCCTATCTACCTACCTACCTACCTACCTACCTACCTACCTACCTACCTACCTACCTGTTTATCTATGTATGTATCATCTATCTGTAGTCTATCTATCCTCTATCTTTCTATCTAGCCATTATTGATCTACCCTCTACTATCTAGTTTTATATATATATATATATCTATATCTTATATTTATATATATATCTTACGATGTGCTTCATGGTCTTATGTCAGATCCTTGTGTGTACGTAAGTGTGGTGTATACGTGCGCATTGTATGTGTGTGTCCTGATCTATTGTTTTCTGTCTTCTTTTTGTGTATTTTTTAATGTTTACATTAATTTGTTTATATTAAGTGTGTGGATCTGCCATGGCTTGTGTGTAAGAGGTCAGTGGACAACTTTTGAGACTCTGTTCTTTCCTTCCACAGTACAGGTCGTGACCAAATGCAGGTGATTTGGTCACTGGCAAGCACCTTTACTCACTGATCTGTCTTGCTTACCCATGCTTTATTTTTTTCTCATGACAGGGTTTGCAGGCTCTTCCAGTGAACCTTGAGATACACTGGTGGCCAGTACACCCTAGTGACTCCTGCTTTTGTCCTTCACAGTGCTAGAGTTGCAGGTGCACACGAGCTTCTTATGTGGGTGCTGACATCAAAATGTAGGCCTTGTGCTTATTCACAGCGCTTCTCTTCAGCCCATTATTAAGGTAGATTTGTCTAACCCAACAGTACAGTCTTCATTTTATTCTTCATTTTCCTGTAATTTTAGCCCCATTCTTGGATAGTAAGAAAGTTGGCTCTATATATTGTCAATGCCTTTGCTTATCTGTGCAGTTATTGATGTTCAGGACTACCAGACTTGCTAACAAAATGATGTGATAGGAAAGCCTTCAGATTACATCCAGATATTTGTTCAAAGTCCTGTCTTTAGCCTTAGGACAAAGCAGTCAAAAGACTATGTTTAAATGGTACTAGATTTTTTTTAAGGATTAAACATTTTTAAAATTATGTGTATGTCTGTGTTTGGATGTGTGTGTGTGTGTGTGTGTGTGAGTGTAGGTATCAAAAAGCCAGAAGATGCATCAGATGACATGCAGCCGGTTCTGAACTATTTGACATGGAAGCTGGGAACTGAACTCAGGTCCTCTGTGAGAGTAGTACATGCTTTTAACTATAGGACCATCTCTTTGCTCCCATAGGTAAAATTTTTTTCTTGAGTAATTACATTATTCAAAAATTTTCTGTTGGGATATTGTTGAAATATTGTTCTGATAATATCCCTGTTTCTCACTTTCTGCGTGTCTGTAACATACCCCCCCCCCCCGCCTTTCATGTGTGCGTGTGTGTGAGTGTGTGTTTCTCTACTTGTTAATAGGGATTGAACCTAGATCGTCTCCTGTGTTAGGCAATTGCTCTATTCCTGAGTTATATACAGAGCCCTCTATTTTTTTTAATTTTGCGACAAGGTCTCATTAAGCCGCCGAGGTTGGCTTTGAACTAGCTTTGTATTTGTAGTTCAGTCAAACCCTGAACTGGCAATTATTCTGCCTCGACCCCCTGAATAGCTGAGAGTTCTTGCTGAATGTTAATTTGGATTTGTTTTCTGCCTCAGAGCTCTCTTCTAAACTTTTCTTATTTAGTCTAAGCGCATTGAACAGTAACATGATTCCTAACACGCTGCTCAGAGAAGTGCTGACCCCCACCCTTCAGAACTTTTCTCCCTGTCCCGTTCCCACCAAAGCCCCTTAGGTAAGCAGTTTTAAATGTCTCTAGTTTATACTGCTGGTGTTTCCTTTTGTGCAGATAGACAGAGAGATCCCTCCCTTTTTATTTTTCTCTCGTAGACAAAAGATGCAAAAGTTTGTATACTAGAGATTTTTCTTTGCACTACAAATAACATTTGAAAGCTCTCTTCTCTTTCCTTCCCATCTTCCTTCTGTCTCTGGTCTCCTGTGAATCTGAGAGCTCTCAGAATCCTAAAGTCATACAGGTGAAACGGTATAAAAAAAGTACGACAGCTGTGGATTTTAAAAAGAGGCCTTTGTCCCCTGTCAGACAGGCATTCTACAGTAAGAGTCCCAGACTCAGCTCAAGGCTAGGACAGATGGCAACTTTCCACCCGAGCCTGGGTTGTGGTTTAAGGAAGTTAGCCTCAGACGGACGTCCTGTCCAGTTAGCAGTGCCGAGCAGCCAGAGATGAAACAGCTGGGACTGAAACAGCCAACACCTGGGGTTTCCTCTTCCCCAGGTTTTCAGCTTTAAGTCAAATCAAACAGGCAGTTCTCTCCACCCTCACCCCCACCACCCCCCACTCCCCCGGGAGAAAGGGAGGGAGCCCTTCCTGTTTCCTGGCAGGTAACAGGATGCACCTGCAAGGAGCTCCAGGCTGCACACTGCAGTCAGCTTGACCGAGCTGGATTCCTGCAGCAGGGAGGGGTGGGGGAGAGCAGCAGTCCCACACCTGTCTGCACCCTGCTCAGGGTTGGGAAAGACCTGCGTAGAATGCATTTCAGTTCACTTGGGACTGAGCAGGTGCCTTCTGAGTTCTGGCGCAGACAAGCCTGTTGTCAGCTAGGAGGGACAAAAGAGACAATTCACCCAGTCCTGGCTTTCTCCCACCTTTCCATGTGTATCTTTGTCTAGACTTGGAAGACTTGACTAGTAGTTGGCTGAATATGTTTTATTTATCTGTGCAAATTCAGACTACAGGAGAATTATCTTCCCAGAGGTCTGGCTATGGACAGAGAGCTGTAGGGAACTCGCTGTTCTGATTTGTTTGTATGTGCGTATGTGTGTGTGTGTGTGCTTGTGTGTTTACACACGTTAGCACGTGTGTGTGTGTGTGTGTGTGTGTGTGTGTGGACTTGTACATGTACATGTCATTAGGGATTGAGCCTAGATGGCTCATATGTCTTCAGTGACCTCCTACCACTGAGCTATGTCTCCATCCTTCTTTTTATTTTCCACTTGGAGACAGAGTCTCACTAGGTTGTCCAGGCCAGCCTTCAATTGATGCTGTAGCCCAGACACACCAAAAGTTTGTGATCCTCCTGCCTCAGCCTTCTGAGTAGCTTTTAGCTATGTACAGGCTGGCACCATAAGGCCTTTTAGTTCTGAGCAGAGGCTTGGAAGTAAGGACCACTTTGCATCCCTGCCACTCTGTAGAACTCTGCAGGGCAGGGCACTCCTCACTGTGAGGTCCAGGTTCATCAGGAGAAGTAGAGTTGTTAAAGGATGCTATCAGGAACTGAGACTCTTAAAGGGCTCCCAGGAACTTTCCTCAGCCTCACCAGGAGTCAGAACCCTCTTACCCTAAGTAAGAGAATGTTCTCAGGGAGATCCATGCTGCCCACACCAATGAAGTCTGTATTCTGTGTCCACGGTAACATCGAGAGCAGCCTTTACCTTGTTTGGCTGTAGGAAGTGGTGCAGAGGGTGTGGAATTCATTCAGAGACATGGCAGCACATCGGGCCTACAACTTGCCTCCATGACTCATCTGGACAAAGAGAGACACACTAACAGGATGGTCTAGTCCCAAGATCCTAGCATGCTCTGAGAAGAATAGCTTATTATTGAACATTGCAGGAACGCCATGCTACACTTAAATTTTTTCTTCCTGTCTCCACTGTGCAGATGGGAAATAGAAGACTGAGCCATACCCCTACTTCATACTGTAGATCTACCCCAGAAATTCATCAGTCACTGGCTTTGTACCTAGCTAAAAACAACAAACAAACAAACAGATAACAGCAACAAAAACCAAGTAGGACTCAGTTGCCACCCACAAGAATTCCTTGACAGTTAGGAAGGCAGAAACACAACACTCAGGGAGAACACAGAGTGGCCTGAAGATGGACAGGGACACTCTCATGGAGAACGGCAGATAAACAGCCCTGAAGGGGTATAGAGACCCAGTGAAGCTGAGGGAAAAGGTATTTGCTCTCATCTTATGGGCAAATCTTGGGCAGAACCATTTTGCATTGCTGTGTTAGTCAGCTCTCAGAGGCAGCCTTTGAGCCTACAGTGGGCTGTTCTCTGAAAGTGTGTAAGGTGGAGGGAGAGATCGGAGGGGCTGCCCTCTACCCTGCCCTGAGTTAATCTGGAGCTGAGCTCCAGAACATGGTGGAGCTACAGCTTCCCTCTCAGTCTACGGGGGAATGGCTGTCTTAGATGTTACAGAAAAGAATGAAGGAGCTTGGGAAGGGCATGGTTAACGTGCTCCTGGTCCTTTATGATGCCTTGTGATGCTGAGGTGATTCCTGAAGGTGAAGAATTAGATAGTAAGTATCAGGGCGGCAGGACCTGAGCACTTTGGATATGGATAAAGACATACCCCGTAGTATAACAACTCCTTCTTGGGGTCTTACTTGGGATATGTATTCCACAGATGTATCCATGGAAGCCATTCTGAAGCTCTTTGGCGAATATTTCTTTAAGTTTTGTAAGACGTCCGGCTATGACAGGATGCTGCGGACCCTGGGAGGAAACCTCACGGAGTTTATTGAAAACCTAGATGCCCTCCACAGTTACCTGGCACTGTCTTATCAGGTAAGGCCATCTGGGCTCTGTCTTGGAAGTCCTAGAAAGCCCTGCCTGGCCTCCCCAACAGAGGTGCTGCGAGATCAGTGGGCCCAGCAGCTCTTCTGGGTAAAAGAAGAGGATAAATGTCCACTGGCTTTCTTTATAAACTGGCTGACAAAAAAAAAAAAAGTCAGAGTTCTAGCCTTGGGTGGGGTGAGGGGAGTGTGTGTGTGGGGAGCAGGATCCACTTCTCAAGGGTGGGTGCAGAGTTGAAATGAATCTTCGAAGCCAGGAACAATGAGAAAGAGGGCTGGAAAACAGGTTAGGGTGGATTTTCAAATCTCTCTTCAGGTCTCCTGGCCTGGCAGAGCTGATAATAGTTTATGCAACCAGATTAGGGCTGTGCAAGTACCCGTGGGGGCAGGAGGTGGGGGAGGAACTTGGCAGAAGAGCCTGAACTGGGATCCATCCAACACTGATTAACCCGTGGGTGACCAACTGTGATGTCAGGAGACTAAATTCCCAACTGGAATATGTCCTCCTGGAGTTCACGCCTTGCTGGTCTTCTTGGAAGAGCTTACTGAAAATTTAAGTCCCTAGACTTTATTTTTAGACATCAAATGCTCTGTGGTAAAGATGTGGTATTCATTCATAGCACAGAGACTAGTTCATTAACTTGTGTGAAACAGTTTAATCTTATGGCCCTTTATAACTGACCAATATCGCTCTTAATTATGTAAGTATTTTGTGTTCACAAGCACCCTGGGAGGGCGTTCATGCAGATAAGTGTCCCTCAAATATATGATGGTAAAGAGAACATGCTTTTTCAACCTTCCAGATCAGGACAGTGTGAAAGTGCTGTGCGTGGTGTGTGTGTGTTCGAGTGTGTGCATGTGTGTGGTGTATGTGTATATATGTGTGTGTGTGGTGACTATGGGAATGAGGTGTGTGTTTATGTGTGTGTGTGTGCTGTATTTGGGAATGAGGTGTGTGTGTGCTGTATGTGAATGTGTATGTATGGTATATGTGTATGTATGTGTGTGTGGTGTATGTGGGTATGAGGTGTGTGTGTTGTATGTTTAAGTGTGAGTGGTATATGTGGGGGTGTATGGGTGTGTGTGTTTGTGTGTGGAGGGGTGTAGGCAAGTGTGTCTATGTGGAGGTCAGAGGAAAGCCTCAGGTGTCACTTTCCATCTTGTCTGACACAGGCCTCTTGTGGTCTGCCATTACGTAGGCCGGCCTAGCAGGACCTGCGTTATCCCGTCTTGGAGTCCTGGGATTACGATACACAGGACCACACCTGGCTTTATGTGGATTTTAGAGATTTGAACTCAGGTTCTCACACTTTCTCAGCAAGAGCTTTACCTACCCATTGAGTCCTCTTGGTGGCTCCTAAGTACTTACAGAGCCCCTTTTATGTATAAAGAACTCACTTGAAAGGCATTTTACACAGACAAAAATAGGAACCAAATAACCTCCCTTACTGTGATGTGTAGATAGAAAGAGTCAACACCGGGGTCTGAAGCACTGCAGTAGTCCAGAAGAGGCATTTGTAGACAATTACTTCTTCATCTACTTCCATGTCTATGTTCAGCAGAACCAGCTCCAACATCGCAAGAACCTACATGTCAACTGCTGTCATTTTTTTTTCACCAAACTACAACCAGCAGAATGTAAAGAGCTAGATCCTATTTTCCTACCACCCTGCATACGCACATCCATCCATACACCACACACAATACACACAAAAAGACGTGTGAGCGCACACTCATACTAGCACACACATACGCTATCATTGTTGTGTGGCAAGACTTTTCCTGGAGAGAGACTACATGTCTAAATATCCAAGATAGAGAGCCCGTGACAGACCAAAGTACGGCTACCACCAATGTACAAACTGGTGGACCAACGAGTTGTATTGGGGTTACTTACTGGAGTATGGGTGAGGGGTTATTTACAGGAACAGAAATGACACACATGCAGCTTCAGCGTGGGTGATAACGCACACAAGCTGGGAACTTGGAGCTCACTGCGCAGACCGCAGACAGCTTCAAAGGCTGGATGGTGTCCCTTCCAAGCGACCCAGTCAGTCTAAACCTCTTCCAGGCAGTTGGTCTGGTCTCAGAGTCTTCTTTGTGGCCTGATTTGTCCAAGAATGGCTGTCGGCCGCTTGTACTGCTTACTCTGAGAATGAGGGGCCTAGTGAATCTGGTCAGTTTCAGAAACTACCTGAAGCTGTTTTTGAGCTGTTTAGCTGCTATCTTAAGAAGATTCCCTGAAGGATGGGATGTTTCAATTTGGGAGGAAACTGAATCAGAACTTAAACTAACATACTTCTAGAAATACAAAATAGGTATTTGAAATTCAGGAAGAAATCCGTTTTCCCCAGCAGCCCTGCATCATGAAGGACAGTAGCCTCCTACATCTCTTCCCTAGCTTAGACCAAAGCCCAATGTCCTGGGTATTGAATTGCTGCTGAACAAGCAATAGAGGACCCCTTGTTCACTCCCTCAGCTAACCCTCTATCGGATGCTACAAATATATCCCAGCTCAGACTTGATTAAAAGCAGATAAATGCAGATTTATTAGGTGCTGCTTTGGGGCTGGTTCATTGGTCCCAAAGAATGGGACTGTGGAAGTTGCACCCCTGAGCTTAGGAAGGGAGGTTTTATAGACCTTAGGCAAGGGGTGGTGATGTCAGCCAGGAGCTGGGACTGTGCCCAGGTATGGTCAAAAGCTAAGCCCCTGGGCGGGCTCTTGGGCGGGCTGACCATGTCAGAAAGGCAGGTTGCATAAGGCTGCCAGAAATACAGAACTGGGCTTTTGGCTCCTCTCCTTTGTTTAGTGTTTTCCCAGTGTGGGTGGGGTTGGGGGAGGAGGGCAGACAGGTTTCTCAGCTTGTGTAGAGGTGAACAGAGGATCCCAACTGAACACTCCCCAGTGATCTTTACCTCAAAAACAAAACAAAACAAAACAAAAACAAAAAAAAACAACCTCTCACTTCCCTCATAAGAAGGCTGTTCTGAAGTGTCTAAAGTTATTTCCGGACAAAGAATTTTTCTTCTGGTATGTTCTTGAGGGTTCTAATTTTCAAGTGAAACCAACCTTGAGAACAAAAATGAGTTGATTCTTTCCAGTTGCGAGGTCTCTGAGCTACTAATCTTCCCTCACATAGCTTGGTCACAGGCCAAGTATGGCAACAGCTAACCCTTGGGGATAGATAGAAGCAATATGGCATGGTGCTAAAGATCGTGGGGGCTGAGCAGGGGTTCTCTTATTAATCTCATTTTAACTTTCCTGGGTGAGCCCCAGTTGCCAAATACAGTGGTTCAGGGGTTGAGATTTGGGGTAAGCTTTCTCAGCAGGAGCTGAAATGATGGCGTTATGTAACTGAGAGATGATGGAAACATAGCTCTGTGTGTGATAATTGAGACGTACTATTGTAGTTTTGTGTATTGTAATAGATAAAGAATGTTGTAGTTCTATGTCTATAGTAAAGGATACATACTATTGTAGTTCTGTGTGTGCTAATGGGCACATACCATTGTTTCACACTGCTTTAAAAATTGGAGTTCATGATGCAGCTATACCATTCGTGGGTGTATATCCAAGGGCTCTAAGTCAGCTAAAGAGACACTTACTTATTCATGTTTATTGCTGTACTATTCAAAAAGCCAAGAAATGGAACCAGTCCAGATGCCCATCAATGGAAAAAGAAAATATGGTGCATGTACAAAATTGAGTTTTATGCCACTACATAGAAAAAGAAAATGATATTTTCAGGAAAATGAGTGCAACTGAAGATAATTCTGTCAAGTGAAATAAGCCAGGCTCAGAAAGACATATACTATGTGTTTTCTTTCACATGCAGACCGTGGATTTAAAATTATGTATACCCAGACCATATGTGGTGGCATGCTCCTTTAATCCCAGCACTCAAGAGACAGAGGTGGGCAGATATCTGTGAGTTTAAGGTCAGCCTGGTCTATATTGTGAGTGCTAGACCAGCCGTGGTTACACAGTGAGACCCTGTCACAAAAAGAAAATTTACAAGGAGTGATGTCTGGAGTGATGTCTCAGTGATTAAGAAGGCTTACTGCTCTCATCCGACCCCGGCTCAGTTCTCTGCACCGCCAAGGCAGTTCACAACCATCTGTGGCTCCAGTTCCAGAGCATCCAATACCCTCTCTGGCCTCCACAGGCCCAGGCACACATGCGGGACACGTAAACTCACACACACAGGCAAAGCACTCATGCACACAAAGCAAAACTAAGTAACTCAAGTATTTTTTAAACTATGTATTTGTACATATATGTACATACATTAGTATGTGTGTGATGGCAGCACAAAATAGAAGCGCGATCATGAGAGGAATAAGAGATCTTAAGGGGAGGTTGGAAGTAGAATACATGGTAGAATGCATGTGATAACAAAGCCAAAGGGTATAAATGAGGAGGAAAGGGAGCCAGCTGGAGGGAGTGGAGAGCCAGTCTAGAAGGGGACTGAACAAGAATAAAATGAAGATGCCGTGGTCGAACCCGTTACTTTTGCATGTTAACCTAGAAACATATATTTACATATTGTGAGCCTGTAGAAATAATAATGTAAACAATGTGTGTTCCCTACGGGAAAATGTGCTGTGTCTGTTAATTAGGAAATGAACGCACCATCCTTTCGAGTGGAGGGAGGAGCTGACGGGGCAATGCTTCTCCATTACTACTCAGACAGAAGCGGTCTGTGCCACATTGTACCAGGTAGGAAATGGATCAGCCCATCCCAGAGCTCGCTAGGGTGACCACACACCTGTTGTGAGGGAGACGCTGCACCTCCCATAGTGACTGGCGTTTGGGTCATCATGCTCTTAAGGATTGAGAGATTTTTAGAATAATTTTCAGAACACCAGAAGAAGACATGATTTTTAACACCCTGCACAGTCATTTGCACAGCCATGATAATTCTGTAGAGATTTTTTTTATTTACTTAAAAAAAATCCAGCATTGTAGAAAAGTCTTGTTATTTAGGCTGTTTTTTATTCCAATTTCTTCTGCATTCTAAGTACATACACTCCTCCATGAAGGTACACATCCAGCCCTAAAACTGTGTAGGTGGTTGAATATTTCATGCCATATTCCCCTTAACTGCCCTCACCGCTCTGTTTGGAGCTGTTGCTGATCCTTTGCTAATGTCTAATGTAGATACTGTTGGTGGTTAACTTCATGCTTGCTTTCTCTATATTTTGTACTTTACCCCTGAATGGATTCCCAGAACAATAGTTCTGAACACATGATTTTTAATGCACTTCCAGTGGAATTTTGCTTCCATTATGTACTGAGTTTGTTTAATGAGTTAGATGTCATCCTGAAATAAAAAGGTGAATAGGTGTTGAAGAAGAAAATTTAATGACAGTGACATACTTATAAAATTATAAAATTTAATAAAACTATAATGTCAAAAATTTATACAATTTTATAAGCTTGTAAGTTTTATAATAGAATTATAAAATTATAATGACAGTGACATATTCAGACTCGCAAAACTTAAATCTCTGTATACTCTTGCCCTCTGAGCCACCATAGGATGCCTATCTATGGCAGGGCACGGGCTTGGTGAACTGAAGGATACTCACAAAGTGGTACAAAACTTTGTAGAGGTTTTTGCCAGGGCACTGCCTTCTGCCATTCCTCACCTGCTGCAGGTATCATTGAAGCTGTGGCCAAGGACTTCTTTGACACTGACGTGGCCATGAGTGTCCTCGACATGAATGAAGAGGTAGAGAGGACAGGGAAAAAAGAGCACGTTGTCTTTCTGGTTGTGCAGAAGGCTCGAAAACAGATGAGAAGGACGAAGGCAAACCTGCCACAAGATAGTGCGGATGTCGGGACAGATGAAGAGGTACTGGACTTGCTGTGTCTTCAGAGAACAGCTCCCCCAGGATGGGCTATTCAAACCATGCAAATAACGGGACCTTGAATAGTGGAATTTAAGGCAAGCTTTCCCAAGCCAGGTTTCATTGACACTGTGGGTTATGATGGGCTGCGTTTCGTACTGTAGGATCCTTCACCACATCACGGACATCTGCCTATCCATCCAGTATGACTAGAACCCCATCTCTTGGGTCAATCAAAAATATCCCCAGAGTAGAGCTGGAGGTAAAAAAAGAAAAGAAAAGAAAAGAAAAGAAAATCACTCCTAGCTCAGAATCACAAAATCAAGTTAACTTAATGCAGACTTTATAGAATGTGCTTGAGCCTGTAAGATGTTCACATATAAAAATATCAAAGCTGGGTATGGCAGTTATACCCGCAATGTACTTAGGATACTGAGGCGGGAGGATTGCTATTATTTTAAAGCCAGTCTGGGATAAAGAACCCTATCTTAAAGCTTCAGCAACAAACCAAAATGAAAGGATTTGAAGTTGCAATCTGGTATCTTATTTCACAGTCCTCTTGCTGTGAGTGGGCTTATCGGGTCCTCAGTGCCCACTTCGCAGGTGGAACCTGTCGCAGGTCCTTGACCACCTCAGCTCCTAAGGTGAGCATTGCCAGCTTAGATGCCACATGTGTTAGGTTAAAATCTCGTTGAGTCCATGCAGCCTGTTCCAAACACACTGGTAGGACTGTGATTCCTGGAGCTAGGGGGGGGGGATGGCGGGGAGGGGTTATGTCATAGAGCATGCAAAGCTGTTAGGGTCTGCTCAATGAAGAGTTGTCAACTCTAGGAAGAGTACCATGCGTTCATTGAGAGTGATGGCCACTTTATCTACTCTTGGCAAGCTTGCCTCAGGCTCTAGGGTCCCAGACAAAAGACAGCCCCCAAAGCCACTCTGAGTTAGTAGCTCCTGAGGTTTTCTTGTTTTTGTCTTACATCCAAGAAGAAGGAAATTGGCATAAGGGGTAAGAATAATAAACACAGATGTATTAGGGAGGTACTAGAAAGAGCTCCTGAGGTGGGGAGGGGTTCCAAGAGAGGACTATTGACTAAGCTGCCTGCCTAGTAGTGCTTACAGTGGGAATTGGATGGCCACTGAGAGCATCATTATTGGGGCTGTTTTTTTTTTTAATGTGTCACACTCTGAAACAGTAAGGAGTCCACAAACCCTCCACACACTCCCTTGGCCCGGGTTGAGAGTTACTCATCAGTCCAGGGGAGGGTGATGTGTGTTGTGTGATCAGCTCACTGTCCAAGAGCCATACACTTCCTGCCTACGGAGAGCCATCTCCCGTGTCAAGAGGATGCTCCTTGTGTGTGTGGATATCTTCCCCTGAGAAATGTTTCTTGTCATGGGTAACCAGCCCACCACTGTGCATCTTTAGTTGCTGCAAATCTTGTAAGGGGAGACTTCAGTGAACAACCTTCCACCTGTCTTCTCCACATTGGGCCCTGGGACATAGTCTCAGAGCAACACTCAGGAAACATGAGTCTTTAAGCATCCCCTGGAGATCTTTCAAAAATATCCTGCGGTCTTTGGTGGAGAAACAGTGTGGGTACACCTTGGAGCTCCAGGCTCTTGATAGAACTGGTCACACAAGCCCTAACACTACCCCTCCAGCTCCCAACAAGCTTCACTGTAGAAAGATGAGCCCACCAGCGGGAGGCAGGGCTTGTACATCTCCAGTCCTGTGACCAAGTGCCTCTATTTCACTCTCTGCTCCCTGCAGGCTCTTGAGGCAACACTCCTTAGGATGAGAGAGAAATATTTGAGCATCTCGGTTCGTCCTGCAGAGAAATCTCACTCGGATGTTGTGAGGGCGTCAGCTGTGTTCAGAAAAGGTAAGCTACTCTCCTGGCTCCAGCTCTTACATTAGGACAACTTCGTGGTTTTCAGGGGGAAGAGCCCTCATACACAAATAGTGAAAAGGTCCCTACAACTTCAAGACCTCTGATTCCCACAGAGCTTCGATTTGGCATCTATGGTTTGTAAATTTAACTATCAGCTTTTAACTTGCCACACATCAGCTCTTTTGTTTGTGCTGGGTAACATGGAGACACCATCATCTCTGTAACCAGGAAAGCCACTGTCTTGGATTCAGTCCCAGAGGCTCCCTGTGAAAGGGAGGCTGGGCTCAGACACGCTGGGCACAGTGAGTTCTTCATCCCTTCGGGACCCAGGCCTTCTTGACCGGGGTGTGCTTCTGGAGTGGAGGCTTGTGGCTCTCCACAACTAGCCAGCAGTACAAAGGACAGAGGACAAGAACCAAGGAAGTGCATTTCTGTCTCTGTCTCTGAGGAGCTGTGACATGGAACAATGCCTTTCTGTTTTTCATTCACAAAGTGAAGATGGTAAACTCGCCACACTGGGTCTTTGGGTATTGAGCTAGCCTGACAGCCACCACCTAACTCTTAAGTCCGAATCAGAGCTCTGACCCTGTGGAAGAAGGAAGCTAGATGCTCCTTGTCATGGCGTGGTAGGTCAAATGACAGGCATCTGGGAGAAGGTCTGCTGTTGCTCAAAGAGCTGCATTCTGAGTCCTTCAAGCTGTAGCAAACACAACTGACATCCTTTGTCTAGGAGATTTTCATATCAAAAAGGCTCCATTGAGAATCTGCACCCCCTGCCAAATGGGACTGTTGGTTAAATTTTTACGTGCCACCCTAAACTGTCAGTCTAAAAAGCTCCATGGCAAATGTCCCTGATGCCGGGCTGGGCACACACTCACTCCTCTTCTGGCTCATTGTCTGCTTGTCACCGTTTCAATGCCAGCTCTGTTTTCATGGTGAGACACACTCAATTGGCCCAGAAGCAGCAGGCAGAAACTTGGCAGGGGGCAGGAGGGCTCCTCAACCTGGTCGCAAATTTTCTGTTTGTTTTAATTCGGACGATAATTGCGGTGGCCATCTGGAGGTGCTGAAGGAGCCTGTGCTAAAGAGTGGGAATCACACTTTGCCTGTGACCCATTTAAGATTGTAACCTTGTCCAAGGGTCTCTGTGAGGGCCGCTGATTAGGGCTCCTTCTCTCTGTGTCCAGGGCCCCTCAGGAACTCCTTCCAGCCTATCTATCCTGAGAGACTGTGGATTGAAGAGGAGATGTTCTGCAATGCTTTTCCTTTCCACATTGTCTTTGATGAAGCAGTAAGAGACCCCTTTCCCCAGAAGCTTGGGCTTGGGGATAAATGGGGAGCCCTATTCACCATCGTGGTGGCTAGTAAGGACTTAGATCCATGAGTTCTCAGGGCTTAGGAGACTAGACTTTGCCCTGGAGGGTCCCCCGACTTCACTTCATGTTATAGACTCTTCTAGAATGCATGATCTTCTTAAGGTAAATATAAAAATGAAGTTGAATGAGTGAATAAACAGGAAAGTTTATGATCAGAAAGAAAGGCTGGAGGCAGACTTTAAAAATCGCTCCAGAAAGAGGCATCAGAGTATAACCTATAACCATGGTCCTAAAGGTGACTGATCACCCCCTGTGACCACAGCCGATTCTCAATCCCACCATACTTCACTTCCTGCATTTTAGTAGCGCTTCCTATTGTATTCTGAGGGAGTGTGTGAGCTTGACCAGTTATATTCTATTGCTATTGACTTCCCAGGATAAAATATCCATCAACTGGAGCTTGGGTATGATGGTTCACATTCATAATTTCATCACTCAGGAAGCTGAGGCCAGAGTTAAGTTCATGGGTAGCCTAGGCTGCATAGCAAGAGACAGAACAAAACAGATGTAGACATAGATGACATAGACCCGTGAACTGACTTGATTTTTCTTTTATGCGTCTAAAGGACATGTAGGCAAAATGAATTTAGTCAAAAATTTTGGTTAAAATATTCAGCCATTGCTTTAATTGTAATAGCCAGAACCTGGAAACAGCCCAGATGTCCCTCAGTTGAGGAATGGATACAGAAATTGTGGTACTTTTACACAATGGAATACTATTCAGCAATTAAAAAGGAGGAAATCATGAAATTCGCAGGCAAATGGTGGGACCTGGAA
>CM053745.1:12266541-12311750 GCA_028658305.1 Pachyuromys duprasi | reverse complement strand
GTGGACTTGGAGGGGGCGGGGAGGAGGGATATGAGGGAGGGAGTGGGAGGGTAGGAGGGACTGAGGGAGGGGGCTAAGCCTGGGATTCAAAGTACCTAACCTGTGATTGAGATAAAAATAAATAAATTAAAAAATATTCAGCCATTATGATTTTCTCTAGAGTTTATTGGAATTCATATGCCCATTACCAGCCATCTGGCTGTGTGGCATGACCTCTATGGCATGTACGCACCTGAAGATGGCATCTTCCATCAGAGAAGTGATGGTTTCATGGCAGTAAATGAATACCCTTAGGGGGAAAACAGAGAATTATAAGTCAATAAGTGGCGATGTTTTGGCAATGCCACAACATTATTATTACCCGTGCCATTAATGTTTCCAGTCCAACCTGCTCCAGATACTGCCTTTTCAGCTTTTGGATATAGAGTAACAGAAATCGAATGGCACATGAGGTTTATTTCTCTAGCTTACCTGAGTGTTATGGTTAATAAGGGCTCCAGACACTGTGCTGGTAATAGACACGCCCTCATTTCAAGGTCCCCATTTCCTGCTTCCTTCCATGCATTCTCTGGAGAAAGCAGAGAAACATTACCCTAGTCCCTGGATGAACTGGTGACAGGTCCAGAATTTGCTGGTTTATGACAGGGGCCAGGGCTTGTGCTGAGGAAATAGGGGCAGATAGCACACAATGAAGAACTATTGGCCTTGTGGAGAGTCTTAATGCCTCTTGGCAGTCAGTCTGTGCTTCTGAGAACTCCCATGCTATTTCATTCCTCTTCCAACATCAGCTGCCGATGCGACTATTTAAGAAAATGATAATTTTGCTATGCTTATTCCATTACTGACTCCCCAGTGAGTAACAAAGCAAAGCCAAAATGTCATATCTAAGGGAAAGCCAATGGTGGAAGTTTCTTTCTGTTCCCCAGACTGACATGTGTCCTCTGTGGATAGCTAAGGGTCAAGCAAGCTGGAGCAAATGTTCAGAAGTATGTTCCTGGACTCCTAACCCAGAAATTTGGAATAGATGAGTATTTCTCCATTGTCCACCCTCAAGTTACCTTCAACATCTCCAGCATCTGCAAGTTCATTAACAGTCAATTTGTCCTGAAGACACGAAGAGAAATGATGCCCAAAGCATGGAAGAACCAGCCGACACTCAAACTCCGGGGTAAGAGCCCAGGCCTTTCTCTTCTTCCTGTTAGATCAGTGAGATTGGAAAGACAGCTTTTCAACTTCCCCCAAACCAGGAAGTCTCACTGAGTATATCAACCACAGGATACATGTCAGGGAGTGACGGTCCAACACAAACAAGGTGATATGGATTTGCTTTCATTCTTCTGTAGACACCTTCCAGCTTGACCAGCACCATTTGTTGAAGATGCTGTCTTTTTTTTTTTCCCAAGCTTTGCTTATTTGTTTTGTTTCTTTGTTAAAAAGTCAAGTGCCTTTTAGGGTCTTCAGTTTGATTCCATTGATTAACATTTTTACTTTTATTCCAATACCAAGCTGTTTTTATTACTATAGATCTGTAGTATAACTTGAAATCTTGGATGGTGAAACTCCAACAGTTATTCTATTATTCAGGATTGTTTTAGCTCTCCTGGATTTTTTTGGGGGGGCATGTGCACGCGCTTGTGTGTGTGTGTGTGTGTGTTTGTATGAAGTTGAGAACTGTTGGGATGAAATCACTTGATCATGGTGTATAATCCTTTTGATTGTTTATAGGTTTGGTGTGCAAGTGTTTTATTAAGAAATTTTGCACCTATATTCTTAAGAAAAATTGGCCTCAAATTTATGTTGGTTCTTTGTGTAGTTTTGCTGTTAGATAATAGTGACCTTGCAAAAAGAGTTAGGGAATGTTCCTTCAGTTTCTACATTGTGGGATAATTTTAGGGGTATTGGTATTAATTCTTCTTTAGACTTCTACATTGGACCCATCAAGCCCTGAACTTTTTAAAGGGGGTGGTCGGGGAGACTTGTAATTGCTGCTTCTGTTTCACTAGGGGCTATGAGTCTATTTAAATTGTCTATTTGATCTTGTTTTGAGTTTGATAGGTATATGTATAAAAAAGTTTAGCCATTTCTAGGCTTTCTAGTTGCTTCTGCTTTTGTTATTGTGCTTAGGTCTTCAATCCAGTGTGAAGTCATTTTTTTATTTTAACCTGCTGCAAGGAACACATACTTTGAGTTGCCCGTTAGACTAATGACTAGTCTATATACACATTAAACATAAACACAAATTGAGCTGAGGAGAAAACCCACAGGAAACGATGTTCTGAACGTTTGAGTTAATCACAAAGTGTACCAAAATCTGTTATGCTGTTAGAAACACTTTAAAAGGTCTCTTATGGATACTATTTGAGGTTTGAATGACCAGACTAGAAGTGTGTCAAAAAAATGGATCATGGTTTAGAGAAAGAGAACCTGGCAGGCAGGTGACAGCCATTTCTGGGGTGCAGATGGGAAGGTGGAGCTGTGAGTTTAACGTAGGCAGGGGTGCTTCAGTGACAATCAGGACAAATGCACAGCAGCACGTGGTGAGAGGAACGATTTAGGACAGTTATTACCACCCTTGCTTGGGAACAGATGAGGAAGGTGTGATGACCTGAGGAGTGACATGGCTAAAGTCCTCGAGGGCAAGCATTTTGTCAGTTCAAGTCACCCTGAATCCTGATGCCTAAAGCAGTGTCCTATGCCAGTGATTGGTACCTACTACTTAAGTAATAAAAGAATCCATGAATGGAGAGTATTTTCAGAGATAGTGGAAAGTGGGATCCAGACATCTGCAAACAAGCATCTAATGGAGAGCAGGGGTAACACCCAATACCACTGCCAGATCACTACAAGCGCAACTGGGAAACGAGTATCCGGAGTTTAAAGAATTAGCCTATTTGTGTCTAAGCAATATCACATGCATGAGCATATCCTTTATCAAAACAGCCACTGCTATACTTAAAGAGTCTCAAGCTTGTTTGTAACAGTGTTGTTTCTAGACCGATACACTAGGCAGAATGTAATCTTTCCTGGCTTATAATTTAAATGAAACACCACAACCAGTACAGCCTGCAAAAGTCGTGCTGATTATCTGTATCAAATACCTCAGAGAAATATACTCCATGTGAAAAATTCAGATATTGCATTATGATTATTATCAGTGACCTTAACTGTTCTCTTATGCTTTTTTGTTGTCATGAATGGTTACAGCTTTTATAATACATTAATAATTATATCTGTTCTTAAAGAAATGCACAATTTGAGTTTGGGAAGCAAGATTTCTTTGGAGACTCGGGTTTATTGTCACTGTGGTATAGGATCCAGCTGGATAATGTTAAAAGAGAAAACTCAGAGAGGTGTGGTGACTTATTAACACTAGCATTTGGAAGATGTGGTAGGAGGATTGTCATGAGTGCAAGACCAGCCTAGGCTACAGAGTGATATCCAGTCAGAAAGAAAGAAAGGAAGGAAGGAGGGAAGGAAAGAAGGAAAGAAGGAGGGAAGGAGAGAAAGAAGGAGCTATCGGCAGGACTCGGCTGTTAAGAGCACTTGATCTTGCAGACCTAGGTTCAGTTTCCAGATGGTCCCCATCAGATGGTCCCCAGTTACCGGCTGTAGCTCTCATTCCAGGGAACCTGACATTTAACACATCCACACTCCAGTTGTGAACATAAACACACATGCCTACATTAAAAAGAAAACAAATCTTTTTAAGAGAAGGAAACAGGGAGCAAGAGAGAATCTGAACTCAGACAAAGTCTTAGAATATGCAACCTTTAAAAAAAAAAACTAAGAGAGGGGGAGGAGTGGACACAGACTAAGGTAAAACAAGGCGAGAACCGCAGTCACAGGGCGAGCCACTGTGCAGAGTGACAGGTGAGCGAGGGCAGGCAGAAGTGTAGATGACTCTCATGACACACAGCTCAGAAGGAGGGAGCAGGCTGCGCAGCGGTCAACGTGGTATGGGCGATGCTTGCCTCTTGTTCCATCGTTGGAGACGCTCTGTGTTGTCACCTTCCTCTCTGTGATGGGCAGGCCAGATGATCTGGATGGCATCTCTGCAGTGCATGATCTTCATGTGTTCGCCAAAGCTCTGCAGCCTTCAAGAGCTGGAGGAGAGCAAGATGCACCTTTCCGACATCGCTCCCCACGATACCACGAGGGATCTCATCCTCCTCAACCAGCAGAGGCTGGCGGAGATGGAGCTGTCCCGCCAGCTAGAGAGGAAGAAGGAGGAGTTGCGTGTCCTCTCCAAGCACCTGGCCATTGAAAAGAAGAAGACGGAGACCCTGCTGTATGCCATGCTGCCTGAACACGTGGCCAACCAGCTCAAGGAGGGCAGAAAGGTGGCTGCAGGTATGATGCCCTTCCTTCCGTAGTGAGTACAGGGGGGATTGTGGCCGTGCTACGCGGTGTGGACTTTGAGCCTAGGGCAGATCTGGCTTGATCTGGCATCGTGGGCTAAGCGGTTAATCCATATCTCCTTCAGTGGAGGGTGCATTGTTTCCAGGGCAGCACATGGACAAGGAGGCGCCAGGGGTGTGGTAATGTATGCTACTTTGTAGACAGTGATGATTCACTGACGTGTGTGTTTGTGTGTGTGTGTGTGTGTGTGTGTGTGTATGTGTGTGTGTGTAGTGTAGTGTGACTGTATGTTGGTGTATATGCCTGTACACACACATGGATGTCAAAGATGGCTGTCGTTTCCTATTCGTCTCTGTCTTATTCTTGTAAGACAGAGCCTCTCACCAATGCTAAGGCTATGCTAGAGAATAGCAAGCCTCAGAAATCAATCCTCCTGTACCTCCTCCTCACCACATTCAGGCTTTTAGACAGCTGCACGTGGCTTTTTTTATGTGGGTGTTGGGGATTTGAACTCAGGCCCTCGTGCTCACATGGTAAGCAGTCTGACCCTCTGAGCCGTCTCTCTGCTCCCCAACTCATTTTCTTTACGGTAGAAGTGGCATGGCTAGTTTAACATATGCCAGCTTTGACCATGAAGTAGGGAAGCAGAGGAAGGAGGGCTGGGAGCTCACAGCAGCTGCTGGTCAAGGCCTGTGCTGAGATGTGATGAGGGGGAACCAGCAAGACTGTATCCTGATGCAGTAGGGAGGGTCAGTTATGAGGACTCGAGGTTGCCGGTATAGAAACGTGTGATGATTTATCTCAGGACAGAACAGAGGGTTGGGGACCTGGCTCAGGGTCAGAGCACTCGCTCTGTAAAGATGAGGATCTGAATTCAAATCCCCATTGTCCCCATAAACAGTGGTATATGACTACACAGAAGAAATGGAAAGAAAACTGGGCCATATACTGAAAGAAACGGGGTTCAGATCCTAAGCATCCACATACAAAGCTGGGTGAGGCTATATGTAATTATAAACCCAGCATTGTGGCAGGAAGAGAAAGGTAGATGCAGTAGAGGCAAGAGCTCACTGGCCAGCCAGCCTAGCTGAAAAGGTGAGCTTTCCGTTCAGTAAGTGACCTTTTATTAAGGCAGTAAGTCAGAGAGCAGTAGAGGAAGATACCCAGCTCCTCTGGCCTGTAGGCTCATGTGCCTGAACTTTCATATATATGCAACACACACACACACATACACACACACACACACCCCAGAAAGAAGATCAGGCCTGGGGCAATGGCAGTCAGGTCAATTTAGAAGTGTTGGGTGTGAGATCTCTGCAGGACTTGACATCTATCAGGAACAGTGCATGGTTAGGGATTATAGGCAGAACTAAAGGGAAAGTCCTAGCACAGAGCTGGGTAGGTCTGGAGTCTGTTGAACTATGGGTGGCGCCTGATCACAGGCTCTATGGATGATGTAAGATCATCATAGTTTTTGTCAAGTTGACACAAGCCAGAGTCACCTGGGGTGGTTGGGGAAGTGGGGAGGCCTTGGGAGTAGATGAGAGGAAGGAAATCATGGCTGGATTAGAGCAAGCCAGAGGAGCTGTTGAGACATTAAGATCAGGTAGCAGGGTCCCGGATTCCGTGGCAGAAGAGGGAAGGAAATAGGAGAATGTAGGAGCCATGCCACTGTACCAAGACAGCCCCCCGCAGATGCAATGCAGGCATTCCTGTAGTTCAGGTTCTGCAAGGGGACCCTTGCCACGGGCCATTTCTCTCAACCCACAGCACCTGCCGCTCAGTGGGAGCTCCCTTAGGCCTGGGGTTTCTTCTGCTTATCATGTGATGTGATTCTTGTGGAATGATGAGTACCTCACAGCAGGGGCTCGAGGCACGTGCTCATGCTCATATCTGTCGACTAGATGAGGAGCAGTGAATGACACCCAGGTCCTTTCCCCCAAGGCACAGGCGGGTTTCAAAAGGCACCGGACTCAAAATTCATAGAATTATTATTCTGTGGCCTCAGCTACCACTGACATGGTTTCTGTTGCAGGAGAATTTGAAACCTGTACAATCCTTTTCAGTGATGTGGTGACATTTACTAACATCTGTGCAGCCTGTGAACCTCTCCAGATAGTGAATATGCTGAACTCAATGTACTCCAGGTTTGACAGGCTAACCAATGTCCACGAGGTCTACAAAGTAAGTGTGTGTGTGTGTGTGTGTGTGTAGTTTGGCCTGCTTCTGTAGTTTGGCCTGCTTCTGTAATCAGGCCAGAGAGGAAACCCTCAGGCCTGTTCTCCTTTACTGTGTCTGCTCCAGTCTGAAAAGGAAAGCCACACAGGGAATGAGAAGTGCTGTAGGAATCCTTTTACAACACGCACAAAGAGATGTACTTCAGTACCTATAAGCAGCAAACACCACCTTCCTAGGTATTACTCTCCTGCTCAGCAGAGAGTTTCGCCCACATAATTTATCATGTAATAGAAAACATCCTATGACTACCCAGGAACTTCATCTTTTCTGGGAAAGGAGGTTGGGGCTATGACTCAGAGGTAAGGGGCTTGCCTAGCTATGTAGGATCCTGGGTTCCATCAACAAAACAAAAATCAGCTCTCTTGGCTGTCTTGTGTTCTTTTTCCTATGTTCCTTCCTGCTCTTTATCTCCCCAACAAGAATCCAATAGCTTAAAAGATCTTATTGGCAATGTATGGGAAATGGCAGGCATATGTAAGAGTTTGGTTATGACATGAAGGGAGTTCACTGGAAACCCCCCCTCCCCCGCTTTTTTGCCATGCAGGTGGAGACGATAGGTGATGCTTACATGGTGGTAGGTGGTGTACCAGTACCTGTTGAAAGCCATGCTCAAAGAGTTGCTAATTTTGCTCTGGGGATGAAAATTGCTGCAGAAGAAGTGATGAATCCTGTCACTGGGGAACCCATCCAGGTAAGCAGCCCTTCACTTAAGACAAAAGATCACACACAGAAGTAAAGTTCTAGTCTGCCAGGTTAGTCTTGGGGTGTGCTATGGCAATTACATTGCATAATTTACCAAAAGTCCTTTTTTTTCTTGCTTTTACTCCTAAGCAGGAACACTACCAAGAAGGCTCAGCTTCCCCAGGCTCTAGAGGAGGCTGCTGACTCCTGAGGTTCTCCTGTGACTCATGGGTACTCTTCATTGTAATAGGACATGCCGAGCACACCTCGTTTGTAATCTCTGCCTTTTTTTTTTTTTTTTTTTGGCTCAAGCATCACAGCAGGTGTCTTGGCTTTACTAAGCAGCCAAAGATGCCTGCTTGGGAAAATGCTTGTCCATCATGCCCCTGACAGCTCAGAGCTCAGTTGAGGTGTGTACCATTACTGACAAAAATGGAGGAGTCAATCTCAGACATATCGGTTTGTTTTGTTAAAAAGCAAATATGCATTTATTTTATGACAGAAGATGGCACCTACATTTTTCAGTGTTTTACCTGAAAGGAATGAAAACACATGCTCACAAATGCATCTCTCTGAACTGTTTATAGCTGCCATGCTTATCATTGTTCCAAACTGGAAATAACCTAAATAGTCACAAAGAGGAGAGTGGATGAATGAATCATGAGCATTCTTCCCTCTGGACAATAATAATTATGACTATGGTTATACATGACACTGTGAAGGAATCTGAAAACAATATGTTGTATAAATGGAAGGAGATATAAAACAGCATATACCATCTGAGTTCATTCATGTGATGATCTAGAAGGGAAAATTACTCTTTGATAAAATAAAGTAAGAAATCAGTAATTTCTTACCGGATGGAAGGTGGGCTTGTGGGACTATTCCTAGGAGGCATGAACAAACATTGCTCTTGTATGGGGAACCAGCAACAGACCAAAGGAGCAATGGGGCCTAAGACTACCTTTGTGAATCAGTGAGATTACTGGGGAGATTACACAGGAGCTTCAAATGAAACTGTGACACAATGAAGCCCAGCCCAGTATTAGTGACATGGAGGCTACCTCCCTGGACCCTGACCCTGTCAGTGTTCAGGCAGCTCCTGCAAAGACAGTCTTTTACAAACTTTGGGTTCCCCATCCTCATATACTGCATTAGCTTTCTGAGACTCAGAAAGGAGTGCTTTAATTTCCCACACACCAAGTTGGCGGGGGGGGGGGGGAGCTAACTAGACAAGAGCAGAGGATAACTTTGTAGAGCAATGGGCTTCATTTTAGATGGTGTCTCAGAGACACGTGCACTTGGCAAACCTCTTGGAGCTAACCACCTCAATACTTGTAGTTTCATCTTATCTAAACCATGCCTTCAAAGTAAATGCAAGGAGATTCAAAGCTTTCTTTTCAGTGAAGTTCTCTCTGTACAGATCAGAGTGGGAATCCATACTGGACCAGTCTTAGCAGGCGTCGTAGGAGACAAGATGCCTCGGTACTGCTTGTTTGGCGATACAGTAAACACAGCGTCTCGGATGGAAAGTCATGGGCTTCCCAACAAAGTGCACCTGAGCCCCACAGCCTACAGGTTGGCCATCCATTTGACCGTACCTTCATTGCTCTGCCAGCTTCCCTGAGCCACTCTACTGCCTAGCAGCAGCGGGGAGGACAGGGAAGGAAGCTGGAGTTTCCTCTCCTGTGCTCCAGGAAATACTGTGGGCTTTCTGCCATCACTTGTTTTTATTCCTACAACCCCCAGGCCAAACCCAGTCTGTTGCTTGTTTTTGAATATAGTTTTATTGGAACAAAACCATGGGACTTTGGGGAAATGACCTGGTGCTGAGTGACTTTGTGTGTGTGTGTGTGTGTGTGCGTGTGTGTGTGTGTGTTACCCCAAACAGAAGCTAGAATTCAGCAGTGAGGTCTCTACAATACAAGACATATGCCTTTGTTTATATATTGTCTATGGCCGAAGTCTCTGTAAGTGGAAGAACAGGGCAATGATGGCAGAGATTGTGGTTTCCAGTGCCCGAAACAGTGACTCTCTGGGTCCTTCACAGAACAAATCTTAATGGAAGAAAGAGAACTCATAGTTGTTTGAAGTCAAACTAATTCAAAGATGTGCACAAAAATGATACTGTCTCTTGAACAGATAGGATAGGTCACATTTAGATTTAAGTTCCTACTGCTTAACTCCTTGACGTTGAACAGCTTCATGAAGAAATTTTTATTACTCTTGTTTACATGAAGCATTTTTAAAAAAAAAAATACCAGTGGGTTTTTTGTTGTTGTTGTTGGTTTGTTGTTTTTAATTTTTTCTGTTTTCTAAAGCGAGCAAGAGAAAGAAGCACGGGGTTGGATGGTGAGGAGGATTTTGTAGGAGATGAAGGAGGGGAAATTTTTTATATAATTTATTTTATTTTTAAAAATAATTTATTCACTTTATATCCCAATTGTACCCCCTCCCTCATCTCCTCCTGCTCTCACCCTCCCTCCCTCTTTTCCTGGTTCCCCCTCCCCTAGTCTTCAGGGAGGAGGGGAAATCTTGGTCAGAGTATACTGTATGAAAATTTTATTTTCAATAAAAAGGAGCAAAGAAAAGCTTTCTGAGATTGAGTCTTAAAAACAAAACAAACAACAGTTAACAGTTTGTCTCAGATCTGAGAAGGCCAGGAAGAACTGGGTGGGATTCAGACTTCCACTCTAACCGTCCTACCTGCTCTCCCACCAATAGAATTAGAGTGTGGGAAATGGGAGGTTGGGAAGGGTCAGTGTCCAGAAAGGAAGGCTTAATGGAGATGCCTGAGCTGAATCTCCAACAAGAACTTAGACAAAACTAGGGTGCTGGGGAGTAAAAACCAAGCAATAGAGTAGAAACAGGTGTTTGAGTCCCCTGTGGCCACTCCCAGCCTTTAGCACCCTGCTCAGAACACTGGTCCTTCACACCTCCCTCCTTCCCCATTGGGTCTCTCACTCTGATGTCCCCACAGGCCCTAGATGGCACCTCAGATCTTCTCTCTGCTATGGATCTAGGACTTGTCTCTGATATTTGGCATATTTGGTTTTTCTCTCTATAGAGCCCTGGAAAACAAAGGGTTTGAAATTGTCAAGAGAGGTGAAATTGAAGTGAAAGGGAAAGGAAAAATGACCACATACTTTCTGATCCAGAACCTAAATGCCACGAAGGATGAAATCATGGGGCGACCTGCAGCTTTCACCAGCGGGGAAGGTAAACAAGTCCAGGAGGCGTGGCCTCAGTGCTGGGTGTTCTCACTGAGCTCTTCCCAGCTGTCTAACGTGGTTCTTGGGTCAGACACGCAGCATCCCACCCTCCCCGCCGCTGCTACCATCCAGGCAGGGGAAACCTGCATTGATCAGCTTAGCGGTCTTTCCCTGGACACTCTTTCATCCTTGGGCTCATGGGCTCATCCTCAAAGGTCTCACCTGCATCTGTTTCCATGGTGCTTGTCCAGCCAAGAGATGAGCTTTTCCAGAGATGCTCCCATGCTGGGGAGTTATTCTGAGTGCTTCCCTTCCCCATCACCCTATAGAGATTCCTGAACAGGCCTTCCTCACACACCAGAACCTTCCCCCTTCCTCACCTTTTTTTTATTGTCAAATTTGGAAAGAGGGACAAAAATCATACCTCACTAAGCACCAGGAATGACAAGACAGTGGGGCTTTGGCAAACTAACCTGGTACTGAGTTGGACCAAGGAGCTGCTGTTTTGCTTGTGGTACCCAGACAGAAGCTAGAATCTAACAGTGAGGTTCTCAATGCCGTAAAGCAGACCTGATTCATTCCCCACATGTGGGGCCTGCAGCTGCTTCCCTGAGTGAGAGGAAAATGCTGGCCTGAGAGGAAACCCCATCCCAGCGACAACCCTTGTAACCTTTGAATAAAGCAAGAGAAGGGAGTGGGTTCAGCCTGACACTTGCTAATCCCCAGCAGCTCCAGGGCTGTCAAATGAAAAGCTCTCGACCCAGGGGCCTCTTGTTTACATTGCTATCACATGCCGGATGACTCTTGACCCTTGACCCTTTACAAGGACACAGGAACAGAGCTCCTCTCTTTGAAGGCTCCAATAACAAGATGGCTGTTTGCAGAGCTTTGGTTGGCTTTCATGGTGCTTTTCTTCTAGCTTTACTTTGGATGAGCATCCCTAAGAGATGAGGTTGGTTTAGGGTAAGTTTTCCAGATGGAGGCACTGAGATGGAAGGGCCTAATAACAAACAAACAAACAAACAAACAAACAACAAAATGATAACTTACCCTGGCTTAAAACACCAGGGGGCAATGCTCATGTTTGGGGTCCCCATTTCTAGGCTCTGGTAAGCAAAGTAACCCCTCCCTCCTGTCAGCACGCCATTCTCACAGTACAGAGGATTTTCCTTTGCCTCTTCTTTGTTGTGTTTGAAGTGGGAGAAGTGAAAGAGACAGGGCGTGTCATGCCGTGTGATGGTAGGAGAGATGGGGGCAGAGCAGAAGCCTTTCAGGAGGTTTGCCTGGCCTAACCCTCCTACGTCCCCCACCCCGCGGGTCTGTGTCACACACCCACAGGGACTCCCAGTGCTTCCCCAGTCTGACAGTCTGAGAGCAGCTGCTAGAGGGTGGCCATGGCCAGCAGAGCCAAGTCCCAATCTAGTTCTGAGCTGGGAAAGGGCGACCCAGTGTGACAGATAAGCAAGAGTGTCCCATTTAGAAGACCTTAATATGGAACCCAAGAAACAGGCTGGCAGGGGGATTGTGGAAAGAGGAGGAATGCTAGCTCAGTCTCAGGCCCTAAAAAGATCTCTATGTAAATTAGCAAAAGGAACCCCTTTGGAGGGAAACAGCCAGGTGGTCACCAGGGATAGCTCATAACAGAGGGAAAAGGCACCCTTTCTTCCGGACAAAGATCAGCCTCCTCCCCGAGCCCCTTGGTTAGGTAGCACCATGTAGATAAATAACACATTTCTGTATAGGGTCCTCAAATGGGACCCACCTCATTTCTTTTCACACGCAGCCCTCACCATGGTCCTTTCCCTCCTAGCGGTCTTGGATTTCCTGTCATAAACCTTCTCTTAGGACGAGGTATTTCTGCCTCCTGGGCTGCCCCATGGTCCATGAAGTACAGTGCCAAAGCTTCCACAGCAATGAAAAGCTTGGGGCTCTCAGGAGACATCTAGGAAGATTCTGTTTCCTAAGGGATATGGCAACCTCAGGGGGCCTGGGCAATTTCCTCCAGGGACCATATCCACTTGTTGAGATGAAGTTTCTCAAAGCCAGTGACAAAGGGACAGAGGAACACTGCTGTATGACTACCACTGTTCCCAAGCCCACTTCTTTCCTCACGTGCTCCACACATCTGCTAGATGTAAGGAGGATGGTGGGTGAACTTCAGGTGGCTTTAAAAGCAAGGAGTCTAATCCTCCTGAGGTTCAGAGCTGGGAAAGACCAATCTGGAGTGGAAAATGAGTAAGAATGCAAAAGAGACAGACTTGGCGGTGCCTCTTCCCTGCCCTCTGTGAGGGGGAAAGCCTCACCAGACAAGACCACAAGAAAGCCGGATACTTAGGGAGCAGCTGTCTAGGGAGCCCTTCCCCCAAACAGCTCTCCTTCCCCGTCTCTCAGAAGCAGCCACATTTAGTCTTTAGAGGCAGAAGGATATAGAGCATGGTACTTGTCTCTCAGTCTTCCTGGCATGGCATTTTTACCACTGGACCTGCTGTCCTCCATCCGGCAACCTGGAGGCCACAGCCAAGGGACTTCTGATGATTAGAAGTCTGAGAAAATCCCCATAGTCTCATGGCGCCTTCCCTCATGCTCTTTTGCAGAAACGAGTACTGCTGGAAACCAAGACAGGGAGCCCTGTGCCGTCCCGAGGTACATGGACGACCAGCAGCAACCCTACAATGGTGACGCAGCAGAGAGTGAGTATACCAGACACACTCAGCAGATAACCCACACTAAGCCCCGAATCCTTGTAAGACCACTAGGAGTGGAAAGAACCAGAAAAAGCCAGTCTGGGTGGAATTTGGGGTCCTACAGGAGGATGTGCCTGACTTTCTGCCTCTTTCATTCTGAATGAGCTTCAGTTTTTGAGCTGCCCCAACCCATACGCTCCTATTGATAATGGCGGCTTTATCTGACTCCTGCAAGGAAGCAAATACTCAAAACAAATTGATCTCCAAGAGACACCAGAACCCTTAGCTGCATGCCTTCTTTTACTACAAAGTGCTGAGATCTTGATGCCGCTCCCTGCTATGGTCACCCAAACAGGACACAGTTACAAAGCAGCCCTGGGAACCTCTTATTCTGCTTTGCCCCTGAGGTGGGGGTAGAAGGGCTTTTTCAGTTCATGCTCACTCACCCCGTCTTGGGGACTCCTTTGGTTCTCTTACAAGCCAGTCTCAAGCATGGCACTGGCTAGTTTTCAGGACAGAGTTACAGAGCAGGGATGAAGATCCAGGAGTGGGCCCGGCCCCAACACCCTCTAGAAACCAGGTGATCCACATTGTCTTAGTTACTTTCATGCTGCTGTAATAAAGCATCATGACCAGGGCAACTTATAAAAGGAAAGGCTTCTTTGGGCTTATGCCTGCAGGGTGTTAGAGTCCAAAATGATAGAACAGAGGCAGCAGGCGGCAGGCAACAGGCATGGCAGCTGGAGCAGCACTGGAGGGCTCACATCTTGAACTGCAAGCAGGAAGCAGAGAGAGTGGACTTGAAATGGCACAAACCCACCGTCCCACCGCCCCACCGCCCCACCCCACCCCTGCCACAGTGACTCACTTCCTCTAGCAAGGCCACACCTCGTATAAGCCTCCCCCGACAGCATCTCCAGTTGGTGACAAAGTGTTCAAACATGCGAGCCTGTGGGGGACATTCTCATTCGAACCACATAAATCCCTCTGGGATCAAGCTTTGGAGGCACTCCAGGCTGCAGAATATAGTGCCAAAGGCAATAACAGCATGTATATTTAAAAAAAAAAGTCATGCTTGCTGGTGGTACAATTTCTTAAGACACATGAGACAGTCTATGTGAAGAGCTGGAACAGCTCGACATTTTAATAACCTGTGCGAAGAGTTCAGCTGCTGCCACTTTTTATCAGATAAGGTGTTTTGAGTGCCACGTGAGCCCTCGTCATCGGGTACTCCCCCAGGACCTAAAGAGTCCCCTCTGCTCTGATCTGGTAAGTCAAGGCTGAGGGGTAATCAGACGCTCAACTCTGTGGACAGGACACAGAAAAAAAAATTGGGATTCTGGTAGTTAGAATCAAGGATGAGGCAAATTTGGGGTCCTGGGTTATGAGAAGCTAAGAGGCTATCTATGATAGCCAGGGGACATTTCTCTCTCTTCTGTGTTCCCAGCCATCCTAGACCTGCATGATTCGTGTGTTGCCAGTCCTCTAAAGGACAGGATTACACAGTCATGGATGTGCTCAACAAATGTTCCCTGAGACACTCTTTGCACTCCAGAAATAGGATGACCAGGCCAGATACTGACCTGGGATCTGCTGGTACTAAGTGAATGAGGTCAGACTCTTCACATGGATTGTGTTTATGTCAAGAGCACCACACACAACATATGGAGCACAAAGTAAGATCATTTCAGATTGGCGTGAATGCCAAGGAGAAAAATGTGTGGTGGAGAAGACCTAGGAAGCCTTCCTGAAGCTGAAACTGGGGTGCAGGTTGCTGGATGGCGGCCTGGATCAGAGATTCCAGGCAGCACCATGTACTAAGACAGTCACAGGTTTAGAGAATCCAAGGGAGACCAGAAGCTGGTTTTTCCAGAAAGCATTGGAAGAGGATGGGAGTGGTAGTGAATATGGGAAAAGAGATAGGCCAGGACTTCCCAAAGCATTGGTGTTGAGCCTCCTTATCCACAAGTAGGTATGTGCATGAAGTGTGGAGAAAGTCAAGGCATTGCTGAGAGTTTATGAGCCTTTCAAAGGGAAGCGATCTCCAGTGGTAGGGATTCTTAAGTGGACCACACATTGCTCAGGACAGCAGGTCTATAAGCTTCCCAGATCCCAGGAGGCTCAACCATTGAATTTTCAAGACTTCTGTTGCACAGAGGTCTTCCACGGCAGACCACCAATGGGGCTGGGCAGAGCTGGGCATCTTGCTTAGAGGCAGGAGTCAGAATAATTCTCCGCAGATTCTGTGTTTCATCTAATTGTTGCTTCTCTGCACTCAGGCCACTGAGTGGGGAAACAGAAGCCACACTCTTTGGGGACAATTAGGAGGGAGAGAGCTAGCATTGGATGGATGACTGTGGTAGGGATTTAGCTCACTTGCCTAACTGGACGTGTCAGTCAAAGGACACAGCAGTGGTGTAACCATTCATGCAATAGAGGCCAGAAACTTCGAGCTCAGGAAGGCACTGTGGTTTATGTAAGGCCCACAACTGGTGCATGCAAAGAGCACAGTTTGGTCTCTAGGACTGGCTGTCTTGGGCAGAGCACATACGTGAGAGTTGACTTTGAGTTACAAGTCGAGACAATTACACAGTTTTTCCGGATGCTGGAACTCCCCAGCTTCCCTGCGGTTCCCTCATGCTCCCTCACACTTCTCTGAGATGATTTCTGATGACTAGGTGTGATTGGTAGGTCTGTTAATGACAGGTCACATGAGGAAGCAGCTCTCCAATAGTGTGCACAAGGTGGGTGAGAGATAAACCATCAGCTGTGCACTAGAGAACCCAAAAAGTGAGCACACAGCCATGTGGGGAATGGACCCAGAGCCACACAAACCCTGCGTCTTAGTTAGAGTTTTTCTTGGTGTGAAGAGACACTGGTGATATCTGTACTCAGCCATACTGCTTGGGCCGCATTCCATAAGAATACCATATTTTGGGGAAAAGAAATTTGAGAGTTCTATGGACCTCTGTTCCTGACTTTAGACCCATTTTAAATTCTGCACATGACTTGCCCTCTACAGTTGCCCTGAGGCAGGCTCCGGTCTGCCCAGAAACTCCTTCTTTTGCTTCCATCCTCAACTCTACCCAGTTTGAGGACACAAGATTAGAGACAGGTCCCGGGAGCTCCAGATTTCTGAGTCATCTCGTGTATGCATGAAATGCCTTATCAAACACTGCCTGCCCCAGTCTGATGGTGCTGGAAGCTGCCTAATGCCCTTCAGCTCTTAAAGTGAAACCAATCATGATGCAGATTTATGGGGAAGCCTGAGGTGCTAACAGTCCCCCCCACACCTCACAGAAGCCTATTCATGAATTTGGGGAGGGAGAGCAGATTTGATTGATTGGTTTCTGGAAAGCTAGATGCATGAGAGCCTCCTCCATTCAACACAGGAGCCTCTCTGGACTTAAGTGTTTCGGGAGCAGTGACTACTATAGAGAAGAATGTAGAGATGACATGTGACCCTAATAAAAAATGCTCAGGGTGGGCAGGTGGTGGGGTGGACACAGCCTCCAACATCCAGTCTCCTGAAGCCACAGTTCTCTACTCTACTCTCTCCTCACATCCCAGAGGTAACCCTGTCCATGAGCCTGATCTCTGGGCTCCCACAGGTAGACAAATTGGCTGTTAGAGGCTTTTCTCCAAGTGGGTCATTGTGTTAACAACTTGATATAAATCATCAATTCAGTTATTAGCTTCTCACATTTTAAACTTGAGAAAAACATGAGACCCGGAGAACAGGTCACTTGACAGTCACAGGCAAGCAGTACCACACACTTCAGTCCATGGCACCAGGTTGGAACCTCGTCTCCTGTGTCCTAGCTGTTTGAAGCACATAAACAGTGACATGCCAGCAAGAGCATTCAAGTTGTGCAGTGGTAAAGACATGGTGAAATGGTAGCATGGCATAGCAGAACAAAATTATAAAGAGGAGTCAGGGGGGCTGTGTCATTGTAGATGTGAAGACCTTGTTATAAGACTGGCCACCTGGTGTTCCCTGGGGCCCGGTTCCCCTTGCAGGGAAGCCAGCTGGAGGGCTTTATTCACCGTCAGTTCTGTCTTGTTTTAGCTTCTGATGAAGCCGCACCTGCTGGGAGCCCTGTGACAGGGTTGGACTCCACAGATGCAGCCGATGACCAGCCATCACCTGATCAGACCAAGACAAATGTCCGTGCTGGTGGCCCTGTGCCATCTGCCTTCTGTGTTGTGTTGTAATCGAGAGAAAAAGTGAATCTACAGAAGCCGAGCGCACGCCTGTAATCCCAGTACTTGGGGAGGCAGAGGCAGGCAGATCTCTTTGAGTTTGAGGCCAGCCTGGTCTATATAAATGAGTCCAGGATGGCCAAGGCTACACAGAGAAATCCGTCTTGATAAAACCAACCAACCAATCAAACAAACAAAACAGTGAACCTATGGGATCCATTTCCTGTATTCCACGGCAGCTAATAATGATGATGATAATTTATAAAAATTCAGAATTTCAAGATATCTTCAATTCCATATCTTCCTCAGCACCTCCTTGAGAATAAAAGAATAGAAATGAAACACAAGCCTGAAAGGTTTGGAAGATGCTTGCAGTCATGGTTCATGGCCAGTCTCCAACTGACTTGGGCTCTGTTTGTTTTTGGTGTTGACTTTGCCTGTGGGTCTGTTTCAGTTTGCTTGCTCTGAGCTCCATAACTTCTCAATCCTTGCCTCTGGACTGGTGCCCTAGGGTTCGCTTTCACAGGGCACCCTGACCTTGGGCTCCAGTGTGACGTTTAACTAGTTGTGCAAGGGGGCAGGAAGAAGAGTTAAAGTAAGGAGACCCAGGCCCTGCAATTTATAAGTTATTCTCCTACCCCCCTTCCAAGACAGCTGGTCTGTGGAAGGCACTGGGCCAGCAGGGTAAAGTGAAGCCATTTTCCTTCTCAGCCTTGGGAATTCTGGGAAGCAACAGAACAGAAGCTATATTTCCAGAGAGGTCTTCTTAACAGGAAAATGTAAAAATGGCCGAAGGGCAGATTTGGGAAGGTATAGAAAGAAGGACAAGTTCTGCTCAATACCCAGGTCCTGGACAGGACCCCTCCACCACTTCTAATTTTAGAAATAGTGATACCATCTGTAGAGAGTGGGGGTGTTCTTGCAGCCTCTTTGACTTGTGGACCCTAGGATAGGAGGTTAGTGAGGACAGACAGAAGTTGTCTGTGCTCCACACACCCCTGTGTGGAATGTTAAGGTTTTGTTGTTTGTTGTTGTTTGTTTGTTTGTTTTTTAACATCTAGAAAATACGAACAATCGTAAGGGTACAAAGATCTGTAACTCATCCTGGCTGGTAAGTTACTTCATCCAAGAGGCATCAATGCATCAGTCATCTTTATGTCCTCCCAAGAGGGCATGGGCAAGGCTTGATTCTGTACACAGCCAACCCCAGGGGTAGGAAAGGAAGGTGACAAGGGTTGACCTCCTTGCTCATATCTTGACACCCATGTCCTTGTTGAGAAAGGGACAGGTGTTACCTATAGCCCAGCAAAGCAAGACGGCATTAGACTGAATACAAAGGGCAGACTCTGTGAACTCTATTTCTGGTTTCTGGTATGCTGCCTCTGTTTCATCAGCTCTGCTGGGATGTAGCTGAACAGTAGAGTACTTGCCTGGCATATGCGCCTCCCTACAATACGCACCCACAATATTAAGGAGGACAGTGACAGCCATCATGCTCACCTCACATGTGCACATACTAGGTACACATGTGCAGTTGTGTGTCTTCCTCTATCACTTCCCACTTTAAGTTCTGAGACAAGAGATCTTACTGAATCTGAGTTTGCAGGTTTGGCTAGACTGGTTGGGTACCCCTCCCAGAGTCCATCTGTCAAAGCCCCCAAATGCCCCAGGTACAGATACGCACCCAGTGTCTTGATTTCATAAGGTGCCTCACTCCTCATACTTTACAATAAGAATTTTACCTACTGAGTCTCTCCCCGGTCCCACCCCACAGGTTTTGATTGTGAGGACTCCTCTGCTCATGGTAGTCGTGGCTGGTAGCAGTTATGAAGCACCAAGAGCGTCCCTGGCCCTGGCCCTGCGTGCAGAGGTTGCCCATTATCCCAGTTACTAGAGACAACCCTGACTGACAGCTCATCTTGTCTTGCCTTGATTGACCAGGACAGAGTTAACAGTCTGACTCTGTTAGACTCTGTTAGACTCTGTTCACTGCCGGTGAACAGCCTGACTCTCAGTTAGACCAGAAAGAGGTAGGACAGTTTGGAGGGATGGACCCAGGAGACATGTCCAGTCATGTTGGAATTCCAACTCTGTGCTGGAAGTGTCATCCCTTCTATACAGGGTAGGGATGATCAGATAAACTGCCTCATGGGGTGTTGAAGAATTGATCATTTAAGTATGGCAGCTTCCTGCTCAAGTGTGAAGGGAAGGATAGTTGACAGGATTCACGGCTCATTGCTGCCTCTGTATGCCTTCTCCTTCAAAACTCTCTGGCTGTGTTGTGAGCGATTCTAGCCCCGCCCAGAATAACCACAGTGAGGCTGTGGCATCTCCTGGGAGACCAAAGCAAAACAGTCATTTGGTGGGAAGCCTTTCCAGTTCAGTTTGGAAGGAGGAAAGCTAGATCCCTGCGGTTTTGGCCCCGGCAGCAAGCTTGTTTTTGCTGGGGTCACAGTAGAACATGCCACTTTACTGAACTGTATACTTACAGCCGCCAGAATTGTGCAGCAGGTGCCCTAGTCCAGGCTAAAAACAGGACAATTTTCTTCCACGTTTATTATAATTTAAATAATCCTTTCCAGCTGTAAAAATAAAGTATAATAAAAAAGGCAATCCTTCCCTGCATCTGGTATGGCCCTGGAGCTGCTATTTATTCCGTGAAACACTGCTAGAGACAATCTTCCCAGGGCTTGGGTGTGTCAGTTACTTTTCTGTTGCTGCGTTATAACATCGTGACCAAGGCAACTTACAGAAGGGTTTGTTTGGGCTTACAGTTCCAGAGGAGTAAGAGTCCACCACCATCACAGTGGAGAAGGTTCCATTCAAACCACCACACTTGGGAAGCTTGGCAAGGCCAACAAAGTGCTCCTGGGGGCCCCCTCCTACCTCAAATGCACCTACTTTTGGTGTGAAATCTTCTCTGAGTTGAGGCCCCAGAACCAAGGTGAGGAGTATGAACTCCTACCCAACCCATTAGCTCATGGAATGTCTACGTCCTGACACACACCTGTACATACTATGTTCTCACTGAAGTATCTGATGCTCTGCCTTACGGCCACCAGCAGTCCTAGGCTTGTCTCTCAAATAAGAGACTTGCTCATGAACGGTGACCGCTTTATGTGGTGGACAGCGTGAGTCTAGGAAGAGCCCTTCCAGGAGCAGAACATCCCAGGGAACTGCCCCCTACGCCTACAGCCTGGCAGGCTCATTTTACCATACAACCCTGCCTTGCTCTAGTCCCTCACAGCTTCTTCCATTGCAGGGCACCTGTCCCAGGCACAGCCTATCCAGATGGCTGGTCCTCAGACCAGTGACTGACAGACCTGGAGGGAGGTGACAGTTTCCCAAACAAGAAGTTGAAAAGACTCTCACTGCCCTGCTTCGAGGGCACAGAAATCAAGCCCAGGCTTCTAAGGGCCATGCTGTTCCTGCCCCCACTGTCCTGCCTACCACAGCAATCCAGGATGGTGGAGGCAAAGTGTTGGGGCACTGATGTAGGAGAGGGGTCTGTTGTTTTCTCCTCCAGTGGCTTTCATTGTACCCAGCTGATGCCAATTCCTGGTGCTTCATTCCATCTTGGTGTCTTATCCCTCTCCCGGGCTAAGACTTATCCATTCTTGCTAAGACTTATCCATTCTTCACAGGTGTCTGGCTTCCCCGTCCCTTCTTAGTCTCTTTCTTTCACTTCCAACTTTCCTTCAGCTCAAGTTGTGTGAAAAAGAGGTGAAGTCATTCCCTGGAGAGATCGGGTGCTGTGCACTAGCCTGGAGACTGAAGAAAGCAAGCAAGGAGAGGAACTTGCTCTCCTCAGAGGACCATCTGGCCACCACAGACTCATGCTAATCTGTAGCTTTCTTTCTCTTTATTCTTTTTGGTTTGTTCCCCCAGGAGCACTTCATCTGCAGCTGTAAATTCAGACCTGGCCCCTGTGAAGGCAAGCGTTCATTTGAGGAATGTGTTCATTCTCCTCCCTCCCTCCCCTCACGTAGGTGTCAGGAAGCCATTGTTACCAATGGTGGGTCTATGTGGCTTTAGTGTCAGGGCTGCACTTTCAAATGGAAATCAGGCAATTATGTGCCACATGCAGAAACCTGACAGATGCAGAGGTTTTACACAGCTGGGCCCAGTCTGTGGGACAAAGGCACCTGGTGTTCCCCCAGGGGCCATTAAATAAAAAGAATATGTTTTGAGAGCACAAAAAAATTCAAGAATAATTAACTGTGTGATGAGCATTCTGTGGCTCATTCTGCGGCTGTTTAACTTCAAAACGTGATAATGATATGTCAACCAACTGCCTGAGTCATTCTTTAAAGGTGGCATGAGAAAATCTGTTTCTGTGTGTACTGGAACAGAGGAGGGGCTGCTCTGAGCGCCTGCATGGTGCCATCCAAAACGTTTCAGAGGACTTTGAATAATTTGATATAATTTCATTTCCGCTCACGGGCTTCCACTTAATGTGAGGTGGGGAGGGATGCATCCAGTGGGGTCTAATGATGGCACTCTCTGGAGATCTTAGTGGCAAGTCTAAGCCATCAGCATAACACAGGTATGGTTTATTAGCCATACTGCAGAGACAGGGAGCTGAGGCCTAAACCTACGAACCGGCCTTCAGACCCAGCCCTACCCACTTTTGCTCCACTGGCTGGAGCCTTCTCTGTGTTGGGAACAAGGTATGGACTCATGACACAGCAGCTCCGTTCAGACATGTGTCATCATGAACCAGCAGGAGAGACCTAAATTAAAAGTTACAATTTGATTTTCTACTGGAAGCATCCAGCTGTTAAAAAAGACTGAAACGTGAAGTGAGGGCCTGCTCTAAGAGTCCCAGAGTAGCTTTATGTTTTACCACAGGCAAGAGTGTCCCCAGGCCCTGGTCTCCTGTTGGCTGTGGAGAAAACACTGAGAGGCTTTTGATCCTTTGACTTCAGCAGGCCCTGGGGTCTTCCCCCTTCCACCTCTGCCCCTTGAGCTGTGGCTTTGGATACAAAAAGTGGAGGCAGCTTAGAACAGAAAAATACAGGGGACATTGTATCTCTCAGAAAAAGTGGGGTTTTAAAAACCACAATATTTTTACTTATTCTTTAAGGATTTCATGCATATATGTATATGTAATGCATTTTGATCACATCCATTCCCACCCTCCCCAAAATTAATTTTTCAACTCAGAATATGATAAACAAAGCAGGTTTATGCTCTTCACTCCCTTTGCAAAGCTACAAAAGCTACTTGGAAAGGCATGAAAGCTCCAATTTAGAGAAATTATATTAATCTAACAAAACTGGACACATCAGGACCAAAACAAAATTGCAATAAACAGAATCCTTGCGTAACCTTCCCATCCTGACATGTTTTACTCTGGGCAAAGTAGAGAGACGGTGAAGGTGATTCGGAGCCTTTTCATTGTTAGCATCGTTAGGGGATGGGAAGCAGGATGCTTCTAGGCAAACACACCTGTACCTTTCCCATCTCTACTGGGCATGCAAGTCTCAAAGACACCAGCATGACACGTTTTAAAGTATTCTCAGTGTCTTGTTAGGCCCTGGGAAATGACACCCCTACAGACTATAACTTGTTCAGCTCACATTTGGGCAGCCGTGTGGGTGAGACTTTATGGGTATAGCTTCTGAGTTTATGAGGAGACACAGTCTCACAGCAAACTCCCTGATCCTCTGGCTCTTACAATCTTTCCACTCCATCTTGTGCAAAATTCCCTGAGCCCTAGGTGGGGATGTTTTGGAGATGCTTCCATTTGGGACTTGGCTGCAAAAGTCTGATGGGGGAGGGCTTTGATTGTTTGTTTGTTTGTAGTGGGCTCTGTCTATTGCAAAGAAGAGTTTCTTTGATGAGGGACATAGCCTACACTTACCTGTATATGTATATGTTTATAGATTGTTGTTAGGGATTATGCTAGTTCGGTTAAATTAGTGGTTGTAGATCCTCTTCCAACAACCAAGACTTCATTAGCACTGAGTAGTTAGCTAAGTTTCCAGTACCAGAAACAAGGCATTGTTTCTCTCTTGTTGAGCAGGACTTAAATCCAAGAGTTGTTGGTTACCATCAAGGTATGTGTTCAGCTACTACATGCTTAGGATGGACTGCTGGTTGCCTCCCTACTTTGGAAGCTTGCATGGTGACTCTGATACCATGAAAGTTAGTCTGCAGGGAGTGGGTATTCAGGTAAGTTCCAGCTCAGGGGCCCTGGGTCTGAAGTGCATAGTGTTTTCAGTAATAGGGTCATACCTTCCATGTCTGGGAAGCAACCAAGGGCATATCAATAGACTGTAGGTTTGGGGAGTCTATTATAGACAGCCCTGACCAACAACTCAAAAGAAGGCTTATAATATTTAGTGTTGGAGTTTTTGTTGGGTGGTTGTTGGCTCTTGGAGGGAGCTGCATCAGCCTAGATGAAAAAGGTTCATTAAAACTACATGTGTGTTTATACACTGAATTACATGCATTACGGATTTTAAAAGTTTAGTGTGATTATTTGTTGCTTTTTCAGACATCCATCCTATTTTTTTACCTACCTCCTACCTTTTTCTGTATTTACTTCCCAGCCAACTCCAGGTTCAGTGAGACAGCCTGATTCAAGTGTGTAAGGTGGAAATTGACTCAATAGAGCACCTAACACCCTGCTCTGGCCTCTGTCCCCACACACATCACACACATTTGCACATACCACTCACTCACACACATGTTCAATACCCCCCCCAATATGCAAAGTCTGACCATCCAGAAGTACAAGCTAAACAGGTTAGAGACCTCCCAGTGAGAGACCCTGAGACAGTTTCTAGCTACTTCTGCAATGAAGCCAACACAGCGTACCCAGAAACAAAGCAGGAGAGCCTGGGGATTTCTAGCCCAGCCAGCATGGGTTATAACTACACACAAGTTTCTAAGTAAGAACTCATAGCTGACACATAGAGCAGTGAGAGAGAATTAGAAACTATGGTTCTGGCCACTGAGTTTGAGGTAATTTGTGGTATAATGATAGATGACTTGAACACATCATTCTGACACATCAGGGTTTAGCTCCTTATATTGAGATTACACATGTCCCAGTAAATTTTGTGTATCAAGGAGGTTATGGCAAAAGGAAGTTTTTAAAGAACAAGTGAGAGGGTCACATAGGCTGACTGATACAGATCTTGGGGACTGGAGGCTGGAGTTAGGGCCAGAGTATTGGTGGGTGCGTGCCTTCTCAGAGCACCATATCTGAATTGCTTGCACCTCAAAGAATGTTAAAGATAAAATTGGTTACAGAAATCCACACTGCTGCAAGGCATGCAAGTATCCATGAAGGAATTTTCTGAAAGTCCTTGAGACAGTAACTGTCTCAGACAGGTAGGCATGAGCTCTCTTCCCTCATGAGTTCTTGGTTCCAGTTTTGTCTAGGTCTGACAAGAAAGATTTCTGTCTTGGTAAAAGCACATTTTACAAACTTATCACCTCTGCTTTTCATAAGCAAACTGATGTGGAGAGTTCTTGCTGCCCTGGTCCATATTCTGGTCCCACTGATGTCAACATGAAAGGGACATAATATGTCAATATGGGAAGGACATAGACCCTGCGCCGTACCTCACCTGTGTTGGCAAGTTGTTCCTGTTGACTCCTTCTGACTTCTGAAACCAAATATCCTTCCTTCCTCTTTCACCTGATGCTATCCTGCTTTATGTAGCCATCACTTCTGTTTGTTGGTTGTATTCTTATTTTCCAGTTTTGCTGAAAATAAAATTAAAAAAATTAAAAAAACATTTCTTATAATTTTGAGTCATTTCAAAGAAGAAAGTAATAAAGACTTTTGGATGGAAGAGAAAGCATTTTCTAAGTGAGATGGTCACATGGTCTATGTATAAATAAGAATCATGGATGTAAAAACTTTAAACTTTTTATATGCAGTTTAGAGAGCTAAAGGGAGATGATTTTTTAAAGTGTGTGGTCATAGATACTGGGAGATATTACAGAAGTTTTGAAATATTCAAGGCATTGTCTCACTTATCACTGGTACAAGTCTTAACTTTTTTGGCCATCATTTTTCCATAGAAGAATTTGCCCAAATTCTTCAGTGCATGCACAGTAGATAACTCAGGGCTGAGCTCATAGAGATGAATCATGAATGATTGCATTTAAGCTTGAGGGTACTTGGCTTTGGGAAAATCTGGGGTCCTTGAGACAGATATAGAACTTACTTGCCTTAAGAAATGATAGCATGCCTGGCTATGTGCTAAGAACAAACCTTATATATGCTGGTATTCCTGAGAGAGAAACACATTATCAGTTCCTCACAGAAAATGAGGCTCTAATAGGTAAAAGCTTAGTCAAGGTGGCAGAGTCAGAATTGAAATCCTGGCCTCTCTGGGTCTGGAATCTTGGGTTCTTTCATCAACAATCATAGAGAAGTGTGCAGGCCTGATCCCATCTGAAGTCCTTTTGAGTCATTTCTGGCCTCTGTCCCCCTGACTACTATACCATCCTCATGGTAATTATTTTAAACCAAGACTTTTAAATATCAATAGTACTGACTTAGTCTCCAATCATGGCTCCAACTCATATAAGTGGGTCCACTTCTCACTCACTTGTGGTGACTAAATCTAGGCTGTGAGACCTGTGCTCAGGCAGCTCAGAATAGTGTACTTAAAAAAAAAATCATGCTTCAAGCATGGGGGTATATTCATTTACTGAAACTTGAAAACAATAGTTCCAGGCAAACTACTAGTTCTAAAAATGGAGTAGTCTTTGAAGGCCCAAGGAATCCTCACCCAAATCATCTCAAAGCAAAGATCCATACCAGGCATGATGGCAAACATCTGCAGTCTTAGCACTTTGAAGGCTGCAGTAAGACTGCCATGCGCTGGGCTTGGGCTGCACGGCTACTCGGCAAGACTTTGCCAAAACAAAACCGCACCCTCCCCACACACAAAAAGCAATGAAACAGAAAGCTCATTGTTCTTGTTCACAGTTTTGAAAAGATGTTGGGTGTTGGCCATTTGTTGATGGCTCACGGGTGAAACTGGTGCAAGTCTTAAGTTTTTTGGACATGCGTGAACACACCCCAGACACAATCTTTTGTCTTGGATCTTCTTAGTCTTATAACTCTGTTAGCAGAGGGAAGTGGGAGCCATCAGTGCCCTCCCAAGCCGTTGCAACAGCAGGACCTGTGTGGAGAGCACTAACTAGAAGCGGGGCGGCAAGGGGACCAGATTTCATTCGGTCATTAGTTGTCTCTGTCCCCTTGTTAGCAGTGGAAAGCAACGCGTGGCTTTTGGTGATGACACACCTTTCTCACACTTGGGTAAAGGAAATCTCCAGACTTCCAGAGTGCCTTGCCTAGACCTGTCCAAGCTCAAGGCCCCCAGACAATTGTCAGCCTACTGGGCTAGGTCCCTCTTGGCAAGTTAGCCAACTACTGTTCTAACCACAACTTAAATTGGAATTTGTGTATTTAGGCTATAGCACCAGGCAGAGAAAAGGTTAGAGTACCCAGGGAGAGTCCAGGGTCACAAAACTCAGGCTGTCCCTGAATTCCTGTCGATTGCTATGGTGAGGGAACAGTAAGTAGACTGTACCATCGGCCAATGTGGGCCCTAATAAGTGTCACCCCCCGCCTCCAGTGAGTCTCATTTATTCCAGCTCGGCCCATCCTCCCCATAGAGAATCCTATCTGCCCCTGAGAGCTTGATGTTGCCCTGCTTTGGTCTTTTCTGTTGGGTTTGGCAGAATAGATTTCCATCCACATTGCCTGGCTCTGAGAAGGTCCGCCTAGCCTTACTTCACTCAGCTGTCACTGACTGCTGTCAAGGACCCAGTCCGTTCCCTGAGCCATCATGCTGGGTGCTAAACAGCAGAGATCATAAGGTCTGGCAATTAGTCCTTGACCATCCTTCTCATACTCAGCTGTTCTGTCCAGAGAATGAATCCTAGGAAGATGGTGAACAGATAGAAGAGAGCATTCACACCACATGAAAGCCAAGCGGATATTGCACAGACTATATCAGCCATTGTTAAAATGTCCCTCTCTGAATAGATGTACTCTGCACTCCCACTCAGGGGACATGGCTTTGCAACCACCTGCTTGGGTTAGTTACCCTAATCTTGAGCTGTTGAGACAGTGTACCTGCCTGTCCTACTGGCCAGGAATAGAAACTTTCAGGAAGTGTTTTGAAAATAAGAGGCTGGAGACCTGGCTTAGTAAGCAAAGGACTTGCTATGTAAGCCTCAGGCCCTGAGTTCAGAATCCCAACAGCCACAGAAAAGCCAGGTGTGGTAGTGTGTGGTGTAACCCCAGTGCTGTGCAGATTCCAAGGACTCAGCAGTCAGCCAGGTGACCCAAAGAGCAAGTTCTAGGTGCAGGGAGATGTCCTAGCTCAAAAGGAAGGTGGAGAAGGGACTGGGAAAGACATCCCAAAGTCAACCTCTGACCTTCACATGTACCAAAGTGGGTGAGTGCACACACAAGCGTGTACACACCCACATACCACATATAAACTTGAATTGTTGGAAGGATGGATCCTGTGAAGTCTGTCAAAAGTGAGTGTGAGGAGGAGAGGAAAGGGAATAAGGGAATAGAGGCATGAGGGCATGTGTGAACACACCCCCAACATAATCAAAGCTTGGTTAGGCCTGGGGCCTCAGCTGTGATTTAAGTTTCAAAGACCATTGTATGTCCACTGTTGAAGGGTCTCTGTCCCTTACTCAGCTGTCACTCTCTGTGACAAACTGGACAACTCAGGAACAGATGGTGGGGAGGGAGATGACAAAGCCCGCTATAGTAGCTATACCCAGGTTGCTGGCTCATCTCTCCCTACAGTCACTCCTGGTTCAGGAACCTCCTCTTCATGGTTGTGTGGGGTTCCCAGAATCACTTTTATTTTGCTTTTCTCAGAAGGATGCATTCTTCCATAAACCAGTAGAACACAGTTGTAAGTTCTAATAGTTCTAGATCTTCTGAGTATTTCAGCAGGGTAGACTTAATCCTGGGTCTTGTTAGGTCTTTTCAATTTTATTTTCACACTGGAATGTCATATATGGGCAGGGTCTTAAGGCTATATCAGATGTAAAGGGTCACCAAGATATTCTCAGGGCTGAGTATCTGCTCTAACGACTCAAGGGAGTTGGTGTATAGATTTAGTCCATGGTGTGTTGGATGCAAAGCTCAACCACGGGGCGGGGGGGGGGGGGGAATAGGGAAAGTTTGAGGCAATCTACCTTATTGCCTTAGTCGGTGTTCTATTGCTGTGAAGAGGCACCATGACCACAACTCTTATAACAGAAAGCATTTAATTGGGACTGGCTTACAGTTTCAGAGGTTTAGTCCATTATCATCACAGTGGGGAGCATGACCACACCCAAGCAGACAAGATGCTGGAGAAGGAGTTGAGAGATACGTACTGATCTGCAGGCAGGAGAGAGAGGAGAGAGACAGAGACAGAGACACAGAGAGACAGACACACAGAGAGAGACAGAGACAGAGAGATAGAGAGATTGGGCCTGGGATGGGCTTTTGAAACCTCAAAGCCAACCCCAGTGACACACTTCCTCCAGCAAGGCCACACTTCCTAATCCTTTTAATCCTATCAAAGAATTCTACTCTGCAGTGACTAAACATTCAAATATACCGGCCTATGGAGGCCATTGTCATTTAAACCACCATGGTTACGTTCCCAGGACCACAGTGTGAATCCAACAATGCTGCAAACAGTTAATGTGACCACCACTGTGAAGCCTATAATGCTGTGTGAATCTGTAATTCTGGGCTTGTCTCTCTCCAGAGCACTAGCTCAGCTGGCTCACCTAGCCTAATGAACCAATTTTTTAAAAAAAAGTTTTTATTAATTATACCTTATTCACTTTGTATCCCCCCTGTTGTGGGATCCCTCCCCCCCCCCCTTCTCCACGCATGCCCCTCCCAGAGTCCACTGAAGGGGAGGTCTTCTTTTCCTTCCTTCTGATCCTAGTCTATCAGGTCTCATCAGGACTGGCTGCATTGTCTTCCTCTGTGGCCTGGTAAGGCTGTTCCCCCATCAGAGTGAGGTGATCAAAGAGCAGGCCAATCAGCTTACATCAGAGGCAGTCCCTGTCCCCATTACTATGGAACCCACTTGGACACTGAACTGCCATGGGCTACATCTGTGCAGGGGTTCTAGGTTTTCTCCATGCATGGTACTTGGTTGGAGTATTAGTCTCAGGAAAGACCCCTGTGCTCAGAATTTTTGGTTCTGATTTTTTGGTTTTTCAGCTCCCTAATGCAGCTTGGTCTCGAGAGCCTGATTTCCTGTAACATCAGCGAGAATGAAGCTCCACTAATTTTCTTTATTATAATGTATCCTGCAAACTATGAGATACAATACAATACAAATTAGGATTATCCAATTTTATTTGCTTCCAGAAGTGGCCCAGATATCTTCAAAACCTCTAAAGGTGTAGAGACAATGTACCCTAACCTAGCCCCATGGAGAAAGCCATGGGCAGCACTAGAAGCCGAGTTCCTAAAGCAACCTGGTTACTATCTGCTGGGGATTTATTCACAGCAACAGTGGGACTTAGGGCTCTCCTGGGCTGGTTGTTTTTCTCTATGCTGTTTTGTAGGCAGGAGCAGTGGTGCTCGGCCTGGCTGTGACATGGTCTGGGACAGCTGAGTTTCATTCAAAAGCTCTGAGAAAACCTCAGAGCAAAATGAATCCCAGCCTCACCTACACACTGAGGCAATTTAAGCCAAACCTACATTCCCGACTGAGGAAGAGGATCCAGGGAGCACGCCAAGGGCTTCTAAGACTGTTAAAGTTGCAGAAGCTTGAAGACCCATTATTTTGATTTCTGATAACATTTGCTAGGCGTGAGTAGGAAGCACAAAACATTCAAGTATGTCTGACATGGTTCTCCAAGAAACTTTAAAAAATGAGATACAAGTAAAAATAAAAATCCTGAGTGAGACTTCAAGGATCTAATGCTATGAAAAAAAACCTAACAGAAATTTTCAGCTGTTCTGATATGAGTTGTACATGTTTATTTATATAGAACATTTCCAAAAGAGAGGTAGTAGAAGAAATACCACTTACACTTTAACTACAAAAACTTGAAATAATCTCTCTCCAATAATTTTCCTTCCAATTTATATCTCCTCCTCAATTACTTCTATCAAAAGTGTTACACAGGCTGGGGAGTTGGCTCAGTGAATACAGCACTTGCTACTCAAGCCTGATGTCCTGAGTTTGGATACCCAGGTAAAAGCTGGACACAGCATGCAAATGTAGGAGACAGAGACAGGAGAATCCATAGAAGGTTGGAGCCAGCTTACACAGTAATGAGCTCAGAGACAGTGGAAAGATGAGGATGAGCACTGAAGGCTGTCCTCTGGATTCCACACAACATGCAAACATGCAGAAGCATGCACACATACAAACACACCCACACCCTCTCACACACAAACCACATATACTCAGATATTCACACATATGCACACACACAGACACTCCCTCCCCAAACACATGCTTATACACACACAGACACACACACCACTTCCGCCACCACCACCACACAACCAAGTCCCAAAGTGAAGCCGAATCTTTGCTTGTATGCATGGTTCTCCCTAAGCCTGTGTTGCTAATAGTGGGTACTCTTTCTGAAGCAGGATCATCTACATTCCAGGTTGGCCTCTAACTTTGTGTGCAGCTGAGACTATCCTTGAAATTCCTGACTCTCCTGTCTCCACCTCCTCAGTGCTGGCACTGCAGGTTTGCATGGTGCTGTAAGGGATCAAACCCAGGGCCTCCTCTATGCTAGGCAGGCAGTCTTCCGACTGAGCTACATCCCAGTCCTCCATGCTGGCTCTGCAGAGTTGGATTTGGAGAGGCAGATTCATCTCTCAGCCGCCAAGGCACCAGTGTTCACGGTCATTTCTATGTTGGGAAGGAGGCAAGGGGAAATGAGACTGCTGGGCAATGAGGCTCAGCTTGGCTGAGAGTCAGAACTCAAGATTGTTCCCTGAAGAGGCTAGGGTGCTCTGTGAACAAGGAAGGTCAGCTGAGCAGCAGCCAGCCTTCCTGCTGTGTGCCCACTGCGCCAGTCACTTGAACCTCAGACATTTCTGCCCCAAACCTCCCACTGCCTCCTTTAAAGAGCCTCACTGGGCATGCTCCCCCAAACTGCTTTTTGGCATTCATTCCCAACTCTCTCTCATATACTCCATCCTGGCTCTAAGAAATCACACTAATACACATACTGGACAACTCTTTTAAAAACAAAGCCATGTTTAGAACTTTAAGAAGTTATAAAATGTACATATTTGGGCATCGTTATTGCATTGGAAGCTGCCAAGTTGGTAAGAAGTAAAGAAGGGTCAGGTTTCGGGTAAGTATTTTAAAAGGCTGAGAGTTGGTTTGCTGGAGCCTGTAGTGTGGACTCATGTGCTTCTATCAAGGCACCTCAACAGAAGTGGGAAGCCAACAAGTCAGGCTGGAGGAATGACCTTGGTTTCACAGAAAGCCTTCTCTTCTGGACATTTTGAAGTCTGAGGCAGCTGCGCTCCTCAGATACGCACTCAGGGGTAGCTTGAACTAAGTGCAGCACAGAACACTCTGCTGAGATCTCCCAGCACATCCATGGTTGATCTAAGAGATGACACATTCATCACTGGTCCTTTAAGAGATGCCATAGGCATCTGGTGGTCTTCCTGAAGGCGCAGAGCACTTTTGAAAGAGCAGAAAACTTTTCGGCATCTTAGGTTGCACAGGAAGCAGCCAAGCCTTGCGTGGGCTGCAACACTTGTCACTTGCCCCGTTTTCGTCTTTGTGCTGGCATCTAGAGAGGAGAGGAAACGGATCACCTGAGAACCCAAGCATCACTGACAGAACAGAAAAGCTTGGCTGGGAGCTTGGATCCCAGGAAGTAGCAGCAGTGCATTCTGCTGGAGATCCCATCCCCCACCTCCCATCTCATCCCAGGATAAAACCAGTTGACTAGAAAGAAATTCTCCCTCCAGTGTCCAATATAATGTTTAAAATATAATACAATGTTCATATCACTCGTAGAATGGATACCATCATTGCGGAAAAAAGGGAAAACACGAGAAATGCATGAAAACATGATGCTAAGATGAATAATTCCTAAGTGATTTCAGTTTTGTTTTTCTTCTTCCTTTTCCCCTTAAATGCTTTTCAAGCACGAGCCTCACATTCACCTGAATGTCTGGCAAAACAGGTAGGCATAGACTTTCAGGGAGAAGGCCCTCATATCCCTGAAGAATTAACTGTAGCTCTAAACTGGCCTCTTTCAGGGTGTAAGACCTTGCTGAGGAAATTAATTTCCATCTCACAATGTGGGTATGGCATAAAGGTAGCAAGGCCCTCCTTCAGTTCTCCCTCTCCCAGAACTCTTGCCCTGTCTCTACTTTCTCCATAGCTCTGGCCCCCACACCACCTGTCAGGTTATTTGCATGCCCACCCTGAAATAGAAACATCTCCAGGGCATGTTTATTTTGTTTTGTTTTTTGTCTACCATACCGTCAGTCAGCTTCATATCTGGTAACTAGAGCCATGTTTGACATACAGTAGGTGCTCAGAACATGTTCTTAGGAAATAAGAGAATTTAAGCACATTCCTCAATTTCTTTTGAAAAAATAACTATCAACACTGTTTTACTCATATATGCACTCAAGAAAGATTACTTTAAGAGGTCTGTAAAGACCTCTTATTCGTCTATAATCTCACTTAATGTCTTCTGCCCTCTCAAACAGGCTTGATTAGGAAAATAACATTAACACAGTACAGTAAATTATGGAAAGTTGAATCCTGATATCCTAATAGTTAAATTCTTCTGCTACACAGAAACTTTATGCTCCAGCTTGGGACTGCTGAAGACAAACTGAACTTATTAAGAATAAAACTTGAAGATGACGCAGAATATGTGTAATTTTTCCTTTCTTATTTTCTACTATTACAAATTTATAATTTCATTATAAGAAACTACTTTAGGATAACTGGCTATTGTGTTGATATTTCCTCTGAATTGCAATATTCCTCTCTGGGGGACAGTTTATAAAGACTCAGGAAATAAAACTCATAAATCTCAGGAAGTTCCTGAAACTTAGAAGATTCACAAGGCTCCCAGAAAACTTAGAGATGCTATAACTGCTGAAGTGAAGGACCTGCATTTGTTCAAGGAGCTCCAGAATGCAGCTGTTTGAATGGTTACTCATGTTGGGTGGGCTGTTTCATGATGCAGCTGCCTCTGAGTCATTCATGCTCCTATAAAGATTTCCCCATTCACAGTTCTGTAAGTGATGCCTCAAAACTGACTGGTTCACAAGGTTAGACATGAGTGGAATCATCTTTACTTCATTGTTGGTGTCCTGTCTGGAGTGAACATATATTTGTTCATGTCTTCTCAGGAAGAGCCATGCAACAATTAATTGTTGTGCCTGTTTGTATTGTTTACTTATTTTTTTTTTCTTTAAGCTTGACACATATGGGAAGAAGAAACTTCAATTGAGAAAACGCCTCTATCAGACTGGTGGGTAGGCAAGACTATGGTGAATTTTGTTGCCTAATGATTGATGTGGGAAAGCCCAGCCAACTCAAGAAAGTGCTGGGGTATGTAAGGAAGATGGCTGAGTAATCCATGAAGTTCAAGACAGAAGCTTCAATTGAGAAAACGCCTCCATCAGACTGGTGAGTAGGCAAGACTATGGTGAATTTTATTGACTAATGATTAATATGGGAAAGCCCAGCCAAATGAAGGCAGTGCTGCCTCTGGGTCAGTCCTGGGTATATAAGAAAGACGGCTGAACAATCCGTGGAGGTCAAGACAGTAAGTACTTGTGGTCTCTGCTTTGGTTCCTGCTTTGAATTTCTGCCCTGTCTTCCTTTTATGGTGGGGTATACGTTTAAAGATGAAATGAACTTTCCTCAGTTGCTCTTGTATTCATCAGAACAATAGAAAAGAAAACCCTAGTACAATGGCTACAAGCTATACAGAGAACGGGGAAAGGGCCTTAAGGAAGCCAAAAGAAAGAGGCCTGAGATTGCATTAAAAAAAATAAAATGCCGTCTTGGCTCTGCAGGGCCTTATTTTGGGCACCTGTAAAACAGGGGTAGTATATCTCTTTGGATGGTTGTAAAGATTAACTTACACAATGATATGTGACTGCTTTGGAAACTATAAAGCTCTATTAAACATAGCTAGGAAAACTTTGGTCCAGTCTGACAGCCCCAAAGAGTACATAAACCTGAGGAGTGAATAAATCTCCGTACATAAGAAGGTATGAAAACTGAATCCTTCCAATTATTTAGACAAATCAGGTCTTCCATATGCTTAACACGTTGCTACTGCATGCACCACACCTAGGCCTGTGCAAGACAAACAACTGAGCAGTCCACAGCTCCTGCTGGCCTCCATTGGCCAAGGGAAGTGAGTGTCATTGAGGCAAGACAGAAAAATAGGAAATCTAAAGCAATACCAGAAAGGAAAGAACTGATCATTCTCTGGATCCTGTTTGAGCCTCTTGTTGGCTGCAAGTCAAGAATTTTACCACAGCTAGCCAAAGCCCAACAGAAGCTCATGAAGATTACCTACATAAAGGCAACACTCCTTTTTCTGGAGGATTTCTCGAATAAGAATGTTAAAGCAGCCAACAAACCATGCACTCTTGTGGCATCTGTAAGGTGTTAGGTTTTATAAAGGATTTGGAAAAACACTGATGAATAAAATTATGAAGCATATTTATAGACCAAAGAGGTACCTGGACCTTTTGTGACCCACATATAGTAAGAATTCCTTGGACTCTTTGAGGCTGTTTCGCATCACTCCTTTCTTCTTTGCAAACCTCTATAATATACTCCGCAAACTTACAGTTTATGAGTTTGATTCCCAGCACCCACAAAGAAACCAAGGTGTAGTGGCCAATCAATCAAATAGTCTCCTTTCCTCCCCCAAAATCTGTAAAATTAAAAACGAATGTAACAAAACATTTTTACTTAATCTTTTGAACACACACGCACACAGAAGCATTGCTGAAGTCCTTAAGTCTTCCTTGCTGTCAACAGGTAAGCTTAAATCTATTAAGCATATGTTGTATTTTCCTAAACAAACCTGAAATTTGTTTCATACTAACCTGTTCTGCCACTCTTTCCATCAACCTAAATTAATATCTTGACTGCATCTAAGTAAAGGCTTCTGTAAATAACTCCATAGACTTCAAGACTGGGTTATTCCTCCTGCTGCAGACACCCTCTCCCTAGTTACTATGGCCCCTAATTCTGCAATTCTAGCTGTTAAAGAGACTAAATGAATTATTACATGCCAAGCTCTTAGACCAGTGCCCAATGCAGAAACTATCCAGTGTCTGGCTATGACTGATGTTAGAAGTTCTGTGGAGGACCACATAAGAGACAGATAGTAGCAGAGTCTCAGGGTATCTCAAAAAGCAAGGAGCATTTTGCAAAATAAGCAACTGTTATTCTCAAACACGCCAACAGCCTTGAAAGATAAAAGAAACAGTAAGAGAATCCTGCAAATTAAAAAAAAATGTGGAGCTAGGGAATCTCACATGATACAAGATCATGCAATAGAGTTCTGGAACAGAAAATATTAGAAAGGTAATAAGGTTACAGATTAACAGAACAATATCCTTATAAATATCCTGGGTTTGATCACTGCTTTGATAGCTATACAAAGGATTATGGAACACGGGGTTAAGGATACACGGAAACTTTCCTTAATATTTTTCTTCTTTTGTAAAAGTCTAAAACCATCTCAGAAAAAAAATGCTGGGATGTAGCTCAGTGATAAAGTACTTGACTAGTGTGTTTATGGACCAGGTTCAATTTCTACCACTGTAAAAAAGTAAGTGAGGACAAACACATCTGCAAACTAAAAGGGCAGAGGAAACCAGAAACCATTTCAGAAACGACAAAGGCAGCAGAGCTAGTGGACAAGGACATTTAAGGTATTGCAACTATGATATAATAGCAATAATGGGAAGACACAAGAACCAAAGGGTATCAAGAGATGACAACTACAGTATGTGAAGAACAGCACTAATTGAGGTTAATAGAGGAAACACAGAGGACCTGTCAAAACAGAAAAGGAAAAAAGAAAACAGAAACTTGGTGTCAAGTTGATGTCAAGTGGCCTAGCACACATGGAGTCCCAAAGTCTGAGGGTGTGGTGAGCAAAGAAGGAAAACAGCGGAGAAATATTTGAAAAACTATGGCCCAGAGATATCTGAACTTAACAATTATAAACTCAACATTCAAGATGCCAAGGCAAACAAGCAAACACCAAGAAACCATCTGAAGAGTCAGCTTGCTGCAACTACACGAGCAGAAAAGCGAGAAACAGAAAAGGCGGCCCTTCAGGTTGCACAAGCCAGGTGACAATGGTCCTGAAGGGTTAAGAGGAATTGATACCCTACCTAGGCTAATCAAGAAATGACTAATATCAGACATGCAAAAGGGCACACAGTACATCAGACAACAAGCAGAAGATAGGACAAACGATGAGAAACCTGTGTCAAGAAATTTGATGGTCTTAAAAGATATCACTAATCAATCTAATAAAACTTACAGGCCATGGAGGGTGGGGGGAAGAAGGTGTGAAAGCAGAGGAACATCCAAGGATTGGAGAGGAGCAAGACAGGGTGGTGGGTGGATATAATCAAAACACATTAAATACATGTATAGAAACCTAGTAGTGTTTAACATATTGTAACAACGACAACAACAACAAAAGGAAAACTTACTACAACTGCACAGGGAAAAGGAGAAAACTGAAGTAGTACCATGGAAATTAAAATTGTAATTAAAAACCGCTTCAGAAATCCCTGGCCCATCAGTCACTGGTGAATTCTAATACATAAGGAAGAAACAAAATGTCTTCCAAAATTCCTTCTGGAAGACAAGTTACTAAAAGGTGTTTCTTGGTCTCGTCCAGAGGATTCAGGTTTGGTTCCCAGCACCCATTACAACTATCTGCAACTCCAGTTCCAGTGAATCAGGATGCCCTCTTCCGCCCTCTGCAGGCATTGCATGCAATTGATGCACAGACATACATGCAGGCAAAACACTCATCCCTATAAGTATATGAATATTTATAGCATATGTATATTTAAAAAATTATAAAGATGTTTTCCGACTCATTTTAAAGCCATATGTTGTTTAGTTTCTTTTCTTCTCCTCTGCTTCTTGTTGTTTCAACTTGACACAAGCTACAGTCATCTGAGAAGAGGGAACCTCAATTGAGAAAACTGGTCCCATCAGATTGGCCTATAGTTAAGCCTATGGGGCGCTATTTTGATTTAATGATTGATGTGAAAGTGCTCAGCCTACTGTGGGTGGCGCCATCCATGGGCAAGTGGTCCAGGATGGTATAAGAAGGCAAACTGAGCAAGCCAGGAAGAACAAGCCAGTAAGTAGCATTCTCCCAGCCTCTGCTTTAGTTCCTGCCTCCAGGGTCTTGCCTGGAGGTTCTGCCCTGACCTCCCTGGATGCCTAGAAATGTAAGCCAAATAAAACCATTCCTCCCTAAGCTGCACCCTAAGTCACAGTGTCTTTATTATAGCAACAAAAGGCAAACTAAGACAGACCAGTTTCACACTGTTGGCAAAAACAGACAAAAGCCTTATATGGGAAGAAAACTACAGGCTGGTATCCCACAGAAGCAGAGAAATAAAAATCTGTAACAATAGATTAGAAAGTAAGACCCAGTACTGTATTTGGAAAGAATAAACACAATCAAATCAGGCTGATCCCAGGCATAAAAAGACACTTTCAATCCTCGAAATTTTATGATCATCTCAAAAGATTAAAAAATTGATAAAATTTAACATGTTAACATTTTAATGTAGGCTAAAAACCTGAAGCACAAGGAATAAAAGCCTTTCAACCTGATAAAGGAATCTACAAGGATCAGTACACATCGGTAGATACTGACTTAGAGATACTGATACCAGTATGTCAAAACCAAAAAGAGAAAAAATAGGTTTAGAAGTGCAGAGAAAACCTTTGATCCAGAAATTACCCTGCCTACAAGAAGTGCATGGATAAAGCGGGAACAGAGATTGAGGAAATGTCTGACCAATAACTGGCCCAACCTGAGACCCACCTCATGCTAGAGAGCCAGCCCTTTACATTATTAATGATGCTCTGCTCTGCTGGCAGACAGGAGCTTAACTTGACTGTTGTCTAGGAGGCTCCAGCCAGCAGCGGGTTGAGACAGATGCTGGGACTTGCAGCCAAGCATGGGATGGAGCTCCAGGGATGCCGTAGTATTAGGGGAAAGATGGAAGGATCTGGAGAGGACAGGAACCTCACAAGAAGACCATCAGAGACAATTGAGCTTACAGAGACTGAAACATCAACTAAGTAGGATACATGGTCTAGACCTAGGGCCCCTGCACATATATGACTGATGGGTGGCTTGGTCTTAGTATGGGGTGTCTGGCGATCTGGGGCGGGAAGGATGTTTCTAACATGGACTCTATTGCCTGCTTTTGGATCACTTCCCCCTGGCAGTGCTGCCTTGCCTAGCCTCAGGGAATGAGGATATGCTCAGTTCTGATGTGACTTGATGTGCTGGGGAGGGCTGATATGGTGGAAGGGGGGCTCCCCTTTTCTTGGGGAAAGGGAAAGGAGAGGAAGGGGTAGACTGGGAGGCGAGGAAGGAGAGGGGTCCCCCTGGGATGTAAAGTAAATAACCTAAAATTAAAAAAAGAAGTGTATACAAATGCTGTATACAGAATCATTTCCTAGCTATGGATACTAAACGGCAGCGTTCCAGAACAATCAGTTCAACTACATCTTTCTGTAGCCTCTAATTTGGGGGGGGTGGGGTGGAAAGAAGGCTGATTCAGAGTTATGCAGGCAAAGAACAAGAACCTGTCCTATCTGACTGTAGAAAAGTAGAAATTATGATGGCAGCAACCTAAAAAGATATGAGTGGGGCCAGAGGCAGCCAGTAAGGTACCTAGGTACCTACAGTGCAAGCATGAGGACCTATCCCAGCATCCATGTAAAAGCCAGGTGTGGCTGTACACATCTGTAATCCAGGACTGGAGGTGGGAAGGGGCATCAGTCGGGCCCTGGAGCTTGCTGTTCAGCCAGTCCAGCTGCACCAATGAGCTCCAAGTTCAGTGGGAGTCTTTGCTTGAGAGGGTGAGGCAGAGATGGGAAGAGGAAGATGCTTGATTATCAGCTTCAGGCCTCTGTGCACGCACAAACACGTGTAGCACACACACACACACATACACACGCAAATACCACACATACACACGCAAATAAGATACAAGCTTAGTTTCTCTTGGCCCTTCTAGAACAAATGACTGTCAGAATTAATAGTATAACTCATTGAATAGATAAAAAAATCTACAGGTTTCCCTAGTACAAATTCACAGATAAGTAAGTGGAGAGGTCAAGTTCTTTAAATAAAGCAAATACAGAAGATATGAGTTAAAAGCAATAACAACAACCACAGTAGAGCCTGAAACTAGTAAGTGCGACATTATTCATGGAATAAATGCTTACAAAGTCCAGGGTTCTTTACCTGCAACTTACTTATTAACTAGAAAAAACAGCTAATAATAATTTACAATATGAAGCATTTGGCCACCACCCCAAGTGAATGAAAAGAAAGAACAGTTTTCTATATGACAATTGGTTAACAAAAGCGAAAATCTTCAACATCATTATTAATCAGAAACATGTTAGTTAGAACCATATCAAGGACTCGGGAGATGATCAGTGAGTAAAGCACTAAGTTCAAACCCCCAGGACCCACAGTCGCCAACTCCTATAACTCAACACTCTGCTGGCAAGGCAGGAGACCCCTGGACACTTGCTACCCAGCTAGGCTGGTACACACAGCATAGAACATAGATCCTCTCTCAATTAGGACAAAGTGCGGACCAGCATATACCCAAGGCTTCCTCTACACATGTGCTGTCACACATCTTTGCTGGAAATCACATCCACACACCATATACACATACACAAAAATGTTAAAAACCGTAAGATGCCTTTTATTTAACCTAAGAAACCACACACACTATTGTTGACTTTTTTGTGAAATGTTCCCACACATATACATGAAAAAATATATGAAAAATGTATTTCACCAGTAAGCCTACATTTCAAAAACTATTTCAAAGAAGCAATAAAAGATGTGGACAAATATTTACAGCAGCTATGATACTTCAAATACTGAAGATTTAGAAAATAAAGCTTTTAAAAATATCTCTTGAAATTAAATTATGATTGCATTTCTCTCCCTTCCCTTTCCAGCCTCCACCCTTCCCATATACTTACTCTTCTTGCTCTCTCAAATTTATGATCTCTTTTAATCTTCTTTAACACACACACACATACACACTCCTAAATATATAAATATAACGTGCTCAATCTCTATAATGTCACTCGTATGTATGTTTTTAGGGCTGGCCAGCTGATATGGAATAGCCAAAGGTGTGCTTTCCCTCGGAAAAGACTACTTCTCCAGCTCTCAGCATCCCTAAGTGGCCCTCTCCTTCCTCCACCATAGCAGGCGATTGGCACTGCCCCATGTAGGTCTTGCTGAGGCAGCCATGTTGATGAGACTTCATGGGTGAAGTCTCACCCTTGAAGTCATTTCTAGGAGACAATCTCACAGCAGAATCCTATTCTTCTACTTCTTACAGTCTACCTCCCTGCCCCTTTCTTCCTGATGAGCCCTGAGCCTCGGGTGCAGGAGCCATATAGAAAAATGGTTATTGAATAATTAAACATCCAGTATAAAATTATACTGTAATTTAAAAAAAGCATTCACTGACCCAGGACCTCAAGCATGAAAGCAATGTCCCCCATGCTCAACCAGCTGAGCTGCACCCTAAGCCTTTACAAGCCTGTTAATGAATACAAAGGAGGCGGGGGAAATGCACAGAATGACATGAAAGGCAACAAAATTACTGCAGAGTTGTTGGAAACATTTTTATTAAAAAAATTATCTAGTTGTGTCTGCATAATGGAAAGGTAAGAGATTGCTGTTTTGTTTTGTTTTTTCACAAAGAACATGAATTCATATAAAGAAAATTATGGCTAATCATACGATTTACCAAAACGAGCAGTTTTGGTGTCCAGTTTATTTCATTTGGAGTCACACATGAGAGAGTGGAGAATAGCTGGCCAGCACTTACAGCTTCCTAAGGAAGCTGGGCCTCTGTAAACTCCATTCACTTGATGACTTTTCATCATGGCATACATTCCAAAGGCGCCATCAGGAACTCACACAATTACTTTCCCATAGTTTGTTAGACACAAAAGTCAAAACCCAGCAAGTATCGGCAGAATGTGAAAAGCACCTCTCTTCATTTTTTCAGCGTAGAGACTTAGGGTTGAGCTAGCAGTGGCAAGAAGAGAGAAGACAGAACAAGCGAGAAGCAAACTTCTTTTTCTGCTTCACTGGATTCATTTTCAACGCTTCAAATCTTTCCCGTTTTTTTGTTTTTTGCACCAAAAAAAGCATCAATGCTTTTCATTCCACTCTTGTCAACTTTCGCCAAAGCCTTCTGAGCTGCCGTCATTTTGCTATTTTTCTGTTAATAAACATAAAAGGAGATTTGCAATATTTGTAAATCATCATACATGCAAATCACATGCTTATGAGTCTGGGTTCAATGGGGACATGAGTGCCAGGGTGAAAACAGGCCCGATACCTACTCAGAGTCCAGACTCACTAGTGGAGTGCGAAGGAAAACATGCCCCATTCTGAGCAGTTGGAATGCTCTAAGGATGACTTCCTCTGGGCATCATTTTGAGGGTCCATTTATTGTAATAATATGGACAAAGGAGGCAATAATGTCGGCATATAGCCTGAGTTATTCGCTCAGTGATAAAGAATTCACACCATTCACCATGTTTTTGTTTGTGCTCTACAGGAAAGCAAGGACAGCACTGTCATATTCAAAAGACCGCCTACAAGGCAGAGTACTCCAGGCTGAGTCTTGCTTTTTCAATATGATGCCAAAAAGAAAATACTTTCCAAAGAGCTGACTCCATAGCACTCTGCCCTGTCACCAGCTTTGCTCAGTGCCCTATTAAGTGCGTGTTAGAAGACAGTGGCAGCCACTGACATTACTGCTGTGTCGCAGCTTGCTGATAAGAAGCATCAGTGATGCAAATCTGGACCTGCGAATCAGAGCCTGTCTCCTCCAGGAGCTTGGGATGAGTGTGCGCTCACTTATCTTTTATGTGCTGCACTCTTCTTGTATCTGGCCTCTTGTTTTGTCGCTTGTAACTTGGTGGGCTTAACTTTTGGCTGGATGGTGAATAGTCACAGTCTCTTTCAGATAAGTTGCCCCCTGCATTTAAACTGTCAGCCTGGCCCGGTGCTCTGCTCTCATTGGTGCCACGGTGGGATGGAACCATTGGGAAGTGAAGTGGCCTTTCCATAGAAGATGGGGAAGAAAACTTTCCACCAGAGAAATTCACAATGCCCCCATATATACAGAATGCTGGGAGACTAAGCTATTTAGGCAATACTTAAAATTGGAATCTCTTCTGCTTTCAAAATCCAAAGACTAAAACAAAACAACAACAACAAAAAGATATAAGGACTAAGCATTGTTAAAATATAAACAGGAGTTAATGCATCTTGGGATGGGTGAACATGAAGGAAAAAAGAAGAAAAATCATAAACATATTATATACATAATTTCAGAAAAAAAATACAACTATTAAAAAAAATCAAGTAAAAAAGATAAAAATACACTGGGAATTTTCCCCTGCCCTGCATGCATTATGAAAAGAATTACTGGCCTTAATTTAGAATAAATTCTCAGATGTTGCATTGCTGTCCCAACATAGAAACAGGCAAGGGTCACAACTGACAATCTGTACAAATGCAAAGGGCCAATGAGCAGCCTGGAAACACAGGTGTTTCTGGTTAAGGAATTGTCTTCCAAAATAAAAGTACTACTCAGTGTAGCCACTGAAGCAGGAGCTTGCCGGCAGCGCCTGGGAGGTGCAGCTCCCCTGCATTTCTGTAAAGCATTTTAGCTGCCTGTTTCAATAGCCTGAATAGACTGGTGTTCTCTGTACTCTGAGTCTTCTGAACTGTGGGTAATGAAGTCGTCAGAGCAGAGCGCTAAATGAGAATGCCTTCCAAAGGAAACCAACCCTGGTCAGCAACCTGAATGTCCAAACACAGGAACTGACAAAATCACATGACCAGTGTGTGGAGGGAGGTTTGATGGCACACACTTTCATAAACCTAAACGAAAGGGCAGAGCCAAGACCGGGGCTGTAAAGGCAGCGCATTGCTCGTGACGCATGCATAAAACAAAACCCAGCAAAAACCATTACTCAGCAGACATCTGCAGCGAGAATGCTGAATGGTGGAACTAATAGGTTTGCTATGGAAACATGCAAGGCCCCTGGGGTGGTATAGCATGCTGCTGCCTGTGTACCTGGACACACATACCTTGCCGGTCTTCAAGTCTCTACTGTTAAACTTAGTGTAATCTTCTTTGGCTTCTACAGGCTCGTCTGATAACTTTTGTTTCTGCAATGTGAGAGCAGCGAAGCACGTCAGACACCGTCCTCTCAACATCCATTCAAAATAAACAAACGCACCCTTGGGATCCACGCTTTTCACACTCCGTCACATTTTGACAAGCACCTCGGGGTCTAATCCACAAGTCTCTTCCAAGAAGTAGCCCTGGTGATGACGAGCCACACCTGAGTGGGTACAGCGCTCGGCTCCATCAGCCCTTCAGTGACAGAAACCTACCTTGCGTATGGCAGGCACTGTGGGCTTCTAGGGGCTACAGACTGCAAGGACAGCTGGGGGTCAAATAAAAGCATAGAAAGGTGGGACATAAAAATCCCGCTTGAGGCCACTCTGCCAGGGCCAACCCACTCCCTTCAGTCCTGGCCTGTTCTAATGTTCACGGCTAAACACAGGTAGCACATTCGATCACCACCAGCTTTGCACAGCTTCCTGCCTTGCTTTCTCCTGTCCACTTAGCTTCCCCACTCATGCATACAGGCCTGTTGCAGACAGGCATCCCAAGGACAGGAACTCCAAGCAGACACTCCAGGCGGAAGCAGAGGATATGGAGTTAGATCTCAGACTAAAAGAAAACAACAAAAATACAAAAAAAAAAAAACCAAAAACCACAAAACCCCATCTCACTAAAATACATTTAGTCATTAACTGTGTGCATGTGTGAATATGTGCGCGCCACCGCACACTGTGAAAGAGAAAGGACAACTTGAGGAACGTGGCTTTCTGCTTTTACTACAGATCCCAGGGATCAATCTCAAGAACTCACAGCCGGCAGCAAGCATCTTTATCCCATCAGCCATCTTGCTGACCCCCCTTCCTCATGTTTTTTTCAAAATCATTTGTTCTGTAAGTACCATGCGCTAACCGATTGCGCCACTGGGGATGGTGGGATTGGAAGGGGACAAGGGAGGGGGCTACAGCTGGGATATAAAGTGAATAAATTGTAATAAAGTTTTTAAAAGTTACATGAAAAAAAAAAAGAAGACTGTAGGGCTCTTTACTCTGTGTCTCTGCCCCAGGTTATACCATCATATTTGAGTCTGTACAAATCATTATCTACCATTGTCATATAAGTTAGCATTCTTCTTCTTTGAGTCATAAATGTTAACATTTATTTTAAATGTAAACTGTATGGTACATTCAGCTTAAAAGTAAATGTAATTCAATGGAATACTATTCAGCAATTAAAAAGGAGGAAATCATGAAATTCGCAGGCAAATGGTGGGACCTGGAGACGATCATACTGAGTGAGGTATCCCAAAAGCAGAAAGAAACATATGGTATATACTCACTTATATAAACC
>CM053745.1:11812385-12266041 GCA_028658305.1 Pachyuromys duprasi | reverse complement strand
GGGGGCTACGCCTGGGATTCAAAGTACCCAACCTGTGAGTGAGATAAAAATAAATAAATTAAAAAAAAAAAGTAAATGTAATTAATGCAAAAACAAACAAACAAACAAACCAAAATAACGTGTGTGTGTGTGCGCGCGCATGCGCGCACTAATCTCAGACTTCATACACATTCTGCCCATTAGGCCTAGTGCGGCTAAGTCAAACGTTCACTTATTTTTATCATTCACAGAATCCCTTTGCAACTATGCTTGTGAAATATTAAGGGCTGTGATCACAATGTAAAACGGAAGTCACACCACAGTCTTCACAGAGAGAGCAGAGACGAGCGGATGGCCTTGCTGCTGTGCAGAGGGCAGATTGCATGGTCATAAATCTTGGATTTGCACAGACCTTTAAGCTCTTCTGGAAATACCAGACACACACATGGCAGTACCAGTGCCTTGAGAAATGCAGACTTATCCCTACTTCCTCCTCTGCAGCCCCCAGGACACAAGAGAAAGAGGCAGGCAAGTTCTGAAATTCCTTGCAATAAGAAACAGAGAAGGGTTTTTCTTGGCCACAGAGTAATCTCTAGCAAAGGAATTGTCGAAAGCAAAGGTTGGCTTACTCCTCAATAATGACCTACCAGCACAAAGCACATGGAATGCCAGGTCCGGTGGCTCGTGCCCGCAGCCCTGGCACTTGAGGCTGAGACATGTAGAATGCCGTAAGTTCAAAGTCAACCTGGGCTTCGGAGTGAGTCGCAGTTGAGCCTGAACTAATGAATGAGGCTCTGTCTCAAAAGATAAAACCAAAGAACATACCTTCCCAAGTAGGTATGAAACAGAAGCACACATGAACCAGACAGGACTTCAGTCACAAGAGCTGATAGCTGCCTATATGAAAGTTGAACACGGAATCATGAAGGTGTTGGTGCCCCTTCTCTACGGCAAGTATTTCTCCACCGACTCAGGGTAGGGGATAGGGTGCTCAGGTGCTTGGAGGCCTGGCAGAAGTTGCAGAAGTTAGGAGCAGGTCAGAGACAACTCAAGATTAGTACTGTCCTTTGACTTGACCAAAGAAACTTCTCTTTAAAGCAATCACTGGTTAATGTAGACTCATGGTGCTGAGTCAAGGTGCTGAGAACAAATGACTACTGAGTGCTTAGCCTTAAATGGAACCCACATTCCTATAAGGCTGGGAGATCATCATTGAAAAGGGAGCAAAAAATAAAAATAAAAATGAAAGCGCTAGACCACTGAGAGGAAGGCTATGACCCTCTCTCTTACAGGCATGGCATGACTGTGGCACTCATGAACTCACAACGGTTACATTTGCTTGCAAAGGGAATAAACAGGCAGTAAACATTCAGTCATAGATGGAGATGGTTAAGTATGGGTTCCAGCCCAACATAAGGGCTTTGAGGAGAGAGGAAGTTATGTCTTCAGGTGATGTAGCAACTGGTTCTGATCCACATTGGAGGGAGGCAGGGAGCCTGGTTAAACCCACTGGGCTACAAAGTAAAAACAAAACCAAAATAAAAAGACACAAGAGTGAGGTAAGGACTGGTGGAAGGAGTGGAGATTTGTAACAGTGGAGGGAGGTTGAGAGGCTAGAGGGAGTGCTAGCAGAACAAATTATACACATTCACGGAACTGTCAAGGAGTAAATTAATTTTAAAATATATCGCAGAGAGATGGCATTAACCAGCACTCATTTCACTGAAAAGTCAAACACAGAAATCTACTGTTCATTTCTAGTACATAAGACAAGGACAGCACCATACAAACATTCAACATGTAGTAAGGTGCTTTAAAAGCTCACATCCACATGGAAAACCAGTTAAAGTGTTTATTAAAGGAGAACAGAAAAAGAAAGAAAAGGGGAAGGGATGGGAGGGAAGAAAAGTGAGGAGAGGAGGGTAGTAGAGGGAACGGAGAGAAAAGGAGGGGAGAGAACAAAAGCGAAGAGGGAAGTGAAGGAAGGGGACGGAAAGAGGGGAGTAATATCTTCTACATGTGACTAGTTTTCATGTTCATTCTGGTATAATTCTGCTTGATACATTGGGAAATGAAGGGATGTGTTATTTCTGTTAATTTGGTATTTTAAAGTCGGAATCATTATGGACTGGGAAGTTGGCTAAGGAGAATTGAACAGAAAGACATAAAACAATGTAACTAAGAAGGTATGTTCCAGAAAGAGAAACAGACAGTGGTCCCTAGACCAATGCTCCGTGCTCTTCAAATCTTTACAATGTCTTCCAGCCCATTGACTTCATTCAGCTTTGCTAGCTGACAATGACAATTACAAAACTAATCAGGTGGGAAACTGAGTCTCTTGCAAAGGCAAGAAAATGGCCACAAGGAGAGACATCAAGTACAGTATGGATGTTAAGTTTCATATAACCCTTTATGTACATGTACAGACTCCTGAAAACAAGTACTCATCATATAAAACCCAATCAACTCCTGGGCACAAATAGGAAACTTAAGCTCAGAGGCCAGAGACATTCTACATTTTTAAATTTTTTTTTTTTTTTGGGTGGTGATACCCAGTCAGGGTTTCTCTGTGTAGCCCTGGCTGTCCTGGAAGTCACTCTGAAGACCACCCATAAACTCAGAGAACCACCTGCCTCTGTCTCTGGAGTGCTAGGACTAAAGACGTGCACCACCACACCTAGCTGTGTTATAAGCTACACTATACCCAGCACAGTGTGTCCTCTGAACACCAGAATCCTGAGGGCACATGGAGTAGAAAGCAACAGTCTAGGACCAAGGCTGAGGCTCAGGAGCATGAGATACTGAGTTCTAAGTATTGTGGCAAAGTAAAGCCCAGAGACCCAAGCCAGCTAGACCGGATTTCATGAAAGAACTTCTCTTGAAGCATGGCCCTGCCGTGTGTTGTAGTGACTGTGCTCTTACTAATCACCAAAGCGACGCGGTCTTAACACTCACTGACTGTTCCAGAAACCCAAAGTCACCGTCTACTTCAGTCACACCACTGCCTTAAGTCAGTGGTTCTCAACTTGTGGGTCACAGACCCTCTGAGGGCTGACCAACTTTATTTACATTACAATTTATAACAGAAGCAAAAGTACAGTAGCAGTAAAAATAATAATAATAATAATTTTATGGCTGAGGGTCACCACAACATGAGGAACTGTAAAAGGGCTCAGCATTAAAGCTGAAAACCTAGATGAACACGGATGCACTTCCAGTTTCCCCAGTAAATGCTTCTAAAGCTGCTGCCACCCTGGCTGGGCAAACAGGACTTGAAAAGGTCCTGAGCATGCTGGCCAGCCTGAAGGCCAGAACAGTGAAGAATGGGGGAGAGTTGTTAACCATAGCACGCTATTCTCAAGGCATCCATTCCTCTGCTGCTGTTTCAGACACTTAAGGCTGTGAGCTTGATCCCATCTGGGAGTAGCACACAGGGATCTAAGATGTGGCCAACGTTGGGAGGCAGGTTATAGCTCTGACTGGGTGTAGCCGATATCTGGCTTCTCCACCTGGATCCGTGGAGGAGTCAGGGTAGTAATTCTGAGAATATCTGAAGGAGGGAAAGGTGCCCCAAGAAGGCTAGAGAGACAAATGCTTGCCATGTAAACAAGAGAATGGTCTCCAGCACCATACAACAAAGTGGATGTAGTGGCGTGTACTTGCAATGCCCTGGGAGACAGGCACACAGATCCTGTGGCTGTGATGGCCAGCCTGGCCAGTTAGAGACAATCAACCAAATAAAAAAATAAGAGGTCTTCTGAAGGACTGTCCCCTGGCCTTCTCATACATGTTTGTACATGTGCATGTACACCTGCAGGTACTCATGAACACACACATAAAGAATTCCTACTAAGAGATGCAAACCAATCATACTCAGTACTCATATCAAAGTGAAGACCCCAGGTCACACTTTTTTCCAAAGGATTCTTTGTTAGAAAAATTATGCTCTGTGCTTATTTGTGCCAATGACAACTAAATTTGGCAAAGTGCCTTTCAGTTATGTGTACAGTCAATGCAAGGAGATTTCAACCAGCACAGTTGGCAGACATGTGCAATCCCAGACTTGGGAGGCTGAGGCAGAAAGACTAAGATCAAGGCCAGCCTGAGCCACACAGTGAGATCCTATCTCAACAGTCAGTCAATCTATCCATCCACACATAAAATAATTTAAAAATTAATTATATGTCTATAATGCATTTTAAAGACTTATTTTAATTTATGTGCATGTGTGTAAAAGGTGTGTGCAGGTGCCCACTGAGGCCAAAGAGGGCATCAAATTGCCTGGAACTAAAGTGACAGGTGGTTGTAAGCCACCATTATGGGTGGAGGGAACTGAACTCTGGTTCTCCGCAAAGGGAGCAAGAGCAAGCACTTGAGGCTATTGGGCCAGCTTGCTAACCCGACCTATTTATGTTAACAGAGGTGTCTTGCAAAAACCAACTTGGTTTTCACCATCCAGGAAAAATCTACAAACGAAAACAGTTATAATTCAGAGTTTAACTAATCCCATGTCAAGCAAGATAGATTCTACCCACTTCAAAATAGAAAAGACTAAAGTGATGGTTAAAAGCAGTGTTTTTCTACGTCCCCAAAGCTGCCCTGGTCAGTTTCTTACCTTTGATGGAGGGGTTGGTAATGCAGCTGGAGGTTCTGGAAGCCTAAGGAAGTCAAAAATAAGAACCATGGTCATGGCTTCTCATAGACAACACAGAGGCTGGGCCAAGGCACAGTGAGTCTTATCTGGTAGTGAGCTGACCTCCACACACTATCTTGCCCACCTCAGTGAAGATGGCAGTTTCACCGAGTGAATGAGATCTTGCCTCTTATGTCCTTACACTGGAGATGTCTATGCAGAAAGGCACAGTTAGAGCCCATTTGTTAAAGAAAGTTGCTTTTCCCTCCATGAGTGCATTTTGGCAGAGAAACATTTTTTTTTCTTCATAAATGACAGTGCTAGCAATTATTTGAAGTGAAAACTGCTGTAACTGTTGGGGAAAGCCACATGAACGTCATCTTTTCTCTATCAAAGAGAAGTGCAGTTTGCATTATCTTTCACCCAAAATATTTAACCCAAATTTCAGTGGAAAGAAAAGAATCAACACAAACATTGGAAGGAAACAAAGGCGTCCGTGAAGACTTGCAGCTGGGGGACCCAGAGGGACATCAAGCAGGAAGACGGTTAGTAAAAGCAAGCTTCCCACACCCGGAACTAGTAAAGAAGCCAGCTTCTGCTACAAGTTAGTTTTTACTGTCAACTTGATGATGTAGAATCACCCAGAAAGAGGGAACCTCAGCTGAAGAACTGCCTTGAACAGACTGACTGGCCTGTGCACATGTTCATGAGCTACTGTGGGCAGCACTGTCCCCAGCGGGGGTGGGCATGGCTGCATGAGAGCACTACATAAGCCAGCCAATAAGCAGCGTTTCTTGCTACCACGGTTTCTGCTCCAGGTTCCCGCCCAGGCTTCCCTTGAAGACTGACTGTAACTTGTAGGATAAAACAATCCCTTCCTTCCCCAGATTGGTGTTGGCTAGTAATATATCACAGTCACAGAAAGAAAACTAGGGCAGTAGGACCTACGGAATTTGTTGTAAGTAGCAACTATATTATTACCTATTACAGAAAAAAAAAAAGAATTTAATCAGGATCAGGAAAAGCTATTAATTCATCAAAGACAAAACTGTAATACCAACTACTGAAGCCCAGGATGACTCTTGCGGCCCTTAGGACACTGCTCTGCAGGAAACTGAGACTCAGCACCGTGAAGGTACTTGGTGAAGATCTTATGACTGTGAGCAGGGCCTACTGTAGAACTTTCTCATGCAAGTTTTAAAATTATCACCATCACTTCCCATCTTTCTCATAAAATGACCACAGAGAGCCAAATTAACTGTCCATAAGGAATAAAATTTTAACATACGTTGTCCTCTAAAACTGTACAAAGCAATAATTTTAACCCTAAACTTAAGTTGCTATAATCAGTTTCTGCCAAATCAAATCATTCCACTTAATGTCCATTAAAAACAGCTTCTAGTTTGCTCAGTGTGACACAGCTCAGGGACAACAGCTCATCCCAACCTGCCATGCCATGGAGGAACCTATTGTTAGAGAGAAGAACGAAGGAGCTTGTGACTCAGGACTGAAGATGAACGACACTTACTTCAAGAACTTAGACAAATCATCACTTAGTTCTTTAGAGATGTAATCAGAGATCAGACCATGGGCATATCGAATATAATCTTCTGAAACAGAATAGGAAATGAAAGAAAAATAATTAGTGATAATTGTAGTGGTTTGAGTCAAACTGATTCAGGTTCAAATTCTTACTCTCTGTGACTTTGGAAATTCACTTGACCTCTAGTTTCCATTTCTGCACTAGTGAAACGGAAATAACAAGACCTGCCCGTCAGGAAAGGAGCAATACAGTGTGTGAGATGCACTATGGGATGGCTGCACAGTGGATAGCCCTAAATACCACTTCACAAGTGACAGACACGCACGCCAGCTTTCTTACTTGAAGTCCCCAACAATATTACAAGACAGTTATAACAGCATGAACTATTTCCATCTCTTTTTTTATGGCTACATTTTCATAAACTTCCTTCAATAAAGACGAAAGCTAATTGCTGAACAGGAACGAGTACATTACCTTCAAAAAAATAAAATAAAATGAGTAAAATCCTTTACATTTGTCTCTCCTAGGTATTTGCTCTGTAAGATCTCAAATATTTTACATACATATACTCTCTCTGTGTCTCTCTCTGTTTCTCTCTGTGTCTCTCTCCCACAGTAACACAACAGGAAGAAAAACCAACTCAGCAGAATGCAGAATCAGTACGTTTCCAGTTCTGGTGTTCAGCACCAACCAAACTACAGCTCTGACATCAATGGAATACAGTTAAAAAGAAAATAAAATGTTCCCAAATGCCAATCATAGCTCAGCACTGTGCGTGGAATCAGTGTGCGACACAGGAGAGGAAAGAGCACAAGGGCACGTTCAAGTACAAAGCTGTCTCCAGGTTCTCTCCTGCCTTCAAGCTAAGGGAGCCAAGGGTCTCTGTATTACTTTTAAAATGACAGTCTGGTCTTCAATCAGAGAGTCCAGCTGATGCAAAACCGAACATTTTCATCAGATCCTCCTTAAAATGTGCTACTAGTCTGGGTAGTAATTATTCAGCGGGTGTAAGAAGAGCCACGCTATTGTAAGAAAGCCTCAACACAATTCATTTTCTGCTTCTGATACCATACCATTAGGCTGGGATCTGACTTGTTCCCCAGAGGCTCGCCCTCTGAGCACTGGCTTCTAGAGTGGGTGGCATTGGTCTGAAGGCTATGGAACCCCTGGGAGGTAGGGCCTGGCTGGCAGACATCAGTCAGTAGAGAAGACCTTTGAAAGGAATGCCCGCTCTTGGTTCTGGCTTCACTCTTGGAGACCATGTGGCACAAGTTCCTGCCATCATGGACTGATCCGTTCCTACCGCCACAGCTTTTCGCATCATGATGGCACCTCTCTGAAACCATGTCCAAGAACCCTTTCTCCCTGTTCCTATCAGGTGCTTCTGTCATAGCCACACAAATGAACCCGATGCGCATACCAAGAGGAAAGGGAAGGAGCAGGAGCAAGGGAAGTGCATAAAGCAGCTCCATGGCAGAACAGTAAGAACGGGCCAGCCAGAGCCTCTGCCCAGGAGTCCTGCATGCCAGCACTGTACTCAGAGCAAGCGCTCTATCAGCCAGAAGTCACCTATCTCTCTGGGACCACAAATTTCCATTAAAAAAAAATAATAAGGCCCAGCTAAATAATCTCTATCATCCCTTTTCCTACTTAAAAAATATAACTTACTAACTGATTGGTTGATCTAGTCATCCATTAACCAACTTGACTCAGTCCTTCCTCTTCTTGATACTGGCTATTGGTGAACTCAGTCCAGCAACCACGCTGCCCACCACTCCCAGCAAGAGCTACACCTGGAAGCAAGCGGTTGGGAAACAGAGTCAAAGCCTACCTAGATGACGACCTCTCACAAGCACTGTTCCTTGTGCTGCCTTGGGTACTGACTGCATTATTTCCACACAGTGCTGGGGACTGCTCCCAGGGCCTTGCACGTCTTGGGCAATACTTGACTCTGGAGCTACACCCCCAGCCCATGTGCATATTTTGTTTTGGGCTGTTATAAGAAATCGGGAATTATAACTCAGAACAAGTAAGTGCTGATTTGGACTTAAGGTCAGAAGAATTTCTGCCCCACCACTGGAGAATATGAATTGTATTACTTTACTGTTTTTACTTAATTATACATATAAAGATAAAAGGCTACTGTACTGGAAAAAGCAAAATAAAGTACCTTAATAACCTAAAAGGTGCCTCTAGGGAGATGTGGCCTTAAAGTGAAAAGTGAAAAGAGGGCTGAAGATGTGGTGTTATGGTAGAATCTGCCCAGCATGCTCAAGATTCCAGATTCGGTTCTCAGATAGATAGATAGAAGAAAGGAAAAAAAAAAGGGGGAGAAGAGATAAAAATATGAACCCAAAAGATAAATTTGCCAAGAGCGTCAATTTTCACTGCCAGAACACAAAGAGCCCTCTCAGGAGAAGTGGAATACTGGTATTGTAAAGAGCAACCTCCCACTGGGGCCCTGGGACAAGATGACCTTCAGGCCAAAGGCCAAAGGGCATTCGGCCTGTCTTAGAGCCTCCATCAGCATTCCTCTGGCTAGCTAGGAATCTGGCACCGTCTTGTCTCTTATAACACGGCCAGTATGCCTGTCATATTACAAATCCTTCGTAAAGGGCCGCAAGTGTTCGGAGTCACCATCATCATTAGCACAAAACACTGTTCACCAAACAAATCATTCAAGTCACAATTAATGACGGCGCCACCTAGGGGTGGAAACGGTCAGTGTCTGAGATCAGAGGGGCACCAGCCCAATGTGAGCGAGCATGCAAGGATGAACAGAAAGCTTCTAACTCGGTGGCAACTGGCTGCTTACCTTCCTTGTCCCTGGAAACCTGATTACCAGAGAAATATGCAGATGACTGTACCCTGGCTCCAACATTGACTTTATTGGCTTTCAAAGCTGCCACAGTTTGGTTAACCTAGGAGGTAAACACAGGGATGTACTTTCACCTTAACTTCAGACTGCCATGACTTTTCAGATGGGTTTTGGTCCACCTGATAGCCAGGAAATATTTAAGCACCGAGAACAATCTTTGTCAGCTATGGTGTTTTGAATAAGAATGACTCCCACTTTATTTTTTATTTTATTTTTTTCCCTATCTACTGCAAGAATGAAGACTTTTCTCAGCAACCAGATGGTCAACATCCCAGAAAATGTTGACATCACTCTGAAGGGGCGCACAGTCATTGTGGCCCCAGGGGAACCCCTCTGAAAGGATTTCAATCACATCAGTGTAGGGCTGAGTCTTATTGGAAAGAAAAGAGGCTCTGGGTTGACAAATAATGGGGTAGCAGAAAAGAACTGGTAACTGTCAGAACCATCTGTGGTCATGTTCAGAACATGATCAAGGTTGTCACACTGGGCTTCTGCTGCAAGATGAGATCTGTGTACGCTCACTTTCCCATCAGCATTGTTATTCAGGAGAATGGGTCTGTGGTTGAAATTTCCCAGGTGAAAAATATATATCTGCAGGGTTCAGATGAGGACAGGTATTGCTTGTTCTGTCTCTCAAGCCCAGAAGGATGAATTAATCCTTGAAGGAAATGATATTGAACTTATCTCAAATTTGGTGGCTCTGATTCAGTAAGCCACAAGAGTTAAAAACAAGGTTATCAGAAAGCTTTTGGATGGTATGTATGTGTCTGAAAAGGGAACATTGCACCAGGCTGATGAATAAGACCTAAGTTACCCAGCTCAAGAAACAAGATCTCGAATTTTAAGTACAATTTGGGTTGTCTTTGGGAACAATAAAAGACTTATATTGAAAAAAACATGACTACATAGGCTCATATATTTGAAAGCTTAGGAACCAATTGGAATTCTTTGAAAGAGGATTAGGAGGCGTGGCCCTGTTGGAGTAGGTGTGGCCTTACTGGAGGAAGTCTGATTTCAAAAGCCCATGGGCAGGCTCAATCTCTGCTTCTCTCTGCCTAGGGATGAGGATGCAGTTCCCAGCTACTGCTCCAGGGCCATACTCCCGCCATGATGATAATGGACTAAACCTCTGAAACTGTAAGCCAGGCCCCAAATTAAACACATTCTTTTAAAAAAGTTGCCTTGGTCATGGTGTCTCCTCGCAGCAACAGAACAGTCACTAAGACAACAGCTGTGAGGAGATGAGATGGCTGACGGTTTAAGAAGTAGAGCCTCAGCCTGAATGATCTCAACACATGGCCTTTCTGAGATCTACACAACATGGTGGAAGATGCTCTGAGAATGTAGAGAAATGACTCTAGAATTAACCTACCCCTCCCTGGTTAGGTGAGCCACATCTAACAACAAGAGCTCCTGTCATTCAGGGGCAGAACCATGCAATCAAAGAAAACTAGGTTCTCCTCAACCTTGGATCTCTACAGCCATTTTTTTTCCTGAATGTTCAGAGCAGTTGTGGATCTAGTTTTATTGAGTCAGGCCACGTACCTTTTTCGCCAGCCACTTCAATGTCTTCTCTGTGCTATATTTGTAGTACTTCTTGCTGTTTACTTCTACATTGAATTAAAAGAGAAAAATAAGAACCTCAGTATAATGAATTAAACAAAAGTCATAAACTTCTAACAGGAAATACATGCACAAATTGGTAACTTAAAGACATTTCAGAGCCATTTGTATTATTCAAGAACTCAAGACATAAACCTGAGAACATATTAGAGATAGAAAAACAAACAAACCCAAGCAGAACTGGCTGCCTCAGAAATCAACCACCACCAAGCGAATAAGAGTTTAGGGATTCCCCAACTCATACAAACAACTCAGAAGAAAACTATTTTAAAAACATGGCCAAGTAACAAGCAAAGCAATCTTATTTTTTCTGAACATCACTCCAATGTTTTCAATAGAACATATCCCTTTACAATAAAAATGGAAACCCCAAGGTTTAGGATGGGAATAGAAGTAAGGCAGGCAGGCAGCTGGGAAATTCACTGTATGTATTCAGGAGGGAAAGACACCCAATAACTTAGTAACTAGTGAGTGCTTCCCCGGTGGGATTAGTGAAGCCTAAAAGACAGACATATCTGTCTCTTGATGTATTACCAATATAATCAGGAGGGTTTAGATTCATGGTGACCTCAGTGTGGTCCTTGACAGGGATGAAAGTTCCCCTCTCTTATAAATGATATTTCCTTTCTTCACAATCCACCTGGCTCTATACGCTGAGGTATTAAACCAGGACCTCCTGTGTGACACTTTATTTTCAGGCCCTCTTCTTCCTCCCACTAGGCCTTCCCTGCAGCCATGCAGGAGTCATGTTTATGACCATTGGAAAGCCTATGACCAGTGCAGACTCCACAGGGAGCCATAAAGAATAAGCTCCCTCTCTTCCCTCTGGGCCCCAGGAAGTGGAAACTGCTTTTCTAGGGTAGTTTATTGATGGTGATAAATGCGTCTCCTCTCCAGTGCATGTGGCTGACAACATGTAGGGCCAAACATAGCAGGATAGGGAGGGGTCGCCCTACACAGCCATCCCTGAGCGTGTTACTGGAAGCATAAGAAGCAAGCCCGTTCTGTCCCATGTCTAAGAACTCTTGCTCCTCTAGGCCCAGGCCTGCACGACCACATGGCCCACTGCAGTACAAGGCTATTAGCCTGGACTGTACTTCTCTGGAGACCATCTCTCACCCTGTACACAAGCCAGACACTGTGAGCACTCAGCCATACAATGAAGGTGCACCGTGTAGTCACTCATTAGAAGCTTCACTCACACCCTAAGAGACTTTCCAGAAACCCTCAAGCGTCCCATGAAAGATTCACCTCTGCTGGTCACTTCTTTTGCTCTGCTCTCCAATATCCTAGAAGAGCCCCACTTCCTGAGCCCCTTGAGGTAGGCTCTCCAACCCATTGTGAGGGGAGTCAGAGCGAGCTCCCCATCTGGGTTTTTTTGCACATCTAGCTTGTGTCATTACCTTGGGATGTGACATCACTCTCAGAACCTGCTTCCTCCAGTATACAGGAGGTGGGGATTCCCTAAGGGACTGTTGTGAGTACACCAGGAGATAGCACACGCAGATCACAGTACAGTGCCTGCCACACACAAAATCCTAAGATGACAATGGCATTTGTGAACAGTAGCAGCCTGCCACTGACATTTCCTCAAGTTCTTTTCACATAGTTCTTCTTCGATGGTCAGAACAAATCTCAGGTGAAACATTTTTTAGCACTCTTTTTGGTTTGCTCTTTTTTGGTTTTGTTTTTTGAGACAGAATTTCTTTGCGTAGCCTTGGCTGTCCTGGAAGCAGCTCTTTAGAGCAGATTGGCCTCAAACTCGGAGAGATCTGCCTGCCTCTGCCTCCTGAGTACTGAGAGTCTTAAAGAGACCCCGTTGGGCCGGGTATCAGTGATGCACGCCTTTAATCCCAACACCTTGCTTACTGTAAGTCTTACTTTTTGTAGGTCCCTTTTTTCTGTTGTCCCTTCATGGATGACACTACTATCTGAGAAAAAAGGCAGTTTTACAGTGCTTTTTCAATTGCCTGCCTTTTTACTCTTCCTCATATCACTGGACCTTCTAAGATTTCTACAGATGAAATCCTTATCTGAACTGGTGTAAAGGAGAAAGTACGTTCAGACAGTGAGAAAGTTCACTATAAATATATTTCATGGCTCACTTTTGTCAATTGCCTTTTTCATATTTACTGACATAATCATAGTTTTTTAATATAATACACAAATTTTCTCAGCAAACTTTGTATTCCTGATTTATTTATTTTTAATATTCTGTTAAATATTCTCTTCAATCTGTGATGGCCAAAGATGTTAGTGAAATTTTCTTTTTATAACAACTTTGATTTTGTTATCGGGGCCATTTCTAATCTCATAAAATTTTAGTTTCACAAAGTTTCTTCTTCATCTATTTGCTGAAAATGTCTGAGCAAATTGTCTTGTTTTGAGTATTATTTCTTTCCTAAAGTAAAATACGATTTACTGTGAAGCCAGGTAGGTTTTCTATCTAGAAAGTTTGTATGTCATAAATTTTGAAGCTGAATATTCCCGATAGGATATTCAAACCCAAATCATTGGTCCTCAACACATATACACATGAGCAATAACCAAATGTCTCAAAAGGCTAGATTCATTTATGCATGTGTGCATGACAAAAAAGAGGTCATGAATTTAAGAGGGAGTAAGGGAACACAGGAGGTGTAGGAAGGGATGGCGAGGTGGAAAGGAAGTAAACACAGCACTCATGAATGAAAATCTCAAAAATCTAAACAAAAAAGGGGGGGGGAGGAAAAAACCTCACATACATGTACAACCTAAATTTAATTCTTGTGAATCAGTGAGTTATGTAATATTTGCACATGGCTTGAAGGATTTATACTGGCCTCAAGCATCTGAAAAGACTGAATTTACAAAATAAAGGTGAAAAAACTAATTTTATGATTAAATAACATGTTCAGTAAATGGTTAATTGGTGTGCAAACGTGAATTCCCCCAATGATTTGCTGAACAAATTGTCTAGAACACTTTCCATTTCTACTTTCTCAAGTTTTCCCATAACCACAAAGCTCGAAGGCCCCTTTCCCCTACCTCCTGGGTTAAAATATTGGCCACGGCATAGTCAGTTTCTGCTTTATGCCCGTTAATTACATGCCTAGCACAGAGCAGCTCTGGCTTGTACTATGAAAAAGTATCAATCAAGGCCAAGTTCATGATCCTCTTAGTCCTTTCCTGAGTCTCTCCACTAATTGTGAGCCTCCTTGCCCAGAAACCTGTTCTGAGCCCCTGAGCCAGTAGCTAGATGAGAGCATCTTCCCACTGGTGATGCTGTCAGGACATAGGCCACTTACAAAGGGACTGTGGCTGTCCTTACCCATCAGGGAAAAAGCAGCACAGAAGGTTCCTACGTGCCAACTGGACTCAATCTGCTGTTAACCACAGACCCTAGAACCTGCATCAAGAGCTAATACTCATACACAGGTGGGGCAATGTGAGTAAATAAATATCAGAGAGTAGCACCAAACACTAATTTATAATAGAGGAAACCACGCTTAAGTAAGCAGCCAGTGATCACTGAGGATGACCTGGAAGATACACAATGCCTAAAAGCCCTTGAGAGCTCTGCAGGGCACAGAGCCTGCTCCTGGAGCCAGGCTCACTCTCTCCAACTCCTTCCTATCACTCTCCTTTTCAGAGAGTTATGACAGTGACAGGAATCACTGTAAAGACTGATGACATATAAAGTGCGTGTCACGCATTTACATTTTACAGGCGCTCATGGCCTGGGCTCGATGCAGAACTGAACATCTCCTGGAGATCTTCACGGGAACCACGGCCACCGTGGAGATTGTTCTGTCTCTGCACACCTTTGCAGGAGCGAGGCCAGCGGTGTACACCCGCCCTGATGTATTTTGTTGGAGGGTTTTCTTTTGGAAGATGAGGCACGAGTGGTCTTCTGGCCTCTTTTTTTCTCTTCAGTTTCAAAGGTTTTGGTTTTGAACTTTCTATTATGTAAATTAACGGACTACTGATCACTATTATGAGAGGGCTGGTTAGAAAGGTGCCCAGGCTTATAGGGCACCAGATATTCACTTTCTGGATGCCGTTTAACCTGAATCACTTTTCTCTGCTTTGTTATCATTTAAACACAAAGAGTACCATTTGAGACAGAGGGTTTTAGAAACCTGACTTTATGTGTGCTGGTCTATGTGTTAGGCAAATATGAGAAGTAAAGGGAAGAGTGACAGAGGTTCACCTAATGACACAATAGACAGTTGGACCAAATGGGGTGTTGGGGTGTGCCCTCTAAGACAGAGACATGAAGTGAGCCCAGGGATTACTAGATCCTGTTTCATGATAGGTGTTTCTATGTTTTGACTCAAGATGACCACGTTAATACAGTGCTAGAGGCAGAATTCTGCATACATGTTAACTGTATTTTTCAAATCACGTTAAAGTGACTAAAAATGACTTGTAGTTACTCTATTACTTTAGCATTCAAAAACAGTTACAGGCAACTTTATGTTACCCACAAAAACCAGCATCAGGGAGGATCTTTAGTGAGATGACTCTTCTAGTTAAAGGTGCCATATAACACTCAGATCCAAAATGGACCCCCAAATGTTGGCCACATAGGAATTAGCGGACCTCTTGAATGCAGTAGTTACTGGCCCCCACCCCACCCTGTAAGCTTATGCTTCTTGGAGTAATCACTTTCTCCGTTGTAGAAGAACTGTCCCGGTTGCCAGACTACCTGTGACCCTAACCCACCATCAGCATGTCCTGGTGGCTACACTTCTTCTTAACCCTGACACTATTAGGGTGATTTTTGAGATACTGACACCAAGTTTGCATAGTGTTTCTAATTCATCAAGCTACATTCACATGAAAATGAAAACATCATGTACCAGAAACCGTGAGATCCAACAAAAGCACTTAGAGGGAGAGTTATAGCTAAAAATGCCTATATTACAAAACAACCAGATCTCAAATATATAACTTAATGGTGTACCTCATGTTTTTTTTGTTTATTTGTTTGTTTGTATTTTCTTGAGTCAGGGTTTCTCTGTATAGTCTTGGCTGTCCTAGATTTGCTTTGTAGACCAGGCTGGCCTCAAACTCATAGAGATCTACCTCCCTCTACCTCCCTGAGTGCTGGGGTTACAATTGTGTGCCACTGTGCCAGCTTACTTCATGTTTTTAAAAAGAACAAGCTAAACTTAAAATAATTAGACAGACAGAAAGAATAAAGACCAAGGCAGAAATTAAATACAAATTAAATACAATGAAAAGAGCCACATAGAGGATCAAGGAAACAAAAATTGACCTGAAAAGGAAAGTCCGAGCCAAACTAGCTAAAAGACAGAGAAAAAAGATGCAAAGTAATAAAATTAGAGGTTATAAGAGACATGACAACATATACCACTGAAATTAAAAAGATTATTACTTTGAAAACCCATATTCCAGCAAATTGGAAAATCGTAAAGAAACGAATAAACTTTTAGATACATATGACTTAACAAAATTAAACCAAGATAACATAAACAACTTATCAGATTTACAGGTAAGAAATGTGTTTATAAGTAAGAAATTGAAGAAGTAATAACATTATCTCCCCACTGAAACCCTGAACCAAGCGATCGGTTGCTGAATTCTCATGCAGTGATAAAGAAACATCAGTGTTCCTCAAATTACTTCATAAAACTGAAAGGAACACTACCAAACATTTATGAAGCCAGTACCCTGAAACCCAAACTGAATAAGGGATGTAACAACATAAAGAAAATTACCAGACAGCAATGAACACAGAGCTAACAATTCTTAATAAGACACTCTGAGTCAAATTCAACAGCATAGTAAAGAGATCGTTCATCATGATCACGTCAGCTTCATTCCAGATGCAAGCTTTATCAAACATATGCAAATCAGTGAGTTCAATAATAACATATAAATAGACTCAAGAAAGAAATCACATGATTCTCTCAATAGACACAGAAAGGATCTTTGGCAACTCCAACATCTTTTTGTGTAGAATAAAGAAGAACCTGGAGAAGGATTATAGTTCAGCACAGCAAAGGCCAGGCATGACAGATGACAGCCAGTGTTATACTACATGAGGTAACCTTATGTGTTTTCTCTAAAACAGGGAATGAGGTAAGGGTGTCTGTCTGCTCTCTCCATTCTAATATAGTGCTAGAAGCCTCAAAGCGTGTGATACACTTGAATGAAATGTCTTCATGAAGCCCATTATTATATGTAACAATATGCACACTACTCATTTCCTCCTGTGACTAGTATCTATGGCCACGCTCTTCTCTGCAACTCTGGTCCACACTCCATATCCTGAAGGCCACCAGTGCACATCTTCTGGGCTAGGTTGTGGCTCAAGACCAGAGTCATTCTTATTCCCACTTTCATGTGAGCACCACTGCATCACAAAATGCAGATGGTTCTACATCAAAACAGCTGCTTCCCTCTAGCTCCATCTCCCAAGCTCAGGCTTCCCTGCTCTTCCATTTTGATGACTGCAGCACCTTAGCTTCTCCAGCTCTCCTTGTTGAAACCTTCACATGACCACATGACCACAGCCTGATTTTGAAGGCTTGCCCACCATACCTTTTGCCTCTGTCACATGCCGAAGTGATTTCTCAAACTCAGGAAATCTCAGCAGCAAGGTGCAATCTGGAAACATGTCATCCACTACAACCTGATCCAAGGGCTGATACTTTCCCTAAAAGGAACATCTGAGTCAGTTGGGCAGCAAACAATCCAGTCAATGTGTTTTCACACAAAAAGAAGGGGAGAAAAAATGGACTATTCCAAAGAAAATCTTTACATGAGAACCTGAGCTCCTCACTCCACTGAAGGAGCCTCTGTAGCCTGAGCCCCTCTTGTAAGGAGGGCATTCCAAACAGCAAGCTTGAGGGCACAGATGCTATGTAACATAGAAAATCCCAGCAAAACAGAGAGAGACAGGACTATCTGAGAATGGTCCAGCAATTCCACATGAAAACAAGACAGCTGAGGTCTCAAAGCAGAAGTCGTAATTGTTCCTAGAACAAGCCCAGAACAGACCCAGAATATATATGCTTCCCTGTCTTTACTCCAGGGCTGAAGAACAAAACAAAACAAAAAAGCCTTCTAGTACAAAAAACAAAACAAAACAAAAAAAAAAAAAAGAAAGAAAGAAAAGAAAAGAAACATTCCCAAAGTGAGTCTGTCCCTCCGAGAGCCATTGGATGAGGTGTCCAAATTAGACAGGGATAAAGGAAAAGGCAGCTAAGATATAAGTACAAAGAAGACACGGGCAGGCTAGGCCAGGCCCAGCCAGACAAGCTGACACAGCCTGGCTGCTAGGCATGAGCCATACAGAGTTCTCAGAGCCATACAGGGGCAGTTTCTCTTAACTTTACTAATGGCAAAAGCACACCTGATGAAACAGGTCTCCTGATTAGGGCGCCAGGCTTAGGAGCAGATGTACCCTCTGTCCAGGGCCCACGTCTGCTTCTTCTGTTTCTGTGACCAAACTTCTAAAGACAGGCAGTGTGACTGATCGATTTTCTCTGGTTTTCAAGGTGAATCCTCTCATTTCTTTCACAGTACATGTGATAACTTGTTATATTTTTCCATTTGGCTAAAGGAGGCAAGAAATGCCTGAATGAAATGTTCTTCTGTCTAACCCAGGCTCCCTAATGTTACAGCCTTTACGTTTCTACTTTAAAGGTGTGTCTTCCCGGATCAACCAGTATTTTTATACTCAGCGGCTTTAAATAGTACCCACACACATGGCACTGCAGTCATGACACAAGTTTTGTCACAAGTATTGCGTTCCTAGTCTCTCTGCCATATGCACACAAAAAAGCAAAAGAAGAAATCTCTTTTAATATAAAGTTAGTAAGAGGTGGTGTTAAAAGTTGTGACTTAAAAAGAAACAGGTCAAATTAAAAAATGGGGACAATATTTTAATAACTAAATTATATATAACCCCACCTAAATGCAGGGAAGAAACACTGACAGCCATGCGTTACACTAGGACTTAAGAAGAGAAGGCATACACAGTTTCTGCTTCCCTCTGCACCTGTCACCTTGAATTTGCCACACGGCACCCTAGAGGCCTCCAGAAGGCCAGACTGAGGAGCACGAAAGCTGGTCTTGCTCTTAACAGAAGATGGGGAGACGGTGACGTGTACTTAAGCTGCTGGGTGCCTCTCTCCTGCCAACTGACCCTAGAGAACTCCACCACGGTGAAACAGCCAAAGTTTTCAAATTCTTCCGGGAATTCTCCTACAGCTTCCTGGCAATAGCCAGAACCATCTCTGCTGCTCAGAGGCATGAATCTCAATAATAGCCTTACTGTCTTGTACCCCAATATACTGCCTATCGTGGCAGCTCTCAGAGTAAATGGGGCAGGAGAGTGTCGGCAAAACTTCACTAATGTATGTAAAAGGAGAGAAGAAAGTGTATCAAGAAAAAGTTAGGATAAGAACGGGTGAGTTCTGTGATTTTCAGTATTTATAACAACTTAAAACCGATTAACCTACAAAATAAAGTTTTAAGAATTTGGTTTATATAGTTGGGACACAAAGGGAATAAACTGTAATTAATAAAAAATAAATAAATAGAAGAAAAAAATAATTTGGTTTAAAGACCAAATAAAAATGAAGTATAAGTATTTACTCCATATACAAATATGAAAGAAATAGATTATCCTAAGCAGTTCATGTAATACTCATTAAAGTCGTGCATTCAAAGATTTTTCAAGCTCATTGATGGACCCTTGAATGTCCCTAATCCCCTTCCCCCATTAAAGATGTTCCCAGGCTCAAATCTGTATTCATATAATTCTAAGAGGCTACTCGCATCCCCATCAGGCGGACATGAGCCTGGTAACTGGAACAATGCTAGGCAAAACTGGGCTCCTTAGCTGGGCAGTGACACCAAACGCCCCAGCTGACACTGTACACTTCCAAATTCCACTGAAGATATCCCTGCTCAGGAGGACTAGAGGGAGGGCTCAGAGGTCAAGAACACTGCTGAAGGACCTGGCTTCAGTTTCCAGAATCTACGCGGCAGCTGACAGTTGCCTGTAGCTCCAGAGCTGTGAGCCTCCATGGGTACCAGGCCACATACAAAGTACATAAGTGCAGTCACTCACACAATCACAAAATGATATCCAGTTAAAACAAGCACACAAAGAACAATAACAAAGCAAAAAAAAAAAATCAACCCACCAAACAAAAAAAAACATTATCCTTGCTCAAGTAGTAAAATCAATGGATTTTACTTGTCTGGACCCTGGATGCAGTTGTCACAGCTCTGTGTGAGGGAAGTATGCTTATCCAGTTACTGCTGTTGTACCTTGAGGCACAGACATCATCCAGAAAGCCGGGACTGAGTGCTGAGAGAAGAAGCACTTTTGCTCAGCATGCTCAAGGCCCATGTACACACAGCATCCCTATTAGTCAGTGTTTACTAGGCCAAATTCTTAACATTCACGTCTAAGCACTCAGTGGTAAGTTTTCACTGCTACTCTTGGCTACCACTGAGGTACAGAGTGGCAAGGTAGGCAACTGAGGTCACAGTAGCCCAGTAGCAAACCTGCTCACTATCAAGGTGCTGCCTCAGGGAGTGGGGGTGTCAGGGCACTCTGACCCTCACTGGTACACATGGGACTCCTACTCTAGTGACTGAAGCTCACTGTGAAGGGGAGGAGTGTATCTCTGCTCATCCCTGCAAACACCCCAAGTGCGGAACTCACCTCTTTGCCAGCCTTTATGAGGTAGTGAAGGAACAGGAACAGAGGATCCATGAGTGTTGCAAAGTGGAGAAGGCCCCCTGCAGATGAAAAAAAAAACAGAGAGAGGTATGCCTTACAAGGTCCACTGGTTGTTTCATTCTTCCGGGTGAGCTGTACATGAAATCCCACATTCAGAAAGCCTTCTTGCACATGCCTATGACACCCGCCCATCTGACAGCACATGGGACAGCTTATGCGTCCCATCAGGCAAACCCAGGTATCAAGAGACACATTGGTTTAAGTGCTCTCATCTCCTACCATTAGATTCTGACTGCCTTCTCCAGTCTAGATTCTTAGAAGGCACACACACTATGAGCTTTTACTTTAAATGGCTTCAAACCCCCGAGTGAAGAGAACTAAAACGTTGGAAACCGTTTCTGACTTTTCATTAACTTTAGAATCATTTTATAGGCCTCACTGGAGAGAGGAGAGGTGTGGGGAGACACAGAGCTGTGAGCTAGAGAGCTCAGGAAGCTCTATCAGCCAGTCGGTAAAATGACAGAGCCTCGCTGCCCTGTGCACAAGGGGGAAGCCTGGGAAAGGCCAGCGTGCTCTGGAGCAGAACTTCTACTGTGGTCTGAGGTTCTGGACTGCAGATGATGGGTAAGGCTCCCTGTGTAGTCCACGACCCCAGATGATGCCCTGACCCAGAAGACAACGTGAGCAGCAACCCTACGCCAGCCGAGTGAAAACTCTGCCCTCCACACAGGACTCTGCCTCTTCCTCTCTCAGACCCAGAGCCCTGCTCTCCACACACTTGAACCAGGAACGGTGCAGTCATTAATGCAATTATAAGCAGTTCTCTTGCCTCAACCCAACCTTTAATTTTGGTTTTAGGAAAGACATGTGCTTAATTTTATTACCTAACAGAGCCATCTATCTACACATGTAAGACATCTTAACCTAAACTGTGTCGGTGTGTGTAGTAAGCAAATAATCAAGGAGGCAACGTATGACACTATTTGACAACCCAGAAAAGTATGTGAGCAAACAATCTATCTGAAGCTTTGAGCTCATTTTACATGATGCATCCATTATCTGCAGGAATTATGAACATGTTTCTGAAGCTGAATACCAATATCCTGGTAGCCGTGACTATTTTTTTAAAGAATAAATTTAAACCAAAACTGTTTTTTTTCAAAACAGAAAGAGTGGTCTATGAGCCAGACTGTCCAGGCTCCATCACCGTTTGCTTTGCTCCACTTTCCAGCTTCCATCGGATGTTCTGCAGCCACCAGCCAATGCCAGCTGTGAGTTTGCCAGAAGCCGGAGCCCTCAGGGACTGCCTAATGAGCAATAGAAGGGGGCAGTGCACCTGCCACCTCCTGAACCATATACAAACTACACTGCATTTAAAAAATTTTTCTTCTTTATTTTTATGAATGTGTATGTGTTTGTGTGTGTGTGTGTGCACACGCACGTGTGCGCACTTTGTTGCTGGTGCCTATAGATGTCCAAGAGGGCATTGGCTCCCTTGGAGAGGAGGGACCATGATATCTCTTCCTCTTTCTTTCTCTCTTTGGTTCTTGGCCATGAAGTGAGTGGTTTTGCTACATGGTGCCACTATGATGTGCTACCTCAGAACCAACCGGCCCAAGGAACTGTGGACTGAGACCTCAGAACCGTGAGCCACAGCACATCTTCACTTCTGACGAGTGGACAGTCTAGGGTAGACACAACAGTGTTTATTACACAACAGTGACAGGAAAGCTGGCTAAAAGAGGGCCCTGACATGAGAAACCATTTTTTAAAAAGTTGTGACATTCTAGTATGTTTCAGAAACTGTATCTGTTTGCTCGGGAAATAATGTTAAAATCTCTCTAAAGGAAGTGTTTCCAATCAATTTGGCCTGCATTCTAAGGCACAAAGAGCACCCAACTCTTGCCAGAGGATGTGTTTGTGTTTTAGGAGATAAATCAGAATTGTCATTCTATCATGTTAACATGTGACAACCTGACCTAGCTACACTTGATCTATAAACCTTTATATATATGTGTGTGTGTATATATATACATGTATGTATATATATATGTATGTATATATAAGTATATACATATATATACATATACATATATGTGTATATGTGTGTGTATATAAATAAATAATTTCTTACTTACCTGATTGAACTGATTGATTTATAAACCATGAATGGTGTTTTTCCTTGAAAACTTTTATTTCAAACAGCTGCTGTAGACACATGTCGAGTAAGTACACGGCTCCTTCCCCTGTAACACAGGCAGGCTTAGTATTCATCACCTCTCTCTCTCTCTCTCTCTCTCTCTCTCTCTCACACACACACACACACACACACACACACGTATACACACACGTATACACACATGCATACACACACATACGTCAACAGTCTGTACAACAGTTCCAAGGGATGCTCCTAACAGGAACCTAGACATATGGAGTCATGCTCTACACTGGCAGACTCCAAGGAAAGCTGATGGGTATTATGCACAGACATTCGATTCACCTCCATAATCCTCATTGAGTCATAAATGTGCAAGGCACAAGTTATTCCCCCTGACTGTTCCTCAGCCTCCTAACGGTTCAGACGGATGTGTGAGCTAGTGTCTGGGTCCGTCCCTGTGCCAGCAAGCCCTCAGATGCCACCAGCTACTCTACTGAGAAAGGGAAGGACACTCTTAGTCAACTGGATGGGATTTTCAATTTTATTCTTTTAAAAGTGGGGAGGGGGAGGAGAGCTAGAAGTCAGCTCAGGCAGTAGTACAGCACTTGCCTAACATGTGCCAGGTCTGTAATGCAGATGTGTGGGGACAAGAGGGCTGAAACCTGTGCATATCTGAGACTTTACCCCTAACTCAGGGCAGGGTCAGTCTTCAATAACATGGGCCTGCGTGGTGGGAGAGAGGGGATGATAGGGATGCATGATTTACCTCTCAACTCACAAAATCCTTTTCTAACCACAGAGCAACCTCTGGAATCGCATGCTGAGTGTGACAGGCAGAAGCGATATTACCTTTATTATACCTCTGCTTGCTCATCTGTATATGGAGAGCAGTACTGACTCCACCTCAGAAGGGTTTTGTGAGGACTGAAAAAATGAGACAGCCATACATTTCCTAGGTAGTAATCTAGGTCACAGTAAGCAGTCAGCTTAGTTCTTATTTTTTCTTTGGCCAATAGTGAAAATAAAACGCTCATGTCTCCCTCTAGATGGACCCGGAGTTGCGGATGAAGATGCTTTTTCTTGCTAGGTGCCTCAGAACAGGGCCTCCTGGAGCTTCTCCTGAATTCCTCCTTCCTGCTCTGGCTGCTCAGTCCTGTGGCTCAGCAGGCATGCTCCATTTTACTTTGAGGAAAGATACTAGAGGAAGGAGTCAGGGTGCCTGCTTTTGTTCTGTTCTGTTTTCCTCTCTTGTTTGCTTTACACATCTTTCTAGCAAAGCACTACCCGCGAGCTTTCCCCCATCTGTTGTGTGTTACAGTCACAAGGACAGCTAAGACTCAGAGGTATCAGGTGTCTACTCAGATCTTTCAACAAGAGGGAAATCCAGTGTCACCACAAGGCAGAGTGCAGTGTAATATTTTTGCCCTGAAATTAGGAAATTAAACTGAAAATGTGAATATAAAATTAAAGTACACGTATTTCTCAATAAAACATTGCCCTCCAATATACAATGATTTTAATAAAAGAAAAAAAAACCATCATCCTTTCTGGTCAGAGTAAAAGAAAGAACAGCTGAAAAATGAAGCCAACCAGAATTGTGACATGTCAAAGACAACCTTCTGTGTTTTCATTCTGGTTGTTTATTTTACTATACAACACAAAGTGAATATAAATGCAGGCTAGTGTTGGGCAAGCACTCTAAGAATAGTTGGCATAAGAAAGACAAAGAAAATCAATCCATTTCCAGAAAGAAATCAAACATGCGGCTTTTCCACGTCACCAACATTTCTAACCATTCAACGGTCTGTGGGTGAAAACTGGAAAGACATTCTTTACAGTGTTTAGCGTGATCTTGTTTTTCACTGCAGGACGCCGCCTGAACCTTTGAGTTAATTCAGAACAGCACACAGGCCCACAAATACTCCACGCACTTCGTACAATGCTGGAAACATTCAAAGGCGGGTGAGAGGACTAGAGGGAAGCGAAACCCACCTGAGCGCGGGTTGACCAGTTTGACAAACAGGACGCCGCTCTTCATCTTCTTCGAGGCATCTTTTAAATATTCTGGAAAGAAACGGACCTGAGACATCTGAACATGGTCTCTCTGCTGTGTCCTCCCTTTACCCTGCTTTCCTTTTTGCCACTTATGCAATTTCTTTCTAAGAATTTTCCTCCCTCAGCCCTGAGCCCTGCCCCTTGGTAAACAAGTGTTTTCAACGGAAGCTACAGTGAATCCTGAAGGGGGTTAATGTGCCTCTAGGGGAAGGGATGAGGGGCAGGCTCAGATGTTGTAAGCATCTTATCTTGGCCAACACTCTTCTCCCCAGTCTCAATCTCCTTTTAAAAGATGGTGATGACAATGTATCTTCTAAAAACTTAGACTAAGTAGTCAAAAGCACATACTGTAATTGAACAAATCTAAAAGTAATCATAGCTGTTATCATGAAGGTCATTTTAAAAATAAGTATTTCATAGACATCTCTATTTTTCGTTTGACACCAATTAGTTAATCATAGCCCGTGTTCATTTTCTCAGCGGGGTTGTTATCTTAGAAAAAAAAAGCTGTTATGAATAGCCTTTATACAATAAAGACTGTATTTTAGCTCTACTTGTTTATTCTTATCTTATACCATAGTAAAGGCAAAATATTTTTATATAATTCTATTTTTCATTATGCTTGTATCTTTTGCGTCATACTTTAGAAAGCCTTTTTCCTCAAAAGTATGTGTATTTTCTATATTTTCTGTGCATACTTATACTTAGGCAATTCAGAATATAGCCTGGGTACAAGATATGGAAAATAAATGTAATTTTAATTTTTAAGGGCTTGTCCATGTGTATCAGAACCACTGAACGAACCCAACATGAAAATCTTTACACTAGCCATTTAAATAAATTTGTGGTCTGTCTGTCTGCTTTGATCCATTAACCTATGTCTTAATGTCAGCACCTTCAAGACTTTAATTATAATGGATTTAATCTGTAGAAAGCAAGTTTCTGCACTGTTTCCTCTACAATATCTGACTGTCAACGTTTTAATTACATAGATTGAAACAAGCAAACCAAGATGATACCTTCAATAGACTGAGCAGCACAGTCAAAACTCACACAGGTTCCAAAGGAACCAGGGTCTCTAGGCAGTCAAGGAGCACAATCCGTCTACACAAGAACACCCCAGAAAGGTGGTCAAGGACACAGCTCGTCTACACAAGAGCACCCTAGGAAGGTGGTCACAGGTACAGCTCATCTACACAAGAGCACCCACAGAGGTCTTGGGCTTATTCTCTTTTCTCTGTCCATCCCACATGCACACAGATACTACAAGCATCTGAGAAATTAATTGGCTTAGACATAAACAGAAGACAACTTTTTTTGAAGAGTAATACAGAATCCATAAACGAGATCTCATTTTAAGATTTCTACTTTCAGCTAAGACAGAGTAACGGGAACTCAACAAAAGACCATCACACAAATCATGATGCCTCTGTTCTAAAGACACTCAACAGCAGCCATGCAGAACAGAGGGCTCACTGCCCTGGCTTACTTCCTTCAGAGCATTTCCAGGACCCGGTGCAGAGGAGCGAGGCAAAGCCTGGCTGATTTAGAGCTGATGTGAGAGAGCAGAGAGTTCCAAAGACAAGAGGGTAACCAAGTCCACACTGAAGAGGGCTGATGAAAATCCAATCCCCAGTGTGTACAGTGGAGCCTCTCTGAGGATTCATCGGGAAACTGCTTTTCACTTTCATGTGCACATGAGAGAATCCTCATGAGAATCAGAGGACACAATTCACACTCATTTTACCCATTTTTCATGGTCTCAGGGCATCAGGTAGAACACTGAACAGGTACTGCCTCGGTAGGAGGGAATGATTACCCATGAGTGACAGCTGCTACGATCTTGTCACACTATTTAAAAAGCATTGGCTAAAAGATCAGATTCCTTCTTGCCAAGTAACTTATCTTTGAAGTTCAAAAATATTTAAGAATACAAACATATTCAACAAAAGGTAAATTCATGTCTGGCACTTAATGAAATATGACTAGATATTCAAAGATATGGACAAATATGGCACATTTGTCTCACAAATATGAGAGGTAGGAAAAAAGGTCAATTGTTGCAAAAGAGATTGGTATTATTTGGAGCATTAAAGTTAAAGGAAATGGCATAGAAACATACATCATGCATAAAACATTAAAGGGACAAAAGACTTTTAAATGATCTAAACTAAAATGCTAGAGAAGAAAAACCTGACAGTCAGAATTAATGGCAGAAGAGAAATGAACTTGAAGATTTAGTAACAGAAAGCACTCTGAAAGTACAGAAAAAATTTTAAAAAGAAATATGATCTACAGGCCAGCTTCAAACCTTACTGTGTGTGTGACTGACTGAAGCTTTCAAAAGAGGGAAAACAAGAAGATAAACATATCTGAAAGAAAACACACGGGAAATGCTTCCAATTTGAGTTAAACTATAAACACTCCCATCCAGGAAACTCAGTGATCCCAAAGCATACAAAGAAGATAAATAAATAAATAAATAAATAAATAAATAAATAAATGAATGAATGAATGAATGAATGAATGAATGAATGATCAATAGTTCAAAACAATAGTAAAAAAGAAAAACTTTAAAAGCAACCAGAGCGGAAGGGGAGGGGAGGGGAAGGAGAGGGGAATGGGTGGTCACAGTATGAACAGAGAAGCAAGACCAAGCATGATGGCAAAGCATGTGAGAACAATGAAAACCAGAAGACAATCCAGAAACATCCATAAAAACACCATAACCGAAGAGGAACTACCTTTGGAAAAGGAGGGTGGAAAATAAGACTTCAAGCATACAAGAGCTGAAAGAAATAATCGGCAACACATGCACACCACAAGGAATGCAAAAAGAGATCGTTCTGGCAGAAGGACGGTGAAGCCAGATGCAAGAACCTGAACAGAAGAATGTGTGCTCAAAAAGTGGTCATTCTTATTATTTTAATCTCTTTAGGGTTATTGACTGCGGAAGTTAAACTAATGTAGAGTAGTGTTTACATCATCTGTACACAGAAAATGTCTGACAAGAAATGTAAGGATCCTATCTTGTGAGTTTCTTCTGCCCTGTGTGAAGTGATAAACACACCTGGAGGTAGATATGACCAGCTAAATATGTGTATGAGAAATTCTATGGCAGTCACTATAACCATGAAACCCAAAAAACTGACACAAATAATAAAGGAGATGAAACTGAATCATGAAAAATGACCATTTTTTTAAAAAAGACGGCAAAATAGATAAAGACACACATAACAAATGGGGAAATAGCAGAACAGCAGATTCAACCCCAGCTACGTTAATAATTACATCCACGTGCCAGCAGTTTGAACATCCCAACGATAAGCAGAAATCAGACCAAATTAAGAAACAAGAGGGAAACAACACATTGCCCACAGGAACCACACAGAGACACAAAAAGAACGGAAGAGAAACAGATGCAAAAACTTTACCAGGGAGCTTCACTTTATAGTGAGTGAAGGGTCACTTAATGAATAAGGCATGACACCCCTAAATGCTTCCTCGCCAAACACAAGCTACAGAACACGCAAAGCACACATGGACTGGATCCTCTGGACACCACTCCCTGACAGCTACTAATCTGTCCCCCACAGGTCTGTTAAGAATGTTTCATAAAGAGAGTGGTGCAGGTTCAACTGTCAGAAGCCCATTAGACTCTTTCTAGAGTGACATGTCTACACTGAAATGGAAATTAGAAAGTTTGGTCCTGTTAGAGCTTTCTAAAATACCAAAGGAAGTTGCCTCCTGCCCCCACATTTCTTGCCCCTCTTTCCTGTGTCTCAAGGCACAGGAAAGCTGACAGCTTTCTCATCCCTCAGCACAACGGCAAACCTTCAACGGGGGACTTGATGAGTTAGTTCGACTACTTCCTTTTATCACGAGAAAACTGTACTGAGTGCTTCTCTTACAGCTTCCCCATTCCTCCAGAGCCCCAAATAATTAAAAATTGAAATGCCAAGTCAAAAAAAAAAAACTTTCTAGAAACTTCCCTAAAGCAGCAGCACTTTATCTTTTCCACAAAGAACAGTGGGAAGGTTGTCAACGGCCCATAACGCCGGGCTGAAAGGATGGCTGCAGCTCCAGGGCACAAACAATAATTGGTGTGTCTTGCTGAAAATGCCAACGTCCTCTGCAACACACAGGCAGATAGCACGAGGCTGTCCAGTTACGGGGAGGATCATATTTCCTCACAAAATAACCAGTTGCTGGACTAAATAACATAAAATCAGCTCCAAATGGCTCAAATGTTCAAATATGAAATTACCAGGAGAATATACCTGTGTTTTCATCTGACTGAAGACTTTCCTGGGATCTAATTTCAAAAGTATAAACAACAAAGGCCAAGATGACAGGTGGCATTGCATCACACAGAGGCTCCTCCACAGCAATCAGAGAACAATCAAAAGAGAAGAGACAGGCAAGCCATCCCTAGAGATGTTAATCGCTGTGCTCCCTAAAGAATGAAAGACGTTCTTTTCTATATTGTAGATTTTTCAATATATATATATATATATTTAAAATAGGCAACAATGTTTGCCTAATGAAAAATCCTAACAACAAATTCACAATGACAAATGCCACCAGGATCCAGCTTCTTTGGCTCGTGTTAGCATCCCGATGGGACAGTATCACCTGCCAAGCTGGCCTTCCCTAAATGCCTTCTCAGGGATAGAGCTCCATGCAGGCACAGCAGGATGAAAAGCAGCCATCCAGTCCCGAGCCACCTTCTTCCTCAGAGGTTCTTGTTCTACTCATGCTAGTTCGTGTGCTGTTTCAGGTTGGGAATATCTTACAAATAAAACTGCTGCCCCCAGCACACCTCTTCCCTTGTCTACCTCTCTACCCTTGTCCATCAATCCCTCACCTCTTTATTATCTAGTCACCATAGGGCAGTGAACCACCCCCTCGCCCCCCCCGCAACCTGGCAGCCCCCGTACTTCATTATCCAAAGGAAATGAAGAGCATTACATAAATGTGAGTCCAACACTCAAAATTTCCTAGACACCACCTTAAGCATAGGTAAAAGAAAAATTTAGCGATATACATTCACTCCAGTTTACCCAAAATACTTTCACTCCACCACACACACATAGACAGTATGTTGTCACAACACTGTCTGTGGCTTTTCCTCAGATGAAGACAGTTGCTTGCTCTGAGACTGGTGAGGACTTCAAGCCCGAAAGGGTGTTAAACTTTCCCAAACGCTCTTCTTGGGGCTCAGGTGATTCTGTGTGGCTCTTACTCTATCAGGAGGGCCTAGCTCACAGATTTCCTTTCACAATAAATCTCACTTGCTCAGACATAATCCCTTTACTTTTGTTTTAACTCTATTGGACTTATTTGCTAGTTGTTTAGGATTTTTGCATTTATTTTTTTATTTTAAAAATACATTGAATCTACGTTTATTGCTGCCACCACCTGCTGACAATACCCCAGGATTTTTGCATTTATGTGCATAAACTATAAACTGACTTCTCCTGCAATCCCTTTGCCTGCTTTTCAGGGTAATACCATGGACTGAGTTGGAAAATACGTCTTCTTTTCCCAGTTTGAAAAGGTCTTTGTAGAATTGGTCTTATTTTGTCAATGTCTAATAGAATTCTCCAGTGAGGCTATTGAAATCTTGGCTTTTTCTATGAAAAACAGACTATTTATTTACCCTCTTTACTGTGGTCTATCAGATCTCTTTCTAGAGCTAATTTTCTAATTTTTCTATCAGTCTCATCCATAATACTGATGTCACTCCTATAATCCCTTTCCATTTCTGTTAGGTCAGTAGCAATGTTCCCTCTTTCACTCCTGACTTTAGAAATTGTCCCACCCTGCCTTGGTCAGTTTGGCTAAAGATTTGTTGACTGCTTTCCATCTTTCGAAAGGAGTCAGTTTGGCTCAGCTGATCTTTCTGGCATCTGACTTTGCATTCTTTCTTCTCTGTGCTCATTTTCTTCCTCCCTTCTGCTCTGCTGTGGGGTTAGTGAACTTCCCTGTGGTGAAGGGTGAGGTTACTGATCCCAAGGTCTTTCTACTTTATTAATTTCATAAAGTGCAGCTCTGTAGCTCCATATCTCACTGTCTAAGCACTGTCACAGGCATTCGATAAGTCTTCATGGTTTATTTTCTTGCCTCTTAAAGTACTTTTTGGTTTCCCTCAATTTTTTTTTTTTTTTTTTTTCTGATTCACTGGTTATTAGTGTTAGGATTTTGGAACTAAACCTGCTCCTGGGTTGCCTAGCAACTTATGACGTCATCGTGTCGCCGGCCAGGTGGCCACACCTGGAAGGCGTGGTTACCTTGCTCCTCAAAAGGGAACAATCTGCCACTTGTTCTCTCTCTTGCCTTCCGGCCCTCTCCTGTTTCTCTGTCGGGGTGCCCCCTTCTCTCTTTCTCCCCATTATGTCCTCCCTCTCTTCACCTCTATCTAACAGACTCTTTCATATAAGATCTGTTGTGCGCCTAGTAGTCGTTATTTAATTTGTCCCTATCAGTTGTTTAATTTCCCAGTCTTTGTAAATCACCCAAATGTCCTCCTGCAATGGTCTTCCACTGTCACTTGACTGTTTTTGTAGAATGTATTTGGTGTATCATTGATCATTTAAAATGCTTGTTTTGCTGGGCAGTGGTGGCACACGCCTTTAATCCCAACATTTGGGAGGCAGAGGCAGGGGACCTCTCCGTTTGAGGCCAGGTCTACAGAGTGAGTCCCAGGACAGGAAAGGCTACATGAAAAAGTTTTAGGACCTGTTAGGTCAGACTGATTTACAGTCTAGGTCTTGTTTGGGGGGGAAGATGGGAGATCCTACTGATTGTCCGGTTCCTTATAAAAGCGATGTCTGTCTGTTCTTTGATAGTTCTATTTCTACTTGGTAAGGTTTCACAGGTGTCTTTCACTATTCAGACAGCTTGCTTTATTCTCAGACTAAGTTCCTAAGCTCTGACTGAAACCTCTGTAGAATAAACTCAGCCCCTCAGTGTCCTCCAGGGCAGTCTCAATAACGCCTTTCCTCTACACTCTGCCATATTTTGCTGTTTTTAAAATAACTCAACATTATATGTTCGATATAATAAATGTGGCAGTTCTGGAAATGAGCTCGTCCTCCCCTAACTCCTAGGAATTCTTGCTGGTCACTTCCGGTGATTTTCCTGGACTAACTCTGTCAAGTCTGTATTCTCTGCAGCCAGTTCCGATGGCTCTGTTCAGTTTGTCTATGCTAAGGGGCTCTGAGAGTGTGCATCCTTCAACACGACAGCATTTGAACTACAGCCTTCACTTTTATTCGGAACTTTCCCAGGGATCAGTCAGAGATGAGAGACTGCGGTTCTCTCAGGCTTTTCCTGGGCCTAAACGTGGTCTTAATTATGTGCTCATTCTCTATGAGCAAATCAGAGTTCCCCAAAACCCCTGGACACCTGTTTCTTTACATGTTCCCTGTAAGTTTTTGGCCAGGTTATTGTTTTCTGGACTTGCACAGCCCTCTCAGAACCTATGGTGTTAAACACGGCCTGTTTCTGACAAATGCCCTAGGGAATAGAACTTTTCCCATAGAGCAAGCCGTGAGCACCAAGCCAGGTCAGACAGTAACAGCATCCTGAAGGTTGTTTTGTTGTTTTGTTTTGTTTTTCCAGGAAGCCACAAGACAGGTCAAACAGGGACAATGCGCTTGAAGCGGGATTTTTTTCCTTGCTTTTCTTTTCAGCTTCATCTGGTCTGTTCCTTTGTTCCGAGGCTGTTGGGTTTTGCTGCAGACTGGGGAGATGGGAACAGTTTCCACATTTCTAATGAGACTCAGCTGTCCCTGCCTGCGCTTCTTCCTGCTTCCAGAAAGCGGGCTCTCACTGCTCGTGGTGGCTTGAGTAGGGACGGCCCCTTACACTCCCGTGTTTGAATGCTTGGCCATAGAAAGTGGCACTGTTAGTAGGTGTGGCCTTGTTGGAGGACTTGTGTGTGGGGGGGGGAGGTCGGCGGTGTTTGGGTCTCATCCGCTCAAGCTATGCCTAGTGTGGCTTATATTCTCCGTGTGCTGCCTGCAGACGGAGAGGTAGCACTCTCCAGCACTGTGTGGGCTTCCACGCTGCCATGAGGAAAATGGACCAAACCTCTGAAACTGTAACAGTCCTAATACATGTTTTCTTTTGTACGATCTGCTGTGGTTATGGTGTCTCTTCACAGCAATAGAAACCCTAAGACACCTCAAAGGCCAGGCATGAAAGGAATTGTACTGCCATAATATCCCACCCATCCCTTAGTCTCACCTAGCATTCCACAGAGAAAATTACCCTGCCTGTAGATTAAAGGTTCTACACACTTAAAGAGCTTTCGTTTAAACTTGGAAAACCCTGGGTCACCCCATAGCTGGTTCTTTGCCTACCAGTCTTGGAAGCTCCTTGTTTTCCCCTTAAACGTCTCTTGTACTTGTATCCAGAACAGACGGAAAAGATATAAGTTAATTGAGAAAAGTAAAAGCCCACATTTACATTATAGGACTCACTTCTAGCGTACGGGGACATGATGACAAAAGGGACTTTGTGGAGAGTCTCAACTACTTCTCCAATGATGTCGGCATGGGACCAGGACTCAGAACTGTCCACTGCCAATTTCCAACCGTCTCATTACCAAGTAGTGTGACCTTGGGCAAGACAGTGAACCTGCCTGTGCCTCAGTTGTTCAACCATAAAATGGGTATCTGTTTCTATCAACTGTGGTAAAGTCAGGAATAAACATATTTAACATATATGTGTGTATATATATATTATATATATATTTATTAAGAGTCACAACTTCCAGAGTGTTAAAAGGCCTAACAATTAGCCTTTCTAGAAAAGGTTAAGTCAGAACCAGTGTGTCTTGTTGATCCGTGTAAAACTGAAGAAATGTAAAGAACTTGGTAGGGTTTCTCGCACACACTCTCAGTAAATCTAATGTGCATTCTTCAGCTTCAGAGAAAGCTCAATTTTAAAAAATGGCAGAAGGCACGTTTTGATACTTAAAAAGTCAAACTTGACTGTTAGAGGCAGTCTCCTCAGCTGGGTATGGTGGTACATGAATACACCTATATTCCCAGCACTCAGGGAGGCAGAGGTAGGTAGACCTCTGTAAGTTCGAGGCCAGGCTGGTCTAAAAAGTGAGTCCAGGACAGCCAAGGTTACATTGAGAAACCCTGTCTCAAAAAAAACCAAAAAGGAAATAAAGAAAAAAAACTCCCAGCAAGATCAGAAGGAGCAGGTATTTTACTCAGTTCCGCCTCTGGATGAGAGTCACAGTGCTAGTCAAACGTCGGTCATCAAGTAGGGCTGGCTCAGAAGAGCTGTGCCCTTTGCTCATCAAACAGAGCAGAGGGAACCCCAGCCCCACCTGGTCCTCTGGCCTCCCTTGTGATGTGGCAATGCCACCGTGTAGGCAGAAGGATGGCCTTTGAGGCAAAGCACATGTCCAGGAGAAGAGCTTGAGGGAGGTGACAGTCTGTGCCACTAAAATCCTACTATTTGCTGGACATATGATTTTCACTTTGGGGTCTTGGCTTCTCATTATGTAAGGTAGTGATAATAAGGCCTTATTTTAACTGCTGCCCAATGTCAGTGTGAAGGTCAAATACAGTACATATGTAAAGGTGTGCTGTAAAGTGACAAGGGCTAGAGGATCAAAAGAGATAGATAGGTTTCCTAAAAATGATGTGATCCTCGAGAAGATGCAGGTGAGCACAGGTCCACACATTCTGCACAGACAAAAATATTCAGGAAGAAAACCCTGCACTTGTATTGAGCCTGTGGGTTAATTTCCTTATCTTTATTCCCTGAACAGTTCAATGTAAAGTGAAGTTACATACCTTTTGTACGTCACCGTGTATCATAAATAATCAAGAGATGATTTAAAGTATATAGGTGGATTATGTAGGCTATGCAAATGCACAGATAAAGGACTTGAGTTTGGTGTCTATGGGGAATCTGGGACCAATACTCTCCTACCCATCCTGAGGGACAACCCTAACTTATTTCCAGACATGGGGGAGCACCAGGGAAAATAAGACAGAAGAATTGCCAGGAGTTCCAGGCCAGGGACTAAACAGGAAAATTAGCTCTCCCTTCTATATCTGAGTTCTTTCTTTCTTTCTCTTTTAAAGAAACTTAAAATTTTTTAAGGAACAATGTGACCTTGTCTTAACAACTCCCCCACCAAAATAAAATCAATAAAATAAAAACAATTAAGTGGGCAATCCCAGAGTCTCAGCAAACCTAGGCCTTCATGAGAGTCTGCTCTAGTAGGAAAGACCTCAGGCACCACCAACAACTTCAGGGTGGGACTGGGTCCCCACACCATGCAGCTCTCACTTCTTCACATGGCCTTTCCCTTTGGACTTCAGCACAAGGTTTCCATGGGAGCCACACAGGAAGCTCTACACAAAAGTGTAGAGCTTAAAGTGGCATGCTTCTGACTGTCAGAGACACCCTCTGAAGCTGAGGCCAATGTCCCTATTGACAAGCTAATGGCCACTAAGGGAGAGCATGCCTGGATTCCCCTCAGCTCTTGGCTTGCATAGGAGTTCAACACACAGTTATTCATACAAAACTGACAGTCACATGTGTAGCTGGCAGAAAAGGTACCACTAATAGGAAAGACCCAGTGAGAAGGTTTCTGTATAGAGGTGACCTTGAGGCTGGGTTTCAAGAATTTCCAAGCTGAGAAAGCAGAGACAAGATTGCAGGCAGATAAAAACAAAAAACAAAAAAACAAAAAAACACCAATATTCAAAGAAAGACAAGTTGGGCTAGAGCAAATAACTTGGCTTTGTTGGAAATAAAGTTGAGCCCTGAAGCCAGAGTAGAATCTGGCACAAGAGCCACGACAGAGTTAGCAAAGACACTATAGAAACAGATGAAACTGAGGTGTTCTTTGGGTTGTTATTTATCAAAAACATAATCTGCCCCGGCCCTGCTAAAGATGAACAGAGCACGTGAGCTCTAGCCCACTACTGACTAGCCCGCAAGACTGTCTCTGTTCTCCCATTGTAGAAATGAGGAATGAGACTGCAAGAGGGCAGCAGTTTGTCCAAGGGCAGAATTGATAAAGCACACAAACCTAGCTTCCAGGTGTCTTTCCTATAACCTTCAGGCAGCACTGCTGAGCAGTTGCCTAGCGTTCTTGGTAAAGGTGGTAAACCTGTGTTGTTCCTAGGATGCTATTCAAGTTTTAAGATCAAGCCTACTTTCCTTTATGATTTTTTTTTTATTCTTCCCTGGAGAATAAATCTGGGACCCAAAAGTTGTTACTTGTTCCACGTCTTTTGGAATGATTACTAAGAGGACAACATTACACCAACAGATGACCAACTGGCAACTGACTGAGTCCATCCATCACTTTTGAACGTGCTCAACAGCCAGAAGCAGATCCAGCAGCCATCTGAGAAAGGTCAGCGAAGCCCCACCAAGAAATGCTGTGTAAAGACAAAGCCAGATTCGTGTGGAAAATGTTAAATGCTCTCCATGCTGGACAACCCAGAAACTGCCTTCAGGAAATGATGAGCAATCTTCCAAAAAGCTGAGCTGAATTACTCAGAGGCCACATGTGGACTGGCCAGGTTCTCTACCACCTGCCAAGGGAAGGGCGGCTTTCAACCCACAGGGCTTGTTTCTAAATGCAAATGTGCATGCAAAGGAGAAAAGCTCACTTCCACTCCATTCTACTGAGTTTAACCATGGGCCAACTATTAGGTAAGAGGAAAGTGTCATTTGCTTCCTGGGGTCACTAACAAAGCCTAGAGTAGCCCTTTCCTTCCCCTTATATTTCATACTTTCCTCCCTTTCTTGCTCTCAACAAAGATGTGTTTCTTTGGTTTTAGAAGGCCATTAATCTGAAATAATGTTAATAAAAAGCCTTCCTATCTATCACTTAACAGGAAAATTAGCTCTCCCTCTTATATCTGATTTCTTTTTTTTTAAGCCTTTTAATGAGAACATAGCTCTAAAATGAGAATTCTTACAATAATTTCACTTACTGTTTTCTTTTGTATTTAGATAGCATTTGTGGTCATCATAGCACACCGGCTAAAAGGCTTCTGTGCACGAGTGTCCAGGATGACAGGCCTGGGATTCCCCAAAGGCTACCTGTCCTTCGGCCTCCAAAAGGACTTGGCCCAATACCTGTGCTAGCTGCAGAAATGATGAACAAGATGCTTCCTTTGGGAGCTACATAGTACCCAAGGGTAATTCAACAGAACTGAAGATGCTCTACAATCCAGTTTGATCTGAGGACTTCTTCACTGGGGGGTGTGGAGGAGTGATTAAGGACATTTTAGTCAAGCTACATGGACCAATATACATGAGACCTGCATGATTTCCACTCTCCCCTTTTAGTCTCACAGAACTCTAGGGTCTCCCAACATGTGGACACTTCCTGGGTGGTGAATCCTATTAACAGTCCTCCCTAATGACGGAAGGCAGCCTCCTGCCTACTCAACAGTCAGCTGATGTGTTCCTGACTGATTCTCACAGCTTAGTAGAACTGACAAGTATACAAAGGATTGACTAAAGAAAACAAGTATTAAAAATATGACTCGACATTTGCAGCAAAGAGAGATGGAAACTCATATCATGTTCCAAACGTAAAGATGCTACTGGCCTTAGAGTAACTGAACAGCAATCAGTGTAGTATTCCCAAGCTACGACAGAGAAGCTTTATGCTCATCCCAGATACAAAGACATATTTACCTTGCTGCAACACCCCACCTCGCCTCTGAAAATGAATTCAGCACAGTGTGCCCTCCACAATCCAACTTCCATTTATCTAGGAGCTTCAAATTAGCAAAACAAAGTTGTGAGCTAGAGGAAAAGAATGACCTGCAACCAACTTTTACAGATCACCTTCATGACCTGTCAGGGCTATTCCAGGCAACCTGAATGTAAGTTAAATGTTGAGGATTTATCACCACAAGGTTAGATGGCTGTGCCCTGAATGCACACAGCCCTCTGCTCACTTTCAGAACAGTGAACTCTCAAACAATAGAGACCAAATGGCCTTGTCAACTTTTATATGATCTTTATTTTCTTTATGAAGGGCCCAATTTGACTGTAGCACTCAGCCAAGAGTATACAGTCTCTTGGTCTTCAATCCACAGTTACTCGGGAAGACTCTTCACTTGCTGCAAGAAACAACAAAGTGTGATGGTGGTCCTCAACCTGTATTCTGCCATGTGCTTCCTGTCTATGGAAAATCCAGCTATCTTAGAGGGAAACCTCAGGCGTGGGCATCCACACTCCAGCTCCCCAGGGCTGCCCCTCACTGCAGCAGTTCCAGGTGACCCAGAGCAGCAGCTGTGGTGCTTGGGATTTTACTAGGCAGTCTTGGGCCTCAGCTCAGGACCTACTGAATCAGGACATTCACAGATGAAGTCTCACTCCAAGGACGCTGATGCCCTTAACATTTGAGGGTAGTCACCATAGTAGCTATCAAATATGTTTGCACCCTTCGAGCCTGCAGGTGGCACTAAAGGCCATCTGGAAGAACAGAAGACAGGAAAGCTCAAGTTTTAAGTTTCAGAACCCGCCTAACCCCTGCCGCTGACCACACTGCACTGTCAGCTGCATTCGTGAATCAGTGAGAGAACACCTCAGCTGTGAACAGGCTACAATGCTTCTCCTTCTCACACACACCATAGATTTAGTGCACCTATCATGTTGAGGGATGCATTCAACACTTAACTCTTTTCATTTCTGTGTCTGACATGATTAAGACACACTTTAAGAATAAAGGCACTGACAATTAAACAGCCAACAACACAAAAAAACTCAACATATGACCAGCTACTCTGTCTGTCTACACAGAGTCAACACACTCGATTTCAAAAGAGTAAGGCCCCTACTCTGAAAATCAAATTATACTGATGTAACAGAAGGGTGAAAGGAGGATCCCCCTCCCCCAATTAAAATACGGTATCCGGCTGGCCTAAGCCACTGATGGACCACCAAAACCATGGGAAACCAAAACCATCCAAACACTTTCAATGAGGGCATGGCTTCACTGGAACTCTTCATGGGCAGCTGGAGTCAGTACGATTCAGTATCATCCCTCTTCAGAAAAATCATTTTGCAGTATTAAAACTAAACCAACAAGCTTTCACTCCAGGAAGAGAAACTACAGAAACGAATGTCAATGTCTATCAACAGCCTCAAAAGAATGCTCTCAGAAGTGGAACTCCTAATAGAAGCAAACCAAAACCGCCTAATGTCATCTATCCTCACTAGAGAAGTAGAATTGATACAGATGCAATGAACTAGAAACAATGAAAACACAACAACAACCAACCAACCAACCCTACGGTACATACAACATTGATGGATCTGTTAGACATGATGATACTGAAGGAAGACAGATGGAAAGGGCACAGGGATCCAAACAGGAAAAACTAACTCGATGACAGAAAACCTGGGATTCTCTAAGTTTGAGCTGCTACCTGGAAAGCTACTTACTTGACCAGCAGCATACTGTGTTCAGCTGTGTGAGTTGCACACTCAAAATCCATACATTTGATTGTGTTTAACTCTTTACACAGGAGAGGAGCTATGTATGCAAAGGATGTACACGTCAGGTTTTATGCCAAGATTGTTAAAATCGACATCACTGGGTATCTGTACCCTGGTGAAGTATTTTTGCTGCAAAAACGCCTTGAGTTTGCTGAATTAAAACTCAAAATTAAAGTAACTACGGAGTTTTCCTCTTCTCCCATATTGTAACATCAAACATCTCATCTGCAAAATGTCAGAAGGTTTCTGGCTTGCGTTCCCTAACCCAAATTTATGTCACAAGCCATTTAATAGGTCCCTCTTTATGTGGCACCACTGTCTACTGTCCCATGACCTGACATGCCCTGAGAGCAGCTGATCAGCGTCTCGGGGACATTGAACGACCTGATTCTGGGCTAAGCATGGGACTACTGGACCTCTGGTTTGGATCCGGTAAGATTCTAGATGCTGAGCTGTAGATACCCAGTAACTCCCAGAGGCAACGGAGTCCTTGAACGCAAGCCGCCCTCCGCGGGCTAGACGGCTACACCGACAACAACGCCCCTAGGGAACCCGCGCAAACTCTCACAACGCTTCCGGGTCTGGAGCCCCACGTGACCAGGATGCGCAGCAAAGTGCGGGGCACGGAATCCCGGCCCGCGCTCGCCCGGACCTCACGGACGGATGCTGAGCCGGGCAAAAGGCCAGCCGCCACGAGCGCTCCCGGCCCACGCGCCGCCCGCATTTACCTGGAAGTAGGAACACCAGCTGCCGTGCAGCCAAGTCCCCGCGGTCCCGGCCTGTGGCCATGTCGCGCACTGCCGGAAGTGGCGCCGAGGGGCCCGCCGGCCGGGGCCAACAGTGTGTCTCTGTTTCCGGGCCCGCCCGCTCGGCTTCCTTTTTGAATTTTGCGCGGGTGCCGGTGGCAGTGGAGGGTGAGGAGCCCAGTGGCTTTCATAACCCTTGGCTTGCAAGTGCAGCTCGTATGTGTATTTTACACATTAAGGGTCCCTAATGCATGCGAGCCGTATCCAAATTGGGTTTGAGCCAATTTGGTAATTAAGGTGATTCTTTAAGATAACTTGGGATTCAACATGCGAATTTGTTACTTAGGATAAGTTTATATTAGTAACAAGACTTAGTTTTGGCCTTGTTTTGATTTGACACAAGGTCTCACCTCATAGCGAGACTTGCCTTGAAACTATGTAGTCCCTGGCTTTGAACAGGAGCCTCCTATGAGCTGAAATGCTCAGAAATAAAATTGGTTATCTTGTTTTTGTCTCTGCCTAGTGCTCACCGAGTGACGATAGAAAGAGCAATTAAGTCATGACTAGGGAGGTGGAGAAGGAATTCATCTCTCAGAGGGCCAGCTACCTATCAGGGACAGTAGCTTATTCTGAACTGTTCTTTCTTATCCATTCTAATACAGTTTTGTATTTTCTGTAGAGGGATCAGTGAGTGGTAACTGACTTGTTGTCCAGGCTGAAAGGACTATAGCTTATTCAGAGAGAAATCTGGAGCAAGGTTGGCAGTGCATATGCGCCTGGGTCCTTGGAGGTGCCCCATCAGTTCCAGGTTGGAGATTTGGTGTATGTGGGACGACACTGCAGCCAGAATCTGGAACCTTGGTGGAAGGGTCCTTATTATGTCCTGCTCACCACCCTAACAGCCGTCAAAGTAAAGGGCATCGCAGCTTGGATCCATGAGTCACAGAGACAGTGAACTCTCTGACCATTAAAGTGGACAGACAATGGTACATCTGGGTGATGCTGTTTATGTTCAGTTGGATAACTATTGACGGAGGCTTTGGCAATCCCCACCAGGCTCACAGGGCCCTTGAAGCAGTGTACAGTGAACCCTGTGATTGCCAGGGTGAGGTGATGGATGGCAGAGCCTTGCCGTATGGTGAGATTTGGGGGCCCAGCACAGTCTATGAGTCCAGTGTGGTGACAAATGGGCTTATAGAGCCCTATGACCTTGGGGGGGGGGGTGGTATTCAAAGTTTAGAATGGCATTGTGCAACCAAGCCTAAAATGATCCCGTATGTGAATGGGCACCTGGACCTTGCCCTTGTAATACCTCTCAACAGGCTGTGCATAGCAGTTTCTACGGGGTTGTGCAACAATGTACTGGGAAAGATAACATCACCTACCTCACTGCCATATTGAACCGATTAAAGGGGGCGAGGAGTATGGACAATTGGTCCCTCAATGTGCCCATGGGCGGCTATGGATTTAACTTACTCCAAGCTCCTTGTTCGGGAACCATAGGGCAGCCTGTATGCTGGAATAAGGTACCCCCTATTCACCACTCAGACGGAGGAGGGCCACAGGATCAGGTTAGGCAAGAACAGGTTAAACAACGCATTGAAGAATTAATAGAAAAAGAATACCCGTCCCTCAATGACCACCCTCTGGTTCTTCCTGATAGCAGAGGAAACCTTAGTTTAGACCCACAAACTATAGAAGTTATTACTGCCACCCATAGCCTCCTTAATGACACCAATCCTTCGCTTGCAAGTGCCTACTGGCTCTGCCTCCGACAAGGACAGCCTGTTCCTCTGGCACTCCCAGCCTTTAATGCCACCTATTCCACCGCTGTAGGGTCCTGCCACCCAGCACCTCCTATGAGAGTGCAACCTCTCTTCACCCAAAATGTTGCCTGTCTGACTAAACCCTTCAAAAACGATGGCTCAGACCTACCTGTAGGGGATGCTACCTTTGCTGTCTGTGATTTAACAATATCTCCACAGCTCTCTGCCCCGACAATAACACTGTTTTCCTATGCGGGAATAATGAGGCCTATACGTTTTTGCCCGCAGATTGGACTGGGACCTGTGTGCAGGCAACCCTCCTCCCTGACATTAACACCATTCCAGGGGCTGAGCCGGTCCCAGTCCCCAGCTTTGACTTAATGGCCGGAAGAACGAAGAGAGCCATTCAGTTCATCCCACTCCAAGTAGGAATTGGGCTGACTGCCTCTGTAGACACTGGATCAGCTGGTCTGGGTGTTTCATTGTATAAATACAACAAGCTGTCCCAGCTGTTAATTAATGATGTGCAATTGCTTTCAAACACTATCAATGACCTCCAAGACCAGCTCAGTTCCTTAACAGAAGTAATTCTCCAAAACTGGAGGGGACTAGACCTCCTTACGGCCGAAAAGAGAGGAATCTGCCTAGCCCTACAAGGGCAATGCTGTTTTTACACTAAAAAGTCAGGCATTGTAAAAGGAAAAATTAAAAAACTACAAGAAGATCTTGAAAAAAGGAGGCAGGAATTAATAGAATCACCATTTTGGAATGGGTTTGATGGACTGCTCCCCTATATGCTTCCCTTGCTGGGACCTCTCGCTACCCTCTTGCTCCTTGTCACAATAGGACCCTGTGTTGTCAACTGGTTACTGGCCTTCATCAGGTAACATGTAAGTGCGGTCAGGTCCTGATGCTCCAGAGACAGTACCAACATCTCCTTGAGGTTGATCCACAATTTTAGGCTTAAAATTGAGACAAAAAGAAAAGGGGGATGGGGTATGAGGGGCCACCCAGGAAAGAGAAAAACAACTGTAAAAGGAAAACAACTATAACTATTCCCACCCTTGAACTGAAGCCAGGTGCAGACAGTTCTCGGAGGGCAGGTGAACTGTTCTGAGAAATAAGGGCAGGGTGGACTGCTCCAAGAAAAGCCACAAACAACCAGCTGCTGAACTATCTTCGTGCTATTCTTGCTGACCAATCAATGTAAAGAGCAAATATGGTCTGATTTTTAGGTATTAAAAACTCTGTGCTTTGCATGTTCGGGGTCTTCTCCTGCTCTTGGAGCGGTAACCCCATCGCGATCGGAATAAAACCTCTTGCTTTTGTATCGAGTCGTGGTCTGTGAGTGTTTCTGGAAAGGGCACAATCCTGAGCGGTGAGACTCCAGGTCTTGCAAGTGTGGTGCACAGGCAGCATAAATGTGGAGGTGTAAGCTGAGTGTAAAGATGGCTGAAGCTTTGGAGAAAGGACATAGAACGGCTCATGACACCAGAAGTTGCTCTGAATCTCAAGACAAATGCTGAGATTCCCTTACAAGGCACAAACCACTTCTAACTACACAACTCTAACCAGACTATTCTAAGACCATGAAGGAAAAAAAATAAAACCAAACAGGAACATAGGAGTTTTTCCAGACAAAAGCAAAGTCAGAGTGCCATTTGTGCAGTGTCCCGCCGGAGGCAAAGTGCTGTCATTGAAGTGGCTGCTATTGAATGCACACCTTTCTACACTTGTTCTGGAAATGAGAACTCTTGTCCTTGTATGATAAGCAATTTTTCCACTGTGCAGTCTCCCAGCATAAAGAGCAATCTTTAAGTGCTTATAATTTCTCCAAGCATAAACATGAAGCATGGTTTAAAAAAAAAGTGTCCTAGTCAAATTTCCAGCCAAAGCAAATCGACCTTGCTTCTTATTATGATCATATCAGAGGTGAATGATTCGTTACAAATGAAACTTACACTGTTTGGAGTTGGGAAGCTTTTTAAAGGATTTAATATTTCAGTTGTGAAAGGATTGCCCCTGTGTTTGTGGCAACAATATTTGTTCCTAAACTTTGACAGCAATCAACTAAGTTGTCGAGAAATAACTAGACAGGGCTGAAGGGAGGCTCTGTTGGTACAGTCTTGCCATGCAAGCATGAATATCTGGATTCAGTCCCCAGCATTAAATGGAAAAAAAGTGCACTGCTGGCATGTCCCAGTGCTGAGGGTGGTGCCAAGACAGGAGGATCTTGGGACTTTCTCTTGGACAGCCAAATTGGTGAGCTTTAGGTTCATTGAGAGACCCTGTCTTAAAAACTGCTTGAGAGTGAGTGAGGAAGACACCTGACATTGACCTTTGGACTCTGCATGTGTACATGCACCCATGCTCATCTGACACTCACACACCAAAAAAAAAAAAAAAAAATGGAATTTGTGTACAGGAAGGAACTCTGTGCATATTTCTATTCTAAAATGTCATGAGATTTCAAGAAGCATGAGTAGGTTTGAGAGTTGAGCATTATGCTAAAAGGGACCTTACCGTTGAAGATATGTTCAGAATATTCAGCCTGTTAAGCACAGGCCAACAGAAAGGAAGTGAGGCATAAGCTTTAGAATATATATATTTAACCTGTGTAATTTCAGGTTTTTATATAGCATAGCTGACAGAGGGTGTAAAATGTCTAGCTAGACCTCCTTAAATTCTTGTGAAAGCTTTGTTCACCTGCTGTTTATATGACATCACTCTAAGTGAAATTGCTTTGTAAAAATTATTTTTGACATTAGTTGTGTGTTCTATGATCCAGTACACAAATGACAATCCTATAATAGCTGTCACAGGTCCCCAGACCTCAGCAAACTGACATAGAAATGGTAGTATCATTCAGGCCATGAAACTTACCACATCTGCCAAATGAAAACAAAGACCTAATCCATCAAAGTTCGAAGTTCTGGGAAGGCTCTGAATTAGCTAACCTTGCTTTTTTGGCTTCTGTAGTTCTGCGTCTGGCTAACTTTTCTTGCTAACTGAGGTTTGTTAACCTAGGATGTGTTTGTCCTTTTTTAAAAATTTTTTTATATTAATCACAGATCATATACTTTGTATCCCAGCCATAACTCCCTCCTTCGTTCCCTCCCAATCCCCCATCCCTCCCGCATTTGTTCTTAAAAGCTCCCCCTGAGAAAGGCTCAGTGCTACACTGGGATCTTGGATACACAGTAGAGTTCCCTTTCAGCTAATAAAGACTTAGATTGGCTTAAACCCATGTCAGAGTGGTATACCCCCAGAACATTAGCCACACACAACATGAATAGGATTCCTACCATTTTCTTCAGAAATAATTTCTCTGCTAATAATCTTATCCAAAACCAGCAGCTGCTTCTTATGTGCCCTATATGGCACCGTCCAGCCTGGGTTTTCTGGTGGAGGAAGGACACAGGCAGGGCAGACAACACAAGGTTTAACCTTATTGGAAATCTCCAGACAGTAATAAATGAGGTGTCCCAAGCAGAAATCCCCCTGCCTCAGCAGCAGGCTACATAGTTAACTTTACTCCCCAAACTGAGTGGCCACAGGGGAAAAGGATTAGGGACCAATACATGGGGCTTACTTTTTTTTTCTTCATTGTTTGTAGGCTGTAAGACAGCCAAGCCTAAGATACATGTTCTGACTTCCTTTACCATTTCCTCTCCCACATTGGATAAGTAGGTTCAGCTAAGGCCTGTTATATTTTTCCCAGATTAGCGATAGTATACCTGAAAATTGTAACTGGTGGTTCACTTTTAAACATCAGTGCATTCCTCCAGGAGGAAATGCCATCAATCAACTGCAACTCTCCTATTGCATAGAGCCTAATAAAGGACAGGCCCTAGAAAAAGAGATTGAGGATTACAGCTGCCTGTAATTCTGGGGATCCAGCACCCACAGGTTTTGCAGGCACCCATACCTACCCACAGACAGACACACACACATACATACAGTCGTAATCTTACAAACCAGTACCTAAATGCAGTGTGCTTACTTTCAATATTTTGACATTATTTCAATCCTTTGGGTTTCTCTTCTTTATTCTACACTAGGCGAAAAGACTGATTTGATTCACAACAAAGATTGGGACTTTTAGTTTCCAAGCAGTCACATAGCCTGCAGGGTCATTGTATTTTATATGCTGGCTAACAAACAAGGTCACTGTCAACTTACTGAACACCTCTGTCAGGAAACCATTTTGGAGCTAATGACCTTAAACAGGAAACCCCCATTAGGATGCTAATCAAAGTCCAATGTATATACAAGATACTCCACTTTCATGACAGCTGATGTGTGAAAATATTGTGAGGCTGGGTAGCCAGTAGGAAACACCTGAAACTTGGGGACATAGATTCTGACAGGCAGCAGAGAGTTTACTTCTAACTTCACAGGTCTGATGTCAGAATCTTAGCTACGTCCCCTATTTGCTAATAGATCTTTCTTCATTCTCCTCATACCAACCTTTATGTGTATTTGTTTTTAAAAAAACAGTACAAATTTGGGAAGTTTATCCTAGTTTTTTTAAGTTTTTTATTTTTATGTACATTTGTGTTTTCGCTGTATATGTCTGTATGTGGGTGTTGGATCCCCTGGAACAGGAGTTACAGGCAGTTGTGAGCTGCCACATGGGTGCTTTGGGCCTTTTGGAAGAACAGCCACTGCTCTTCACTGTTGAGCCACTTTGGGACTCTTAAAGTACTGTGGTGGTTTGAGTAGGACTCAAGCGTTTGAATGCTTGGCCCATAGGGAGTGGCACTGTTAGGAGGTGTGGCCTTGTGGCAGGTGTGACTTTGCTGGAGGAAGTGTGTATCAATCCTCTGCCTGCTGCCTGCAGATCAGACTTAGAACTCCTGCTCCGGGCACAGGGGTCTTTTACTAGACAGGTTCTCCAACCAAGGACCATGTATGGAGATGTCCTAGAACCCCTGCTCAGATGTGGCCCATGGTAGCTCGGTGTCCAACTGAAGACCCTAGTAAGGGGAACAGGGACTGTTTCAGTCATGAACTCGAAGGCTGGCTCTTTGACCCTCCCCCATACGCGCCAGGGAGTAACAGCCTGGCTAGATCCCAGGGGAGGACATTGCAGCCAGCCCTGAGGAGACGAGATGAACTGGGGTCGGATGGAAGGGGAGGAGGTCCTCCCCCATTGGTGGACTTGGAGGGGGCGGGGAGGAGATGAGGGAGGGATGGGGAGAATGGGAGGGCATGAGGGAGGGGGCTACGCCTGGGATGCAAAGTACCTAACCTGTGATTAATATAAAAGTAAATAAATTACATTAAAAAAGAATAACTCCTGCTCCCTTCCAGCACCGCGCCTGCCTGCATACTGCCATTCTTCCCCCCGTGACAGTGGATTAAACCTCTGGAACTCTAAACCAGCCCCAGTTAAAAGTTTTCCTTTATAAAAATTGCCGTGCTCATGGTGTCTCTTCACAGAAATGGAAAACCTAAGATAACTACCCTTTGAAAACATTTTCTATTAGATTATAGTTTTAAGTATGTTTTCTTTTTTTTTCTACTGAAAAAGGTCTTCAGACTTAGCACCATGTGGATCCAAGTGTGAGAACACACCAGAACCTCTTGTGACCTAGCTTCCAATAGTGGTCATTATTCTTCAAGAGTGGAACAGGCCAAACTACAAAGGCAACATCCTCTTTATTGATGACATCTTAATTTAAAAAATTAAAAACGACACAGAATTTCTTAATAATTCATCTCTGGTTGGAGACATACAGGGCTAGCCTCCTTCTAGTCAGCATTGCAGATGGCAATGCATTTTAAAACCAAGGCCAATTTTAAAACACAGCAAGCCATATCTTTAACTTGTAAAAAGCGACAGGCTGGTAAGTACATTTTTAACAACAGTTGTATGGTGTGGAAACAGCTTTCAGCAGACAACGCCCTGGTTCTGGTTTTCATGGAGAAACAAGATAAATGGAACAGACTTGAGCTGCAGCCAGGGACATTTAGATTAGACACCAGGAATGACTGTGTATCAGCAAGACATTAGACAGCCTGGGGATTTTGAGAACAAGAATGTATGCAAAGAGCTTTGGTCCTATCAGTCTTGGATGTGGAAAGAATCATTCGTATTATACATGCTTTGAAATCTGAGGTTCTGTCTGCCTACTCTTTGGGTATGAAGAGCTTAGCTGTTCTCAGAATCCAGAGCAAGGCAGAGAGGCTAGTGTAGACTAGAACAAAGAAGCTGACTGCTCCACCTTCAAGAACCTGTCCTACTGTAAAGGGCAGTTGGTAACTTATCGGGACCAATAGAAAGGCTTGGGACATAAGGATCATTAAAGTCCAGTGCCTTCTCTCTGTCAGTTGGTAAGCATCTGCAGGCTCTCAAGTCCCATGGTGAGTAAGATACTTTGTAGACCAAATATTAGAAGATATTGTTCGTTAGTGAGCAGACTTATATAAGTAAAATAATTAGAAAAGTACAAGAGAACACAGGCATGAATTCTCTGTTGAAGTAAAGGAGCAGTAAAAATGCTGTGTGTATTTCAAAAGAGGGATTTGAACTGGAGGGTTTAGAGGCTCTTGCTGATGTTGGCTATATGTGGTGAAACCCCAAGGTGGGAGGTTTATGACTATCCGAGGAATGTATCGCATGGAGAAGCTGATTTCAGTGCAGATGTGTGAGCAAGCAGGGAGGTGATAAAGTGAATAACTTAGTGGTATGTGGCCTCAGAGTTCTTTGAAACTCAGCCAGGGATATCTGGATTTAAGGATGAAGGGAAAAGGAGCCATGTGTGCTTTAGGGTAGGGTGGGGTATACTGAAAATCCTGTTATAGATTTGTTTGGCAGCAGTCCCCAAAAGGAAGTTCAGGTATTTCATAAGGATTTGGTATATAATAAAAGATCAGCCTGTCCTTCCAGCTTTTATGTATCAAAATGTGATTAAACTGGTGTTTGTAAATTGCTACTCAAATATTTTATAGAACACTTAAGAGAAGATGGCTAGGTGAAATAAGCCTGTCCTTATCAGACAGATGTGCTGACCTTGACCCATCATCAGACAGCCATACTGACCTTGATCTTCACATTTAAACCCTTTCCTCAGTTTTGATCCTTTTTGGTGTTTTCACCACAAGAGGAACAGCTGCAATAAGAAATGTCAGCACCTTGGCCTTCTTAGCTCTGTTATCCTTCGTGGCTTTGTTTCAAGTACCCAACATAGTGCTTGTAACAGGGACATAAACCATTGAGGAGGGACTTGGATGGAGCACAGGGTCCTGTCTCCATGTGCCAGGGCGGCTGGTCCAGCAGAACTCAGAGCTCTGTCCTATCTTCTCTAGGCTACTGGGTCCTTCAGTTTCGCTTTAAAAGGGGGATTATGCTGGATAAATGTAAAATAAATTAATATAAAAGGATCTTTATTTATACATAAACTAGAGGCTAGCCTGACATTCAGGGTAATTTAGATCCTCTGTGGCAGCCAAGTGGGAAAATTTTAGTTGCCCAAAGATAAAACGAAGTCTCTTGGGACTTAGCCAATTCTTCAAGTTGAGCCACTTGGACCAATCACAGCTCTTGCACTGGAGAAGGGGGACTGCACAGTGCTCTGTAGTGCTTAGATTTGCTGTGACAGGTGCCTATGAAACACTGGTGGATTTGAAGAAGTCAGTTCCTGGAGTACAAACTGCTCATCAGACACTTAAATCAGTAGTTTCAACCCCAAAGTAAGTCATGAAGACATTTATCCACACTTGCAGATTCAAAGGTGGAACAGCCTTAGTCCCCTCCTCAAAGGAGTTCTCCTTATGCGCACAGTATGGCTGTGGTCAGGAGCATGGCGTGTCTCGTAGTTAAGATGAACTAGAAGTCTTTCTTCATGTTCTGCCTGTGTCATCTCAGATTATATGATCAACCTTGACCTAACCTCAGCGGACTTGAACAAAGCAGATTTTGCCCTACGGAAGCCAGTAGAGTCAACTGTTCCCAAACTATGAGAAATAGAAGCAAGTTTCTGAAATGTTGGGTTTTGAGTACTAGTGAATGGTTTTCAGGTAGCAGACATTGCTTATGGCACTGATCTCACATCTGTGCTTGGGAGAAAAGAAAGTGAATCAAGCATGCTTCCTCAAGATATATAGGTATTGGTGACAATATAAAATGGACAAATCATGAGCTCTCTGCCTGGGAATGCAGATGATTGAAAGTTCAAGAAATATAGTTGGAGTTCAGTTCTTAGGACACACATGGCAGCTCAGTACATCTGTAACTCCAATTCCAGGGCATCCAAACCCTCTTCTGGTTCCCAAGGTACCTGGCATGTATGCAGTACACATATATGTACTCAAAAACACTCATACACATAAAATAGAATAAATAAACTCTTCTTTTATTTTATTTTTTTAAAAAGGATGTCTGTGGATAGATCTCTAGAGACTTGAAATAAAGTGTGGTCAACATTTTACAAAGTATTTCCCCTTGGTTTGTGGTATTCTGATATACCCATTGAAATGCAAATGAAACCAATTTCTCAAATCCCGTGAGTTTGAACTATAGAAAATCTCCCTCATTTTCTCCTGCCAGGGCACTTTTTTCATGTTAATGCCAGCTTATTCCTGGCTCTTTTCTTTAATACTTGGGCCTTCTGTGGAAAGCCTTCTCCTAGAGCATTCACTTTGCATGTAAACAAGGAGCTTGGCTGAGGCCCTGAATTTCTCAACGAAGAAAATGAAACCTTGCCTCTAGAGTTATTAGGTGTCTCATGTTGACCTTGTTCTTCTAACTGTGACTCTGACTCACATGGATCAGCCTATTTCTACTCCAAAGCGTTAGAATGTTAATTCTATATTCCATGTCTGTAAGGTGTTTTAAAATTTAGCATTCTATTGTTTGGATTTAAGCCCTCCAAAGAAGTCCACTCACTTCCCCTGTCAAATTCAGGTTACAGAGAGTCACAGGCATGATGAGTGGACACCAGTCTGAAAAGGGCCTGGAACACAGTTAAAATCAGGAGATGCCCCAACTGGCAGTGTTGAGCTCAAAGGCCACCCGTGCCGCTTCAGCCTGTGAGCATCCTCTTTCCTTTGCAGAAGGAAATTACATGGTGATGCTGTCTAGGAGTTCTCATCCACTGACTGCTTTCCTAACATGGACGATTTCTCTGGTACTAACCACGCTAAAGCTTCTGCAGCAGCCCTAGCAAGCCAGAGACCCAGGCAGAGTCAGGATTCAAACGATCTCGTCAGTCCTGAGAGTTCAGCAGCATGTGGTAGATCAGACATCTCAAGGTCCTGGTTCCCTGCTTCGACATCTCTGCCTGACACCCTTTTGTAGAGAGGTCAATGACACTGGGGCCATGAGGTCAGGTCCTCTTGGTATAGTTAAGATTTCCATAGACTCTTCATTCACTCTTCTGCTAATTGTTATAAATCACACCTTTCTCAGAAACACTATTTCATTTCTTTCAGTGCATCACACATGCACACACGCCTAGGAATAGTGTCTCACCACATAGCCAAGACTGGTCTTAACTTTCAACCCTGTCTTGATGCAAGGCACAGATGAGCGCCACCTTGTACAGCTTCACAGTTTTCACAAGAGTACTCCATTCATTATTTGTTTTTGTTTTGTTTTTCTTCTTTCCGGGTCTGTAGTTCAAAGCCATAGCTCATCTGCATCTTCATTCCTTTTACTGCCCCTTCCTTCTACATCCTCTTCTGCCTTCCTTTATTTCCTTTGTATGCTTTTGCTTTATTTATTTATTCATTTATTTTATAGTGTGAACCTTTTTTTTTTTTGATGCTGTCAAGTGTCCCAAGAACACCAATTAGGGATTCAACTTCTTTTTCTTTTTTTTTCTTTCTTTCTTTTTCTTTTTCTTTTTATCCTCCTTCTTCCCCTTCACCTTTTTTGATGTTGTACTTATTTTTAATAAAAGAGAGAATTACATTGACAAGGGTACAGAAAAAGGCAAGCCTTGTATGCACACTTGTCCCTAAACTTACAGAGATTCTTAAGGAAATTACAGACTGAACCATCATACAACACAGTGCCTTTTCTTCTCGGCATATGCCCCAAAGAAGTCAATATAACCTTCAACAGGGACATCTGCAGTCTCATGTCCATGACTGCATTGCTCCCAATATAGTAATAGCTTACGAGTCCACTGATAAATAAATAGATGTCCTTAGACCCTCTTAAATTCTTTCTCAGCCTCCCAAGTGTGGGGACAGTGAGCATGAACCACTATACTTAACTTTACAAGATTCTAAACATAAAACCATATTAGCAGACTATACATTTTCTTCAGTTTTATGATTCTAACCCTATTGCAACTTAATGAATTGGATGAGATGATGGAACACCTTTAAATGGCAAAATCATTCTTGTACCCCTCACATAAATCTATATAGACTTTGGCTCAGAAATAGAGGCCTTCCATAGCATGTAAGGGGCACTGGGTTTAGTCCTAGGGATTCAGCCCAGCTATCTTATAATGTTATTTTTTTTCTTCCTTTTCTTATTATTGAAAATAAATTCTTCTCTCATTCAATACATCTCAACCACAATTTCCCCACCCTCCACTCCTTCCAGCTCCCCCCACCTACCTTCTTCCCCAAATCCATTCTCCCTCCATCTCCATTCAGAAAAGAGCAGGCCTCTAAGGGATAACAACCAAACATGACAAAACAAACAAACAAATACAATAAAACAAGGTAAAAGCTCTCATACCTAAGTTGGACAAGACAACCCCACAGAAGGAAAAGAGTCCCAAGAGCAGGCCAAAGATTCAAAGACACACACACTCTCACAATTGGGAGTCCACAAAACACCAACCTAACAGCCATAACAAATAAGTGGAGGACCTGGTGCAGGACTCCTGCAGGCCCTATGTCTGCTGCTTCAGTCATGGTGAGCCCATATGTGCCCTCCATAGTTGATTCAGTGAGCTATGTTAATCTGGTGTCCTCCATCCCCTCTGATGCCTACAGTTTTTCTGCTCTGAGGGGAAGGACCCAGTGTAGAGAACCAACATCTAAAGGCAAGACCTAGAAGATAAAGGAACACCTCCATGCTCTGGCTCTCAGAGAAGAGCTTATTGCTCAGTGGGCCTGGGTACTTGGCCACAAAGGCACTAAGGGATTATAGACAAGGATTCTGAAAATTATTTATTAACTTTTTACGTTCTTCTAAGTGGAACACAAGATTTATATTACTGTTTCATTTAGAAAGGTGTGCATCATTTTATACTATTTTATGAGATAAACACATAAACACAGTTCTCACCTCACAGGACATATGGAATGGCATAACCTGGAGCTGAATGTGAGTGTCATTCCCGAGAACAGAAATTTGGACTATACTAATACTATGGTCCAAAATGTTACCAGTTTTGTGCAGTTTTTATAGTAATAAAGAAAATCACAAACCGAAGTACTTTAAAAAATACATTGATGGAAATATTAGGAAGGCTGGTGTCTTAGTTACTGTTCTATAGCTTTGAAGAGACACCATGATCAAGGCAATCATTTTAAAAGGAAGCATTTAGTTGGGAGGCTTGATTACAGTGTCAGAGAGTTAGTCCATTGTCATCATTGCAGGGAGCATGGCAGGAGAAAAGGCAGAAAAGGAGAACGCTAGAGAAATCGCTACATGATTCTAAGGTGACACGGGGTTGGGGTGGGCACCTGGGCTTGGTGTGAGCTGTTGAAACCTCAAAGCCCATCCCCACTGGCACACCTCCTAACAAGGCCACCCCTCATAATCCTTCTTAAAGAGTTCACCAACTGGGAACTAAGCAAATATAAGAGCCTATGGAAGGTGGGCATTTTCATTCAAAGCACTACATTGGTTTATGGGAAAGTGACAAGATCTTTGCTGTAGACCTAGGATGCTACCTGATGAGATGACATTTGTAGTTTTAGGATTAGTGGAAACTCGGGTCTTTTTGTACATTCCAGTAGTCACAAGATTGCTAGGTCACATTAATCCCACCGGGTGGGAATAAGACCACTACCACAATTTTTTGCCAATTTTGAAGCAAGCTTGATTTCATTGGGGTGAATCAAGAATTGGTCAGCAGGAGCAACTGCCTCCTAAGTCCTGTTAAAGAGAGCAGCCGGAGGTCATTTTTAGGCCCCTTTAAAAAGCAAAATGACAAGTAGTTGCAAAGCATGTTTACAGAAGAGAGAAAATGGAACAATAAGGAAATACAGAAAAATCTCAACAAACAAAACAAAACAAAACAACCAGCATGCGGTCACCATGGGATTATACTAAAGCTAGGGAGAATATTCAACGGTGTGAATGCCAAGACTCAACTATGAAGTTCTTGCAATCATCTTTCTCCTTGTAACTAATGATGGCAATTTTGCACTTCAATTAACTCTTGGTATTCCTTGCTACTTTTTCAGTTAGGCAGTGTTGCTTTGTTCTTGGCAATAACTTCCAAAACTTTATCATTTATTTATTTGTTTATTTTGAGACAAGGTCTTGTTATGTAGCCTAGGCTAGCCATTCAAGGTGTTTCTGTTTCAGGATCTTTATACTGATTACACTAAAGGTGTGCCCTGTGTGTGTGTGTTGCTCACCTGTGAATGTGCAGATGAATGCACTCATGCATGTACATGTGGAAGCCAGAGGAGGATGTTGGGTGTTGTGTTGGTTAGTTTGGTCAACTGGACACAAACTAGAGTCTCTGGGGGAAGAAGGAACCTCAGCTGAGGAATTGCTTTCATCAGGTTAGTCTATAGGACGTTTGCTTGATTAATGATTGATACAGGAGGTCACAGCCCACTCTGGTCAGGTAGTCTTCACTTGTATCAAAAAAGCCAGGCTGAGCAAGCCATGGGGAGCAAGCCAATAAGGCTCCACAGTCTCTGCTTCAGTTCTGCCCTTCAAGCTCTGGCCTTAGCTTCCAGTGGTGGACTGAAAGCTGTCCGTGAAACAGAAGCCCACCCCCCTCAAGCTGCTTTTTCAGTCATGCATATTACAGCACAGAAAGTGAACCTGGACAGTATCTTTCCCAGTTGCTTTTCACTCACGCTGAACCTGAAACTCACCTTTGCAGCTCAACTAGCTCATTGAGCTCCTCAGGATCCATATGCCTGCTCCCAGGGCTGAGGTCACAGGGATGTGCAAACCGGTCTGCTTTTTATGTGTAAGTGCTGGGATTCCAGTTCAGCTCCTCTCACTAAGGGCTTTGCTCACAGAGCTGTGTCCCCAGTCCCTCTATTATGATTTTAACGTTGATGTTGAGACATGATGTCACAAACACTAAGGTTTAGAAAAGGTCTGCCTCCTTTCTTATATTTATTTAGACTGTGAAGATCAAGTCTGATATGGACCCTCTTTGTAAGGCTCCATCCACCTTCCTGCATGGAGGTGTACCAGCTGTGGCGCCTGTGCTAGGAACTGTGTTTGCATACTTGCTTAGTGTATCGTATACCTGACATGCTAACAGCTGGCTGGGGAAGGGGGTGGCTGTTACACACCTATGTCATTGTCTAACTCCTGTGCTGTAAATACAGCCCTTTCAATTCCAACCTACTCACCTGACAGTGTTGGACACTGTTGATGGGCACAGCTGGTTCTAGGGAGCAGATCCTAGCCAGCCAAGAGACTGTCAAACCCCACATTCACGAGCATTTACATACTGAAGAGCCATGTTCTTGTTGGGTGTCAGGGAAAGTATTTACTGTGCTTCTGGTAAGATAGAAAGAGACCCAAAGCAGTGAGTAATAGTGAGTCATAAACTCTACTGGGTGATCTCAGCAACCTGAAGGGTGCTGGAGCCTTACAAAGGGCAGAGGAGAAGGTCTGCCAGGCAAGAAGGCTGTGGAGGTCTACGAAGGCTTGCTATATTGGTGGAAATATAGTCTCAGTCGTAGAGGCTGCCTAGTAAGCATGTTGTACCATTACAGAATATTCTATGTCTCACAAGGGCTTCTTTCGATCCTCTCTATAATCTTGGAGGGAAGCAGACTAGAACAGGCATTACTTTTCTTTTCTTTACTTTATAAGAAAATGATTTTAATATAAAGGAAGACAAAACCCTTCATGGACTTTGTTGAATTCAGACCCAAAAGGCTTTTTGCCTTACCCCTTTCCTGTCACCAGCATGAGTGTCCTTCCATGAGGTGTGTCAGATTCAGGAAACACTGACCCAGAATTTGGTCCCTGGGCATTTGAGAAAACATAAATGGAAAACATTAATGGAACCATCTCCCAATCTTTTGCTATGAAGCACTAATGAAAAAATTCTCATCTAAGGTGGGTTGCAAGACTGTCCTTAGAGAGATATTCCTCCAATATCTACAACAACGAATAAAGAAATGTTCCCAGCTTCGAAGATAGGACCAAATTTCCATACCTATGCAAAACTTTCTCTGCCCACAACAAACCCAAACATGCAAAATAAGTCCCTATGCCCAAATCTCGTAGGAAGAACACCAACAATATGAAAGATTAGTGTCTTTCTCTTCAAATCTTACTCATGCTGTAGAAATGCTTGCCAATGAGAATTACCTAGATGAACCCAGAGCATGGAATTTAAAAGAATAATCATAAACTTCATCAAAGAATCAAAGAAGGTTAAAGAAGCCACAAAGAAACAGCTCAGTGAAATCAAAGAGAGGAGCTTAAGGAGAATAAACACTTGAGTGATACCCAAGAAAATACAAACAGAAGGCAGATGCAAGTATTTCTACTTCTTATTTTAAAAATTGCAAAAGAACATAACATTCACTCATTCTTTTATGTGTTTAAAGTACACCTGGCACGAAAAATAAGGTATAACTCAGTTATAGGTTACAAGAGATCAAATCTATTAGTGAAACACACAGTTTAGTGGACTATTCTTAAAAAATGAACATATGCATTAATTTTTGTTTTATGTACATGGGTGTTTTGCTTGCATGTATGTCTCTGTACCCCATGTATGCCTGGGATCCTTGGAAGACATTGGATCCCTTGGAACTGGAGTTACAGATGGCTGTGAGCCACCAAGTACGGCTGGAAAGCAAACCACAGTCTTCTGGAAGAGCAGCCAGTGCTCCTAACAGCTAAGCCATCTCTGCATCCCCCTGGTCAGTGGACTGTTAATGCTTTCACACTGATGCCAGCACATATGTATCAATATGTAAGGGTTAGTTTGCCTCTGACTGTGAACATGACCCTGTGACGAGAAGACTTGTGGAAGTAGTATGAAGCCAGAGAGAAAAAAGGAACTCTTACTGGAGCACACAGGAAATTTGCTGGCTCAGGATCATTAATCAACACATGAGTCTAATAGCTTGAATGTAACTACGGGTTTGTGAATCTGTACTGAGAAAGCCCAGTGCAAGGCCTTCTGTCGTGTCTCTGGCTCTTGTGATTCCATTCTGCTGACATTATGGTTCACAAGTGCAGTGCTCTCTTAACGTTTTAATCCTTTGACTGTGGAACGCTTAAGTTCTAATATTCCAAAGTTCTGCCAAGTCCCACAAGACTGAGAATCACCAACCCGGTAGTGGACAAAGGCAGTAATAGCAATAGAACTAATTACTGATTATACACCCTGGACTCCAAGGACTGGAGTCTTTCCTGTTGCTAAGAGGTTTATTGGGCTTGAGGTTTGGAGGCTGGAAGAGCATCACATGCTGGGATGGCTGTGAAGGGCAGTCTTGCTATATAACACCCACTCATATAGTGCCAGACAGCACTGTAGTCACTGATGTCTCTCAACCTCATTATGTCATATTGACCCTACCTACCATTAACACATATATTAGGATCCATATGGTAATATGAGTTTCAACTATATTCAGACTATAATGTGGGGATGGGAGTGGGATCAACCTCCATCACAGCAAGGTTGCTCTACGTGGATCTTTGCTCATTTTAATTTTCATTTTGATGAAATAAAAGAACAGTTCTGAACCAAAAAACCAAGCAAAACACCTTGAAAATCATAAGCCTGTGATTAGAGGGCTGCCTGTGTTTTTCTAAGATCCCTTGGTATTTTGCAGACTTCCCAAATCACTCTATGCTGAAAATTCTCAAACACCCCAAAGCCAAGACAATAGGACTACCAGCCTGCCTCATATGCATAATGTTTGCATTTGGTGTCACTTTCCTTTTTTACGGGTAATTTTGTTTCGATGCTGTGCTAACACACGGGAGGAACAGGTTCTAGGAAGAAAGGTTCATTTCAATCCTGGTCTCAGAGGTTTCAGTCACTGACTGGCGGGTCTCGATGCCTGTCCACTGTGGCAAAGTAGGAGCCTCAAGGAGGAAGGATGTGTCAGAGGAAAGCCATCAACCTCAGACAGGGAATGAGTAATATGCATCAAAGAAATGTCCCCAGTGACTTTCCTTGCCAAAGTGACTTATGGAGGCTGGGCAATCTTCTGAAAGTCTATTTGCATTTTAAATCCATCAATGGATTGAGCCGTTGATAAAGGCGGGGTTTTCATTCATGATTCGATCACTTCCCCAAAGAATCAACTCATGCTGGCAATGGTGGGGTACACTGTTAAGCCCAACACCCAGAGGCACAGGTAGGCAGATCTTTGAGAGTTTGAGCTTACTCTGGTCTACATACAAGTTCCAGTACAGCCAGGGCTACACAGTGAGAGCCTTTAAATGACCCCTCTCCCACACTTCCAGTCACATTCTCTGTCACCAATCCTAAAAGTGATTAGTTAATGGTTAGTGTTGCCTGGGAGAGAAGAATGAAGTCGTGAAGAGAGAGATAAAAGAGTGACCAGAAAGTAAGGGCAACAAAATGCGGGTTGTCTCTTTTCCTAGCATCAACTCCACCCCAACTCCCTTTCCCCCTGTGCATTGGTGGGGGAAGGGGATAGCGAGCAATCTTTAAAGACCAGCTCAATGAGAACATCACCAAGTCTTCCTTAATGACTTCAGCAAGGTTGAGAGCTTCTTTCCCCCATTACAGGTGCCTTGTTCAGGACAAAACTATAGAATTCATTGAGTTCCTCCAATGACTTGCTTTCCATCACTTCGGTCACTAAGCCACTGTAAGTATTTGGGAATAGACAGTTTTTCTTCATCTGTGTATTCCCAGATCCAAGCATGAGGTGACCAACATCAGTGCTGATTGAATGAATACTCTTGAAATCAACTATACATCTAAAGTTATTTTTGCATAATCCTTTCACCCAGAGAAGGCTTACCTACTAGTCTATTGGGAATTTTTCTCCTAATCACAGACATACACAAGGTTTTGATTAGTTGATATGACACCCACTCATAAATTCCATAACTGATGTCTAGAAATGCTTGCATGTAGGGTGTCTCTTCAGAGCAATAGGACAGTGACTAAGATAGTAAGACAATGTGAATCACAGTCAGAAGAAAAGAATATCGACAGAAGCAGATCCACCGATAGCCAGGCATAAAACTGGTAGTCAGGAAAGTTTTTAATTATTATAAAATATGTACAAGAATTGAGTAAGTAAGGTGGACAGCATGAGAGAGGCACTTGTCAAAACTGCAAAAGCCATCATAAGTAAGGGACATCTGAGGAGCTACAGACTGTGGGATCCACAGAGATGTGGTGACTAAACTTATGGTGTCCTGGATGGAATGCTGAAACACAGAAAAGGACAGCAAGTGAAAACTGAGGAATTTTGAAAAACAAAACAAGCCCCAGAACTGTGGCATGTCACCTCTGAACAAAGTGGTACCTGAAATACCATGACCCTGAAATGCCTCTTTCCACTGCTGAGGATCTGACCAAGCTGAAGGAACTATGGCAACAGACTGATTGCAGAATCCAACTAGTTACTGCTTCCTGGCTGGCTGGCAACTCTGTAAGCTGGCAATATTGTAGGAAAAAAAAATCACTTCCTGCACATATGCTAATCCTTGGACTGCTGCTGATACAAAGAAAAGGCAGGCCAGCAGACTGATGATGCTGCAGCTTCTGAGGACAGCCCTCCATGACCTCAGCAGATCTGTAAAAACAGTGTGGTCCATCCCCCACTGCCAGGCCTTCTGGAGGGTTTCCTGCCCACTGTGTGCTCTCTGCTGATAAGTTTCTATGTGCCTTTGTTGTATATGCTGTCCTTTCTTTATTCTTTTTATTCTGCACTGTTAATTGTGACAAACCTACTCCCAAATGAAAGACTTTAGCAAGAGAAGCTAGCATTGGCATGTGGAAACTGTACTATGTTTGCAAATGATGCTTGGAGAATGTAGTTCTAAAGCATCTGAGTGGCAATGTCAAATCATCTCGAGAAGGGAGGTAAAAGAAAATGAAGCAGAAGAAATATTTGGGACAAAATAATAGCCAAAGAATTTTCAAAATATTGGAAGATAGTAAAGCTCACAGTTAGTAAATTCCATGACTACTAACAGGGTTGATGGGAAAAAGACACAAATAGACACATCAGAGTCCACCTCCTGCAAGCCAAAGGTAAGGTAAAACCATGGAAGTATTTCAATACAAGTATGTATTGCTTTAAGAACAGGACAGAACGCACTAGACCAATGGTCCTCAACCTTCCTAATGCTGCATCCCCTTAATGCAGTTCCTCATGTTGTGGTGGGCCCCAACCATAAAATTATTTTTGTTGTGACTTCATAACTGTAACTTTGCTACTGCTATGAATTGTAATGTAATGGTCTTAGGTGAGCCCTGTGAAAGGGTCATTTGACCCCCTAAAGGGGTCGTGACTCAGAGGCTGAAAACCATTGCACCAGACCAAAGTCTTTATGAAGTATAATGAAGAAGTCACATTAATTAGACACATTTCTGTAAGTTAGAAGTTTATAAATGTTCATGTGTGTGTGTGTGTGTGAAAGAGAGAGAGAGAGAGCAAGAGAGGTGGGAAAGAATGAGTGGCTATATGTCTACCTATTGCTGATAATTTTAAGTAGTTGATGCTTTTTAATTTCTTTATAATAGATGATAATAGATAATTTTCAGAGATTTTGCTTTCTTTCCTTTTTTTTCTTTTTGGTAGCCTTGGCTGTCCTGGGCTCCCGCTGTAGGCCAGGTAGGCCTTGAACTCACAGAGATCTTCCTGCCTCTGCCTGGGTACTCTCTAACCTATTGAACTTCTTGCAGGATGTGGGGTATATTCCAGGTTTCTAGCTTTCGTGAGCTGCCTCCTATGCTGGGGTGGGCTTTTAGTTGTTTCTGCCCTTGTTCCTCACCCATGTACCTATAATCTAACCAAAACTCATTAATTCACCAAGCTGAACTTTGGTCGTACCTATAGTTTGGTCTGTCACCAGTTTCCTATCTGACACAAGTAAATGTTTGTGTCTCCCAGGAATAGTGTCACACATAAGGCAGCTAGCACCTTTACCCGCTGGGCCACCTGGCTGGCCCAGATTCAATATGCTTATGGTTTCACTTGTCACCACACTGATTTATCAATTAATCAGAATCCCAGTCAAAATTCTAGATGACATTTCTGGTAGGAAATAATGAGCTAATTCTAAAGTACACACAAATGCAAATAATTGAAAAAAGAAAAACTGATTGTGCCTTAATTTTTCTTTATTTGAGACAGGGTCTCATACCATGGGCTAGATTTGAACTTTCTATGTAGCTGAAGCTGCCTTTGAATGCTGATCTTCCTGCCTCTACTTCCCCAGTGCTGGGGTTATGGGTGGGTATCACCTCACCTGAATGACATTGGAGTTTTTGTTTGTTTGTTTGTTTGTTTTTGTTTTTGAGAGAGGGTTTCTCTGTATAGCCTTGACTTCCTGGTCTCACTTTGTAGATCAGGCTGGCCTTGAACTACAGAGATCTGCCTGCCTCTGCCTTCCTGAGCGCTGGGATCACAGGTGTGCGCCACTACCCCTGGTTCTGACATTGTTTTTTGTTTGTTTGTTTGTTTGTTTTTTAAAGAACAAAAACTGAAAGACTAAGGCATGTGACTTCAAAGCTGAATTATATAAGGCATCAGTAACCAAGGCCGTTTGATATTGACATAAGGATCGACAAAGAGATAATACAGACACAGAATCTGGGTAACAAAGGTCCAGGAATAGACTCACCATGTAGACAACTAGTTTTCAATAGGACAAGCAGCAGAGAAAGAATAGCTTTTTAACTGTCAATGTGCAATACAACGCTGGTCCCGTGTTGAATTATATAACCTAACTAAACACATGTTTCATATGTAAGTGTTAAATGTAGAACTAAAACATACGAGAGAGTCTGTCAATTAGGCCAGGATTTCTGGAATGTGATAATGAAAGCATAACCTTCAAATAAAAAATAAGTTAAATTGAATTATGTCAAAATAAAAAACTATTGCTCCTGAAGAGACACTACTAAGAGAATAAAAGCCATAGGCTATGAGAAAATATTTGTGTATTTGATAAAGGGTATACAAGTATCTGCAGCATGTATGACTAACATTCAAAACGTACTAGTATGAAAAAACTAAAATATAAGGAACATTTTACCAAAGAAAATGGACAGATAGAAAACCAGACAAAGAGACATGAAATGTCATCAGTCATTAGAAGAATACAAATCACTGCCCCTGTGAGACGATGCTCCACATCACTTAAAAACCTCCAAGTGTTGGGGCAGAGGAGGGGACACACTGTTGCTGGGACTATAAAATGACAAAATGACCAAGTCACTTGAGCTAATGTTTCATTGTTTTGTAAGCAGCTGGACGTGCCCAGGCAGCACCTCACCCTGGGAAGGTGCCGCAGGGACTGGTCACAAGCTGTCTCTTACTTTGGTGTGTCTGAGGAAGTTAAGTTGAAGGAGAAAAGCATGTGACCCTGTCCAGTGTGGACAGCCCATCCATTAGTATTCTGACTAGAACAGAAACCAATGAAGAAACAGCTCTCTTTCTTTACCAGTCTTCAAACCAGGCACCAGCTTTTTCTGCTTGTGGTTTTGAACTTGACTATAATTCAACCTATTGTTTATCTTGGGTTTCCAGCTTGTCAGCTGCAGATCTTGGGCTTTATGCTCCATCATTACATAAGTCAATTACTTCTAGTAAAATTCATACAATTACATATGTATATCATGTATGGCTACTTCCATCCTATTGGGTCTGTTCTTCTGAGAACATAGACTGTTAAACACTCCTATATGTTTATCCAAGAAAACCAAAAACACATGTCTATTTCTACACAGATTTTGATAGCAGGTCTACTCCTAAAGGAAAGAACTAGAAATGACTCAAGGGTGTCAACAGGACAGGCAAATGTGGTGTAGCCACATAACTAAATGCTATCAAGAGGATAAAAGAATCATTTATGCACACAACCAAAATGACTTTCAAAATACTCATGGAATGAAAGAGACTGCATCCAAAGGCCTGTATGCTGCACAGTTCCATTTGTGTGGCATTTTAGGAAAAGCAAATTAATCTGCAGTAACAAAGGGCTGGCTAGGGCTTGAACGCTGGGAACACTGGGAATGCATAGGGCTCATAACCATCCTTCCAGGGAAGATAATAAGGCTCAGGGTGTGGATCGCCCTGGAGGCTTAACAGGTTGTAATCTATCAGGCTGACTATGGTGCACACTTTAAATAGATGCAGAATGTCATAGCCTTTGTCAGTTAAGCTTCATCGAGAAAATAGATGTCTCTACACATATGCAAATGTGTAATGCATATGCAAATACACAGAGAAAGCAGACTATTGGTTCTGTACATGGAAGTGGACTAGGGATTTTACTTTTTTATTGTATGTAGTTTCAGAATTAAAAAAATATTTTACTTCTAATTATGTGTATATGTGTATGCCTGTGGGTGGAGATGTGCATGTAAGGAGGCCAGAGGAGGGTATCAGATCCCCCTGGAGCTAGAGTCCAGGAGGTTATGTACTTCCTGAACTAGCAACTGAACTTGGATCCTCTGGAAGAACAGTGAGCACTTTTAAACACTGGGCCCTCTCTCTATCCCTAGTTTCAGATTTTTAAAGTGTGCTCTAAAGTATACAAATATATTTCTCTCGTATGTGTGTCTGTGGGGGAGTGTGAGAACATGTGTGTTGCATGCTTACTCATGTATGCATGTGTGGAGGTTAGGATGTCTTCAGTGACTTCTCCACTTTATTTTTTAAGCCCTTAATGGAACCCAGTCTATGTCTGATGTCTGATCACCTTAACCGGTTTGCAGCAAAATTCCTCTTGCATCTGCTTAGCCATCATCACTGTTCTCTGTGATGTGACTCTCTGTCTGCAGAGCCCTGCCCTGCCTCTTGGCTACATCCTGTCATTTTCCCACGTGCTGTATTCAGAGCTCGGCCTGGTTTCTCTAAAAACTCGAGCCTGTGGAAGCATTTGATCAGCGAAGGAATGGAATGGGAGTGGGGGTGGGGATAGATAGGGTTGGGAGGAACTCGTTGTTACAGTTCCTATACCATGATGGCCTGGAAAATAACAAATTTCACGGAGTCGTTTTGTTTTGTTTTTGTTTTGTGTGAAATAAGGAAAGCTTTCAGCAAAATGACAAATGTTTTCATAGTCTGATACCTTAGCAAAAGTCTTCTAAACATTTTGATTAAACCTAAGCCAGGACCACATGTGTATGTACTTGGCAGTGTGATGGCTCACGTGTGCACACAACTGAGCTCATTCTGTTGCAGTGTTTGCATCCTGCTTCTCATTAACTTTCACAGAGCCAGCATTTCCAACCATCTTAATTTACTGTTCTGGAAACATGACTTTTATGGGATCACATTGTTTCAGGACATCGAAACATCACAATTTACAACCAATTTCCTTATGGTTAGATATAGAATCTATTTACCATTTTTAAATAACAATAATTCTCAGTAAATATATTTATACATCTTGTATCTAAACATTGATTACTACATGTGGAATTGCTGGCTTTAAAATGCTATAAATGCCTCCTTTCCCTCATACTACATTTCTGTTAAGGCAAAGCTGCAGGCCTGCATTTAAAGGCTATTCATGTATGAGGGCAAATTTTTTTTTTCATAAAACTGTGCTTATTTACATTTCCCTTAGCAACTGTGCTCTATCTCAGCCTGTTGAGAGCCAGGGCAACCCAAGGCTTTTTCAGAGCCCCGATGAAAGGATAAAGGGAACCTACTTCTGTGTTCCTGCCCAAGGCCAACTTGGCAAGGGCTGGCCAGGACCATGAAAGAGTTAAGGTTTTGGTTCACAGGAACTTGGGTTTTTCCTCTGAAGAGCTATCAGGCCACTGTGTGCTTGGTCTCTTGACAAGTTTGAGACATTCTGTGTTCTCCTTGTGCAGCATTGCTTGATCAGCTTTCTGCTAACTTCATCCTGTTTCTCCCCTAAGAACTGTGCATATGATGCCGTGCTTCTTAAAAAAACGTGCTTGCAGGAGCCGTCAACTGTGTGAGACCTGCTAATCCCAAAATTTCTTCTCTATCTTTTATCTTATCCCCTGGTTATTATCCCCCCCCTTAGGACCCTGTCACTGAAGATGGAAAATGAAGATGACCTGCTGTTCTGGTGCTCAGCCAAACATGAATAATGTCAGTTTAAAAGTAACCTTTGGAGGCAAAAGCATAGTATTTAAGTCTTAATTGACTTTTCTTTTATTATTAGAACAACTTAAGTTCTGTTACATGCTTGCAGGTCATAGGTATTTCTCCCTTTATGAACTATAAACTGCTTTGAATTTTGAAGCAAAATGCTCTAGGAAGGCAAAGCAGACTTGTATAATAATGTGTATGCCTCTATAACAATTCCCTTGCTGAACATAAAATGTTCCAGTATTTAGAGTCACTACAATATAAAGTAGATCTTGGCCTATAACAAGGGTAGAGGCAGTGAGTGAATGTTCCACAGAAATGAATGAATGGGGTGTGGTGGTCACACCCTCAGAAGGCAGAGGCAGGGTGAACTCATGAATTAGGAACAGCAAAGAATGGCCTAGTGAGTTATCCTGGGAGACAGAGGGAAACTCTGTCTCAAAAACAGAAAGTTTAAAAAAAAAACCAATAAAATAAAATACATGGAGAAAAGAAACCCATGAAATTTGAATGGACAAAGAATTCTAACTGAAACTATTTTTTTAAGCATACTATTTTCCATATTCTACAAAAATAAGCTAATATTTCCTGCTGTGGTTGTTGGAAATACAGTATTTCAGGTTAATAGAATATTTATAAAATGGAATATTTCACTATTTTCACACTCAAGATCTATTTGAAATGATGAAACTTCCCATTCAGGAAGGAAGTAGGGCTGGGGGGATGGTTAGTCAATAAAGTGCCTGTCACATAAGCATGAAGACCTGAGTTCATGCCCAGCACTCAGGTCAAACAAGCAACAAATGAGGGGGAAAAAGGAGGCTCTCTGGGGCTTGTTTGCCAGATGGATGAGCTCTTTGAAAAGCCTTGTCTCAAAAACTAAGAAAAACATTCAGTATTGGTCTCTGGCTGCCACATTCGTGCACAGTCACAGACACAAACACAGAGACACACACACGGACACACACTCAGGCACAAACACAGAGATACACACAGATTCACTTATAGGCACACACAGAAACACATATACACTCACAGACACACACACAGTGGATTAGCTTGAAGCACCTTTGTTAAGCTGACCATACAGAGACCATCAGATGACGTGGTACTTTAAGATCATAGCAAGGGCTGGATATACAGTAATTAAATGTATCAAACTACTGAAAATGGTGATTAAATAAACAATCCTCCTGCTTTCTTACAGTACCTGTTTTCATTCTTTAGATCTAGATGATTGCCAGTTAATATAACATATAGAGCCTAGAAATCAAGTCTGAAGTTTTCCTAATTATTTATTCATATTCATGCAACATTACAACCAAACCCAAAATATAGACTATTTTCTTTCTTTTTTTTTTATGATGGAAAAGTATATATTTAGAGTTAACCAGCTGGACTCAGTTTATATGATCCCAATCTTGTTGGCAACATCCAGAGCATCATAATCAGGAGCCAACCGAACACACGCCTTCTTCTCTCCATCAGGCCTTATCAGGGTATTAACTTTGGCCACATCAATGTCATAGAGTTTCTTCACGGCCTGTTTGATCTGGTGCTTGTTGGCCTTGAAATCCGCAATGAACACAAGTGTGTTGTTGTCCTCTATTTTCTTCATGGCTGATTCGGTGGTCAGGGGAAATTTGATGATGGCATAGTGGTCAAGCTTGTTTCTCCTGGGCGTACTCTTTCGAGGGTATTTGGACTGCCTCCGGAGCCGCAGGGTCTTGGGCCGCCGGAAGGTGGGTAACGTGCTGATCTTCTTTTTGTGGCTGTGGACGCCTTTCAACACTGCCTTCTTAGCTTTCAAGGCCTTCACTTTGGCCTCAGCTTTGGGAGGGGCAGGAGCTTCCTTCTTCGCCTTCGGCGCCATCTTGGTGAGCGACTATTTTCATTAGTCTAGAAAGTTCCTTTTTCCCCTCTTCCAATTGACTATCCTCCCTTGGAACTGAGAGGCCACCAAGCTCTGACTTTTGTCATCATAGACAGCTTTTACTATTTGATGGCCATCTAAATTGAATCAACAGTGTGCCTGTTTTGATCAGAGATTATTTTACTAAGCATAAGATATTCTAAGTTTATTTATATTATTGGGTGTTCTACTTTGCTACTGAATGATATTTTGCTGTGTGGGTATTTTGTTATTATGCATTTCCTGGTGATGAATTGGAGAGCGTTTTCAGCTTGAGACTGTTTTGAACAAGACGGCTATGAACAGAGCTACACATGTCTTTTTGTGGACATAAATGCTTGCTTCTCTTACGTAAATCTCTGCTAGTAAAACTATGGCATTATGAGAGGAATAGATAGATATCTGTTGTAGAAACTTAATGACTCTTTACCAAGCAAATTATAGGATTGTATATTCTCCCCAGCAACTCAGAACTTCTGTTATAAACTTTGAACTGTATTAGACATCGGATGGCGCTTCCTTGTTTGACAGTGTGTATGCTCTTTAGTAGAAGTGGTGCTTTTAAGGAATTTTGGCAGTTTTAGAAACCAATTGTCACCAGGTGGAGCAAACCTTCTAGCTCAGGAATCCCACCTCCTGCCCTGTGTCTCTTTGGGTTAGCTCTTTCCTTTAAGATGTAACCACTTTCTGACATAGCTGATCATGACATTTTTGATTTTTGCTTATTTGCAAGAAAATCAGTAAGTGGAATCAAAGACTACATTAGTCATCTCTACATAGTCAGGTTTAATCAAAATGTCTGAAGTCAGTGGTCACTTGTCTGTCTCACCTACTCCCAGCCTGAAGAACTCTCCTCTCCAGGCTTCTTCCATGTATGTCTGCCTAGTCTTTCCTTACAGATGTAGAAGGCACACGTGGCTCAAAACAACAGCCGCTGGTTATGTTTTTGTTTTCATAAAGTAGAAGCCTGAAAGATCATAGCTGAATTCTTGCTAAAATCAATGAGCTAGCCCCACCGAAGGCTCCAATAGGGTCAGGTCTTTCTTCCAAGCCTAGCTGTTGACAGAATCCCTTCCTATCTTATGTTGTCCACTTGGACCCCTCATACCTCAGGCTAGTCTGAGTTCTTCTTAAGCCTTGAATCCCTGAGGCTTCTTCTGCAGCCTCTGATTTTAAGAGCGCCTGTGATTAATGAAGTCTGTAAGTTAATCCAGAATTATTAACTTATGACCAGCCTCAAGGATGATTCTCAAGTCCCTTCAGCATGTTTGCAAGGTGTTACAACTCAGCAACTGTCATGGAGCCAGTTTCGCAACTCAAAATGAGTAATGTTTCTTGTTCATTTCCTGCAATCAGATTGATGTCTGCAAGGTTCAAGTATACGTTCTCAATTATTCATGGTTTTAAACTTTTTTGTTCTGGAGAAGCATCCCACTTCATAGTTTATTTATCCACTTTCGTACTGGACTGACATATTTTCCTAGCTTTTGGCCATTGTGAATAAGAATCACACACACACACACATATTATATATATATATATAATCCTTTAATCACATGTTTACATTTCTCCTGGTAAGTATCTAGGAATGTAACTGTTCAGTCAGAGAGGACATGCATGTTTAATTGTACAAGAAACTTCCAAACATCCCTCTAAACGGCTTGACTGGTTCTGGCTCTTGCCCATTTAGCCATGGATAGGAGATGCGTCTCCACACTCGTCCTCAATGATCTTGGTACTTCCTCCTCCTCCCCCTATCCCTCTTCTTCCCATTCGCCATCATTCTGGAGAGTGTGAATTTACATTATACTGTGATTTTAATTCTCCTTTTCCTCATGACTAATGATGTCCAACTAGTTTTCTTGTTGGCTGCCAGTGTATCTTCTTGTGTGAATGTTCCATGGATTTTGTTGTTGTTCAGTGTAAAACCCAGGATATTTAATTATTAATTTGCATATATCAGAATACAAATTCTTTGTCAAATATATATTGCAAATATTTTCTCTAGCCTGTGATTTCTTAGTTTCTCATGAATGGCACATTAGCTTTTCTTGAAGTACAATTTTTTCTTCTCTACTCTAGTTAGTGTTTTTGGAGTCTAAGATAATTTTACCCATTTGTGTAGGGTCTATGTCACGTACCTTTGAAGATATGGTGCATCTCAAATTAATTTCTTTCTAGGTTTCAATAGGTGTTATAAGTAATACTCAATAAGGAGATCAGATTTTTCTAACATGACTTAGAATGATTTTGATGGACTCACTCTGAGAGAGCTGTAATACTTCTAACATCATACTTTAAAAAATTCTTTTCTACTTTATTACTTTCTGTGGGAGGAAGGGGCCTAGTGAATTTAGTCAGTTTCAGGGACTTCCTGAAGCTATTTTTAGTTTTTTTCCTGGTGGCTTAAGAAACTTCCCTGGGAATTGGAATATTTCAAGCTCAGAGAAGACTACTACACAACACACATGCATGTACACACACATGAATGCACACACACACATAAAAAGACTACACCTACACCACACCTATCCCCCATCTTGCTCTTGCTTTCTCTATTTTGAAGAACAGTTTTACAAGACACAGAATTCATAGTTGACGTTTTCCCTGTCGGCCTTCCAATATCTTCCAGCTTCTGTATGCAGAGTCAGCTCATCTTTTTTGTCCTCCTTTTCCGAGTGCGGGTTTTGTCACTGACTTCAAGATTTTCTCTTTCTCTTCATGTTTAGTTATCTGATTCTGGTATGCGGGAGTGGTTTCTCTTGAGTTCACGCTATTTAGAAATAGCTGAGCCTCTTTGATCTGTGAACTCATGGCACTTAGTGCTATGAGCCTACCTCTTTTGCTTTTTGTTGTTTATTTTATTGATATCTAGATTCAATCTGTGACACTCAGATAGGATGCAGGGGGCTACTTCAATATTTAAGTATCTGTTGAGACTTGCTTTATTTCCTAATACGTGGTCTATTTTGGAGAAAGTTCAATGAGATGCTGAGAAGTAAAAATATTTTTCAGTGTTTGGGTAAAATGCTCTGCTATGTCCATTTGGTTTATGATGTTATGTAACTCCAACATTTATTTTTTTAGCTTCTGTCTGGATGAACTGTCTATTGATAAGAATAGGGTATTGAAATCACCCACTACCACTCTCTGAGAATCAGTATGTGATTTTAAGTTATAGTAGTGTTTCTTTTGGGAACTTGGGTGCTCTTGTGTTTAGTGTGTAAATGTTTCTAATTGTATTGTTCTCTGAGTATTTTTTCCTCCGTGAGTATGCAGTATTCTTCCCAATGTCCTCTTATTAGTTTTGGTTTGAAGTCTATTTTGTCAGATATTAAATTAGCTCCATTTGTTTGCTTCTTGGATTCATTTGCTTGGAATATCTTTTTTCATCCCTTTACCAGCTGATATCTCTCCTTGATAGTGAGATATGTTTCTTAGATGGCACATAAAGATGGGTTCTGTCTTCTAAACCAATCTATTTGTCTGGGTCTTTTTACTGATGAATCAAAACTATTAATATTGAGAGTCATCAATGAGCAAAGTTTACTGAGTCTAGTTATTTTGTTGTAGTGCAGCATCCTCCTTTTATTTACTCTTCTAGGATTATTCCTTGTGGTCGCTTGGGTGTGTTGTTCTCTTCACACTGACTTTTTCCTTCTAGTACCTTCTGTAGAACTCTATTTGTGAACAGACATTGCTTAAACTTGTTGTTGTTGTTGTTATGGAATGTTTTTCTTTCTCCATCAAATGTCATTGATGGTTTTGCTGGATCGTAGTCTGGGCTGGCATCTGTGGTCCCTCAGAGTTTGTAGAACATTCTTCCAGGCCTTTCTGGATCCCAGAGTATCCACTAAAAGTTCAGGGTGTTATTCTAAAGGGTCTGCCTTTCTATGTGACTTTATGTTTTTCCCTTGTAGCTTTTGATAATCCTTATTTATTCTGTACATTTTGTGTACAGGAGTGGGACCTCTTAAGAACACTGTGGGGCAACCGCAAAACTGAATATTTGGGGCAGTGTTTTACCACTATGTGACAACTGTGGCATGGTTAAATAAGAGCATGTTAATGCTAGAGATGGTTGTGGATGTGAAGGGGGATTCTGAGTCTGCGCCAAGGGCTTGAATCCTGAGGGGATGGAGGTGAGCTGGGTGGAGGGTCTCATGCAGGTAGGGCTGCAGCAGGACTAGGAGTGTGGAGAGACAGGCTAGTCTCACACTGAGAAAGGAGTTCAGGCTTCACATGTTAAGAATGGGATGCTATGGGACTGTTCCACTCAGTCTTGTGTGTGTGTGTGTGTGTGTAAAACAGAGAGCAGAACTGACATGCAGCGTCACACTTTTAGTTCCTGTTTGATTGGCTTTGTGGGGAGGGACATCACAGTGGGGAAATGAGTGGTAGAATCAAGCCACATGCCTCAGGGTTGCTGTTGTGAAGGAGAGAGGAAGAGGGAAAAATGGGGGCAGGGAACTTCTTCCTCTGCGCTCCTTCTCTCTAAGGTTCCGCTGTCTCTCATCAAGGCTCATTAACGGGAACAAAGGCTTTGACTCACCAGTCTTTGGGAAAGCTGTACTTAAAAAAGAGCTGTACTTAGGAGTTAAGGGTCATGACACATTCTCTTTCAATGGTTTTCAAAATGTAAATGAGGTAAAGGAGAGACGGAGGGAGAAACGGAGCAAATCTGGCATCTGCTAATCCTGGAGCAAGGTTCTAGAAGGAGCAGTCCACGGCAGTTCTTTGCAATGTTTTCAACTGCCCGTTTGGCTCTCCCCTTCAACCTCAGACGTTAAGAACACCCATTGCCCTCATTCCCTGTACAGGACCTGGCTTCAGCGATTTCTCTTGTCCTGTGGTGAGCACTCCGCTCCTCTTTCGACAACCAGCAAGCAGCACGCCCCTTTCTGCCCCCGACTGACACTGCTTCTGAGTCTACCTGGATGTTTCCCAGAATCCTTAGTGTCTCTTCTCAAGGATCATTGGCTGATTAAACAGGGTAAGGGGATGGCACCGGAGACTCTGTCCTCCCTTTCTGACTCAATTTTTGTCTACTTCCACTTTCATCACTTCTGTGTTTTTCAGGATCTGGACTTTGAGCCCAGAGCCCCACGACTAGCTGCGTGGAGGCGCAGTAGCCTTAGTAACCAAGAGGGGAAAGCGCAGTACTGAGAGGCAGGCGGAGCAGAAGCTGGAAGGAGCTTCCTGTCCCTGTGGATCCGCTGCTACTCCTCTTCGCTAGACTTATTTCACACAATAAATATTCAGGCCTCTGCCGGCTCGACTTTGTCTTACAACTGACAAAGTAAGTATGCAAAGGCTGGGCAAGCGATGCTCTTCTTCCGCATTTACTGTTATGGATGTCCGGCTTCCACTCATTGTACTTGTTTCCATTGAACTGATGCTAGAACCGAGCTTCATGAGGGAATGCCCTGCTTCGCTGCTTCTGAGACGGCCAGGCTGGGAGAAGGCCCTGTCAGCATCAGGATGCAGGCCAGCTGTGTTCTCTGACTTAACTCTTTCCGCAACAGCAGCCATTGGCTCTGCATGCTCTTGGTAAAAACAAACAAAAACCCTTCTTTATGAAAGGGGCATGCTTCTTGGCATCCCACAACTTTTGAGACCCATTCCTTTACAGGCAGGGGTTAAAATTATTTATATAGTCCGCTCTCATCCCTTTTTTGAAAAAAAGATCCCATACTATAAGTACTATAACTGTGCTCATTTGTCAAAATTTCTGTAGACAAAATTAATCCCCTTAGAAACCGTCACTGTGTCTCTCTCCCCCTTGGCATGTGAAGCCAGCCACATGCCACACTACACTGTCACACTAAAGTCACATCAGCCAGTAAGGACTGAGAAGTGATAAGATTGTGTCACATGCAGACTGAATGTGTTGTTTTTCCCTTTTAACCACTGAGGTTAAGTACCTTTTCATGTGTTCTTTGAACATTTGATTTTTTTCTAGATTTTTTTTTTTTTTTGCTATGCTCAATCAAAATCCTTGTCATCAAATCAAAACAAAATAAAACTGTGTTTGGCTTTCTTATATTCATGGTTTTATCTTTTTTTTCAGATTGTCACTTTTGTGAAGATTTATTTTTACTTTTTATTGATGTGTATGTGTGTATTAGAGAAAGACAGAGAGAGAAGGTATGCCACATGTTTGAGAGGGCCAGGAGAGAGTATTGGATCCCTAAGCTAGAGTTTCAGAGGGTTTGAGCTGTTGGACCCAAGTGCTGGGAGCTGAACTGTGGACTCTGCATGAGCCTCAAGTCCTCCTCACTGCTGGCCCGTCTCTCCAGGCCCCTCTGTGTGTCTTTTTAATGTAACTCAAGCTACCATTCATCATCGCAAGTTTCAATATTGTATATACTGAAATCTACCCAGTTTCCTAGGTGGGTGTAGTGCCCTCTCTTCTTCAGAAACACTTCCTTGCTTGATGCCTACAAATATATTCACTGCTGTTTCCTTCTGATACAGTCTTGGCAGTTTACATTTAGCTCCTAATCCATCTGTTATTTATTCTCACACAGGAAGTGAGAACACTTCTACTTTTATTCTTTCTTTTGATTTTTTTTTCTTTTGAGACAGAGTTTCTCTGTGCAGCCTTGGCTGTCCTGGACTCATTTTGTAGACCAGGCTGGCCTTGACCTCACAGAGATCTACCTGTCTCTGCCTCCTTGAGTGCTGGGATCACAGGCATGCACCACTGCTCCCGACTTCTAGTTTTATTCTTAATCTCAGGGATAGCTTCTAAGTTTTGAGTGGTTTTTCTTTCTCTGAAATTCATGTTGAAATTGAACCATCAAGTGTTGGGAGGTGTGGCCTTGGGGCATCGAGTCAAGAGGGTCTGCGAGATGAGTACATCTAAAAGCATCAATGCTACTGGAGAGATGTCCCGTGGCTAAGAGCACTCGTTGCTCTTGCTGAGGATCCAGGATCAAGATTCCCAGCACCTACCTGGTAGCTCATGGCCATCTATAGCTCCATTTCCAGGGAACTCAATATCTTCTACTGATCTCTACAGATACCAGTCACACCTGTGACACACATACATACATGCAGGCAAACCATAAAAGAAAAGAAATGAATCTAAAAATACTTTTAAAGTTTAACACAGTCCACCCCTTTTTGCTCTCTCCTTTTCCCACAGGAATGGACAACGTTCATCTCCCTAAAAGATGTAGCAATAACAGACCAGCTTGGAAATAGAAAGAATAGTCCTCACTATTCACCATAGCCCATGTTAGCCTTGAGCTCCTTTTCTCCAGAGCTGTGCGGAATAAAACTGACTAAGGCGATAATAACCACATCATGATTAATTTTCAATTGTTGAAATAACATCGTATACATATGTAACACTATCAAACTATTTTTATACCCTTTCATACATTTAAAAATCACTGTAAGTGGAAATCATATACTTAAATATCTGAGTGTGTACTGTATGTGTTCACTTTTTCTTGATGAGATAAAAAACTTGAGCAAAACTACTGAAAGATTTATTTGTGATTCCTTCTTGGCAGAAGAAAATGGCACAGGAGAGAAGTTTCCCCATGGCCACCAGGATCTGGGGGTTTGGAGGCAGCTGAAGAGCATCTATACTTTCTCCTTTCTCCTTTTTATTCTACTTGGGTTCCCAGCACACATTCAGGTGGTCTTCATCCCTCATAAGCTATCCCTAGAAAACCCCTCATAGCCAGCACCTTTAGTTATAGTAGAGACGTTCCTCAAGCTCTTCTTATGATTCCACCATTTCCATGGACAGCTCAAACTTTGTGGTCAAATTAACATTTCTGAGACTCTATTTCCAAGTGGTGAACAGTGTGGAAAAAGGAGATTTTAAAAAGACATGTTCTTTATGCTAAGATGTGTAGCAATATGTTTAAGAATATTGTTTTTTTTCCTTTTTCTTTTCTGCCAAAGGAGAGAAAAGTGTAACTTCAGTGATGTTACAACTTTCCGTTTTTAGTATCTTTTGCCTTGTTGCAACTTCTCATACCATTCTCAATAATACTTGGTAACAAATGTGCTTAAAATGACCAAACAAATAACAGAAGTAGATCTGCTGGTTTCCCTTGTTTGCCTGGTGCAGAGGGGAGGGGAGAGGACCCTGCCAGTCCTTGGGGCTGTCCCTGCTCTCATGCACTTCATATAGGGCTCGAGTTAGGAGGCTCTGAGGAATCTTCCACTGTGAACTTTTGACTTTATGGATTTCTATCTGTAGAGCATAGCACAAGCCAAGCTGAATAGCTATGTGCCCCAAATCATAGCAGGGCAAGTTATGTCCAAATGTGTCAGGAGGCCCGAGTGTCACTCACATATCCAAGGTTCCTTTTCCCTCTTGTGTTAGTCACTTTTGCTATGACAACGTACAAAGTCATATTTGTGACCTGTGGTGAGGCCAAACATCACAATGGAAATGGTAGAACAAAGCTTCTTGCCTCATAGTGGCTAGGAAACAGAGAGTTGGGGAGGGGTGTAAAGGGGTCAGAGACTCATCCCAGATTATGCAAATTTGAGGTGAAAACACTGGACAAAACCTCACCAATCCCTGAGCAGGAAAACTGAGCAATTCCTGAGCTTCCCACAAAAACCTACCAATCCCTGGACAGGAAAGCCCACCAATCCCTGAGCTCCCCAAAGCTCAGGACTTGAAATCCCACCAATTGTCACTCTGGAAATCCCTGCTCCAGAAAGCTCCCTCCCCCCCCCCTCCTAGGAATTCTTATATAAAGGTTGTGTTTGCCCCAGTTGCCTGCTGCCTTCTCCTGGGAGCAGAGGCAGCCATTTTGGGATTCCTCCCTCCTTTCCTGGATTCATCCCTTCAATAAATCTCTTTGAAGAAATTTACTGCCTGCTGTGACTCATCAGAAGAAGAGAAGAAAGAAGAAATGAAGAAGGAGCAAAGCTCAGACTCCAAAGCTCCTCAGCTCATCAGGGGTTAGGACAACCCTCCTCTGGAAACTGCAATGTCTCTGTTGAGGAAGCCTTCTCTCAGAGCTGTGTGTTTCCTGGGCTCCTGTGCCTCAGGATATTCTTGGGACACTTCCACTTCAGAGCTGGGATACCTTCCCAGTCCTCATAGCTTTGAGTTAGATTTGTGGGTCAGATTTGTGGTCCTCAGAGTTGTGAGTGGTCTGGACACCTTCCGACCTGATCAGCCAGCAGACCAGTAATAATAATAATAATAATAATAATAACACCTCTCTCTTTTTTCTTTACTGAAAATCATATATTTAGGTTGAAGTTAGAACTTCTTGTGCATGTTTGCAACTTGATGTCTTCAATCACTACAGTTATATATTTACAAAGGGAACTTGATCTTTCTTGCTCTGTGCTCTTCCACCTTGTCCCTTTCTCATTTGATTGTTCCTCCTCCACAGTATCTTTTCACATCTTGCTGGAAGCATCTACTTCTTTTTGCTGTGGTTCTTCCTCCACTGTGGTTTGTACTCATGTACTCAACAAGAACAACACTTTGGCCTCTTTGGACCTGTTTTGCTTTGCCCCCATCTCTGAACTTTCCCGGGGTACACTGAAGGTTAACGGCTTTATTTCTGGAATTCACTTGGATCCATTTTGGAGGAAAGTGCTAAGTAATGTAAGCAGGGACCAAATGTGTCTGGGCTCTGCTGAGACCTTTGAGAGCAACTCTGCATACCTTTCCCCTTCTGCTCTCCTGAAAGCAGCTTCTCAGACATCCTGCATGAGCACTGGCCTCCCTGGTTCACGTGGGAAAGGAATCTGTGAACATCAGAACTAAAAGAAGTGCCAGAACTCCTATCCAAGTAGTAATATTCTGTCCATTGGTGGGCGGGACATTGTTTCTCACTCCCTGAGGTTTTTAGTCCCTTCTTATTCTCATCTCTCATCTAAAGGTGTCTCAATGATTTTGGTGCTCAGTTAAAAAGTTCTTGCGGGTTATAGGGAAGACAGGAGTTGCCCCCAAGAGCTTTAATCTGCAAAGCTCAGGGGATGGCAAAAGTATTGTGGAGGTAGTTGATGGGATGGACTCAGTAATGTTTAGTCAAAGGGGTGCTGGGTCACAAGATCAGAGAAACTGACCTGTTACTTTTTCAGCGATATAGCATGCTGTTTTATATTATGATTCCTTCTGTTCTAGTAAATTCAACCCAAAGTGACTCAAGCAAAAAAAGTAATTGTCTTCACTACTCAAACAGCTCAGGGGTGGGACTGTCTTCATGAGCAGCTCTGTGCAAGCTGCAAATGATGCTACAAGGACTCCTGATATAATCTACAGATGTGTTGTCTTTATTCTCTTGGGTACTGAGTTAGTTATTCATAGGCAGGCTCTCCCCTCAAACGCACAAGATGGCTGCAGAGACTCCACAACAGGTAACTCATTGATTCTCTTGCCCAAGGGACATCACAATCAGCTATTCATAGTGAGGGGGTTAGACTCATGATACTGGATTTCCCGTGTATCTGGAAATAGGAAAGACCCCGGAGATCAGTGGTTTTCTTTCCCCAGGGCCATTGCAAGAGCTTCCTGGTGTTTGACTGCTGCTGCCTTCCTTGGTAACAGGCCCCTGGTTCCTTCAGGTATTCTCCAGCCTTCTTACAAGCATATGCTTCAGAACCAAGTTTTGGCTCATTCTTATCTTGTCCCCTTTCCTCTCAAATATACAAATACATATTTTTGATACAAATATGTTCTATTATTTAGCCCAAGATGTAGAGGAAAACCAACTGAAGCTTTTAATGAAGCATCTCCCTGCACTAGCGTAGGGAGGGACACTGAAGAAGAGATATGGGCTTAGAGATTGTTGTCCAGAGGCAAGGCCAGAAGCCATTGTCATTATTTAGTGGCTAGATGGGGAAGTATCCCAAAGACCAAATACAAAAGACAAAGTTGATGTGGGGAGGATGACCTCACAGAATGATGGAAGGGACCAAGGGCTTTGATGAGACCTCAGAACCTCAGCATTAAGCAATATGGGAGCCATCTTCTGACTTCTTATAATGCAGGGCAATAAATTCTTGTTGTCAATCAATAAATGGGACCTCATGAAACTGAAAAGCTTCTGTAAAGCAAAGGAAACTGTTATCAAAACAAAACGACTGTCTACAGATTGGGAAAGGATCTTCACCAATCCTATATCTGACAAAGGGCTAATATCCAGAATATATAAAGAACTCAAGAAGTTAAAAAAGCAACAAACCAAGTAATCCAATTAAAAAATGGGGTACAGAGCTAAACAGAATTGTTTGTAGAGGAATATCGAATGGCAGAGAAATATTGTAAGAAATGCTCAACATCTGTAGTCATCAGGGAAATGCAAATCAGAATGACCCTCAGATTTCACCTTATATTCATCAGAATGGCTAAGATCAAAAACTCTTGTGACAATACATGCTGGAAAGGATGTGGAGAAAGGGAACCCTACTCCACTGCTGGTGGGAATGTAAACTTGTACAACCACTTTGGAAATCAATCTGGCACTTTCTCAGACAATTAGGAATAGTGCTACCCCAAGATCCAGCTATACCACTCCTAGGCATATATCCAAAAGAGGCTCAAGTACACAATAAGGACATTTGTTCAACCATGTTTGTAGCAACATTATTTGTAATGGCCAGAAGCCGGAAACAATCCAGATGTCCCTCAGTTGAGGAATGGATACAGAAATTGTGGTACATTTACACAATGGAATACTACTCAACAATTACAAACAAGGACGTCATGAAATTTGCAGGCAAATGGTGGGAACTATAAAAGATCATCCTGAGTGAGGTATCACAGAAGCAGAAAGACACACATGGTATATACTCACTTATAAGTGAATATTAGACATATAATATAGGATAAACACACTAAAATCTGTACACCTAAAGAAGCTAAGCAAGAAGGAGGATGTTGGGTAAGATGCTCAATCTTCATTCAAAAAGGCAAATGGAATGGACATCAGAAGAGGAAAAAAAAAAACAGGGAACAGGACAGGGGCCTACCACAGAGGGACTCTGAAAGACTCTACCGTGCAGGGTATCAAGCAGAGGTTGAGAGTCATAGCCAAACTTTGGGCAGAGTGAAGGGAATCTTATGAAAGAAGGGAGAGAAAGAGAGAAAGATCTGGAGGGGACAGGAGCTCCACAAGGAAAGAAAAAAAAATCTGGGACACAGGGGTCCTTTCTGAGACTGATACTCCAACCAAGGACCATTCATGGAGATATGCTAGAACCCCTGCACAGATGTAGCCCATGGCAGCTCAGTGTCCAAGTAGGTTTTCTAGTAATGGGAACAGAGACTGTCTCTGACATGAACTCAGTGGCCTGCTCTTTGATCATCTCCCCCTGGGGTCGGGGGTGCAGCCTTACCAGGCCACAGAGGAAGATAATGCAGGCAGTCCTGATGAGAACTGATAGACTAGGATTAGCTGGAAGGGGAGGAGGACTTCCCTTATCAGTGGACTTGGGAAGGGGCATGGGAGGAGAGGAGGGAGGGAGGATGAGAATGGGAGGGGATTCGGGAGGGGGCTACAGCTCAGATACAAAGTGAATAAACTATAATTAATAAAACAATAAATGAATTTTAAAATTCTTATTGTCTATTAAAGTCTTTTGTGTTATAGTTTTCTACTAACAGAGAAAGTGTTCTGTGCTGCTGTGTGATCTCCTAGCCTATACTGTGAAGCTTCATTGTTCTATCTTCCACAGTGCATTCAACTGAAAGCCTTCTATGTGGCTCCTGACAACTCCCATGGAAAGGTAGTTGTGGTTGGCTGCAGCCGGGATGACTCAGATCTCTTTCTTTTATTACTTGGGTCAATTTACCTCATCTAGTCCATGGGCTGAATATGGAAGATGAAGAATATCCATGAAGCAATGAGAACATAGGTTCCATAAAATACTGAAGCAAAAATACTGGATGTGCAATACTTTGTGCTTCTGAATGAGACCTTCTTCCATAGCTTCAGACTGGGTACATGATGTGTGTAGGTGTGCACTTGGTCTGATGACCCAGTAAAGGCTTCTCTGCAGATGCTTCAGACCAAGGACAGACCTGCTAATACTACTAATTCATGTCAATATCCCATGAAGCCTTTCCGTTAGGGTCTTTGATCTCCAGCTTTGGGCCATAAGCCACTCTGAGATCACACCAGACACAAATGTGACCAAGGACTGGATAGATGAAGCACTGCTTTGTTGGAAGAGCCTTCAGGTCATATTTCCATAGGTGGTAACACCCCACATGCCCTGTGGTTTTCTGGCCCTCATCTCATGTACTTCTTAAAGTTCAATTGTCTCATGGTTCTCAGAATCAGTGTGGTATGTAGAAGGGGAGGAGGGTCGGGTCCTGCCCTCTTTAGTGATTTCTATCCTGTTGGCTGCAATTCCAGTTGTCAGGAGAGTTCTGCAGTCAGCCATTTGAGAGCAGAGGGGTTAGTTCATTGAGCCTGGGGGACCTGGCATGCTCTGTACAAACAAGCGGTGGTCTGTGCTATTCCTGCTTCATCTTTGCTGAGCTGAATGTGTCTCAGGGTCTGAAGGTTTAAAAAATAAACACACAATTTGGGAGAATGTCTGCATTTCTGTACACGAACTTGAGTAACTTTGTGGCAAGATAAAGTAATCAATATTAAACGGCTTCTCTCCAAAGTCATTTCCTCTGTGGCTGCACAGACTAACATTTTTTTTTTTTACCTAGATATAATTAGCATGAGCATGCTTGTTTCTGCTTAAGAAAACGTCTTTATTTATTCAGATCGGTTTTCAGGGGGGAAGGAAACACTGAGAATTCCAAGAACCTTTGCAGGAGGGTGGGGAGGATTACAGAGGCTCAACTATATCAGAGTCAAAGATTCCTTAAAGGGCCCAGTATCTCTTACTGATCACCCTTGTCTACCGACAGCTTCATCAACATGGCTTTTCCAGCCAGAGAGCTTCAGAACGGACTCCATATCACATGCCCTCTGTCTTCCTGGGTCCCCCGTTTGCCCATGAATCCTCACTGCCCCTCTGTGCCTTTGCCTTTGCTGTGCTGGGTCACTGAATTCTCCTATAGTTTTCCTTGCAAGAAGAAAGCTGAAAAAGATGGTCTCTGGGATAGTTCTCTTCACTAGTCCCTTCAAATGTCTTTAAAAACAAAACAGGGACTGTTTCTGACATGAATTCAATGGCTGGCTCTTTGACCTCCTCCCCACCCCCCACTCCCTGAGGGAGGAGCAGCCTTGCTAGGCCACAGAGGAGGACATTGCAGCCAGTCCTGAAGAGACCTGATAAGCTAGGGTTAGATGGAAGGGGAGGAGGGCCTCCCCTATCAGTGGACTTGGAAAGGGGCAGGGAGAAGATGAGGGAGGGGGGTACAGCTGGGATACAAAGTTAATAAACTGTAACTAATATAAAAAATAAATTAATTTAAACAAACAAACAAACCAGCAAACAAACAGCGACCAAAACAAAACCCCACAAAAAAACCAAACCAAAAGAAAAACCACAGACGGCTGCCAACTAGATTAAAATGACCTCTCCTTTCCTATTACTTAAAAGGACACAGCCATGTTTGGTGTAATTAAAAATGGGTATTTGTACAGCTGTCCTGAGGTTCACGCTCTGTAAAAGGATTGACTTTTGACCTTGCTGCCGTTTCCACAGAAAACGGTCAAACTCTTCATCTGGGCAGTGGCAGGCTTGGGTTTTTGGAGCAGGCCGTACTAACTTTGCCTCGACACCATTTTTGCATTTGGGATGTCAGTAACAGAGAGGAACTGGGCAATGCAGCTGAACTTTGACCTACCTTGCCCACATATTTTTTTGGGGGGGGAGGGGGTCTGCAAGGTCTTGAAGGCTATTTCAGGGAGTTTCTGAAAATGCCCCCAGGGAAGTGAGAAGAATCCACCAGTGTCATTTGTGGGTTTTGCTGAAGCTCAGGGCACGTTGATTCCCCGGTGGGATTTTGACACCCCAGAATTAGGGCCTTCCCTGCCTCAAGTGGTCCTTTGCTGGCATCCTTCAGGGAAAAGGGGGGTGGGGTATCTGGGGATAGATACATCCGCACAAAGCAGCGCGGTTTCCCACCAAAGCCCAGAGAGGCGGAAGAACCGGAGCTCAGCCTCTGGCCGATGTTCAAGCGTTCACCGAGCAGGCTTCAGGCAGCTTTTGGTCATTTTGAGCCCTTTCTGCCTGGAAGTGAATGCAGGAGCCAGCGAGGGTCACCACCTGCGGGCCGGGGGCGGGGCGGGCCACACACGCGGAGGCCGGGGGAGAGCCGGGAGTTAGAAAAATGTGACCCTGCGACCCCAAACGCCGCCAGGCTCCTTCGCCTGCGCTCCACCTGCTCCTAAGCGCCCAGCTGCTGGCGGACCATGGCCAGCCCTGCGCCCTTAGTGGCTTCCATCAGCCACCAAATGGTGGCTCTGCAGACACTGCAGCTGCTTCAGCAGGAGTGGGGCTGGGGAGACGGTCCTAGCGCCCCTGGGAGCCCGAGCGGTCCGGACCACGTGCCCATCTCCCCGGCTCGTCGCTCCGGCCAGATGAGGACCCGGCGGGGGCTAGGGCGAGGGAGCACGGGAGCGCGGGGCTCCCCCGAGGCAGGCGGACTGAGGGGAGCAGAAGGGGGCGCCGAGCTGCTGCCCTTCCCCCGGGACCGCGGGCCCTGTACCCTGGCTCGGATGGCCATGCGCAGCGCGCTGGCTCGCGTGGTGGACTCGACCTCGGAGCTGGTCAGCGTAGAGCAGACTCTGCTTGGGCCTCTCCAGCATGAGCGGCCGTTCCCCATCCACCTAAAGGTGAGTCTGTCCTGGCTTCCCCTAGGCCTGCAGTGCCTAGATGAAGTGACTGGGACCCCCCGGAAGTCTGAGCAGGGTGTGGTCAATCTGCTGTGTGCGAGGAAGCGGGCAAAAGGAGACACATGTGGGACAGACAGGTTGAGAACCAACAGCCTGGGGTCTGCCAGATTGTGGAACTAGACCTGGACCAGGACAGTGCACAAGTCTCTCTGTGTGTGTGGGAGGGGTAGGGGGACAGGTGTATATGTGTGTGTGTGGTGGTGGGGGGGATGCAGCAGAAAAAGGAGGAAGCCTTGTAAGACCTACCTGTCACATATTTTACCTATGGAGGTCAGCTGCCCCTACCTCCTCCTCCAAGCTTACATTCCTCCTTCAAAGCTTTAAGCACACTTTAAGTCCCTAAGTGCAAATATTATGACAACATCCTCTTTGTTTATTTAAAGTTCCGTCACACTCGTGAATTACGATTATTTTGCATAAATAAAGTTCCCCACAGAGCACAGAGCACCAGACAGAGTCAGCCTAAATCCTCATCAAGCTGGCTGAGGGCAGGTGGTCTCAGATGTTGACAGGGTTGCTAATAGCGGCCGGGACTCCTGCTGAGTCAGCCAGCTGCTCTGTGTCGGGCAGAGCTGGGAAGAGACCTGAGCTGAGGTAGGTTGGGGTCTAGGGTTTGGGGGTCCAATCCTGGCCTTGCCATTAACTAACCTAATTGTGCTGGTTTCATTAACTCCGCCCAGCTAGGGTCATCAGAAAAGAGGGAACTTCAGTTGAGAAAGTGCCTCCAACAGATTGTAGTAAGTGAGTCTGTGGAGGCATTTTCTTGATTAACAATTGATCTGAGAGGGGAGTGAAGGGGAGAACCCATCCCCCGCTGAATAGCGCCACCCCTGGGCAGCTGGTCCCGGGTTATGTAGTGAAGCTAGCTGACAAGCCATAGGGAGTAAGCTAGATGCCTTGGTTCCACCATGCCTTCTGCTTCGGTTCCTGCCACAGGTTCCTGCCCTGAGTCCTTCATGAAGGAGTCATATCAACTGTAAAGGGATAAATCCTTTCCTCCTTAAGGTACTTTTGGTCATTGGCTTTATCACAGCAATAAAAAGTAAACTGGGACATAATCTTCAGGGCACTTTTTGAGACCTGCTGGTTCTCAAGTTGTGGACAGGAGCACCATCCTGTCTATTCACTGGGGAGGCTAGAGGAGGTGGGGTGTTGAAGAGAGCTTCGTGTATCCCGCAAGGGCTGATGCTGTTCCTGCGCCACAAGCCAAAGTTTGGAAAATGTGCCATATGTTAAGTTGCATCATATGTTGTAAAAATTTCAAATCAATCATAACTAAGCAATGTCCAAGGCGGGGTTTTTTTTTTTCTCTCTGTCTCTCTTCCTGTCCCCCAAGAAAAAAATTAATTTCTGCCAATGTGTGACATATCATTGGTTGTGATTTAAGGGACGAAACAATGTGATAAAATTTCAAGAGCCTTATAACATTAGAAGCATGTTAGAAATACATGTGTGTATTAGTTGCATGGGGTCACCATGACTGTGCGATTCAGACCTTAAGCACTGAGGGTTGGCTGGAAGCTTCAAGGAGTTCAGCTCAGAAGAAGGGCAAAAGTGATTCCGGATGCTTAGCAGTGGGCCGGTGGGAGACCTGCGTGGCATTCTATAGCCACAGAATTCGGACAGGTCAATCCCAGACGCCAAGTGTCCGAGTGAGTCAGGTCAGCCCTGATGTTCTGAGGCTTACCTAAACAAGAGCCCGGATGCCACTGGCACCAAGATTGTGGAGTTTTGTTCAGTGCCATGGTCACCCCTACTTGGTCATCCTTTAGACATTTCTAGTTGACATAAGAGCCCAAAGTATACTCCACCCCTTGCCAGGTGTCTTCATCTGAACCTTACTCTTCTGGGAAAATTGAGGCCAATGAGCCCGAATATCTTCCTTTCCCTCTAAACTACCGTGTGTGTGTGTGTGTGCGCATACATGTGCACATATTCATGTGTGGGTACATGTGATGATCACAGATCAATGTGGGGTGTGTTCCTCAATTGCTCTCCATCTGATCTTTTGAGACAGGGCCTCTCACTGAATATGAAGTCCCAGGTCTCTTCTTGTGTTTCTTCAGCACTCTCATAGAGGGGTGTTATTACTTTATTACTCACCTGCTTTTTATTTATTTGTATTTTTTTTTTAACGTGGGAGCCAAGGATCTGAACCCAGGCTCTTATGCTTGCCCCAAAAGCACTGTACTGACTGAGCCATCCCCCCAGTTCTTCCACCCATCTTTCTCATCATCTCTAGCAAACGTTTCCCACTCCTGGATTCTCTCTTGTACCACGGAAGAAAATCCTTCACGTGTCCCTAGTTATGCTCTTACTCAGCCCTATGGAATACACTATGTACTTTTCTATAATACATTATAATTTAGTTTAACTTATAAATTAAGTAAGAGATTAACTGCAATAGCCGAATATAAACCAGAACAGTTACTAACAATACCCTTCATGTAAACACCCACCTCTCTAATCTTGTTGCACCACATTCACCCCTGTGATGACCTGGGACACTGGGTGTGGTGAGGTGAATGAATTAGCATCAGACCCCTACATGAGGGCCTCTTGATCAGAAGCTCGGTCAATATTGTAACAGCGCTGGCTAAAAATTAGCGAATAGGTTGGAAGAATATCTAACCTGGAATCTGGGCAAGATGCAAAGGGACATTGCAAGAGTACATCATACTGCTCAAGCTGGACCCAATTTAAATTCTATACATTGTTTAACTCTGTAGATTTGTGCACAATGTTTTTAGCCTGTAGTTGACAGCAGGTAACTAAAGCTGGGCACATGCAGCCTTGAGTAGGGGCCCTACTGTGCTTTCTACCTCCTCCTCGCCGACCCCTCAGACTACAGAAATGCTTGGTCACTTCACCATTCCTTTAAGTCACATTCCTTTTCTTCTGTTTCTCCAGCAAGTCTGCAGTTTTCTGGTGTGTCACTGTTGCTTTCTACAAGTGTGTGGGGTGCTCATCAGAAGAGGGGTCTTCATCTTCCTCTCACTGCTAGTCTGTCGTTCTTCTGTATAGGAGTGATGAGTCTCGGGGACCTGAGGACAGTGTGTGCTATTGGAAGTGAGAGGAGCAGGGACAGCCTGAATCCAGAAATTTTGCTTGGCTTTCTGTTTGGAGGAAAGGGCTATCTCTAGTTGGTTTCTAGAATACTGATCACACAGCTTAGACTAGAGAGGGCTACATTTTTTTTTTTTCTGGAGCTGGCTCTGCTTACTTGGTTTCATCAGTAATGTTAAGCTGAACAGTTTGAAAGGACATTTCCTATAGATCACAGAGTTTGTTTGCTATACAGTATGGTTTCAGAAAGGCCATGCTCACGATGGTGTTACTTGACACACAGGTAGGAAGGAAACTGACTTAAGCTAAAGCCAAGGCCCAGTTGGCAGTCCTGGGGATTGTGCCATGGTGACAACCCAGCACAACCATCTAGTCCCAGGAGGCTTTACAAACTGCTCCGCTCCTTCCTGCTCTAGGTCCTTGGGTGTGTTCTTTCACCTTCCTATGCCCCAGCCTCTTTTATAAGGGGAGCTAATGCTGTCTGACCTAAAGGATGGCTGATTCAATACAGTCTTAGTTGGTGCCTTCCTGTAGTGACAATTCTGGAATTTTTTTTTAAACACACAGACAAACACACACACACAGATTATGAGCCTATGTTTTTGTTTTAATCCTGGGTGTGGCAATGTGGGGCTGCTTTGCAGCAGCTGCCTATGATTTGCCTCGTGCTCTGGCAAGGGTGTGGTTTTGCCAGCTGCCGATAGTTTCTGTGATTGTGTGACATTTGGAATTCTGGGGACTTTTCAGAGGGTATACAAATGCTAGGACCCCAAGAGCTGGAGTAGGTTGTTGGTTGGTTGTTGGTTGCTGCTGGCCGTGGTTTGTTAAGTGGCACAGAGAAGAAACAACAAGAAAAAACCAGATCCTGATGGTGAAGATTGAACTTGCCCCAAGGAGCTTGACACCCTAATCAGCAAGGAGTAGTCTAAGGGTAACGTTGCCCCCTTTCTGACCTCTGACTATTCAGGGATCTCTTTCCTTTCCTCTAAGTGGGTTTTCAAGAAGTTTCTTCTGCATAGAAGTTTCCTCAGCCTGGCTTTATGCCCTGGCCTCATTAGTACTACCGATATGTGTTCTTGTTGAGTGAGTTATGGACTAACCCATCTGAAGAGAAATGGTGTGAGGTGTGAAGGCAGAGGCATCCTTGTATCAGCAGCAATAGGCATTTTTCTCTCTATTAAATTTTTCCTTCTAATTAAGTAAACTTACATTTAGTATTCTCTTTGAACATTTAGAAACTTTCCAACATATTAAAAGAACACATGCAGTGAGTTGATGAATGATATTTAACAGTCCTGAGTCTTGTTAAGGTTGGTACAAGTAACTAGCTTAGAAAATATTTATTACTGGAGAAAACAGGCTCAGGCAACTTCAGGGCTTTTATGAAGACTTGAAAGTTAAGACATGATTGGAGTTAATGTGATTTGTCCTAATTATATCACTAGCCAGATCGTGTGGATATTATGAACTAAAAGAAACATCTGGGGTAGACAGGGCTAAGGCTGGGCATATCATTCTTTGTATCTTATTCAGGTAGTTGTAGTCACATTGTAGACTGGGTGTGTTGGCCAGCTTAGTTGCTGTAACAAAATGTCTTCAACAACAGATATTCATTCTTCTTCAAAGGCTGGAAGTCCAAAATCAAGGCACTGATAAATTCACCTTTTTGTGAGTGCCTCCTGTCTGGCTTCTAAAGGCACCTGTCAGGGTCTTCCTATTGTCTTTCTGTATCCACTAGGAGGAGTAGATGAAAGGGGGGAGAGAGGGAGAGAAAGCACTTCCAGAGCATCTTCTTACATGAGAGGATTGGGGGTACAGTTCAGGTTGGTAGAATATCTACTACCTAGAATAGATGAAGTTCAGTCCTTAGGCCCACGTAAAACAAAACACATAGCAGTACATTTGAGAGAGGCAGGATGAGTAGAAATTCAAGGTCATCCTTGGCTGCATAGCGAATTTAAGAGTTCATGGGTGTCCCCCACCCATTTACGTGTGCATGTGTGAGGGAGGTTTCTTACTCTTGTGACCTCTTTTCTCCATAATTACCTCCCCACAGGCCCTTCGTTACAAGTAGTCACAGTAGGGGTGGAGCTTCAGCATAGGAAGTTTCAAGGTGTTCAGTCTGTCATGCTGGGTGGTCCATGTATCCTTCCCTAAAGACCACCTAATCGGGTAAGCCAAAGCACTGAGCATTGGCTGAACACAGGAAATCATTATCAAGCTAACAGCAACAGCAAGAATGTGATGGACATATGCTCCCAAAGGCAACATCCGAAGTGAATTGCAGAAAAGATGACCAGCAAGTTTTGAAGTGACCCTAAGTTTTCTCAGGCTTCAAGAATTAAAAGCACTTAGTTTCTAAGAGCTACATCTGAAAGCTGATGGCAGCTTTCAGAGACAGAACTTTCTGCCGTGGCCAACTACACTTGCCTGTGAACTCATTTATTTCAATAAGCTCATTATGGTAACAATTGCTCTATCACACTCAATTGCTCTCGCTGAGTGTCTCATGTTCCAGAATGTGATCAGCAACCCACACACTGGTGACCTTGGCCTCACTCCCATACTCATGTTCTTTACACATAATAAATGTGACTACCAGCTGTTCAAAGAAGACATTACTACATCCATGGTAATTAGTGAAACCGGTTTGGGAATAGTGTCTTCAAAAATTCTAGACCTTGGATACTGGAATGATTGTTGTGGGGTGTCTGCCAGACAAGACCATGTGGACACAGTTTTAAGATAAAGAAAGTCTTTGTTAGTCAGCGACTACATGGGGCAATTAGGCCTTGAGTGCAGTCCTGAGCCTTTCGTGGGGTTTAAGACCACATCTCAGTTAAGTTAAGATGCATCTCAGTTAGCAAGAACAGTTAGCCAGAAGTGGAACTACAGAAGGCAAAAGGTTGGTACATTTAGGCACTTTCCTAGAATGTGCACTATGGTAGATTAGGTCTTTGTTCCTGTCTTGGCAGGTGTTGCTTCCTACATGGTGGGTTCCAAAACCTGAATGGTACTTCTGTCATTGCATCGGTCATGTTAAGATCTGGGGTCCTACAAAGGTCTGGGGTCCTCAGAGAAGATGGCTTAGTGGTTATAGGCACTGGCTGTTCTTGCAGAGTACTGGGTTTGACTTCTTGCACCTACATCAAGTGGCTCACAACCATCTAGTTGTGTTCCAGGGGGACATGGACCCTGTTCTGGCACCAGGTGCATACATGGTGCAGACAGGAATGGTACACACAGGCAAACACTCATTTATATAAACTTAAAATCAACAAATATTAAAAAATTGTGAAACCAGATGTGGGATGATTGCTCACCTTGCAGCATCAGCTCTGTAAGCACTGGTGGCCAAGTTTGATCCGCCGGGACCCACATACAATGTCAAGTGTGGTGGTGTGTGTGACTATTCCCAGCCCTGGGGAGGGTCCCAGAGGCTTGCTATCCAGCCAGTCTAGACAAGTTGGTGAGCTCCAGGTTTAGCTGGGGACTCTATCAGGAAAAAAAAAATGTGGAGAGTGGTTGAGAAAGACTGAGTGGAGGACTAGGAAATGAGAAGATAAGGAAGAAATCTGGGGTCAGGAGGTCTTGCACAAGCAATGTCTTATGCCAACCAGATTTATTAGGAAGTACAGTATCTTATATGTTACTTGCAGTTTCTCCGAGGCCTTAGTCCCAGGCTATTCCTCGCTCTGCTAAGTATCTTCCTGGTTTAGAGAAGTTGCTGTGTACCTTCTCCACATATTAGGGCCTCAGGGAAAGTCTTGGGTTGATCTATCTCTCAACATAGGCACCTGGCATTGATCTCTGGCCAGAGAATACCGAGCATGTGTGCGTACACACTCACACACAGATGCATGCTTGTATGCATGCTCACACACATATTATGAACATTACTGCCGAACAAATAAAATTTCCTGGTAGCCACATCCAAGGCGACGACTTGCTATTTGAGACGAAATTGTGCTTTTGTGGCCTGGTGTCTAGTTTATTTATAGTTTTACAATAGTTTATAATGGAGATAACATGAAGGTTGAGGCGTGAAAGCTTTCTGAAATGAAATTTTGGGGAAAGAGACCAGAGGGGCTTTAAGACAGCTCTGCTTGGCCCCTGGACAGAGACTTCATAGAGTCTGGGTGGCGTAAACTCACCTGAGTCATATCTGTACGCATCACAAAGCACTTTTCCCTTGGCTTTCTGACAGAAAATGGTGCCGTGCCCAAAGCCAAAGCATAAAGGGCATCACCATGGCCCATGACAAGGAAAAATGCTTCATTTTCTCTCACCAATTTCTCCACTGGGTTTTTTCCATTGATACACAGTTACTTAACTATTTGAGAGCAGCCTTGGGCTCAGGGCCTGAGAACTTGTACTTAGAAGGCAGATGTTGATGAGCCAATGAGATTGGGGCAGTTTCCAGATGTCCACAGTCTTCTTCTATGGCGGAAAACACCATTCCCATCTCACCGATACATGTGCTTTGGAGAATGCCAGTGTGTCTTGGGTCATGCTCATTGTCAGCCCTGCCCTGGGCTGCAGAGAAGGAGCTGGTGGGCTGGCGAGGCAGATGTTTAAGGGCAAGGTGCTCTCCAAGAAACCCAGGAAAGGCTTATTTTTTTTTTATTTCTGCCTCTGCCTTTATGTATTCTCTGTGTATATCTCTGTCTCCGACTCACAGGCTTCTCCCCAGCTTTCTTTGTCACCCTCTCTGCCTCTGTTCCTGTATTTCCTGCTCTCTGTAGATAACTGTTTGGAAGGGACAGAGGGGAAAACAGGAAGAAGGAAGCTAGTGAGGTGGTTCAGTCAGGAAAGGTATGAGGAAGATCTGAGCTCAGATCTCCAGAACCCAAGGAAAAGCTGGGATGGCAAGTTCCTGTAAGCCCAGCGCTTGGCTGAGTAGAGACAGGTGGATGCCTGAAGCCGTTAGGCCTGTCAGTCTAGCCAAGCTGAGACCCCCTCCCCCACAAATAAAGGTGAAGAACAATTGAAGGAAGACTTCTGATGTCACCTTCTGGCCTCCATGTGTGCATGAATGTAGACCCACATGCATACATGCACATTAATAAATATCTACATGCATGTAACACCTACAATACATGCACATACACTATATCCTCCACACACATATGCACACACACATGAACATGTACCCATACATGCTTGTAGGTTATTTGAGCATTTAAGAGCCTGTGACATCATACTATATTTCTGGATTTATTACCCATCAATGCTGCTTTCAGAAGACAAGCCCTGAAACTGTCTCCTGCTGACAAGATGGCCCCCGTTCTCAAGCCTTCAGTTCTGAAGGGAGTATTTCTTTTCAGTAAGATTCAGAAAAGGCTTTAACTTCTCCCATTTATGGGCATTGCAGGTACAATGGACTTGACGTCACACTTCTTTATATGTTTCTGAAAATGCTGTTTAAACATTCCAGGCACATGCATATTAATAAACACAATATAGGATTCGAGAGGGTCCCAGGGCAGCAGTGTCCCGAAGAGCCCGCCCCCTTCATTCTGAGTAAGAGTGCAGAGCTCATCAGGAAGGGAGAATGCCCCTGGGCAGGCCGCTGATTAGCAGGGGTGGCTTTACACAGTATAGACAGTTCTCTATGCCAGCTATTATTAATTATATTTTACAGATGAGAAAATGGTTCTTCCATAGGAAAAATAATGGATTATTAAAGGGCAGAACCAGGGTACTGATGGCAATTGTGTTGCTCTCGAGTGGATGAGTTCTACCTGCTCGGAGGGAGGCTCATTCTCACACTTACGAAGGCCATGCTGAGTAACATATTCATAGGTGCTTGGAATTGGGATGTTATCATCTTTGGAGAAGGCTACTCTTTTACCTGTTATAGGACAGAGTTCTGCTAGAAATAGGAAAAAAAAACCCAGTTGTTTGAAAAATTAGTATTTGACTGGAGAGATAGCTGAATGAGTAAAAATCCTTTGGCACGCAAGCCTGATGACTTGAGTTTGATCCCCAGAACTCATGATAGGAGGAGAGAATGAACTTACAAAAGTTGCTCCTCCATCCTCCACATGTCTTCTGTGGAATGTGCACAGCAGTGTGTCACATGTGAGTAAGCACTAATGTGCGTCCAGGAACACACACACTTACAATAATGATGAATAAATGAGCACTGGTCCTTCCACTGCATCAGTATGACTTTTTGGCAGTAACGCTTGGGGCACCCAAGGATTCACCCAGCTTTGTAGGGACTCTGGACTGGGCATTTATTCTAAGTGGGTACAAGTCCGTTCTTCAAGAGGATTCAGGCTTTGTGACGTCCCCACGGACCTCTGCCATGTCCCATGTGCCTTGGGTCCAGGAACCCTGGTTAGGAACAGTGGGAGAATGAAGAAAAGTTGTGCATGTAGATCGAAGCTGTGACAAGGCAGGGTTCCAACAACACTGCCTCAGTCTGGGACCTCAGCGTGTTTATTAGGTACAGCACAGGGAGAGGAGTTAGCTAGCCCCATCTCTGTGAGCAAGCAGTCTCAGGCTACAAACATCTGGAGGAGGGACTCGCAGTTGACAGGTTTTGCATACACTGACCAATGCTCTCTAAACACTCATATATACAGGCTCCCTAGGAGAGCTTTGCTAGCCATCTTCAGCTCGGCCCTTGTGGGTAATGGCTTTGCTGGTTTTCCCAAGGGCACAAGGTCTCAGGAGTCCTCAAGGTGATATGACAGGACTTTCTCCTCTCCGTACACAGCTCTTCGGTTTTCGTTGCATGTTTGGGCAGATGATTTTGTGTCCATTCTCCTCGCTGGGTTATCAGCTCTTTAGAGACAGGGAAACATGTCTCTTTGACCTTAGTGTAGTAAAGTCACATAGCTTGGTGGACATTTTGAATAAGTTTGTTACTTTATTAGCTGAGTTAAACAGGCTTAAATTGGTAATCTAGCAGATTAGTTAAGACTCTCAATGCACTTGAAAAGGTCAGTGCTGCCTTCTCTTCGGGCCACTGTAGCCATTGATACATTTCGTAGGCAGAGTCTGGAATTACAAAATGCTTTAGAGGCTCCCCCAAATGCCTTCAGTGGCTTTACTCTGTAGTTCTAACTCTGGCAAAGTGCTCAAAGCACTGTAGCATTTTTCATCATTTTTTAGAGCATCTGGGACTTTATATATAGCAGTCACAAGAGAATGTGGTTTGTCATTGAATGGAAGACACCGAGAGTGAGGTCATGGTCAGTATTGATCATGTGTGTTTCTACTGAAAGCCACAAAGCATTCAATGAGCCTTGACCTCCTGTCTTGGGATTGAAGTCTTCCTCTGCAGGAGCAGCGCTTGGTTGATTGGAGACAGTGATTGGTGTATTTAGAGTTGGCATTCAGCCCTTCTAGAAAGGAAGAAAAGAAACCACCTGTTTTATTTCTTCCTCCCCTGGAGTAAGAGTCACATGGAAAGCCAATTCCTAATCACTTGTTTTCTTTGACTGTTACTGTATTTTAGAAAGGGCTAAAAGGAAAAAAAAAAATTGTACTAGGATAATAAAATAAAAAGACCTTGCAAAGTTCACCAGAAGTCTGCAATTTGTCCAGGCCATGGGGAACCAGCTGTAAACTCTCATAATTTTCCCCAAAGATGCCCTATTTGAGTGTTTACATAGTAAATGTGAAATTGACCTCAGGTTTCAGTTCCTGGGTTTATTTTCCGAGCATCTTAATCTTGGTAAGGGATGAACAGGCATGCCTCAGCACAGGTCTCACTTGTTCTCTTGGCAAGCCTTCTTTGATTCTTCCACTTTGTACTTAGGTTGGATTCCTTCTGTAGGGCAAGTGGACGGTTTCCCTTGATGTGGCTTTGGGAAAAACAGTCCATAGTGACTGTCTCACTCTAAGCAATATGCTTCCGCAGTACAGGTTACCCCATCAACTGTGAGAAGATGAACCTAGGAGACTCTGACATCTTCTGAGCAGAGAGGAGAAACACATGAAGGTAGGAAAGCAAGAATGCTGGCCAGAGAAAATTAAGCCAAGTTCTGTGTCTGGGCATACTAGCATCCAGGGACAACAGTATATTCTCCTGCCTCAGTTCTAGCCACTCACACTGGCCCTGCTGCACAGAAATAAATTATGCTTGTTTTATTTCCTAGGAAATGCTGACAAAATAAGCAGAAACCCAAGTCCTTCTTACTCAGGTTACAGCCTTTTCTTTTGGAGGGAAATAGTTTCCTCTTCTGTGCAGAATTAGAAAGAAATATTGGCCTCTCACTGTCTTAGTGTCTTAAAGTCATGGTGGCCAAGAAAACTTATAGAAGAAATAATTTGTTGGGGGCTTACTGCTTCCGAGGCTGAGTCCATGACTATCGTGGCAGGAAGTGTGGCAGCAGGCAGTACAGGGGCATTAGCTGGGAGCTTACATATTGAGACTACAGTGGTGAGGCAGAGAAAACAGGAGCTTGTTAGGTCTGGGAATTCCTGAAGGAGAACCTCAGAGTCAGGTAGTATGCAAAAGCACAAGGCATTTATTCTGCAAAAATTTACCGATTGGTAAGGAAGAAAAAGGTCCCCTCAAATGCCCTGTTTTCTTGGTTAGCGGCCTCTGGTGACCCATTTATGGGCCACCAAAAGTTAAGTCTGGGAATCGCTGAAGGAAGACCCAGATAGCATGCAAAAGCAAAGAGCCCTTTATTCTGCAGAAATTTCCAGCATGCAGGGGCCATTATTCCATAGAATGTCTCATAAGTGTCTCTGAAGTGAGCATGCAGGCGCAATTTAAAGACAGAGGATTTCCCAATGTGGTTAGGCAGTGTTTATGTTGATCGGTTAGTGCTGATCTAGGGAATTCATGATTGGTTCTGAAGTTGGGAGACTTGATGGAGTGTCCAGGTAACAAAGTATGCCCAGTAACAAAGATTGCCCAGGTAACAAGGAGTGCCCAGGTAACAAAGTATCATTTTGACTAGCTAGACCAAGTGTTTCTAACTGACCTTTAATTTGATTGGTCAAGTGCTTGAGGACTTTACTAAATTATTGTTTCTGGTTTTCAGGTTATTGAGTTATTGTATCTGGTTTCCATGAACTGTAGTTTCACGTTAGAGAAATAGAAACTCAGGCCTGTTCAGTCTCAAGCCAGTTTTGAAGCCTGTCATGGAGTCAGACTGGCTTATTAAAAATCATTCCCCTCAAGCTAACTAAGTTCTACTAACTAGGAAACAAGCACTCAAATGTGTGAGTCTATGGGACTCTTCTTTTCAAACCACCCACTCCCAAACCTTCCTTTAACTCTTAGTTCTTCTTTCTATTGTTGGGGAGTAGGGGTGGGGGGGGGCTGACCTTTTGTATTTTTTTCTTTTTAAAGCTATTGAGTTTAATTCTTTGCTTAGGAACTTTCAGTCATTTTCTCTTATGCAAATAGGTATTTACGTTTTCATACCTTTCTACTTTCCACACATTTGATACAATATTTCTCTGTGTTCTGTGCAGAACATTTTCAAAGTTCATTTTTTTCCCCCATAAACCTATGAGTCATTTAGAAGTGCTTTTTAAAGTCATGTGCATCTGGAAAGATAAGCTGCCTCACTGATTTCTCTCTGCTTGCACAGTGATTTTTGTTTGAAACAGACTTCCTAATCTGCTAGGATATCCTCTGTGATGACCTGCTGGCACCGGATTCCACAAATATCCCACATGTAGTTGAAAACAATGTCTGTCTGATTATTTCCATTGGTTTAAACTAGTCTTCCCCGATCTGTATAGTATATGCTACATGATTTATTTTGTTCATGGTCTATCAGTTTAGGTTTTTAAAGTCTTTTGAGACAGGGGTCTCACTGTGTAGCCCAGGCTGGCCATTTCTGGAGACCACATCCATTTCGCAGTAAATTGTACAGTGGAATCTTGAACATGGTAAATACCGAACAGTAAGAACACAAGCTATTTGTGTATTTCACGTAACTCTTTCAGGAACAAATAACAGAAACTCAGCTTCAGCTGCTTCAGTGAAAAGGGCTACTCATTAACTCCGGTAGATGAGAAATCCTGGTGTTTCCTGTTGGAGGAAAGGTCACTAGAGCCGGCCACTTTTAATCTCTTGCACCTGCCATTTCGTTTTGGAGGCATCCTCATTTGTACCTTCTTGTGCAGGTTACAAAATGTTTCCAAGTAGTACTGGTCAAAGAGAGCTTCTCTCTTCCAGTCCTGCAGCAGGGTACAAGTGGCATTTGTCAGTTACCTGTCCCTGACCAGTTCACTTGACTGGATGTGGTCATTCTACCATCTCTGATCAGTTCACTTGACTGGGTGTGATATCCTCTGATGGACCGGGGTTGGGGGGTCAGGGGGTCAAACTGCCCTCCTATGGCTAAGGATGAGAAGGTTCTCTGAGAAAAATTTAGAAATTGGACAAGGGAAGCACAACAAATGCTCACATCATCAGTTTAATTTCCTGCCTGTTTGCCATTCATTTCAGGATAGCGTGGAGTTTAGAAATATCTGCAGTCACTTGGCTCTGCAAATCGAAGGACAGCAGTTTGACAGAGACCTGAATGCTGCTCACCAGTGTCTGAAGACGATAGTGAAGAAGTTGATCCAGGCACTTGCTAATCTCCCATCAGATGCCCATGTGGTTGCCTGTGCTTCCTTGAGACAGATCTTGCAGAATCTCCCAGATGTATGAGCATGAGAGACAGCCAGGCTACAGCTGGCCCTGCTAAGAGAACAGAATTCTTCACCTCAACAGTCAACAGCAGCGGGTGTTTATGTTCCCAAAATGACTTAATAGTTCATGTCTGAGTCTGACCAAGCACCTGTAGCCTTCAGCATGATAGCATGTGGTACACATATTTTTTAAAGCTGTAGTGCATATTTTAAAGTATGTTGACTTATTGCTGACTTTCTGAAATATATTTCTCTTTGTGGAACTAATTGGGTTATATATATGTATATATTTATTAGCTATCTCAAGCATTGGTTTTAAATGAATGAGATTTGAATCTATATTTATATTATTGTTAGCTTTAAAGCTTAATGGGGTCATGTATTAGTAGAAGGACCATGGCTCTTCGTGTAATTTTGAGTAAGTGGGACATTTAGTAACTGACACAATCAGTTGCTGGGGACTTCATTGTAGGCAATGACAGTGAGGTGTCAGTCACTGTGAGTCCAACCCTGTCATTAGCAAGTGGCCACTGGGCAGGAAGAGCTGCTTCTAAACCTTGTACTATCATACAGTGCTGTGTACATTCAAAATGACAGTGAACTCTGGGGAACTAAGCATATATAATACGTAAATACGAGAATGCACCATTAAAGTCTCAGTGTGGAACCATCTGGCTTCTCTTACTGTTTCTAAATATTTCAGTTGGAACGGGAAAGTACTCGGAAAAGAAGGAAGAGTGGTCACTCCAGGAATTCTGCTTGCACAGTCCAACACTTGGATCTGGAAAGAGGAGGTGGTTTCATTATTATATTATTTTGCTAACAATTGTCTATACATGCTTCCTATTATTCAATGATGGCTATATCTAGAGCTAATAAAGGCCTTGCTGTGTCATAGAAGTTTGTTATGGGAACCTCGTCAGGTTAGCAGGGAGATGACAGTGTATGCGAATAAATGACTTCGTTTTGAAAGAATTAGTACCTGGATCTGTGTGGTGGAATGTATTTGTCTAAAATAGGTGTTAGTAGCAATCGAAGCTTCTTTTATTGAAAATATTTTTTTTCAATAGATATATCCCATCACAGTTCCCCCTTCCTCATTTCCTCCCAGGTAAAACATAAAACCATAAACCATAACAAACGAGCAAAAGACCAGTAAAATAAAAAAGTGCCAAAACAAAACAATATGAGACAAAAAAAAATAATCTCCAAAAATACCACTAAGTTTGTTTTCTGTGGCTATCTACTGCTGAGTGTGTGGCCTGCCATTAAGCATGGTGAGACTTTGTTTCAGAAAGCTTGGACCTGTGCAGACCCTGTGCTGTCAGAGTCTTTGTGAGTTCATATGTGCATCTGTCCTGTTGTGCTTGGAAGATGCCATTGCCTTGGGGTCATCTATTCCCTCTGGTTCTTACAATATCTCCCCCCGCTGCACACATTTCCCCAAGCCCTGGGGTTTGATGAAAATATGCTATATAGGACAGAATGTTCCAAGGCCTCTCACTCTTTGCAAATTGTCCTGTTGCATGCCACCATATTTGTTCCCATCTACTATTGGACAAAGCTTCTCTGATGATGGCTGAGCTAGACACTGATCTATAGGTATATTGGAATGTTGTTAGGAGTCATTTTATTACTGCATTTCTTCGGTGGAATAGAATTATTTTGTTTCCTCTTAGGCTCCTTGCCTATCTAGGCTCAGGTTCTTGGCTACTCAAGCAGTAACAGGCATGGGTTCGATCTCATGGCAAGGACCTCAAGTCCCATCAGCTAGTGGTGGGCTACCCCCACATCTTCTGTGCCACTGTTGTGCCAGCACGTTATGCAGTCAGGCCGCCATTGTATATCACAGGGTTTACAGCTGGGTTGGTGTTTACCTTTCTTCTGTGGTAGTGTGCAGAGCACCTCCCCATACCAGGAACACTAGTCAGGGGGAGTGAAGGGTCAAGTAAGACACCAGCTCAACTCCATGTTCAATGAGATGTGTAAGTGTTGCAGTCAGCAACAGGGCCTCCCATCAGGCTGTGAAGAGCAACCAATAGCCTTGACAATAGTGTGAGTTTCCGTGGAGCCCCTTTGGCTAACAACTCAATTAGATGCAGCCCATTCCTAGCACCTTTCACTTGATGTCTAGTTTTCTCCTTTATTATTTAGTGATGCCATTTAGATTTCTTTCATATATGTATATATTTTAAGAAGCTTCTACTAGAGTAAGTTACCATATGATGCCGTCTTAAATGCCCTTAGTGTAACTGTCCTTCCATGTTTTACATTTTCATGTCCTTCTTCCCTCCCTTGTTCTGTTAAATCCTCTCACTCCAGTCTCCTCCATCTCTTTCTAACTATAGATTCCGTTTCCCTTTCCTTGGGAAGTCTTTTCCTCTCTACTAGTCTCTTAGTAGATAATTAGCCTCTGAGGTTATGAGGCTTGTAGCATGCCTATTGAAGGCTTAAAAGCTAACATCCACAGATAAGAGAATACACACCATATTTTTCTTTTGGGGTCTGGGTTACCTCATTCAGGATAATTATTTTTCTAGCTCCACTAAGATGCCTGCGAACTCCATGTTTGGCTTCTTTTAATAATTGATTAATATTCCATTGTGTAACCATATCATACTTTCACTGGCCATTCACCTATTGATAGACATCTTGGCTGTTTACAATTTTTGGCTATTACAGATAGAGAAGCAATGACCAGAGATGAGTGTCTCTGTAGTAGGACGTAGACTCTTTTGAGTATATGCTCCGGCGTATGTGCTGGCTAGTTTCATGTCAGCTTGACATAAGCTATAGTCATCTGAGAGGAGGGCACCTCAATTGAGAGAATGCCTCCATAACATTGGACTATAGGCAAGCCTGTAGAGCATTTTCTTAACTAGTGATTGGTGAGGAAAAGAGCCAGCCCATTGTGGGTGAGGCTACCTGTAGGCTGGTAGTCCAGGCTTGTATAGTAGAACAGGCTTAGCAAGCTCTGAGGAGCAAGCTAGTAAGCAGCACCCCTCCATGGTCTCTGCATCAGCTCCTGCCTCCAGATTCCTGCCCTGTTTGAGTTTCTGACCTAACTTACTTTGATGATGAATAGTGATGTAAAATGTAAACCAAATAAATCCTTTCCTCTCCAAGTTGCTTTGGTCATCGTGTTTCATCATAGCAGTAGTAACCCTAAGACAAAATGGTGCCCGGATTGTGGGGTATTTCTGTAACAAACCTGGCCATCCTGTTTTGGGAAGGTTGTAGAAGGACTATGGAACTTTTGGGGTGGGAAAAATTCATTGACTGTTGAGAACTTATTGGACTGTTCTGTAGGAGAATGGAAGCTAAGGGATGTTGAAAGCAGTATAAATGATGGAGGCCAGGCTTGTGAAGGAAGTAAAGACTCTACTAGGCCTTTCATATCAGGGATCTGTAGTGTCTGATCAGCTGGCACTGAAGAATCAGCTGTGATAAACTGGAGACCAGAACCACTAAAGCAAAACCTCTATTTCGCTGGGACAATGGATGCCTGTCAACTGAGGCTGAAGAATCAGCTGTGATTACCAAGAGACCAGCATCACTGGGGTGAAATCTTCCAGGAAATGTTTCTTGGGAGTTAGTACACAGAATCTCTCTTCTAGAGGTGGCCTGGGTTGGAACTTGTGCTGGCAGTCAAACCTGGTACTGTGTAAAAGTCTCTCAAGTGGCACTGGGTTTGAAGGCCTGAGCCAATCATGGAGAGCAGCTGAGGCTTGACAACGTGAGAGGCCAAGAGAGGCCATTGATGAAGGAGCATCCTCACTAGCAGTGGGAGTCCCAGGATAAAGGAGTCATGGAGAGGAGTTAACACCTGGAACCATGAAGAGAGCCCAGGAGATGCTACTAGTAAGAGTGCACGCAAGTTACAGCAAGAGACTCAAACACTTGGAGATTGCCGGTACTGTGGGTTGACTACCACAGCACCAGCGGTGGAGTGGAACCAGACAGAGCCTAGAAGACGAGCTATGTGTGCTAGGGAGGCTGGAGCTGGAGAAGTGACCCCAAGTTCTGTGGAGGGGCCCAGAATATTACGAGTGGATCCTAGACATCGGGCATTGAATTATTTACCCTGTTGGAGTTTGGTTTTGCCCTGTTCAGATTTTGACTGTCACCCGTTCACCCCCCTTGAAGTAAGAAAGTAATTATTTTGCATTTTATAGGAATCCGCTGTTGAGAGACTTTAAACTTAAAAAAAAAGATTTTAGAGTTTTACAAAGATATTGGATTTTAAAAGAGACTAGATATTTTTAAAGAGACAACTCTTTAAAGTGTTTGAATTTGTATGTATATGGACTTTTTAACTTTTAAAATTTTGTGTTGTGTTGTCTTAATAGTGTGATCTTAGGGATGATCAAAAAAGGGAAAGATTAGGTTTAACAATGATGTGTTTGAGTGTCAAATTGACACAGGGGTCAATTGTTCTGGATAGTTTTATGTCAATTTGATACAAGCTAGAATTATGGAAAAGGAGGGACCCTCCTTCAAGAAAATGCCTCATAAGATTCAGCTGTGGGGCATTTTCTTAATTAGAGATTGATTTGTAGAGGAGGAGGAGGGCATTGGGTTGTATCCCTGGGCTGGTGGTCCTGGGTTCTATAAGAGATCAGGCTGAGCAAGCCATGGGAAACAAGCCAGTTAGCAGCACTCCTCCGTGGCCTCTGCATCAGTTTGTGGCTCCAGATTCCTGCCCTAGTGGAGTTCCTGTCTTGACTTTCTTCGATAATGAACAGTGATGCAGAAGCATACGCCAAATTAAATGCTTCCTCCCCACGTTGCTTTGGCATGGTATTTCATAGTGTTTCATCACAGCAGTAGTAACCCTAACTAAGACTAGTGTTAGAGCTGGATCGTGGAATAGATCCATTCCCACCTTCCTCAGGAACCACCACACTGATTTCCATAGTGGCTGTACAAGTTTTTACTCCTACCAGCAATGGGAGAGTTATAATTTCCCCACACCCTCGCCGGCATGAGCTGTCATTTGTTTTACTGAACTTGCCCACTCTGACTAGTGTAAGATGAAATCTCATAGTAGCTTTTATTTGTATTTCCATGATGATTAAGAATGTTGAGCATTTCTTAAGCATTTCTTAAGAGCTTTCTTCAGCTGCTTCTGTTTCATCTTTTGAGAACTCTCTGCTTAGCTCTGTAGCCTGTTTTTTTAATTGGGTGATTTGTTTATGTCCAGTTTTTAAATTCTTTATATATTTTAGATGTTAAAGCTCTATCATGTGTGTAATTGGTTAAGCTCTTTTCTTCTTCTGTAGGCCTGCTGTTTTGACCAAATGCTGTTGCCCTTTGTCATACAGAAGCTTTTCAGTTTCAGGAGGTCTCATTTATAATTATTAATTATTGTTGGTCTTAGTGCTGTGTCATACTATCCTGTTTAGAAAGTTCTTTCCTGTGGCAATGAGTCCAAGACTATTCTCCATGTTCTGTTCTATCAGATTCAGGATGTCTGGTTACAGTCCTTGACCTATTTGGAGTTGAGTTTTACACAGGGTGATAAAGATGCGTCTATTTGAATTATTCTATATATACGTAGCCATACAGTTTGATCAACACCATTTATTGAAGATGCTGTGTTTTCTTCAGTGTGTATTTCTGGCTGCTTTGTAAAACATCAGGTGTCCGTAGATGTGTGAACTTATGTTTGGGTCCTCAATTTGGTTCCATTGAGTATGTCTGTTTTTACACTGATGCCTTGCTGTTTTTATTACTGTAACTCTGTAGTACAACCGGAAAGTGTGATGACAGATGATGATAACTCCTGCAGTTCTTTTGTTATTCAGGATTGTTTTAGCCAACCTTAGGTTTTTTGTGTTTCCAACTGAAGCTAAGATTATTTTATTCAATTTCTGTGAAGAATTGTGTTGGGTAGCAGGGAGCAGGTTATTGCAGTGACAGGCCTGACCATGCTGCTTGTTGAAGGAATGTGGACTTTGGGACTCTGGACTGGAAGTGCAGTTGAACACTTTAATCAGGGCTTAATAGGCTATACTAGTAGGAGCATGGAAGACAATGGTGCTGAGAACAATGTTGGATGGCTCAGCCCAAGAGGTTTCAGAGTGAGAGGGCTTAATTCCAGTCTAACTTCATGACAAGCTTTAGTTTTAACTTCACCTGACTAGGCTTGAGTTTCAGTGTCAGTTTCTAGGAACCTGTGACAGGCAGCCAATCAGCATCGGCTCTGATGCCTGGCTTCAGTCAGAGATACTTAATAATTGCTTTGGAAAGTCCCTGACAATCCTGGTTGGCTAGTACCCCTTGGCCAGCTGCCCACCAATCAAAGCAAAGATCACCTAATCATTCCTGGAATTCCCCTGTCTGTCTATAACTAGGGCCTTCGAGGCCACTTCTGCATCACCATTTTTGTGAAGGTGGTGACCCCAGCATGATGGAGTTCTCTGCAGAATAAATGCTCTTTGTTTTTGCATAGCATCTGAGTCTGGGAGCTTTCTTCAGTGAATCATGGACCCTAACAAGAGGAGATGAATACTAGTAGAGTCATGGGATTCTAACTGAGGACAGCTACTGACAGGGACTAGAACCAGCCCAAGAGAGAGAAGTGTGTTGTATTCATCAAAGCTTAAAGGAATTGGAGATCTGAAGGGCGCTTTGACATCAGACATGGAGATGCAGAGTTTGGGGTTTGCCCTGCTGGTTTAGGTCTTTCTTTGGTCCAATACTTCTTCACTATGCTACCTCCTGGAATGGTAATGTATATCCTGTACCATTATATATTGGAAACATGTGATCTGCTCTTTGGTTTTGATTTTTACAGAGGATTACGGTTAAGAGATTGCCTTAGTCTCAGAAAAGGCTTTGAAATTTGGACTTTTAAAGAGTATGGATAATGATAAACTGTGGTGACTTTCGAAGCTGGACTGAATGTGCTTCTGCATTTTGATGTGGCTACAAGCCCCAGCCCCAGAACTCCTCTCTAAAGTCATCATCTGCAGCCAGCCTACTCCATTTCAATTAATCATTTTCTTGATTAATATAAAGAGATATCTTCTTACTCTTATTCCAAGACATACTGAATACTTTTTGATTTTTCTATCTGAGCTTGTGATTTCTCCCCTCACTTTGTACTACAGTTCCCAGAGATGATTAAAATCCCGTTCATCCTTTGGGACCTGGCTGACCTTCTATTCACTTTGAACTTTGGGTCACCTTTTTGAAAATGACTTCCTCCTGTCCTAACTTGCTTGGAACACAGTTAAGGCTGCAGTCCCAGCTCTGATCACACACTGTCTTTAGCAGTATGGCTAATTGGTACCTCTGCCGCTGAGATCAGCTTTCTGAGGGCAGGAGTTCTAGACCTTTGCATGTTGCGCGGCATCTCATCTCTCAAAGTCCTTTGATCCTTGATCCTTGTCGCTTACATCTCCCCACCTAACTGTGAGCTATTGAGTCATCTCTATTGTCAGTACTCATCATCATTTACTTGTATACCTGTACATTTGCTGTACATGCTGCCAGATCTCATTTTCTCTGGAGCCCTCTCCCCTTTTTTTTTTCTGCAAGCAGAGGGGAATAAAAATACCTAAATATATCTTATGTCTAATTGCATGCTGAGGTGACAATGTTTTGAACATATTGTGTTGAATAGATAGGTTATTAGAAGAGCTAGAGATAAGAACACTAGCTCTGAAAGCAAGAGGGCCAGTGTTCAAATTTCAAACACACACATAAAAGTCAGGTATAGCTATGAGTGCTTGCATTGTTCCCCTGCTTTGGGGAGCAGTGACAGGAAGATCTTGGGGGTGTACTTGCAACCAGCCCAGCCAAAACAGTGAGCTTCAGGTTCAGTGAGAGACCCTGTCTCAGAAAAGAAAGTAGAAAGTGATCAAGGGAAATACCTCATGTCCTCCTCTGGCTTCTGCATCCACATGTACTTGCACACATGTGTGCATTCCCCCATACTATGTAAAGGTACCATATACAAACACCATCATTCATGTTATATAATTAAAGCTTTCAATATGGTTACCAGAAAACATGAGGCTCCATTAGCAACATGAGGCTCAATTAGTACCAACTTGCATGGTACTTCTATATAGCAGTGCTGTTGGAGAAAATTCAAGAGACAGTTCACTGCTATCTTTAACTGTCCATTGTCTGGAGGTTGTACACCTTCTCAAGCTACCTTCATCTGAAGTCCTCATTCTCAGTGTATGGAGTGGCCTCTGAGCACACAGAGTCAATGAAAGCCAGCGAAGGGGCATGTTTGCCATCTTAACGTGGAACGACCCTGCCTTGGTACTCACACACTCTTGAGCACCTTATTGCCTCTAGGAAAATCCTTCTAGATCCCACGTGTGGCTGGTTAATTACTCAGGGCCTGGATCCTGCCCTTCCCACCCATTCACCAACTTTCCTCTCAAACACATCCTCATGGTCTGTGGGAGCATTTTCTCAGTGTTAGAACATGTCCAACCTTTCAAAATAATTATCATAACAGCAAAACCCATTGCAACAATTCTGCTTCTGATTCCCTCTCTCTTGATTCTTCTTGAATACACGCACTCGAATGAATTTTATGGCCAGCATCCACCAACACTGCTCTTGTGGAGACCCCTGACGACACTCACACTGATAACGTCAGTGGTGAAGCTCGACTTGGGTCTTACTGACACATCAACAGCTCTGACATACTAGGTGACTCATGTCTTGGATAATTCTCTAGTGTTGGTTCCAGGTCATCAGACTTTGGCAGTTCTCCTCCTTCCTTGGCTACCGGCCTGATGTCCTGGCCCTTCCAAGACTCCTGATTTTCTGAGCTTGGAGTGGCTCAGGGATCAGTTTGGATCCTGCTCTCCGATTACACTTCTTGATGTTTCCCCCACTTACTCACCAGTGACATCTGGGTACTATCTTCTGTCCTAAATGTCTAATTCCTGTGTCCAGCAGACAACAGAATGTCTCTATTCTGACACATACAGGGTCTAGGGTCACATGCCCCATACATTCCCAATCTAGTCAAAATGAAATTCTTGACCTCCAAACCTGATTCTCATGTATCTCCCATGTCTCACTTGGTCATGATTCTTCTTCTTCTTCTTGTGGCCATATGGGCAAAAAAAAAAAAAAAAACCCTGCTAGTTTCATCCTTGTCCCCCTCACTTATCAAACCAGCAAATCCTACTTATCCAACCTTCAAAATATATCTCAAGTCAGATTATGTCACAGTACTTGAATAACTACTACCCTAGTCCCAGGCTCTCCTATCTCTAAATTGGGTGCTGAGTTTTATCCTTAAATGGTCTTGTGACCATCTTGCTAGCTCACTTATGTTTTCCCCATGGACAGTTTCCTTTTTATTGAGGTTAAAGTTCAAATTTCACTTCTCTGCCCTGTATCCTGCTGCATTTCTATTTTGAATGAGGGCCTCTGTGCGACCCTCATCTCTTCAGATACAACAGCTACTTTTAGGACCTTTATAACGTATTCCTTTCTCTTCAAGTGTCTCTCAGCCACAGTGCCATAAAGTAGAAATCTTGGTTTCTTTGAAGACTCAGTTTTGTCATGTGATGTTTTGCTGTGAGCTCTCTGGTGCAAGGGGCATGACTTTGGCCAGCTTAGAACATCCGTAGGTGGACTCTGAGAAGAGGAGATATATAGAGGCCCACAAACAGTGAGGGATTGCTTTTTGGATCAGCATCTATGCACTGATCTTGGTGCTTCAACACTTGAATTCACAGAGAGAAACATTCCAGAGACCTGGGGAAATGCAACTGAGTCTTGTGGCATTCACTGCCTTGCCGTTCTGATTCGTTCTGCTGCTTGGTGCTGACCTTTGGACTGGACTGCTGGTATTGTGACCACTGAATTTGGTAATCTCCTAAAGACTCATCAACCCTAATCAGCAGGAAGTAGATCAAAGAGGTCTACAGCCCTTTCCTCTACTAATGTCCTATCTAAGGTTGGAGGGTTAGACTGCAAGCATTAAATCTCTCACATCTTAAAACAGCTCTGAACAGTTGGCCCTCTTTCTACTTTTCTTCCTTCTCTAGTGCCAGATACCCGTATAGTAAATCTATCTGAAGTAATAATAAATCCTGAGTATCCATGTGGTTCAAGACATGTGATTCAGCAGAACCCAACTAAGAAGCTGAGTATCACCTGGGGGCTCTTTGTCAGGAGTGCAGTGTTCCATGTTATAGCTAAACTCGAACCACAGTCCTGGCTCTGCTTAACCCCATGTCACTTCCTATAGAAAAGCTTGTGTCTGCTTTGTGTTCACAGTCCTAAATCAGAAGACTCTTCCAAGGCTAGAATAAACCTTTCTTTGGCACAGAAGTGTCACTAATTCTTTTTCCCTGGCTTTGATGAAAAAATTATAATGATCATGGTTTTACCTTCAGTTTTGTAAAGATGAATTAGGAAATATCCATGGAGCATAAGGATATCTGGCAGAAAAACAAATTCCCAGCGAGCCCAGAAACAAGTTGCAGAGAACAGTTTTGGCTCCAGTTGGTACAGAGAGGAGATTCTGCAAAGGCCCTTTCCCTGTGCCTGTGTGGATGTAGCTCAGAATGTAACATGAGAGCATAGAGTACAGCAGAAGCTTAGAGAACATGGAGAGAGGGAGGGGGAGAGGGAGAAGAGTGCTGAGTGTAGAGGGAGGCTGGAGAGGGGTAGAAGTACGCAGAGGAGGCTGGGATTCTAACCCAAACATGAAGAACACAGCAATTTCAGAGACACGAGTGTTGGATGCCATGCTCACACCTTCTAGGATCACTGCGTGAGGTTGGTTTTTGACCCGCTCTAATGAAAAGCATCACGCTCTCACTTTCTAATGGCCTGGAAGCCCTGGTGCCATGAAGGCTCTTGGAAAAGCAATCACAGGCAAACCTCCAAGCTGGTTCTCAGTCTCTCATCTCTTAATCCTCAGTCTTCTCCCAGCCCCTCTCTGTCTCTTGGAATGTCTTGCCATGAATTGTAGCCAAAGGCATTCATAAGACTGAAATGTATTATGATTTCCATCTCTAAAGATTCTTTTATGCACAAGCAAAGTTAACAGATGTTGGTCTCTGGTTCTTTGTCCTCACTTTTTAATATCTATCTATCTATCTATCTATCTATCTATCTCTCTCTCTCTCTCTCTCTCTCTCTCTATCTATCTATCTATCTATCTATCTATCTATCTATCTATCTATCTATCTTACCTATTCCCTTACTCCCCACCCTTAGTCTCAGGTTTCATCGTATTTGGTGAATACATGCTGTGACTTTCAGAATTGAACACTATGTGTCCACAACAGGAATGCTGTTCCTACTTACATTGGGTGATCATTATATCCAGGAGAAATGTGAATACCTTCTGTCCATTTTCCCGTATTCTAGCAATTTTGACTGAAGAAAAGGAGGGGTAAGAATGAGATTAACCTTGTTTACATAAGCACTCTCATACTTCTGCTTAATTACATTTAAACCTGCATTGCTCTATATTTTGAATTTTATATATTTTTTGTAGCATTTAAGGATATTATCTGTTTTGAAAATCCATCTAGGACTTTTCCATAAAAGATGGAAGCTTCTCTATTTAGTAGTAACAAGCATTTTCAAGGAAATAGGGCTATAATTTCTTTATTATTATTAATTTATTTATTTATTCACTTTACATCCCAATTGTAGCGTCTTCCCTCCTGTAGTCTGTGTACCATTCTCCCTCCCTCTTCCCCTACTCCCCTTTCCTATACCTCAGAAAAGGGGAGCCCCCCGAAACCCACCCTAACTCACAGCCAAACATTGGGCAGAGCATAGGCAGTTTTTTTTGAAAAGTGGGAAGAAGGACCTGGAAGTGCTAGGAGCTCTACAAGAAGACCAACAGAGCCAACTACCCAGGGACCAGAGGCGCTTGTGGAGACAGAAGCATCCAACCAAGGACCATTGGGCCTAGGCCCCCTGTAGCTGATGGGAAGCGTGGGTCATGTGTGCTGTACTTTCTGATTATTGCACTGAACATTGTTTTGCCATTTTTCCCCTGAGCCTTGCTGAGAAAGAAACACTGTCTCAACTAGCCACAGACATTCACAGATTCACTTGTACCTGACGTAAGCATCCAAAGCACTGCTCAGCATCCCACTTTCAATGATCACGGTACTGTTGCAAGCTACCATGCCCTTTACATACACAGGACAGCAGGCCTGTCATTTCCTTTTGCCTTGGTGACTGAGTTAACAGTTGATCTAACTGAGATGGAATAATTGAAGACGAATGAATCAGCAGCAATTTGGTGTGCGTGTGTGTGTGCGCAATTTCCTATATTAACGAACAGATGATTTCCAGCTGTTCTTTCCTAATTTTCTTCCCCAAATGTAGTTGATTGAAATACAGGTTGCACAGATCTCTTGAGGGCAGAGGATCTTTTAACAATATGTAGCTATAGAAATAAGAAACATCGGAATGACATGCAACCCTGAGTAGCAAATAGATATATGTCTTCAAGTAGACTTAGTAGTGATTAATTACTATTATATTTCTAACCAAGCTTTTATCTTTGAGCCATGATCTTTACGAAGTTCATCATAAATTGATGTCGTTTCTGTGGAGCAAAGGGTAATACTTTAGGACATAAATATGACAATATTTATGTGACAGTAAATATCCCAAATACTCACTAGTGGCTTTACTACTCCACAGAAGAAATGAGAGAGACATTAAGAGAGGAGCAAGAGATGAGTGCATAAATAGCTAATGGGTGGATGGATAAATGGATGATGAACAGATAAACAAATGGATGGATAGAAGAACAAATAATGGATGTAACATGTTGGCCTTTGTTGATCAGTACTCTATCAGCCTTGGTCCTCTGTTTTCTGGACTGAGACTGCATTGGGTTGTAGAGGAAAACTAAGGCTCCATAGAGTCAACTTCTATTTGTTTAATGTTGTTCTTTGCAAAGTCTGTTTCTTTAAGGAGTTTTTGTAAAAAAAAAATTTATTAATAATGTTCACATCTGGATAATCCCGCACTCTTTCAATTCTAGGTGACTATGGTGATTTGAATGAGACTGGCCCCCTAGAACTGTTCAGGGAGGACTGGGAGGTGTGGCCTCATTAAAGGAGGTGTGTTACTCTGGTAGAGGTTTGAGGTTTCAAAGCCCATGCCGTTTCCATTTAGCTTTCTCTGTCTGTCTTGCGTCTGTGGATCAATGGGTAAGCTCTCAGCTGCCACTCCAGTACCATGTCTGCCTGCTGCCATGCTCTCTGCCATGATGGTCGTGGACTCTAAGCTTCTGAAACTGTAAGCAAGGCCCCAACTAAAAGTTTTCTTTTATAAGATGCTTTAATTATGATGCTTTTGTCATGACACTATAACGGTAACTAAGCTAGTAACAAAATGACTACCACCAAAATCTTCCATAAAACCAAGAAAGAAAGAATTCCCTTATTTTGTCCATGTGTGGATTCCTCTTCATCAAACCCATGCCCAGGCATCCATGAACTTCACATTTTCAAGTGAGGTTCTGTCCTTGTATGTTATTTCTACAGTTTCATTTCACTGGAGACCTTTCAAAACACAGTGGTAACAATGATTTTGCTCAAATAGATGCAGAGCTAGCCAGTTCTGTTTCTTGTGTGTATTTCAAGTTTAAACTAGATTATAAAAGATTGTTTCTTTGATTTCCTGCTGGATATGAGTGGTGCTCCTTTACTAAAAATTCCTGGGTTGAAGTTCAACACAATTAAAATATAAATATCGTTTAAAACCCATGTTTGTGTTTTATATTATTCTCCATATGAAATACGGGGCCTAGGCTTTTTAATATAAGTGATTTCTTGCTTAAAAGTAAAAAAATAACATTCATGTTAAAGAAAATAAATAATGGGAAGAAAGTGCCAGGAGATTCTGTTTCTATCTAATATTTCAAAAAAAATTAGGCATAATTTATAAGAAAGAAACATTATAAAAATGAGGTAATATACAAGGTTTCTTAAGATGGCTGGGCCGTAGAACATAACCTGTGTTTGTTTTACTCTATAGTCTAGGGTCTTCACTTTATTGTTTTATCCAAAGACTTCTATAATTTACTTTACAGGGTTCCTGTGTTGAATATTTGCCAACACCAGCCTTTCCCAGGCTTCCCAGCTCCTGGAGTCTAGAGGTAATAGGTCCCCAGTGTCTGACCATTTGGCCCAAACTTCTGCTACCCACCTAGCTCCTGGTACTTTTAAGAATGTTTATTTGCTTTTATTTTGTATTTGTATTTGGATGTTTGCCTGAATATATATATATGCACACCACGTGTGCCTGATGCTTGTGGCATCAAGACTAGAAGAGGGTGTTGGACATCCTGGAACTGGAGTTATTGATGACTGAGAGCCACCGCATGGGTTCTGGGGATTGAACCCAAGTCTTTGCAAGAGAAGCCAGAGCTGAGGAAACTGCCGTCTCTCCAGCTTCTCATCTATTTTTTAAAATATTTGTCTTTTGCTCTATGAACTGGATGGAGTTGTATAAACCTACACCCATCTACTCACACGCAGCAACAAGTCCTACCCCAAAGCTCTCATGATTGGCTGAACATTTTGTTCCATAAAGCTGATGTCACTGTGCTGAGCCGGCCATGGCATCCGTCTGTCCTGTGTGCGATGTATTTGTTAAGGGTCTCTGCGTGCTCGTGAGAGTGAGCTGCGTGGATCTGTCCTCTCTAATGACAAACCGAAACTCACTGGAATATTCACCACACATGCTGCGGTGGGTTTTCTATGAGACCCCCAGACTCCGCAGATGCGGAAGTTGGAGGGGCGGCTGTCAAACATCTTGTGAGGTCTCTCAAGGAGTTTCTCAGAGCAGGTTAGCAAAGCCTCTGGTGGCCCCCGGGACCTGGGCTCCAGTGACCGTTCTCCACGTCACCCGGCCAGCAGGTTTATCACTTAAATGATGTTCAAGCAGCACTTCCTGTTTAAAGAGGGCTCTGCTGCGGAAGAAAGGTCAGAGGTGAAAGCTGACGTCATCTTCCCCTTAGATTTTAAACACAAAGCTAGTCTGTCTGCCCCAGTTCCTTCCACCCCCCTCTCCAGCCACCTCCTTGTGTGGCCTTAAAACAATCATGTGAGGTGTCTCTCTACCTGCCCGGCTCCCCATTCCCATGCCAGGCAGCCCTGATGCCAAAGCTGGTGATGCTGGGAAGGGAGTGTTGGCCCTAGCCAAACACAGGCGTCCATGCCAGGAACGTGTTGAGTTTCCCTCAGAAATGCCAACCCTGCAGTCCTTGGGAACAGGAGCTCCTCGCCAACTGCAAGCACTTCTGTGAAGCAGATCAGAACGCTGCCTCCAGCTGGGCACGTAAGGGGCTCTGCTCAGGGCGGTGCGCGCTCTGTGAGCCCGCGCTCTGTGGCCCCCGGGCCTTGTTCCAGCCGGGTGGGCGTGCTACCCACGCCCCTCTTCCTTTCTCCTCTGGAACTCTGCAGGCTGAGTCCTCACCTTCCAGTTTCTGTGTAAGCGTTCTCAGTCTGGGTTCACCTTTCCTCTTAGACGCCATTTATGAAGGAAGGCCCCAAAGCACAGAGCTCCTCTACTCGGGTCAGGGAAATTAAATGAAGTTCAGGAGTCCTAACAAAAGAAGGGCTTACCCTGGTGGTGCTTCCAGCTCACACTAATACACACACACACTTCACATACACACATACCTTCACACACACACACACACACACACACATACACACACACACACACGCCTCCACACACGCACTCCACACGCCTCCACACACACACACACACCTCCACACATACTCCACACAATACCGACACGTACCCACGCACGCACACCGCTGCCTGCATGCAGCCTTCTCATCAGGAGGCTTTCACTGACCCCAGTGACTTTTAGAATGTTCCGAATCCTTTCTCAGTCACACTATTTACAAACCTTTGGGGTCGCTGCAAAGCAAACATCATTAAGCTCTTGACATTCCGTAGGGCTGTGAAGATTTGAGATTCTTGGGGGGTATTTAATATAAAATTTGCAAAACATAAATAAACGAAAAAATTCGCAACAGTTGAATACTGCTTCAGGTCCCTTCAAGGCACACCACCGCCACCGAGCCTTGTCTATCTGCACGTCCAGCAAACAATGAAAAGACTCCCCTTTCAACAGCTCCTGATGCAGGAAGTGCTCTGTGGATTTTCCCCTAATGCAGTGGGTGGGTGGGACTGCATCCTGTCTAGTCTTCTGCCTCCTGAAACCCAGGAAGAGTTGTCCTGCAGAGCTAACTACTACACTGAGAAGGCTCCTGCCCCTTTCTTTCCAATAGACTTACATGCTTACTTTTCTTGACTTTTCTCTATTGTCAAAATATCCCCTTCTTTTAGAATTTGAAAACAATATTTGACTATAAGGAGCGTTGTGCTTTATTGAACTGGCTGTCCCTTAAGAGCTCAGAACTCTGGATGGATGTTAGAAGCAGTGTTAGCTTTGTGTCAAATGTGGCATTCGAGTCCACTGCTGGAAGATTCCCATCTGAGTCTGTGGTTCCAGGGGATGGAAGTGGGGGTGGGGAAGCAAGGGGAGGGGGGTTAGTGAGGGGAAGCCTCTGGGGCAGAGCCTGGTCCCAGGGGCATTCTCCAGGGAGTGAGGCTTTTGCTTCCAAGGGGAACTTCAAGAAGGGGTGAGAAGGAGTTCGTGAAGGAGTTCTAGCACCTGTCTTTTCCCAGCCTCCATAGTCTGTGTGAGCTGCATGTAAACTCTCCTAGAGCTCAAAATAATAAAACCAGCCATGGGGATGGGGGGATCAGCTGTTGTGCTGTCCTCCTGAGCCAGCTGCTCCTGTCACCAATCTGTTCTGTGGCTGCTGGGTTAGAGGGTAACCCAGTGAAACACCTTGTCACAAACGGTTCTCCAGGTCATTTGAACTGTTTTCCTTAAAACAAAACAAAACAACAGCAACAAAACAACTGTACTTTTTTTTCTTTTGAGCCAACTTTATTTGGCTGAATTTTCTTTGTTAAACATAGACTTTCTGTCTCAGCACACCTAGACTTCAAAGACACTTGAGAATTGCTCTCTGCTGGCGTCTGGGGGACCTTTCAGGTCAGACTGCCTCAGGAGTGCTGAGCATTAGCTCTAACACAAAGAGGGGAAAACAGATTTTGGCTAAGTGTCTCCATCTTGGGTTACAGGTTTGTGGAGAAATGCTTCTCCCTTGGCCTGAGTGGCCTCTCCTGGGCAGACTGAAGATACAATGCAGGCTGGCCAACCGAGGTCTAGGTCCAACTCTCAGGAAATCTCAGTCCCTTGGGCGACTGGACTCTCACCATCTGAGATCAGCTAGGATTGTTTTCTTACTTCATTTAATCAGCCAGTTGATAGGTTGACTGATGGGGTCATTATGTCCAGTGGGAAGTAATTTTAGGATGAGAATTATGCAACAGGCTAAACTACAGTTCACTTTATCACCCCAGTGCACACCGCCCTCCTAACGAGATTATCTTCGGGCTTCAATGGAAAGAAACATTCAGTTCCCAGGTGCCCAGGCTTTCTGGAATAGAATGAGTGAAGCCCTCTGTCTTCCTCGAGCTGGGAAATGAAGTTCCTTGGATTTCCTTTCAAAGTATCTGTTCCAAGGGAAAATCTTCAGTGATGAATACCTCCCAGGGATGGGGAGCTGTCAAGAAACACTGGCGGAACCTTATCATACGACTGCCCATCAAAGTGCTATCATCATTTTCATGCTCAGATTTGTAAAGTAAGTAGACACATTTCCAGACGTGCAGAGTTGGCTGAGAATCTGGAAATTGGTCTCATTTTAAGAAATGTCCTCTACATAACGATTTTACTTAGGTGCCTTGTTATTTATTTATTTAGTCTCTCTCTCTATTTGTCTGTCTCTCTGTGGGTATGTGTGTGTGTAGGTACAGAATTGCTTTGCAGTGTAGTTCAAAGTTCATGATACCTTGAACTCAGTGCAATCCTACTTCCTTGGTCTTCTAGCTGCTAGGATTAAAGGCATGTGCCTCTAAAATGCCTTCTAATTTAAAGTGTATCCCAGTGTGGTAGATTGTCTTTTCTTTGTAATGTCTCCATCTTCATTTTCACAGTCCCTATTTTTGTTGTTGTTGTTTATTGTTTAGACAGCGTCTCACTGCATAGCCTCAGCTGGCCTCAGATTCACACTGCTCCTGCCTCGGTCTCCCAAGAGCTGAGAACACAGCTGGCCTGCTATGTTTGCCTCTATACATTTGTTTTCTTCTGTTAAAAATAAAGAAAAAATAATTTAAAGCCATCATTTTGTTACTGAAACTGAGCAAGCATACCAGCAATTCTCATTTGAGTGATTTAGATCTGGAATGCCCAGCAAATGCTCACACGTTAAAGGCTTGCTTGCCAGGTGGTGTTATGGTTGGAAGGGGTGGGGTCTTCAGGAGGTGGGCTCTCCATTCCCCCCTTTTCCGTTTCTCTCAGGCGTTTTGTGATAGTACCAGGAATGCTCACGCATACCTAGGCTTTAGTGAGAGTTAGAGCATGGGCTGTCTGACCTCTGGCTGAACAGATCTCCTTCTCTCCACCCAGTGGAGGTCTTCTCTAGGTGTCCAGCAGTGAACATCTTGTTGTCTTACCTGTCCACCCTCCAAACCATCTAGCTTCTGTTACGTCTCACACCTCCCACCTTTCGCCGTTTGAAAAATATCTATCTGCCTGGCATCGTTCCCTGAGAAGACTTCAATAACCTCAGGATGAGCTGGCTCAGCACTCATTACCCTGGAGAACAACAACAACAACAACAACAACAAAAAGATGCAGAGTAAAATCATCCTGAGTGAGCTAACATAGACCCAGAAAGACATGCATGGTATATACACACTTATAAGTGGATTTTAGTCATACTGTACAAGATAGACATACTACAATGCGCAGACCCCAAGAAGATAAGTCCGACGAACATCTTAGGCTTCATTTTGGTCCACTAGTTAGGGGATATGAGGACTATGTTGCCTGCTTTTGATCACTCCCCCCTGATGGGATTTCCCTAAAATGCCACAGGGAAGGAAGATGAACTCAGTCCTTATGTGAATAGATGACCTGGGGTGTTTGGGTAGGGAAGGTCTCCCCTATTCTGAGGAACAGGGGAGGCGGGGTGTGGGAGGGAGGGTGTGACTGGGAGGAGAGGAGAGAGGGGCCCTATGACCTAGATGTATATTGAATTAATAATAATAAAAAAGACATGTGACATCCTGGGCTATCCTTGAGTGTGAGGTGGGAAGATCCCAGATAGTGCACATTTATCCAACTTCTTCCCTCCATGGTAGCTTTTCAAAGTTTTTGACATTCCTACTCTTTCTCCCTGTACTCTCTTTATTTCTCTGACTTTAAGACTTCTCAATCTACCTTTTTACAAAAGTAGAACAACAAAATGCAAAAAAAACCCCAAACAGACATGGTACAAATAATGTAATTATGATGGTGTGATTTTCCATTAAAAATATTACACTCCTTCGTTAAAATAATATAACTACACTTTGCAAAGGTATTTGAGTACTGTTGTTTTGATAAATATACAACTACACAAAAGATAAAATTGATTTAATTTGGAAAGAAGTCCAATATATGAGTAAATAATACTTAGTGTCCATATTGGTTTTTTGTTAACTTGAATATGCTAATGTTTTCTAGGAAGAGAAACCTCAACTGAGCAAATGACTCCATCAGAGTGCAAGTCTATATGGCATTTTCTTGATTAATGATTGATGTGGGAGGGACCGCTGCTACCCAGGATCCAGCCAGTGGTCCTGGGCTGAAAAAGAAAGCAAATGGAGCATGCCACAAAGAGCAAGCCTGAAGCATCATTCCTCTGCATCAGCTGCTGCCTCCAGATTCCTGCTGTGGCTTCCCTCAATGGACCATGACTTGAGATATTTAAGCCAAATAATCCCCAAGATGCTTTTGGTCACGGTCTTTATCACAGCAATAGAAAGCAAACTAAGACACCTGGATATCAGAAGAATTCGAATGTGAGATTGAGGCTGTTTAAAAGTAGATTGTTTCCATCTAGTTTTTAAAATGTCTAGCATATATTTATTTTTAGTTACTTGGGAAATTTCAAGTTTTGTGTGTCAACTGCCTTTTTTTTTTTTTGCTTGTGACAAATACCAAAAAAAAAAAAATCTTAAAGGGAGGAACCTTGTTTTGGCTCACTGTTTTAGGGATTTTTCACTCATAATGAGATTGCCTCATTACCATGAGCCTGTGATGAGGCAGAAGAGCACAGTAGCATTGGGCATGGCAGAGAGAAGTGGCCAAGGCAGTTGGGATTCCCCTCCTTTGGGTCTTTCTCGTTTGCCTATAGTTGCTATAAATAATACAACAGGACCAAAAACAGCTTGGGAAGGAAATGGTTAAATTGGTTTTCAGGTTGTCGTCAATTATTGAAGAAAGCCAGGGCAGGAATTAAAAGCAGGGACCCGGAGGTAGGAACCGAAGCAGAGATCACAGAGGAACAGTGCTTACTGGCTTGCTTCCAGGCTCAAATTCAACTGCCTTTCTTATACAGCCCAGGCTCATCTGTCCGTGGGTGCCACCACCCACAAGGGCTTAGATTTGCCCACAGTAATCACAACAACGAGGAGAATGTCACAGGTATACCCACAGATGTCTAGTGGAGGCAATTAGTCTGTTGAGAGTTCCTTTTCCCACATGTCAAGTTGATAACAGAACCATGTCATTCTACCCCTTTTTAACACTGACACACAAACAAATCACTCTAAGCCATATCTTTTATTTCTTGTCCCCCAAATCTCATGCTAACACCACAATATAAAACATTATTCATCTTTAAAAGTCCTCCAGTCTTTAAAAAATTCCAATGATTTGAAAGTCATGTTCTCTTTAAAAATCCATTCCCTTAACTGTTGGCTCCTACACAATCCAAAAGAGTTATATACTTTATTATGCCAAGAGGGAAGAACCAGAGCACAGTTACAATCAGATCAAAGCAAACCAAAATCCAAAGTCATAAAAAGCTCAGTGTCTGACAGCTGGGACTCACTCATGATCTTCTGGGTTCCAAAGGGCTTGGTCAGTGCCCCCTTTTCTGCCTCTGTTATCCACAACACACAGAGCTTCTCTCATAGGCTCTTGCTAGCTCCACTCCACACCTGTTGCTGTCCTTGGTGGTCATCCCATGGCCCTGGCAACTTCAGTGTTTTGGGGACGTTACTACAACTGAGGCTGTACCTTCACCAAAGAGCTTCCCCGGCCTCTCACAATGCTAAACCTGAGCTGCTTTCCATGAGAGCATGCTTTCAAATCAGTTCCGTGTGAAAGACTCTTGCACATTCCAAATTCAGCTATCAGTGTGCGATGCAGTCTTTCCCAACTTACAGACCATAGCTTCTATGTGCTGACCCTGAGGAAATACTCTCAAAAAGAATTCATCTCAGAGGCATTGCCTTTTATTAATCACAGCTGATCCTTCAGTCCCAGTTGACCAGCATCTATTGCTCCAGGAAAGCAAAGGTCTGACTCCCACAGACTCTTAATCCAAAAATATCACAAGAATGGCCCTGCAAAAGCCTTTAAGGTTTTCTTTTATTGTTATTTTGTGTGTATGAATATTTTGCCTGTGTGTGTGTCTGTGCACCATGTGTGTACAAATGAGGTCAGAAGAGAGTGCTGGATCCCTTGAGGCTGGAGTTACAGATGGTTGTGAGCTGCCATATGGATGCTAGGAATTAAACCCAGATTTTCTGCTGGAGCAGCCAGTGCTCTTAACCGCTGAAGCAGTCTTACCAGCCTCCTGATGGTTAATTTGAGGGACCCTCAAAGTTCCCTCTGAAACATTTCAGTCTTTGCCTCCATCGCCTGCATCATTCCAAGTCATGTACTGAACTGTAAAAACAGTGTTTCACAATGGGGCTAGTGACTTTCTTTTCTTAAATATTTAGGTGGTAAGTATGTTACTTTATGGATCATACAATGTATACTGTGTCTTCTTAACTGCCACTGTAGTGTTAAAACAGCCGCAAGTCACAAAATGGCAGGGCATAGTACCATAAAACCATTTTTATAAATAGGCATGGAGTTGGAGGCTGTATCTTTCTAGCCCTTGCCCTGTGGAAGGCATGGCATGCTAGCTGGAGGGGAATATCCCTGAACGTCCCTGGAAAGGTTTCTTGAAAAATGAGGTAAGATGAAGTTGGCTGTGCTGGCCCAGAGAGCAGCGAGCTCCCTGCTCTGTGAATGGCCCAGAGTTTCTGAGGCTACTTGCCTATGGAAAAATAATAGGAAAGAAAAAAAAAAAGGTGGCCAGAATAACCACCATCTCCCTTCATGGGAAAAGTTTCTACCAGGTGGAACATGCCTGGAACTTCTCTATTGTAGACGTCTTTTAAAAAATAACCGGTTCATGGAACATTAAAGAAAAAGAGGCCATGGACTTCAAGAGAGAGCTTGTAGGGTTTGGGGGCATCTATGGAAGGGTCTGGAGAGGGAAAAAGGAAATGGGGATGATGTAATGTAATTATAATCTCCAAAAAGCCCCAAACAAACAAACAAACAAATAAAAACAAAACCAACTGGTTCTACAAAGCTTTACCCCCCAGTGAGTAAGATAAAAGGAACATAAATGCAGTAAAGGAGAGTGATGCCAGGGGAAAAGAAGTGGTCAAGAAATGGTTACGAGAAAAATGTCTCATGAGGCAGATTATGCGAACCAACTCATTCCTTGGTTTGAATAAAATGGGTGAAGTGACCCAGACGTCACTTCCTAGGAAACCATCCTGTGATGGGCAGAGCCCAGGGAAGCATGGGGAAATAGCCAGAGACACAAAGGCAACAATGGACACTTAACACAGGAGATGGGGCTTTGCAGAAGCATGGGCGAGAGAGTGGAAAGCAGGACGGGAGGGAAATGAGTGGGAAGAACACACAGGATGTTAAAAAGGGTCATGTGACATTACCCGTAGATGAACAATGAACAGAGAACAAGGTAAATGTCAGCAATTGCTGTTCCCTGGGAAGCAAACCCAAACAGCAGAATAAGAACTCTTAGGAATATTACATAAAATCATAAAACATTTTAACAGACTTGACAAAGAATTGAAACTCCTGGGTAAAGCTATACTATCCAATAGAGATACAAATGAAAAACAGTTATCATTCTGCAAATTCTCTAGCACTATAGTCAGATTGAGGGATAAAAAAGGTAAAATTCATTTTAATAATATTTTATGTTTAGTTGGACAAATCTAAAGTATTTTCTTTTCAGCCAGTGATATGCAACATCACAACTGAAATATTTTCATTGTTTGTATAAAAATCTAGCATGCATTTTATAGCTATTGTAAATCCTAACTTGTGTCGGCCCCATATCAGTATAAAATATTCAAATATAAAAAGAGCTCTCATAAATCTGTAAGAAAAATTCTAACACTATAATAAAAAGTAGAAAAAAAAGCCCGGTATTAATTCACTAAAAGTAAGAGTTTCTGGCTAATCTAGTAGAAAATACTCTCATTTCAGACTGACAAAGACCAAGCTGGTTTATAATAAACTGAGGCAAGGGGTTAAGGAAGGGGCATCTCATTTTTTCTGGTGGCTGGCATGTATCTTAATTATGTGGTAACGTCTATCCAGGTGGCCAGTGAACACATTTCTTTCTTACCACTTCCAAGTGTAGGAATTTTCCTATGGATATGCTTGCAAATAGTTTATGTTATCAACAGATCCCTGAGTTATTTTTTATTAAATTGACACTACTCAGTATTAGCCACAGAGCAGAGGTCAGGTAGATTGCAAAGCACTGAGTGAAATGTCATTACGAAACAAGAATGGGTGAATACTTCATCAAATATCCCAAGATGAAAGGGTATGAATATTATATTGTTATGTGGGGGAAATGGGAAGAAAATGGGTAAATAAAATACAAATAGTATATAAAATATATATAGTATACATATATAGCTATGTCAGATACACGTGGAAGGACCCACTTGTAATTAGTAAGTAGCTCCTGACTTGGAGCGCTATAAACCCTTCAGTGCTTTTTATAGTTAGTACACAAATATGAATTACCTGTTCAGAAGTTAAAACATTTAATTATATTTAAATAGTTTAATCATATTTTATTGTTGGAGAAACAAACACACATATTGAGACTATTTCATTTAATTTCAGGGAACCCCACCCCACCCAGCAAATCCATGTATTAGCTTCTGTGTAAGATACCCACAGCTCAGATACTGATATAAATGATGCCCTTCCCTGAACCAAACGCTATGCTCAGATCAAGGGTTTGCCATCTGAGAGTTGGTTTGGATCTAAGTTTTCCCCACAGCTATAACAACTGTTTAACTGGACGGATCAGCCTTCCCTGATGTTTTGTGTTTAGTGGGACAAAATGGCAAATGCTTTCTAATGATAATCTGTACTAATCGTTCTTAGGTATTGCTTGTTTGTTTTCTCTTCAGAGTTTTACCAGCATCCTCCAATCAGATCCTTCTGAGGGCTGAGATCTCTCTCTCTGTGTGTGTCTGCGAACACAAGCTGCTTTGTTGACCTTGCCTTGAACCTCTCCAGGAAACTCTGGCTGATTCCAGATCTTGACTGCCCCAGGTCCCCAGCTGGCTGACAGCCAAGACACTGCCATAAGCTTAGCTTGTAGGTGCAGTTATTAGCATACTAGTTGAAGATGAAGTTGCAATGGCCAGTTGGAATTCAAGATTTAAAAAGTAACTATAAATCAATCAGAAACTGAGTAGCCACGGATGACATCACTGTGGGAACAGAAGGACCTAGACTTCTTGGATCACTGTGAATTCAACCTTGTGCTCCCAAATCGTTGACAGGACAATGAAGCCAAGTGATGCTGGCTTCATTACAAGGAATCATTACAAGGAGGTATCAGAATTTAATGCAAGATCAGAGTTTTCCAGAAAATACACATGCATCCACTGGTACATGGATTAGTAGTCATTCTAAATTTCAATCCCCATTACATTCACTGACCTCAACCCCACTCCTATGCTGTTATGTGGACTCAGCCCACCTCGAATATGGCCGAGGGCTGGAGAAAAGGGGATGAGATGTTTCTGTACTAACCAGAAGAGGGCAGTGTTGAGTCGCCGATCCCACTTGAACCAATTAGGTTAGCTGTGCGGTAGACAACCTTCCACCTCCTTTCCCATAATACAAGACAGAAAAAGGCTACACAAAGATGGGAAATGTGTGCTTACGGACACAAGGCTGAAGGGTGACAGCCTGGAATGTTGTAACATTTGGAGTGGGAGCAGGTGGATGGATGGGGTGGGGGGGATGTTCTATAGAGTGGGAGCTACCCAGATTTCTCTCTGCCAAACATGGTGGTCTCTTCATTATCTATGAGGTTTTAAAATTTTGTTTTACATCTATCTATGTATCTATCTCTGTACCTATCTGTCAGTCTATCTGTCAGTCTATCTGTCTGTCTATCTATCTACCTACCTACATGTCTTCATTCTATCAGTTCTGTTTCTCTAGAGAACCCTCACTAACACAGAATCTTTATTTCTGGTAAGTTGAAATGGCCTCCCTAAACATTCATTTTAAATTGAGACTCACCCCCACTGCTTAGCTCGCTGGTGGTCATTTCCTGGGTTTTTCCTCTGCTAACCTCACACAGGTTAGCAGGACGCCAGGCTGCATGCTGCAGCATTTCCTACAGGGCTATGAAGAGAATCCTCGGGCTAGGAAACACCAAGGTCTCCCCACCATCGATAGCTCTCTCCTCACCTCAAGGATCACAAGCCTGCTCTCCAAAATTCGAGGATTGGAGGGTACAAAAAGCAAAGCCTAGTGTTTGTCCAAATCAAACACTTAAAGCTCCATGGAATGGTGGGTGGGCAGTTATCCAGCCCTGTGGCTTTATTGTCCATTACTGAAGTGCTTTGTCTGCAGGGCAAGTGTCTTCAGGGTAAGAACGGTGTGTTTGCCCTGCGGGAAAGACCTGTCTCCATGGTTTTTGAATCCTTCTGATGGAGGGCGTGTTCTGCATGTTTAATGCCTTTTCTTCCTCAAATGGCAGGTTAAGAGGAATGGGTTGCAATTAGGACCTTAAGATTACACTTAATGAGAAGGGCTCCATATTCTTCTGGGTGTAGGATCTGTTTTCAAAGCCCTGTGAAAGGAAGGAGACTTTGAAACAGGAGGAGGAGGAGCAGAAGGAGAAGGAGGAGGAGCGCTTTCCTGGTTTCTGCGTTCACAGTCAAGGTTTTCCTGTGTGTTTTGAAGGTTTTTAATTTCTCTTCATACCGCATCACTCAGGCTAAGTGTTGTTCATGGAAACCCCTCTTGGCTGTGAGTGACACCTGCTGCAGCTACCCTCGGCTCTGTCTTCTGACGTCACAGGCTTGCGTCCTGTGCTGTCTGCCACTCATCCTACGTCCTGTTTATTACCCAGTCCCCCTATACGCTCCCTATAATGTGTCAACCTGAGCATAGGCGTCTTCCCCGTTTGGGGAAATTTGCTTGATTCTTCAAACCTGGTCCAAATGTCATGTTGTGTGTGGAGGGGTCATTGTCTACCTGTCAATCTTTCTCCTTCAGAAAAACAAACAGACCATTCTCTCCACCACCGGAGCTCCACACGGTTTGGTAATCTGCACATACCTGTGGGAACAAACAAACAACAGAAGAGCAACACTGCAGGGACACAGGAGTGCGTTGTCTGCCTTCGGGAGAATGCAGATAGCACATCAAAGGTAGCTATCATGGAGTAAAAGACTCCAAGTCCAGCAAAGAGAAGGCTTTTCTGCATCGCTTCTGAGGACATTTTTCAACTACTGTCCCCAAGTCAGAAGGATCGATATAAAATATGCTAATCCCCTTGACAGCAGTACCAAAAGAAGACCATACATAGCTGTCATTTTAGACTTTATTTTCAATTAATCAGTCAATCAATCAATCATTTTTCTTAGGTAGGCTCTTGCTATATACTCCTAGGTGGCCTGGAACGTATTAGGTAGGCCAAGCTGGCCTGGAAGTTGGTATGATCCTCCTGCTCTTCCTCCCCAAGGACTGCAGATGTGTAAGATCATTTTCTGGTTTACAGAGTCTGTATTAGATGAGATCCTAACCTCAAGTTTCTGCGCTTAGTTCAATCTGGACAGTCATCATTAGGAATGGGAATGGCTAGTCCTAGAGAAAGCTAGACATCAGTGTAAGAACTTCAGACTGCAGAGACAGAAATCTCCGCAGCTAATAAAACTATTCCCATGCAAGGCAGCCACTAATCCAGTCAGTCTACTGAGCAGGAGCTGGGGTACGGGACAAACCAGACAAGTGGGCCTGCAAAATAGCAAGAACTGGCGAAAGCAAACTTGAGCTGCTTCCTTCCACCTTTGAATTTCAAAACAGAAAGCCAGAGGGGTAGCAGGAAGGGAGGAGAGGGGAACATTTGAGGGCGAGTGCCTCTCTTCAGAGGGTGAGGAGGGCACAGCAAACAGGCAGGACCTTGAGGCAGGGCCTTCAGAGAATAACTGCAGCTAGGGCTGAGGAGGCAGCAGCTGGGTGGGGCGTGTCCAGCACAATCGACATACCCAGAAATCTTCCCGTGGCTGGAAGGTGAGGTGGTTCGGACAGACTGGTCCAGGCTGCCGTAAGGCCCTCCTGTTGGCCTCACCTCAGAGCCCCTCTATCTTCTCCTGGTTGAATCTAGGTTCTAACCCTGCTCTTCCAACTCACATTCTGTGGTTTATACCCAAACAACCAGCCTTACCCAGTGTGCCCATACTCAGAGCTATCTTCCCCTCAAACCTGGCCCCGCACCAACCCTGTTTCTAGACCTCTGATGGGTTTCTGCAACAGAATGTTCCTGCTGCCTGTCTGCGGCACATTTTGTTTGTTGTGTTGGGGTGTGTTCACTGCTCTTTGGGGGAAAAAAGTGTGATATTAAAGGGTTCTCTATCTTGCTCACACACAGATAACGGGGAATCTGCTTCCTGTGGTCTCTTCAGTCCCGCTTTCCTGCGTGGTCTCCAACCTTCCCCTGGATCTAATTCAAGTTCACCATCTAACCAGAGGAGGACAGGACATAAGACCCTCCCGAGTTCAGAGCAGGCCCGCAAGCCCAGCACCCCTCACTTCCTGACACATTCCATTGGTCAGAACCCACTTACTTGCCAAATGGGAGGGGCACCACAGGCCATACCCACTGGAGTAGACGACAGAATAGGTAAGTGATGGTGTAAGGTGCTGGTGAAATCCAGTCACCATTAGGTATGTAATGTCACTGCACTATGCACAGGGTTCTTTAAACTTAGGTTAAACATGCCAGTGAATTAGCTCTGACCCTGCTGAAGTTACCTTTATAATTTGTTCTCTCTCTCCTGTGTGTGTATACATGTGAGCATGTGCTATGGCATTTGTGTGGAGATCAGAGGGCAACACACAGGAATTGGCTCTCTCCTTCCGCCTGGTGATTTCTGGGGATGGAACTCTGGGCCTCAGGCTTGAAAGCAAGCACCTTTAAGTGCTGAGCCATCTTGCCATGGTTTAACTACAAGGATAGTGAGTTAGCGTTACCAATGAGAATCACACCACCCTTCTTCCATTTCCGATCTTTGTGCTGAATCTCAATTCGCTTTAAAAACAATCTCAGTGCGAATTAACACTTCAGGCAACTTGTGAAATACTTAAATAGCACTTACTGTTTATTGATAAGTTTAATAAAAACACAAAGAGGTGTAACACCTTTGTCAGTGAAAACCCCAAGGCGGGCTATTTTAATGTTTTCACACTGTGAAGGGCAGTTTGATATTAAACAAAACCAGGCCAGTGCCACACTCCTATAGTGGCCTATATGGTCTCTACTGTGGAATCTTGGCCTACCTCTGTCACACTATCTCTACTGCCATCTTCCGGGCACCGTAGCCAGCCAGGATAGGTGGGCTCCATGTCTGCTGCTCTCTTTTCCTTGGAAGCTGCATTACTGGCCGAGAGCAAACAGAGCAGGTGCTGGATGACGGTGGCAAACTTAGTGGCAGGAACCCAAGTTCAAGGTCATGTTTCTCCTGAGACCAAGGTCATTGGAGCCTCTTCTCTCACAGTCAGGCATTTGCAGCGGGGGTGCTTAGAACGAGGGAGATGCTAAGGAACAGGTAGCCTGGAAGCAGAAGCTGGTTTTCCAAGATGGGGTCTTCTCTAGGACAGCTCTGACAGACTTTCTCCAGGGCCGTGGACTAGCACCCACGCAGCTTTCTGTTAATAATGGAAACCCAGTGAAACCCCAGTTTGATTATGGGTTTTGGACAAACCACTGCCTCAGCTTCTTTACTTGTCCACTTGGCATGGATCTCTTGACCTGGGTTGTGTCAAGTGTGTGGACGAAGGCATCAGCCGTCTCGGTGCTAGGCCCCACTTGGCCTTGCGCACTGCACAGAGCAGAGGCCAGCCAAGCCAGGGAGACACATCTGTGCAGCAGTCCTGAGTGTGCTGATTTAATGTGTGAGCCACATGTTGGGTACATGGCTTGTAAACTTGAGCATTGAAATCCCAGAACCAGGGTTTATTGCCTTCGTCCTCACTGTCTTCACCTGGCCCCAACTCCATCTTCCACCTTCCAGAGTCACCTCTTTCAAGTGGGAACATGGTAGCTCTGCTCCTTCCCTACTTTCCTGGGGGCATAGCTCAAGCGCATTCACTCAGGTTGGCGAATAACCTTCTAACCATTTCTTTTTTTTTCTACCTTGTTGGGGAGACACTATTTTTCAAGGAAGTACGATGGCGCCCTATGGCTGTTTCTTCAGGGACGTAGGATCGATAGAGCATCTTTGGCTGCTCCATCTGCCGGTTGATGTGGAGTAGAAACGATTGGGTTGGGCAGTAGACAGAGTTCTCTTCCTCTCTCAGCCAGAAAGACTCCACCTCCTCCCAGAGCCTTCTCACCACAGCCTGGCTGTCTGCACTCCCTGTAGTTTTGAATTTCCCCAGCATACTTCCTCCCTGCTAGTGTGTGAGAAGGGGCAAAAGTTTCTCAGGGCTGTCCCTGAACATGGATGATAGTTGGACTCCAAGGCCAGTCTTCAAAGATCACAAGGAAAAGCATCAGGGGGCCTGGGAAGCTGGGAACATCCCTGAGATTCACAAGAGATCCCTGTGGGTGTAAGGACACCTCAGTGTCTACACTGTGTCACAGACAGACTCTAAAAATGTTGAAAGGAGAAAAACAAACTTCTCTCCCACGCAACTCCAACTTCCCCCTTCAGATCTTGTCTTTATTTTTGAAAGAAAAGCAATATTAATGGCGACAGATACATAAATAGGGATATAAAGCAGACATCTTTGGGATACCAAGACTTGCAGAAATACTTGCTGTTCTGTGCTGAGATGTTTCCATTTCCTTACAAGCCCTTGTACTTTATTTTAAAATATCCATGGTGGGCAGTTTACTTTTCCGCGGTGTGGATTTAGGATAAAATTACGCAGGGGTCCATTTTGGTGCTCATATTCTAGGAGTCCATATGTGTAGTGGTCTGTCTCGTTCACTTCGTACTTTGCTGTTATTTGGTTCAGCCCAAAGGCATCACGATTAAGCACTTTTAAGAATAAGTACCTACATCTGCCCAGTGCCTACCTGAGAATGTGGATCCCCTACGCTGCACACCATGTTGGAGGACATCAGACACCCCCTGGGCAACATTTCACGTGAACAACAGACAAGCTATGGGATGCCATTGCCATATTGTGGTGAGGCTCCGTGTGTTTGGCAGCAGGACAATGCTCCAGATGCGTGCTCTCTGAAACAGAATCAATTTACTTACAGAAATACAAAGAAAAACCAAGGCTCATGTCGCTGCAGCCTTCCTAGTAGCTCTGCTTTCTTAACATGTAGCCCAGGTGCCAGCCCGAGACCTGTGCTTGGCTGATGGTTGAAAAGAAGGCCCAGTTGATAGGGTGACTGTCCCCACATCCTAGGGAGACTGTGCCCAGGAGAGCCTGGGGATTTGCCCCACCCCCACTCTCAGAAGCTCCCTGCCCCCTCCCCTCATAAACAAGTGGGAGCAAGCCACATTGCCTTCAGGGGTGGTCCTCGGTAGAATCTTCAGATATCATCATTTATCATCTTCACTTCCACACTCGAACCCCCCCAGGCTCAGCCCTTTGATGCCACTTTCATCTTCTCCTCTCATAATTCCAACTCTTGGTTCTTGGAAAGTGCTGGGGTTTCACTTTACTTTTGGCTGTGGGGCGTGAAAGAGCATGGTTGTTGTAAGCACACTGTTATGCACTGGTGTAGAAGATATGGGAAGCCAGTAGAACGAGTCTCTTTAGAGCATGCCTGCAATCCTGAGATTCCTTCTATTCAATACTAGAATTGCTTTTCCTGTCTTCACCCTGGTCTTCCTCTGGGTTGATTTTTATTTATTTTTATATTCTCTCCCTCCCCCACCTCTTCTATACACACTCTCTCTCTCTCTTTCACACACACACACACACACACACACACACACACACACACACAAGAAAGGTTGAGGACTGTGGTCTAGCCTCTACCCTCATGCGCTGAGATGAGACTTAAGTTTGCTAAGCGCCTGTCCAGGCTCTATGTCTTAGTCAAGTTTATTCTATTGTCATCATGTCTTTTAGCATGGTGGCACCCAGGCAGACACAGCACTAGAGAAATAGCTGAGAGTTCTACATCTGGATCCACAGGCAGCAGGAAGAGAAGATGGGCCTGGATTGAGCTTTTGAAAATTCCAAAGCCTGTACTCAGCGACATACTTCCTCCAACAAGGCTACTCCTACCCTAACGAGGCCACGCTTTCCAATTCCTCTCAAATCATGCCACTCCTTGATGACCAATCTTTCATATGTATGAGCCTGTGGAGATCCTTCTCATTGAAACCGCTACACTCTCTCTCAGAAAAGCCCTGGAGGGAGGCTAGAAAACACAGTATAAGAATGTATCCTGCCATGATAGTGCTTGGCATTAAGAGACAAAAATGACATTCAGCCTTTCTGGGGAGCTCCAGATCCCATGCAGAGAGTGCTACCAACTCAACCAACTTCATGGTCTGTGTTGTGAGGGGACTTCCTGTTGCTAGCCTGAATGGAGTTGTAAGGATTGAGAGGAGGTAGAGGTAAGGTGCCTGCTTGGGGGCAGAGGTTCTGTCAGTGTAATGGGATGGTCAGCTTTCTGCCATTAAAAAAAAACGCCTGAGAAAATAAGCTTATAAAAAGCAGAAGTTTGTTTTCTCACAGAAATTGGGGCTTTGGTGCCTCATTGGGAAGCCCCTTTGCATTGAGGATCATGGAGAAACAGGACATTACAGTAGGACTATGTGGCAGATCAAAGGAGAGCAGAAGATACCGAGGTTCCACAATCCTCTTCAAGGACATGCTCCTAGAGTACCCCAAACTTGGGCTAAGCTCCATCTCTTAGAGTTTCCAGTACTTCCCTCTAGCACCATGTGCCTTTGAGGGGCACTCAAGACCCAGCCTATAGCAATGAACCAGGAGAGTGAAACTAGGTTTCCAAGAAGGAGCTGGCAGTGGCTGTAACCAGAGAGGCATCCTGGGGTGGGTGTTCTGATATGCATGGAGGGGGAACAAAAGGAAGCACTGGGGGAGGGGGAGCAAGGTGGGAGAGGGGGAGCAAGATGCCGTATTGAGAGCAGACAGAGTCTAAATCCACTATGTCTCTGGCTAGAATTTGTCACGTGGACCAGACTAGCAACCCTGTAGTGTTGACCTCCAGGTACTAGGGTTACAGACAACAGGCTTCTGACATCTTTCCTGAATCCCTCATGTGGGGTTATTAAGAGGCCTGGTTATTCTAGAAAACATTGAAATAACTTTAATGATATTTCCGGAGCCAAAAGCAAATAGTCTTTTAAGCAGTTCCACACCCATCAGTCCATTCAGTCCTCACAATAGCTAAGGTGCCGGCAGGAAAGTATAACTTGGAATGAAAGCAAAACCTGGCCCCCTGTTCTTGCAGTGACTTTAGGAAGCAAAGATCACCCAAGGACTTCCTTGAGAAATTTCTTTGGATCACCTCATTGCTTAATGTTGACTAACATTCCCAGACTTAGAGGAGTCGTGACTTAGTTTGAGTACTTTTAGCCTAGAAAATTTACAACTATTTTCTCCTCATTAAAATAGATAAGCCCAGGAATTTGTAATCTGTTGGATACTATAAAAATTCTATCTTCAGAACAATCTTTTCCTATAATTTCTGTCTTAAAAAAATGTCTGTGCATTTCCTAACTTCCAAGCTCTTCTTTGAGGGGTCTGCTGGCTAGTTTTATGTCAGCATACAATCTACGGTTATTTGAGAAAAGGAACTCTGAAATGAGAAGATACCTCCATCAGACTGGCCCATGGGCAAGTCTGTAGGGCCTTTTTCTAAATTGATGATTGACATTGCAGGGCCCAGCTCCTTGTGGGTAGGGCTAGCCCTGGACAGGTGGTCCTGGGTGTATAAGAGCACAGACTGAGCAAGTCGTGAGGAACAAGTCAGAAAGCAGCAATTCCCTCACAGCCTATGCATTGAATTTCTGCTATGACTTCCTTTGATGATGGACTGTTACCTGGACGTGTAAGAGGAAATAAACCCGTTCTTCCCAGGTTGCTTTTGGTCATGGTGTTTAATCACAGTGATAACATCTGACTAGTTCTTTCATTACCTAATGAGTTAAAAATAGTCGATATTACATTTTCCTCAAATTTGCCTCATGTACATTATCATCTACATTTTACAAATGAATCAATCAAGACATAGAAAACTGGGACCTGTCCAAAATTATAAGGACCCCCACGTCCCAGAGTGGGAACTTGAACTCACGGAATCCGGTTCTAGATAAGTTTTCTTACCTGTTCAAAATGTATTTATTGAACACCTCTCTTTATTCTTGATTTTTCCAGGTTTCTCTTTTAATTGATCCTAACATATTTCATAAATATTTACTGAGCTACTGAGATGCAGCAGGTTCTAAATTAGTCTGCATGGCAAGCTATATTAATGTTGCAGAATGCCAGTTTTTCTGGGTTGTGGGGGGAAGTTGTTTGTTTGCTTTTGGTTTCTCTTGACAGGGTTTCCCTATGTAGCCTTGGCTGTCCTAGACTCACTTTGCAGACCAGGCTGACCTTGAACTCATAGAGAGCCACCTGCCTCTGCCTCCCCAAGAGCTGGGATTACAGGCGTGTGCCACCATGCCCGGCTGCATAAAGCCAGTTTTAAAATAAGCTTCCATTCATGTGTCTCAGATCTAGAAAAACACCTTTGTATAATTTGCTGTATCTTTTCTTTGGTGTATTATGGTTGTCTGTTCATATGAGGACCAAGTGTATTTGCCACAGGGAATTGGAAGAACAGGTGCTCTAATAGCATGGCTCTTTGATGAGGATCTTCGGGCTAACGCTAAACCCCAAAGCTGTTTCTTCCAGAGCTGTGAGCCCATGCCAATCTTATTTGTACAGATGGAAGGTAAAATGGTGTTTAATGAAGGCTTTCTTTGGCCAAGTTCACACTGTGCTTCAACATAATGTCTGCTCTCTGCCCCTCTCACCCAATTCTGTAGCAATGCTGGCTCTTTGTGAAGGATCTATCCGAGCAACGGTAATATCAAGGATGAATCCCTTCTCTGTCTAATTCAGTTTCTGGGATAAACTGATGTTTCTACCATCTCTGCTTTAGATCATAAGAAGGTAGAAACATGGCCTGATTGACCTGTGGCTGCCTTCAAGCAAGTGGTGTTAATCAATGCTCTGCTCTTGGAGAAGGTCTTCTCTCAACTGCACTCTGAGGTGTTTGTCTCCATTCCATGGGTGACAACTTCAACTCCTAAGGTGGTGGTTTGAATAGGAATGTCCCCCATAGACTCATGTGTTTGAATGCTCGGTCATTAGGAAGTGGCATTAGAAGGAGTAGGAGGTGTGGTCTTGCTGGAGTGGATGTGGTCTTGATGGAGGAAGTCCAACTGAGGGCAGCTTTGAGGTTTCAAATGGTCAAGCTAGGCCCAGTCTCTCCCTTCCTGCTCCCTGCCAATCCCGACATAGGCCTCTGGGTTTCTTCTCCAGCACCATGTCTGCTTGCAGGCCACCATGCTTCATGCTATGATGATAATGGACTAAACCTCTGAACCCATTAAATGTTTTCCTTTTAAGAGCTGCTGTGATCATGGTGTTTCCTCACAGCCATAGAAATCCTGACTAAGACACCTCGTCAGGAAATCCCGCTGCAGGCTAGGGAGGTAGGAAGTGAGGGGGCCAAAGTGCTGCACCGAGGCCTTGGCACAGGGGGACGGGGATGGGGGCATGCTGAGTTTACAGATTTGTACCGTGACTCCTCGAATCACGTGGCAGGTAGACACTGACGCTTTCTAAAGCTGGAGTTGGGGCTGGAAGAAGTGGCTAGCAGCTCCATTTCCAGGTTTCAGTTTCAATGGGCATATTTATTTCTAATATAGCAAAAGCCTAGGGGAGAGTTTCCATCCTTGCTATGACCCTCCTACAAAAATACAGCTTTGGAAATGAAAATAGTATAACGGGCAAAGCTATATTTAACTTATTTTTAGCGTGTATATATATGGTATATATGTTCAAGTGTATGTGTGTGTGGTGGGGCAGGTCGACATCAGGAATTCTTCTTGTTTATTGAGATGGGAGTCTCTCGCTGAACCTGCAGCTCCCTGATTTGGCTAGCCTAGCTGGCTATATTTCCCAGAAGATTTCCTGTCTCTGCTTTCTGAGGGCCAGGACTACAAACAGGCCACCCTGACCAAGGAACTTGTATGTGGGTTATGGGAATCTGAACTCCAATCCTCATGTTCACACAGCCAGCATTTTCTCTCCTGAGCCATCTTCCTAATCCCGGACACTATTACTTTAGCTCTGACATTTTTTTTTTTTTTCATTTAAGCAGAAATTCCTATAAATTGGTGAAGAATTGAAATGTTGGTTCTATTCCCTGCCTGCTGGTGCCTCATCCACAGTGAGTTCGCTTCTCTTCCCAGTGATGTTCTGCCGTGGCTGTTGGGTAGTGATGATCTTTCAAAGGCATTTGGAGGAAGAATCTTAGCCCCCAACCATATTATGGATCACCCCTTGGCAAACTGGCTACAGAGAACCAGGTTGTGACCTAATTACACAAGTATGGTGCTTCCAAAGTGACCGACATGTGCCGTGGTCCACAGACTGTCACTATTATGGTACTGGCTCTTAAGTCTGAGTTCTGGCTGCAGGTTGGTAACAGACAGATCTAACGAGCCTCAGGACAGACTCAAACACAGAACGTAACTCCATTGGCTGCGCAGATGCAGGAAAGGAGGTTGGCCACCCTGAAGCAGGTCAGAGAAAGATGTTCAGGAAGTTCGTGTTGCTTGTCTGCTAGTAAAAGTAAGTGGATAAAGGACAAGGTCCTAATTTCAAAGCCATGGCCAGTTCCCCTCTCCGTGAGGACCTCCTGGCTCATCCTCTGTTGAGACACAGTAAAATCCACTTGAACACTGCTCCTCTCCTGAGTAGGCCATATTCCTCTAAGGAAATGTCTGTTAAGAATACAGGACTGTTTAATTTCCTGTCGATTCCCCTCACTCCCTCTCCTTGAAGGCGGCATCAAGCTAGAGAGGCAAAGTGGTCACCAGGAGAAGCAATAACTCTCGAAGACACAACAGATAGCAGATGCAACTCCCGTGGCTTTGGATTTCACATAGGTGCCAGCAACATTTTTCCATCCGTCTTTACAGGTCTCTAAGAAGCTGTAAAAAGCATCTGGTCTCCAGAGACTGATATTCTGAAGCCAGCAGCTAGACAATCCTTCTTTAATATGGCCTGAAATGAACTCACAATGGCAGCGGCAATGTGCCTTCTAGCAAGAGCTCATCAATAAAGCAAACAGCAAGGCTCTTGGGGCATCTCCAGTGGCTGTGTGATCAGTGTCTCCCAGCCCAGAACAGTTCCCTAGCACATTTGGACATTCTAGGAATCCACAGAAATTCACATGCACGGCAAACCTTGGGGCAGTGGATATCTGGACTGAAGCTTTGCAAGGGCACTTTACAGCTGGGGTTGGCACGCTCTTAAAGAATGAGGGCTGGGTCAGCGAGTAAAGTATGTGCTACAGGAGCACAAGGACTCAAGTTCAAAATTTCAGAGCACACATAAAGCTAAACACACTAAGGTGATCCCAGATTTCCTACAGTAAGACAGGAGATGGATGCAGGGAAATCCCTGATACCCTTGGGCTAGCTGGACTGGTACGTGTGGAGAGAGACAAGCCAGCCAGTCAGCAGAATAGTAATAAGCAACAAAAGACTCCATTTAAAAAAGGCAGAATGTGAGGACTGGCGGTGAAGACTACTCTTGTCTCTATACATGTTTCATGGAATGCCTAGGCCCTCAATAGCACACGTGAGTGTGCACACACGATGATCAAAGCAGAGCAAAGCAGCAAACAGTAAATCTTGGATCCTTATTATAACCAGAACAATCACAGCTGAGACCTGGGTGGGGCAATCCTTACCTTGGCTTGGTAAGGACGGTCCTTGGAGGGTCTATGGAGGACGTTAGTGAGGGAACTGATGAATATGGATGCCTATAAAATATCTGTTTCTAACATCTTCTCTTGAGTTTGGTGACAACCTGGTTCTTTCCTTTTTACCCTCTTTGTGGCAGGCAGTGCCAGCTGCTTACCCAGCAGCTATACCTCCCTCTTTCTTTTGTTCAAAAGGTAACTATGCATTCCTCCTCCTGTCAGGACCTCCTCAGATGCTGGGGTTTTGCCGTACCATGTAGTCACCCCAGATGTCTAAGCCTATCACAGTGACCTCCACCCTTCCTGTGTGAATGGGCATGCCTGCCAATTAGATCTGGACTGGAATTAGATCTGGACTGGGATGGTTTGGGGGTCAGCAATACATCCATTTAGGCCCATGAGTAGACTCCATTTAAACTGCTTGTTTGATGTCTCTGCCAGTGAATGGAACTGGGCCCAGTCTTTCAAATGCAATAGCTACTCAGCTTCTATGCGTAGGCCTCCAGGATAGGCTGCATGCAATTGATTGATTCATATAGCAAATGGAAGACACAAGAGCTTGGAAAGACAGGTTAGAATGTTTTCAGTGTCATTATTATTAGATTGTTGCTTTGGAGGGCATCTCAAGGGATGTCCTAGTTAGCATTAACTGTCATCTTGACACAGCCTAGACTCACCTGGAAAGAGTCTCAATTGAGTGGTTATCTTTATTAGGCTGCTCCTTAGGCATGTCTGTGAGCGACCATCCTGGTTGTTAATTGATTTAGGAGAGCCTAGCCCATTGTGGGTGCTACTATTTCCTGGGGAGGTAGTCCTGTATTCTAAAAAGGAAGCTGATTGATCATGAGCCTGAGTAAGTCAGAGAATGGGTCTGCAAGCAGCATTTCTCCATGGTTCCTGCTTCTGGGTTCCTGCCTTCAGGTTGCTGCCTTCAGTTCCTACTCTGGCTTCCCTCAGTGATAGATTGTGACTTGGAAGTATAAGTAAAATAAACTCTTTTCTCCCTTAAGTTGCCCTGGTTGGAACATTTTATCATAGCAATGAAAAGCAAACTAAAACAGAGAGTAAGAGTTAGAGGCAGGGGAAACTGAAGAGGAAAAGAATCAAAAGGAGATGCAGTCTCCATCCCTCTGTACCCTGAGAAACCAAGGAAGAAAGGTGCTTTGTAATATTTGGATGGGCAGAGCAGGATGTTTAGCCAACAATTCCCAACCTCCACCGGTTGAGATTTTCCCAGCCAGACAATGTAGGAGGGAGCACAAGGAAGAAGTCAAGGTCACATCCTTACTGGCCTCACCCCCCCCCCCCCCAAGTTCTTATGCATGGCTACAGGTTCCATCTTCATGAGATCAGTCAATACCTCCTTCCTCATTCTGCCGTGGGTTTGATCTCTGAGGTGATACTTCTGCGTAAGGACCAATGCTGATTATACCTTTCTGGGCTGGTTTTTTTTCATCCCAGCAGCCACGACGCATCAGGATAGTGTTCTTTCCCCACTCCCACATCCTTATGTCTACGGCTACATCTCACAGAGGCAAACAATGTGTGTATTTCTGTGGAGATGCAAGAAACATTAAAGCTTGCTTTGTGAGGGGACCCTATACTGTACCCTGATTCCCACACAACATCCTGTTGCAAATTACTACTAAATGCTCTTTTTCAGCAATCTGCAAATACAATTTGCTCTCAACAAGTGACCCTTCACACTTGAGAATACTGATAAACTCCCGAGTCTCAATAAAAAAGCCCTTGATGACGTATGCTTTGTGAGATCACTGTGCTATCCTGCCTGGAGCCGAGATATGAAGTGTACCGGAACTGCTGCCTGGGAGTGATGATGACAGAGGAACACAGTGAGGTCACGCCATCCGTGTAGCCCAGATTTGCTCAGAGTCTCCACCAGGGCTGTGCGTACAAGTCTGTAATCAGACCACTCACCTCTGCCAGCTGTCTTCAGGATTTATCACAACCTTGTGCTTTACAGGAAGAGACTTGCTACTAGTAGCCAACAGTTGACAGATTAACAGTCTAACGTGGGTTTCTCTAGACTGTGGTCAACAGAACACATGATCTGTGTAAGAGGAACAGGGACAAGGTGCATCGTGGTCATAAAATAATTGTTCAAAACTTTCTTTGTAGAATCAGAATCATATCCACATCTAAGAAGCTCTGAAAAAAAAAACATTCTAATAAAGACCCTGCTTGCGTCAGACTAATCGGATTAGGTGCCAGGTACTAATGTATATACTTCTAAAATACCTCCTATTCCCCTGAGCAGACGGAAGGCACTAATGAGATCAAGTGGTGGGACCTGAAAGAGGAGGTGAGCACAGAGAGAAAGGCGCATGTGCTAACAAGCCCAGTGCCACAGGTGTTTCCAGAGGGACAGTGGGAGAATGTCTGTGTCCACACGTAAGTGTGATAATCGCTAAGGGACAGGTGATGGCCGTAACCATGACACCTCCTCTGTGGACGTGTGCCAGTGTGGCTGGGCGTTGTTTCCTGCCTACCTGCCTATTGGTGGTCCTGGCTTCATAGTTCCTGGCTGTGTTCCCAGGGAATGGTAACCATTATTTTTACTAATGTCTTATTATTATGGTTCCCTTGGCACTTAAGCTACATAAACTGAGTCTAGACCATAGCTAAGACCTGCCTGGTCCAACCAAGGGAGTAATTTAATACCTAGGGACAGCCCATGAAACATGTGGGTTATAGACTGAAGTGTGTTTCTTCACAGATAGTGCTTGGGGGCTGGGAGACATCTCAGTTGGTAAAGGGCCTGACATTCAAGCATGAGGATACCCAGCATTCATATAAAAGAGCTGGGTGTGTCTGTTCATGTCTATACACCTCAGCACTGGGAAATGGGGTTGTGGAGACAGGCTGCCAGTCTAGACAAACCAATGAGCTCCAAGTTCAACGAGAGACCCTGCCTCTCGTTGACTGAGAGGAAGACACATGATATCAACTTCTGGTCTCCATCTGCACTTGCGCACCGTATACACCCACCCCCATAAACATGTATATGCAACACACACACACACACACACACACACACACACACACAGAGAGAGAGAGAGAGAGAGAGAGAGAGAGCAGGGTGCAGGGTTTGGGGAGATTCCAAGTCTTGATGTAGTACAGGCTCTGAGGATCAAAATACTAGATACCGTAGCAGGCAGTATTTGTCAGATGAATGTGGGACCCCAGGTGGGCATGTACCATATCATTTACTTGTCTCTGTGTTAAAAGGTCATGAGGTATTTTCTAGATCTACAACTCCATCAAAACGTGAGCTAGAATAAACATCTGTTCTTTATTTCACACCATGCTTGGGCTTCATGAGAAAATAACAATGAGTAAATGGTTTGATTGCCCAATGGGACTAACAAGAGCTGGAGATTTACACAGGAAATCATTAGGGAATGCGAAGGATGTAAACCTAAGTGTTTCAGCTTGGAATTTAATATATCTAACTTATTAAACACATAAATCAAAAGCAGCCCTTCCCTTTATCTAAGACTTCTCTCTCTAAATTAGTGTCTTAAATTGGGTCCACAGACATGCTTTATTTTGCCCACACAAGATTTTGTTTAAGTTTCCAAAATTTGTAAAGTTCGGAGATTTGTTTTTTTCATTTGTTTGTCTTTTAACCTTAGAAGTCATGACACGGGACCATGTGAGGAGCCAGTGATGCACTTTCCCTTCTTCTTTGTTTTGTTTTGTTTTGTTTTGTTTTGTTTTGTTATTCTCCGCAACGGGCAGGGTGATCTGGAAAGCTTTTCCTGAATTCCTAAAATTCCAAACTGCGATTGTTGCCTTGAAAGAAGCTCACCAGATCAAGAAACAAGAGCCACAGCATCCCTTCCTACTGGACAGGGGCGGCAGTGAAAGGAAATGACAGCTGGAGTAGATGACTGTGGAGAACGAGATGCACACATGATCTTTCAGGTGATGATAGATGTGGCTGGCGAAAGGCAGGTCTGCAGATACACATGGACCCACTAAATCACTCACACGTCTGTCAGGTAGCCTCTAAAGAGAATACATGCCTGTGTGTGTGTGTGTGTGACACAGAGAGTGAGAGAGAGCGAGATTTTTGTTTCATTTTGATTTCTCAAGACAGGATCTCATTATGTGGCCCAGATAGGCCTCAAGCTGATGATCCTTCTACCTTAGCCCCTAAAGTGTCAGGATCATGGATGAGCACCACGGAACTGGTAAGATCTTACTTAAATACACAGAAGTTTCGAAGGCTAGAAGAAGGTCTGCAGAAATCCGAAGTTTGCATAGGCATATCTCTCTCTGTACCCCAAAATGTCCAGTATCTCATTGCTTCTTTAAGACGGCTTCTGTCAAACTTATAAATATGTCAGGAAGCAAGAGGAAGAGGAAAAAGACTCTTTAAAAAGAGCTGGTTTAGTTGACAGTTGAACATACAAGTCTGACCAAATCCCACTAGCCAGGAAGGGAAATGCAAACAGTTGTTAGTAGCTAGGAAGAGAAAGCAGCCCAGGCCCAGGCCCAGGCGTCTGAAGGGTGCTTCAGTGACCGTGTGTCTCCTGGAACAGTATCTCATTCACTGCGTTTCTGCAAATTGCAGCTACATGAGAATACAACCTAGCATTGCCCAAGAGCCACAGCTCTAGAGAGAATAGGAACTTAGATTTTTATGTGAAGTAAATAAATGAAAAACAAGGTCTGGGAGCCATGAGTTTATAGTCTCTATTTAAAATGCCTACTTGATCAGGCGCCTCACAAAATCTTAGTAATAAGAGTTCTGGGTTTCACAGCATGGCAAAAAAGAGAACAGAAACATGCTTTCAACAGAACATGCAGTGATTATAGATAAGAAGTTCTTAAAAGTATAGCTAACCACTCTAAGGAGTGAGATAAAGTCCCACATAGTCACTCATTAGCTCCTGCTGTGACTGTTCTGCCTTTGAGGGGGAAGACCTTTCCTGTCTCGGTAACTGAGTTTAGGTTTTAATGACTATTCGTAAATAAAAGTAAGATCTTGAACCCACAGAGGCTGAAAAAACTATGTATAAATCTAGGACTATTGAATCTATTGAATACTTAGCTTTTTTGGGGGGGGTTGTTTAGTTTTTGTGAGACAGGGTTTCTCTGTGCAGCCTTGGCTGTCCTAGACTCTTTGTAGACTAGGCTAGCCTTGAACTCACAGCAATCTGCCTGCCTGAGTGATGGGATTAAAGCTGTGTGCTTTTTTTTTTTTTTTTAAATAAGGGACATACCTAAACTTAACAAAGGCAATTTACACCAAACCTATAGCCAACATCATATTAAATGGAGAAAAACTTAAAACAGTTCCACTAAAATCAGTAATAAGACAAGGCTGGCAGACACTCATAACCAAAATTTGGGCAGAGTGCAGAGAATCATATGAAAGAAGGGGGAGTTAGTAAGACCTGGAGAGGACAGGAGCTCCACAACAACAAAATATATCAGGGCACGGGGGTCCTCTATGAGACTGTTTCTCCAAGGACCATGTATGGATATAATCTAGAACCCCTGCTTGGATGTAGCTCAGTAACCAAGTGTGTTTTCCCTAGTAAGGGGAACAGAAACTGTTTTTGACCTGAACTCAATGACTGGCTCCTTTACCTCCTCCCCTGAAGGAGGAACAGTCTTGCTAGGTCACAGAGGAGGACATGGCAGCCAGTCCTGAAGATACCTGATAAGCCAGGGTCAGATGGAAGGGGAGGAGGACCTCCTCTAGCAGTGGACTTGGAAAAGGGCAGGGAGGAGATGAGGAGGGAGGGTGGGATTGGGAGGGAATGAGGGAGGGTGCTATGGCTGGGATATAAAGTAAATAACCTGTGATTAACATAAAAAAATAAAAATTAAAAAAAGACACGGCTGTCCACTCTCTCCATGTCTATTCAATACAGTATTTGAAGTCATAACTAGACCAATAATACAACTGAAGGAGATGAAGCAGATACAAATAGGAAAGGAAGAAGTCAAAGTATTGCTGTTTGCATGTGGGTCCCCAGATGCAAGATTCAAGTCACTGAGTCAAACCTCAGGAGAGAGCTACCTGGTGGAAAGACACATGGGATGGAATTATCAGACTATACTTGATAGAAAACAGATGCGGATTGTCAAGCTGAGTGACACAAAGTAGAATCTTTAGATGTTAACTATCATACGTGTTGTGAATCAACACATAAACAAGGTATGAACAAACTTCTCAAAGTTGGTACAGATTTGACCCTTCCATGTCACCATCAGCCTGAGGTTCACAGCCCTGGTGTAAAGACTGACAATCCCATGGAAGTTAGGAAGCAGAAGATGAAATTTGAGTCTGTCAAAAAGACTTAAAATTGATGACACATGCCTTTAATGCCAACACTAGGGAGGCAGAGGCAGGTGAATCTCTATGAGTTCAAGATCAGCCTGGTCATCCAGTGAGTTCCAGGCCAGATAAGGCTACATATCAAGATTTTGTCTGGAGAGAGAGAGAGAGAGAGAGAGAGAGAGAGAGAGAGAGAGAGAGAGAGAGAGAGAGAGAGAGAGAGAGAGAGAGGAGAGACCAAAATAACATTTGCTAACACTGAAAGACAAACATTTTACTGATATTTGTTATATTAAAAATGCCAAAAACAAACAAACAAACAAACAAACAAAAAAACCGGAGCAAAGACCATGAAAACTAGATAGTAGGAACTAACTAAACTGACAGATAGAAAATTTTAACAATGAGAAGACCATCATTGAGCTTTGGAACTGTTTCAAGATTTTCATCACACACACAAGAAGGACAGGATAAAGGAAATGAGGTAAAAAAACACACAACTGTGTTGGTTGAAACTCCTCTAAATTTGATCCGAAAAAGCCACCCACACACCCAGGAAGCTCAGCCAAAGCCAAGCAGACACATTGCACATCTACAAGTGAGGTGCTTGTGGATCTATCCTGGTCAACCTGTTGAAGACCAGAAGAGCGACAGTGGAGAGCATCAATGGAAAAGACAGTGGCATAGAAGATAGGGCACAAAAAGCAGCTGGCTTCTAAGAAAGAAAAGGGTCTTTTAGACAGCACAAATGGAGAGCAACTTGTTACCAGATGAGCAACAGGCCCTGATTCCTCCAGATGTTTAGGCAGCAGTCAAGCAGATGGGAGCCAGAGCGGGACAAGTACTGACAACTTGGTCAAAATTAACATTTGTGGGGTGAAACACATTTCTAGAGGCATGAGAACAAGACCTAGAAGGAGGAAATATTCGTCCCCTGTGTGACCCATTGCCACCATCATGGTCTGGGGTTGGCCAGGGAACCAGTGATGAGAATGACAAGGGAGACTGCCCTGTCTTGATTTCACTCCTGAGCGAGGCTGAGAGGCATCTGCAGGCATCTCTGTGCTCTGCCTGGTTTCCACTGGCAGGAAGCTTGAGGTACGGCCAAAGAGAAATATGTATCTGAAGGCTTAATGTGAAGGTACCATGGGCAAGAGACAAACATCTAGGTCTTCAGTGAAGAGATCTTGGATTTTTATTTGTTTGTTTGTTTTGCATATACTAGGTGAGAGCTGTCAGGGAGGCCCCTACAGAGTCTGGGGCCATCAGAATCCAATTGGTGGGTAAGGAAAAGAAGTCAAGATAGATCAGATGTGCAGGAGAAAAATTAGATCCCCTTTCTAGCTCTTCCCTGAATTGCATGCCCCATGCTGTTGGCTTGCTTGGCTGGTGGCTCCTGGTGCTTGTCTATACATCCCTTATAGCAGGATGTGGAGGGAGAAGAGTGTTAAAAAGGCTGAAGATCAGTCCATACTTCAAACTTTAAATACAGTAGTTATGCAGCCAGCCTTTTAAAGTGGCTCTCACTGGTGTGATGTTCATCATCATGTCAACTTCACGGCATTTACGGTCACCTAGGAGACCTCTCTGAGCTGTCTGTGTTTCCAGAGAGGTTTAACTAAGGGAAAAAGACACATGGTAAGTGTGAGTGGCACATCTGGTGAGCTGGGATCCTGGCCTGAATAGAAAGGGAGAGGCTGAGCACCGACAGACTCATCTTTGTGCTTCCTCACTGTGGATGGCGATGTGACCCGCTGCCTCGTGTACTCTGTGTGCCAGGCTTTCCTGCCACCACTGACTGTCACCTTCTCAAACCACAAATCAGAATAACCCCTTCCTTCCTTAAGTTGCTTTTGTCGGGTTGTTTTGTCACAACTACAAGAGGAGTAATTGAATATTGCTCCAAAGGTTGAAGAACCACTGCTCTAGGCCCAGGGAGGGTGCAGCTGAGCCTGTTACCAGGGTGAAGAGAGAGTGCCTAGCTCATAGGTGGGAAGGTGAGTGGTGACAAGGGAACAAGAGAGAGAGGGGTGGGAGGGAAGGAGGGAAGAAGGGAGGAAAGGAGAGAGAGAGAGAGAGAGAGATAGGTTAATTGGTGCCTTTTATGCCAAATCCAGTGGCCATATTTTATGCAGCTCTGCTCTAGGCAAACAATACCTGTTTGGGGATGGGGCATGAGAGTTGCTGAGAGAACACGTGGTGCTGGTTTGAATAAAAATGGACCCCAGTAGTCTCATCTATCTGAATGCTTATCGGTGAGTGCCACTACTTGAGGGGGTTAGCAGGTGTGGCCTTGTTGGAGAAAATGTGACATTGAAGGTGCCCATTGGGATTTCAAGGGCCCAAGCCAGGCCCAGTGGCTCAGTCTTCCTGCTGCCCACAGAACTGGGTGTCAAACTCTCAGCTACTTTTCCAGCACCATCTCTGCCTGCATGTCCCCCTGCTCCCCACCATGATGATAATGGACTAAACCTCTGAAACTGTAAACAAGCCCCAATTAAATGCTTTCTTTTATAAATGTCGCCTTGGTCATGGTGTCTCTTCACAGCAATAGAACCCTGACTGTTCATAGCACATGTATGAACATACAAGGACAACTTTCAGGAAGTTATTTCTGTCCTTCCACCATGTGGGATCTGGGTATCACACCCAGGCTATCAACATGTCAGGCTTGGCAGCAAGCGCCTTCACACAGCAAGCCATCCTGACAGCCCAGTATTCCTAAATTTGTGAATGTCTTACATTTATTTATTTATACTAATTTTATTTTGTGGCTGGGACTCACTATGCATGTAATCCAGGCTGACTTCAAACTTGCAACCCTCCTGCTTCATCCTTTCTCGTGCTGAGGGTACAGCTTTGTGTCATCAGGGCTGGCTCTTCTTTCAGTGCCTGAGGACTGAAGGATTTGGTGAGGTCCTCCTCACAGTCTAGGAGAGATTGGCATTCCATGTTGCTTCCAGCCACACAGCCATCCACTGGGATAATCTGCTGCATTGTGCGTGGACAGGAGGAAGGAACAAGTTTAGGAACAATTGAGGCTCTGGTGCCATCTGGGGAGTTCTCTGTGGACATTTAACCACTCCTGGAAATGAAAGAGAGAGGTTGAAAATTCAGAGCGGTGTATTTTCCTTTCTGAAGGCAGTCTTGGAAAAGCTGGACTCCCGGTGGGACTGTGTGTCTTTTCATACCCAAGTAGGCGTTGCTGGGCATTACAAGGGTGATCAAAAGTACACCCTAAGGACAGCTGGCCAAAGGGGAATCACGTCTGTGGGATGTGACGGGGAGAGACCTCCTAAAACACCTCGAAGCACAGTGACTGGGAAGCTCAGGTCACTTTGAACCTCTGCCAATAAGCCCTGGGTGGCAGATTAGGGGAGACTTGAAGAAGCATTGTGACAGTTGACTTCAAGGGTTCTGTGGTTGAAGAATAATTGCTCTCTGCACCTGGGCCTGGGAACAGAAGCCCAATTGGTGCTTCTGCTCCCTCATTTTTGTGCTAATTTCTTTTAAGAAAAGAAAGCCAGGCACGGTAGTTCAGACGTCTAATCCTAGCACTCAGGAGACATAGGAAGGAAGTTCTCTATGGGTTTCTTATGGGTTTGAGGCTGACCTGGTCTGCATAGTGAGTTCTGGACCAGCCAGGGTTATGTAATGAGACCTAGTCTAAAAAAAAAAAAAAAAAAAAAGGAAGAAAAGATATGGGGGCTGGAGAGATTGCTCAGTGGTCAGAGCCTTTACTACTCTTGCAGAGGACCTGAGTTCTTTTCTCAAACCAACATGGTGGCTCACTACTTTCTATAACACAAGTTCTAGGGGATATGTCATAATTTTCTGGCCTCTTTGGGCACCAGGCACAGACATGGTACACATACATAAATACATGCAAATATTCATACACAGAAAACATAAATAACCCTTAAAAATATAAAAGGAAAGAAATGCACAGAGTTGTCAATTACCCTTAACTCTTTATCTAGGGGTGACATCTCATAAGATTTTTTTTTTCCTCATCCACAAGCAACATTAAATGAATTCAGCAGACTATATTTACATACACACATGTCTGCACATATGTGTGCATGCAGTGACGTATGATAATTAAAGAAGTCATGCATTTGAGAGGGAGTTGGGGGCATAGGAGGAGTTGCAGCGGGGAGAGGAAAGGTCGGGAATTATGTCATTACAGTGTGCATGTGTAAACTTCTCAAAAGGACAAATGCGTGTGGGTTGATCTGTCAAAGAGCTGAAAGAGACCTCTGAGATATGTGCTCAGCATGCCAACTAATGGCTCAAAAAATAATCACATCTTCCTGTTCTTTGACTCCCCATCTCTTTCATCAGAAACCCTCACCAGGCCCCTTCATCGGCCTCTTTTCCTATCCAGTAAAGGGAAAATAAAACAACACCCAAAAGCGTGGGGCTGCGGTCCTGAGGAGAGCCTGTCTAGGAGACACCAGAATCTCTTATTGATTCATGTCTCAGGAGATGGACTCAACCCCAAAATCTATCTCCCTCCCCGCCCCCCTTTTTTTTAAACATTTTGAGTCTCATTATATGTCGGAACAGAGTTTTCAAAGTTCAGTTTCCTCTGTGGTGGCATAATCCACTAGCCTTCTGCCTTTCATCACGGCGAGAGAAAAATGCATCTGGAGCTTACCGGCACACCGAGGATGCTTTAAAATATGAAAGGGCCACCCCGCGGCATGTGAAGGAACAGGCAGGAACCCTGTGCTGGCTGGCTTTGGAAACTGTGACCGAGTTCTGAAAAACCTGTACAAAGGAAAGAAAGGGGGGGAGGGGACAGAGATGAAACGATGGTAAGGAGTGAAAGGCAGGTTTTACACCCATATGCGCATTTGTTGTTTGCGTATTCTCTGTGTTGCCTCAAGACACGGCTGTACATAAAATACCACCCCCTTGTTAATTTCTGCTTAACGAATCACAAACGTTATTTCGAGGCTGCATGGTTTTGAGGAGCACAGTTTAGTCGGGTGTTTCTTAAGCGCTAGCTGGCATGGCTATGCCCGCCTAATATAAATGTCTGTGGCCTTTCAAAGGCTTTAACAGGACGTCTTTTGAGCATGCCAGTTGCCATGGTCACGAGTGTACCCATTTGCAAGGAAAATTGGAAGCCATGCTCATTACGTCAAGCACTATAGTGAGCGATAAAGAGAGCATGTTTGCTTCAGAGTTGGCAACTGGCTGTTTGTTCGCCTCCCCGCCCACACGGTTCCATCGCACAATGTCTCATTCAACTGCTGAAGTCAAAGTGTACAGCTCCCATCTTTCCAACTGGAACTAGGGGGTGCCTGGTGAATGCAAAACCATCACTAGGGACTCACAGCTGAGGCAGAGGGTGACCTATTCTGGTGACTTTGTAAGGACAATGGAGACAAGTCAGATGGGGCATGGAATGAAGCCAAAAACACGTATTTTTATTTTTTAGAGATTTACTTATTTATCTTCCGTGTATACGTGTTTGTGTATATTATTGGGTATATCTGTGTATGTTATTTTCGGTGTTTATGTGCACCACAAGCATGCAGATGGCTTTGGAGGCGAGATGAGGCTGTCAGACTCCTGGGAACTGGAGTTACAGTTGTTAAGTGGGTCTTGGGAATTCAACTCAGATCCTCTGACAGCTGATCTATCTCTCCAGGTAAAACAACCTATGTTCTAGGCCTGTTTAGCATGAACTAGATGGGCTGTGATACTCTTGTGTTTCTCTAGCCATAAACTGAGGTGGGTGAGAGAGATTATCTGTAAAACACCTTAATCTAAACCAGTGGCCTGCACTTTAATCTCAGCATATGGAAGGCAGAGGCAAGCAGATCTCTAAGACCAGCCTGGTCTACATAGTGAGTTCCTGGTCGACAAGGTTTATAAAGTGAGAACCTGACTAAAATAAACAAAACCCAAACCCTGTAATCTCCTGAGTTCTGTGGTTCTAAAGCACTCTTGAGTTCATGCATTCATGTCACGTGTTCAGATACACATGCACACACACATACACACAGAGAGGGGGAGAGAGAGTTTCCCCTTAAAAACAATTTCGAGGTTGAGAGTATAATTGACACACTGGCATTTTTACATGAGGCCCCGCCCTTTTCTGTAATATCGACACCAACCTGAAAACAGCTGGCATCGCTCCTCCAACCTGGGACTTGAGAGTTCACACAAGACTGAGGCAACCCAGACCCAGAAAGACAAACACCACACATTCTCACTCATATGTGGGTTCTAGGATTGAATCTTTAGATGTGTGTTTAATTTGGAGCATCTGTACAATCCAGGAAACTAAAAAGGAGCTGTTCGTGTGGAGAAGGAACACAGGTGACATGAAGGGAAAGTGGGGTGACGGGGAAGCTGAAAGTGGGGAGAGTGATGGGGGGGGTAGGGAGGCCGAGGGAGATGGAGGAGAGTCAGGGGAGAGATAACTAACACTGAGGATGTTTGAAGATACATATACAAACCCATAATTTTATAAGCCCCTTATATAACATGACTTTAATTGAAGTTACCTTACATGGGGAGATGCCCTCTCTCAGAAACCACAAATCAAAAACCCAATGTCAGGTGTGGGATACTTCCCCTCAAGTATGCCTCTGGATGGGGAGCCCAGAGAACTCCAAAGAATTCAGGGTACTGTGTCACCAGTACTTGACTGTGACACCCTTTTTCTGAAGACGCCATCCACTTCACATGGAGAAGCAAACTGGTACTGACTGACCAAGAATTCCTGCTTCTGGTTAGTGTGCACAGCACACTGTAAGGCACTTTATGAAGGGGAGTGTTTGTTAGTAGTCTTACCCAGCTGCAAACTCTATAAACTACAACAATACGCCTATGAGTACAAGAGTGAAACAGATGTTACGGGGTTAACTAACCAGTCTCTGAGCAAATGCATACCTGGTACTATACATCTGGTCAATTATTGGTAGCTAGGGAGTTTACAGGCTCTGGTATTGAGGCTATTACATTTTTGAAAACTTTATTATTTGGCTAACTATATATAGAATCAAACTATCTTCTAAATTCTGAGTATGTATCACTCTACCCAAAGAACATTGCTGCTCTCAGATCTCATCAGGGAAATTTCTTTGTACAGTAGACAGTGTTTAATGTAGCGTCACAACTAGTCAAGCACAGAGAGCAAGAATCTGTGGAGTGCTTGGCCACAAATGTGACATCTGTGTCCCTGGCCCCCATCCCTGTCATCTTCCCCCCGCAAGGATCAGGAACCACTGTGCAAGATGGTGTAGAAAGAGTGAAAGAGGCGGAGGTCCAGGAGAACCTATCTGTGTGAGACTGTCTTCTGGACATGACAGAGCTGCTGCACTCACGAACTCAGAGCAGCTGAGGTTGGTTACACAAGATCTGTGCAAACTTAGCAGCTGGCAGGCCCCTACCCTAGTTTATGGCGTTAGAGGAAGGGAGAGCCAGTTTTCTTTCAGGGTGTGGCCCTTGGTATGCTGATCAAGCTACGGTGGATGACCCTATATCCATGAGTATATGGGCAACACAAATTGGACTTAGTGGGTTATAAAAAGAAGAAAAAAAATCACAGGAAGTTGAGTGTAATAAGAATTTTGGAAATTTTGTTTCTTAAGAAAACACAGAAACATTATAAGACTGTGCTTTCTTTTTGATCCCAGGCCCGGGGATATGGGGCTGCTTTCAGACTGTTCACAGTGGCTGACTGTGATTTGCCTCATGCTCTAGCAGAGGCATGGTTTTGCCAGCTGCAGATAGTTTCTGTGATTGTGGGATGTTTGGAGTTCTGGGAACTTTTCAGAGGATACTTAAATGCAAGAGCCCTGAGAGGCAGGGTTGTTGGTTGTTGGTTATTTAGGGAGGTTGGTTGTAGTTTGTTAGTAGCCATGGTCAAAGAAGAAACAAAAGGAAAGAAATTAGATTCAGGGGTTTTCCTAATTCCTCTCTTCCTTTTTTTTTGTTTCTCACCTATCTAGTATTGGGGGATAAAACTGGGGGGGATAAAGGATGGGATAAAGAAGAACCCACAAACTAGCAAAGACCAGCTACTGTTGAGAGAAGGTGGAGTGGATCTGGAGGAGCTAGTGGGAGATGTGGGATGTAATTATGATCAAAACACATTGTATTCATATATAAAATTTTAATCAGTAAAATATTATATAAAAAGGCTAAAACACATACCCCATGGTAGAGATTTAAGATGCTAACGATATATGCCATGTACTAAGTTGTAGGTAGAACTCCATGTAACAGAGCATGCCCGAGAAAGTATGTGCTATACGAATGAGTCAAAAAGACCTACTGTGTGACACAAAGCCCTTACCCTTTGTACATGAGGTGTTGAAGCCACCAAACATTCTTTCTTTGCTCTGTCTTGCTTCACCTAGGAAATGCATATTTTTCTAATAAAGTATCCTTGCTTCTACCGCTAACAATACTGTGCAATGTTTGCCTTTCTTCAACTTCCTTCCATATTCTCTTAGAAGGTCCTGGAAGCCAGTGTGAAAGCAGAAGTACTTATTGTTTTTTTTTTTTTTATAAATTTATTTATTTTTATCTCAGTCACAGGTTAGGTACTTTGAATCCCAGGCATAGCCCCCTCCCCCATTCCCTCCTACCCTCCCACTCCCTCCCTCATCTCCCTCTTCCCCGTCCCCTCCAAGTCCACCATCAGGGGAGGACCTCCTTCCCTTCCATCCCACCCCAGCTTATCCTGTCTCCTCAGGGCTGGCTGCAATGAGAAGTATTTATTGTAAAGGGATGAATGCAATAGAAATCTGATATACCAAAAGAAAAGGTAAAGCTACACTAATAAAAGGTATGTGTATATGCATGTTGCACTCATATTTTTGTCTTTATTGTGGTGATTATGCTAATTATGAAAATTTTAAACTTTACCTGTATCCACTGACACCTGCGATAAAGAATAAAGCTACATCATAGCTGGCTTGAAGAAGGTGACAGTAAGAGGAAGGAAGGCTCAGGGGAACTTGTTGGAACTGAATGCCTTTAAGAATAGCATTTCTGGGGCTGCACCCCTTCATGATTGGAGTGTAAGAATAAAAAAGCTAATGAATGTGAAACTAAATTGTAAAGCTGAATACTCTATCAGTATTAATTGCTAATAAAGAAACAAATTTGGGGCGGGAGGAGAGATGGCTCAGTGAGTTAAGAGCACTGGTTGATCTTCCAGAGGATCTTGGTTCCATTCCCAGCACCCACATGGCAGCTCACAACTGTCTGTAACTCCAGTTCTCAGAGCTCTGGCATCCTTGAACAGACATGCATATAGGCAAAACCAATGCATATAAAATAAAAATAAACTTTAAAAAGAAATAAATTTTGTTTCTGAAAATACATATTTGATTTTGTGCCTGGGATTTCTGAAGGAGTGCGTGTCTCCTGGGCCTTTAGAAGCATTTCTGCTGGTCAATCCATTGTACAAATGAAGGTGTTGAAGCCATGAATCAATAGTCCACTGATGGAGAATTTGTCCAGCTGAGGCATCACAGATCCTGCAGTATACATTAAAGTTGCTCCACATGTTTTGCAGTCTTGATTATATTGCTGCAATTTTCATGACAATTAGCATTTTCATTCCTTTGCCCTTTGGTAAATTTGAATCTCTCCAAATATGTTAATCTCTCTGATGCCTGTCTCTGGTAGAAGCCGGAAAGAATCTATCATTCACAGCACCAGGCAGATGCAGAAACACCCCAAAGGGCATAAGAGGAAGGGGCCAGGAAGAAGGGTTCTCTTCCAAAGCTCTCATTTGGGGATGCCTGATTTCTTGAGCCCTCTTCATTCGAGGCCTACACCTTTGGCCAGGTGAGGGATCCACGAGAAGAAGGGTATCAAAGGAAGAACAATCACATTGGCATACACCGCTGCAAACACCTTTAATGGTCTACATTCACGTTGCTACCACTATCTACCTCCAGAGCATTTTAAACCTCCCGGAACAGAAACACTCTATCAATTAAACAACAGCTTTCTATTATGACTTGATTACAAAATGTCTCTCACAGGCTCATGTTTGTAGGATATGCCAGAATGTTGTTTATACATCTGTCTAAGATTTGGGTTGGGCCCCCATTTTAGTAATTACTGTAAATGATTCTTCTATAAACATCAATGAAGAGATTCATGCTTTCAGTTCTTTGGGATACCTACTCAGAAATGGAATCACTGTGCCTTACACAGAACATTGATTCTACCGTCGATTGTTTTGTTGTGGTGTCGGCAGCAGTGGTTGTCCTGGCAAGAATTGAACACAAAGCCTTGTGCATGCTGGATAAGCACCCTACCACTGAGCTATATTTCCATTTCTGTCCTTTCTGTGAACTGCAATGCTGTTTTCCATACTTTTTGCACGTTTTCCGTTCCTGCCAGTGTAGGCCAGGGTTATAGGTCTCTGTATCTCTCCTCTACTTGTTCCTTCCTGTTTCTGGATATCCCTATGAACGGTCACACAGTGGTCCAGGTCTGTTTTGCCTTTCCCTGATGAGCTGTGATGCTGAAAATGCTTTTTGGCCCTTTCTATGTTTGCTGTTTGGAGAGCAGGCTACACTGGTGCTAGTGTTTCAGGTGAGCTGTTTGTCTTGGCCATTGTCACTCAGCTGTAGATTGTGTGTGTGTGTGTGTATTCTTATTCAAACTTCTTTACAGATTTGTGATTTGCAAATAGTTTCCCCATTGCATGAGTTGGCTTTCACCCCCTGTTTGTGCTTAAACTGGCTTTTCAGTCTTTCTCTGTTGTATTTTAAAAAAAGAAGTCTTTTCTTATAGCCCCCTCCCACTTCTTGTAAAAGCATGATTTTAAAGCCCATTCCCTGAAACTCACAGAATTTATGAAATTGCTAATGTGCCACATGGATTGCCTTTTAATTGCTTGCACATCCAGGGACCTGTCAGATGATAGGAACCATACTGATAGGGCCAGTGAGCTGGTCAGTGGCTAAGGGTCCTTGCAGCCAAGCCTAAGGACCTGAATCATCAGAACCCACATAGCAGAAAGAGACAACTGATTCCTGAAAGTTGTCCTTTGAATGCCACACAATTGCTATGGGACCTGCATGCCTCCCCCTTTTCTCTAAAAAACAAAACAAGCAAAACCCCCATACATTCATGCATACATGCATACATACATGTAAAAGAAAGAAAAAAAGAAAGTGCATCAGCAACTCCAACAGCTTCAAATGAATGGACAAAGTACCATTTAGCAGGTATTAGGGAACCAGAAGGAAATAGGAGAAACCTAGATAATGCAGAGAAAATAAGTTAGAATATGGGAAGAAGAGGTTGTGGAATTTTCCTCAGCTCTCTCCTGGTGTCTATGAGCAGCAATGGGTGGCTGGAGAAAAGTTTACTGCAAACACAGGACTGCTGCCAGGGTGGGGAAGGTTTGTGGTTGTGCTGATGTCATAGGAGGCAGGCAGGAATAAAAGCATCCATCCTTGCCCCGTCTGCTCCTTGTGAGAGCCTCACAGGCAGCCCCTGACAAAGGACAACCATTGTCACCATCCACAAGTTCAACCAGCCATGCCCTCTGAACTTTCTATCCTTAGAAGTGAGGAAACTTCGTTTTTTATAGCAGAAACTTTCCAGCGCCAGCAACGTGATAGGCGCTTGAGAAACTGACTGACTGAAAAGAGCGGAACAGGAAAGCAGAATTCTAATGAGGAAGCCTGGTATCCTGGGCTCTCTGTCTTCATTCTCCTAGAACTTTTTGAGGTGCTTTGCATGAGAAATAGTCCCCATAGGCTCAGGCATTTGAACACTTGGTTTCCCAGTTGGTGTCACTGTAGGGAGAGGTTTAGGAGGTGTGGCCTTTTTGCAGGAAGTAGCCATTGAATGGGAGAGCTCATAGCCCTCCTCTATGTCCAGTTCACTGTCTCTTCTTCATTTGAGTGGCTGAGATGTGATCTCTCAGCATCTGGCCCTAGATGCCTTCTGCCATGCCATCTCTACCATTATGGCATCTAACCCTCTGAAACCATAATCCAGAATAAACTTTCCTCTGTAAGTTGCCTTGGTTGTGATGTTTTATTACAGTAACAATATAGTATCTAATACTGCTTCGGTTGTATTTTTAATGTCTAGCTGTACGATAATATTTAATTTACTGGGCATTTATATTCTCGAAAATATTCAACACCATTTCATTACTATTACACATCTTGCAAGGTGCAGTATCCTCACTATGTTTTACAGAGGTAGCTGGTGGGTTCAAAGGCTGAGGGCAGTGTGCTGATGATTAGTGGACAACTCACAGAGCCAGTGTCTAAATCTTAGCTCTCAGATGCCTCCTACTTTAGTTGGTAGCAGAGAAGTCTTAACTTGTAGCTCTCACGGTTTAAGAGTCTGCACTTACAACTACCAACTGTATAGACTTCTTCTATGTCATAGCTGCCCTGTCAGCAAACCCTTTCTGGTCCTACAGGCTTGTGCAGACCTGGCCTATGCAACAGAATCTATTTCCCCAGAAACTACTTTCCCTTCTCTTACCCCTCTCAAGCCATTTCCTGTCCTTCTTTCCACTCTGTCTCCCCTTCTTTTCCCATCTCTCCCTCCTCTGTTTTCTCTCTTATCTTAATGATTCCAATCATTAATTCAGCTACATGAAGAGCACCTGAACCAGTGAATATGCAGCCCCTGTTGACAGCTTTTCTGAGAACTGACCTGGCGTGGAGGGATGTGTCTGTACTATACGGAAACCCTGAGCACAGGCTTGCTCAGTGCCGACTCACACAGCATACTGGGAAGTCAGCCCTCAGTGAGTGACCTGACGTTATTGGGCATATATTATAGTACTGGACTGTGCAACACTCATTGCATTATGTGTCGACTATGGCTGCCTTCATGCATCAGTGGGCTAATCACAACAAGAATCATGTGACCCACAATGACCAATCTATTTCTGGTCTGTCCTTTTCTGAGTAGTTTACCAGCCCCTGGTGTACCCTAACTGAGGACCTAACTGACCCCAGCTGTTTCATGGCTGTCTGCAAGTGCGTCATCTTTGTGCTTTCTGACTGAACCCTGCAAACCACACCAAATACACACCGAAAACTTTGTATCCAGAATGAGGTTTCCGGTGTTAGCTTTCAAACAGTTCCTCCCTCCAGGAAGCATGTAGTCCTTGGACCAATGGAAGGTGCTGCTTGATGTTTAAATAGCTGCAAGTTGATGTATAAGTCATTTTAGTGTTTATTTACACACACACACACACACACACACACACACACAGAGAGAGAGAGAGAGAGAGAGAGAGAGACCAAAGCCCAATCTCTTTGATTTCAAAGAGACCATTCACATTGAATAATATAAACCTTCTAGTAGACGCTTTCTCTCTGTCTCTATCTCTCTCTCACACACAAAAACTTTAAGAACTTTGTATGTTTAAATGTTGATCTTATATCTGTTCCTTGATTGTATTTCTTTCAGATAAACAGTATGTATAAACTTCTGTCACTGTGCCAAAATCTCCTAGCTGACCCTGCAACAACCGATGCAAAGCAGTACTGAACGAACTCCTTCCTGTATCCCAGAACAGAGTGAATACTTCTTAAATTCACTTGGGTAAGTATGTCCCCAAGGAACTGTATGGAAAGTAAACATCCATGTGAGGTCAGATGGTCAATGCTTGTAACAAGATCTTAGCAATGCAGTAAAGAAAATACTGATGGTTTGCAAACACCTCATAGTGTTCTTGTGCAAGCCCTAGAGCAGGGGTTCTCAACCTGTGGCTCTAGACCCCACTGGAGATCATACATATCTTGCATAACAGGTATTTTCACTATAATTCATAACAGTAGCAAAATTACAGCTATGAAGTAACAATGAAATAATTTTATGGTTGGGGGTCACCAGGACATAAGAAACTGTATTAAAGGGTCACAGCATCAGGAAGGTTGAGAACCACTGATCTAGAAGAAAGGGGTGTAAATTGGGCAGAGAGCAAGAAGTTTAATTCATAAAATATCTGATGAATGACCACTTAATTGATTTCTCCTGGCCTCTGAAGACAGTTTTACTTCTTTTGTAATATTAATTGTGAAAACATCGCTCAAGTATAGACATCATTTAAAAGAGGAAGCAAGAGTATCCACGGGGAGTTTTTGAAATATGTACTCTCATCTTTACTCTTCGGCACTCTACAAACCTGCTGGGAATGGCAATAAAAGCAGAAGGCTATAAATACTGATGTAGTTAGCTTAGCCAAGTTTTCACTGAAGGAGCTGCTCCTCAGATTCCTTTGGGCATAAGAGCTCTCCTGATGAGCAGGGAACGTTCACATTTCTGAGACCTGATCCCTGAGTTTTGAATTCTGGGTAGGGTTCAACCTTCTGCATATTTTCCAGGTACTGTGGCTTCTTGGTTTGGGTGGTTCACAAGCCATGTCAGAGCTCAGGCTCGGCGTGTGTTCAAGAGTTTCTGCAGATGGCAATGAGCCGGTGATTCAGGAGGATCAGGATTAGCCACCCATCCTTAGAGGATAGTTCAGGGAAACTGAGAAGACCCCTTTCCCCACTACTTCTGCCCAAGAACGTTCTAACCCTTGTAATTGGAAAACAAATACTCTTATCACTGGATAATGCATTTCTTTGACTTGGAGCATCATCCACAACAAAGAAAAAGCATTGTTAGGCAATCATTTAGATGGTAGGTATTGTGTATACTTCAGTTTGACTGGCTTTATTGATTCTTCCTTCAAGGAGATGTTGATGGGAGAACAGCAGGCAGTGAAGACCCTGTTACCCAGAGCCTCCCAGAGGAGAGGGGTATTTCCAAGCATTTCCATGACTTCAGGAAGAATGGAAGAGTGGTGGGAGAGGGACACACAGTGTCTAGAGGATTTTTACGTACACATTGGTAAGGCACAAAGAAGGAGGGAGATGTTCACTTACCTATACAACCAAAGTATAGTAGGAAGAAGAGGGGTTCTCAGGAAAATTATTTTTGTGCTCATTCAATCTGTGTACTTTTAGGAAAGCTCTTAAATTAAAAGGTTATGAATTGCCACCTGGGGTGACACACCCCTTTAATCCCAGCACTCAGGAGGCAGAGGTGGGAGGATCTCTGTGAGTTTGAGGCCAGCCTGGTTGACAGAGTGAGTTCCAGGACAGCCAGGGATATGTAGAGAGAGCTGTCTCAAAACAACAACAACAACAACAACAAAACAACTGTTAAATTGATATGCTTCCGTGTTGTCAAATATTGCTTTGTATGGGCATACTCTACAACTATGGACTTTAGAGATTAGCTACAGAAAGCCGTGGGGATCGCCTTGTTCCAGGGAGCACATAGATTACAACTCATGTATAATCTCAATTGATTGGTAGTGAGGGGCCTGTTAGAATGCACCATGAGGAGTTCAGTCAGCAATTAGCAATGTCTGCTTTGTATGTCATGGGAGTCGGCAGGCTCCATTTGTCTGGCATCCTAATTTTACACATACCCAGAAATTACAATACAAACTTTAGTTGCCAAGAAAGCTAAGGGGGGAAGTTGAGAAATTGGTTTGTAAATCTGTATGTGGCCATAAATGTAAAATGACTTGATTTTCCTTATTACAGAAAGTTGCCTACAGGGTTCCCGATGTTGAAAGAACAATCTACCGCTGGATGAGCAGGCTTGGGTCATTGTGTATATTGGACTAGCTTCTGTCCTTCCCTTATTCACATATCATTTGAGTGGAATGTGTCAAGGGATCTGTAAACAGAAACCTACATAGTGCAGGGGTAAAAGCCTGCATGTATGTACAAGTTTTACATAGCATTTAGATTGCCAAGCAGGCCTCAACGTTCTGTCAGGAAATGGAGCAGAAGTTAACGTGATCTCAAGTACAAGGTACCCTCTTTCTCCATTTCTCTCTGCTCGCCATGCCACTCAGCCATTTCTGCTTGTATAAGCACTCAAGGCATCCAGAGTCATTCCTTTGGGACCTTTGCATGCTCTGAAGTGTTTGAGTCACATGTATATACACCTTTGGCCAAAAGGTGCTAAGGCAATGTTACTCTATATTAATGAGAAGGTGGAATGCCTTGGGATTTTTACCATAAGCCACTTTCAGCCTTTGGGGGTTGGAAGACATTAGAAAAGGGACATCCCCCAGAAACTATCATTACAGACATGGCCGGTGAGAAGCTTTATAAATTTTTATCCCATCACCTTTCTAGAGGACATAATTCATACCAGTTCTCCTCCAGGCCAACCACAAGAGCCTCTAGAGAGTTGATTTTTAGAATTCCTTTAAACACTTTCAAATCAGGAAGTACCTGACACTTGAGTTCTTTCGTCTTTCTCTTCCTGTTCCTTTGGGCTTTTGGCTTATAGATTTGCCTCTCTCTAAAGGCATTCCTTCCAGTGCCCAGTCCATACCAGGATGAGAAAGTTCTACCCTTTATCCAATCATGGATTCATCTACTTCCCTGCATCACTAAATTCCATTTACCTAGCAAATATTTGTTGCTTGTCTTCTGCTTTGCCTTGACCTGAGCAGCTTGGGTCCTAGCACTTTGGCTGGGGGTGGTGAGGGAATGAAGAAAGGAAACACACATAGGCACACACACAGTGATGCTGGGAGAAGTTGGGGTTCTCTAACTGCTGCATTCCAGAAGCTCAGCATGTTTATCAGGGAAGGAGTTAGTCTCTGCAGATGAACAGTCTCAAGCCTTAAACATCGGGGGCCATAAGCCACAGTTGCTAGTATTTGCACATACTCCTCAGTCCTTCATAAACTCTCATACTTGTACTCCTGAGGCTAGCTTTGCCATCCTTCTTGAGCCTGGACCATATGGCTTTGCCAATTTAGTATGGGCCAATTGGTCTCAGAGTCCTTGGCAGCTGTTCCTATGTCAAAACTACATTAGCTCAGGACTTCATTCACTCAGGGCTTTCTCTACTCCCTCCTCTGGGTCACTGCCAGAAACATATCATTTATAGATCCAGATCACTTAGATGTCACAATTTAGACAGTAGCGAGATTTATACAAGAGATGAAAAATTAGGTTAAATGGAGTGGGAAGAACCTTCCGGGAAGAAGGCATTGCCTGTCAAAAGCCAGGAGGAACACAAGAATATGAAACAGGCTACTGTGGATGCGTGCAAGTGTGCTTGTGTGTGCATGCTCAATGGTATGGGGTATGCCACTGTGGTTTGAATATCTATCTCTTCCAAACCTCATGTTAAACTTGAATTGCTATAGCGACAGAATCATTAAGAGGTAGGAACTTTCATTTGCTGGACCACAGGGCTCTGCCTCTATCAGGCATTAATGCCATTGTTTCTGGAGTTTCTGTTCTAACTCTCTACCATGTTCTCTCTCTCTCTTTCACCTTCCAACACACAGGAGGGCTGCCATGTTGAAGTCCTGGCAGTGTAGAACCAACACAGTCTTGTACATTCCATCTTGCAAAGCTGCAGGAAGGAATCCCGTTGTTTACAATCACCCAGTCTGCAGCATTTTGTTACTACAGAATGAGACAGACCCAGCAATGTCCTGGTGGCACAGGGATTTAGAAGTGGTCAGCTCGCAGAAGGCCAATGCTATGAGAAAGAAATTGGACAGGAGCCTTTGAATGAGAAGCTTCCCTGTGGAAATAGGTGAGAAGCAGATTGCACCTCAGACATCACATTTTCCAAGAAGCTTTCCCATGTTCTTCCAGTGAGTTATTTGAAAATGTATAATTTGTTGTCTTGTATAAGATACATCCATTATGCCTTGTTCTCCATGTGGACAATAATCTCTTCTTCTTTTTCTTTTCAACTCTGAACAGTTGACAGTGCAGCCAGCAGGCCAGCGTGTAATGGAAAGGGCTTGGGAATCAGGCGTATCTGGCTTTGATTCTTGTTACTATGCTTTGGTGTACCAAGAAAATATAGTGGAAGAACCCACCCTGGGTGCAGGCGATAAGGGTGTGAGTTGCTATTGAGAATGCAGAAACAGTGATAAATGCAAATGAGAACTGATCTGCTTTTTATTATCACCATGTGCTAGTGATTCCGTACCAGGTCAGTGTCAAAAATGCAAGAATAATCATCCATGGGTTTAGGTTCTAAACAATTGAGTGGTTGAGGTTGACGTCTGTGCAACATATTATGGATAGTTTTAGACATAGAAAAGTTGAAGTAAAGTTACATGGAAAAGTCACCATCGAGATTCTGTCATTAGCATGCTGAACAGGCTCAGCTGACTCTTCACCTATACATCCATCAATCCTTTATCTGTCTGTCCATTACCTCCTGAGATATTCTTTCAACTCAAATGTACTCATAAATGCATTGTTCCCTAAATAGTTTATCATGTGTCTGGAATTATTACTCCTCTATGGATGCTGAGTGCTTGTTTAGGGCTATTTTTGTTTTTAATGCAATGAAATTCATATGACATGAACTACGTAAATCCAAAGGCCATCATTTTATCAATGTCTACAGATCTATAACCTGAGCCCCGAACACCACATCAAGACATAGAAAGTTACCGTAACCACACTGAGTTTTCTATGCACCTCTCCAGGAAATCCCCTCCCATTTTCTCAAAATGCCACTGTTAATACGTTTGTCCCCACAGAGTAATTTGCCTACTCCAGAACCTCCCAGAAGTAGCATCTTCAAACAGCTATTTCAGCCATTTCTCCCTTAACATGTTTCAGATTAAACCATATCATTGCGTTGATTTCTTGTTCTTGTTTAGCTTCTATGTAAGCTAAATAAGACAGCCAGGGCTACGCAGAGAAACCCTGTCTTGAAAAACAAACAAACAAACAACAACAAAAACCCAAATTCTCTCCTCTCCCCAATCCCTCACTGTGGTGGGCAGGAAAGTAGGTCAAAAAGTCACGGGAGTAGAAGAGCTGGCCAAGTGCTTTACTGGCTGCAGCACTGAGGAGAGCAGGCCTTGTACCTCTCTTGGATAGCACAGTTGAGCTGACCCTGGTGGTGTGGGTGGGGGTGAGGTACTTCCAAGAAGAGCTGGCTATGCTTCTCATCTGTCATGGGGTGGCGGGGGCGAAGGGGAGATGCCCTTCCCTTGCCCTGTGTTACCTGCAGCAGGCAGCTGAGCTGGCCTGGAGGTCATGAGAGCTGGAGAGCTGACCCTTCTCCTCACTGGCTACAGCACCTGGGAAGGTGGGCTCTGCACCTCACCTGGGCAACCCAGTAGGGCTGGCCCTGGTGGAAAGGTGCAGGTGAGCTGATCCAAGGACAGGAGAGCTGGTCCTGCCCCTTGCTGGCTGTGGCCTTGTGTAAGCTAGCCAGAGCAGGGCTGGAGAGCTCGTCCTGGTGGGCTGACCAACTCAGCTACCTCCCAGGCCCAGATCCAGGGCTTTGAGTTGGCCCACCTAACATCTAGTCCATCTGGTGATCTTCTGGAGCACATGAAAGGGCCAGTCCTGCAGCTCCAAAGCTGTAGGATCTCCACGACACACGGCAACAGCAGGATATCTGAGGAGTCCTTATGAGAATTCAGTACAGTGCAGCAGAAGTCAAAGGCCTCGAAACAGACCAATGACTCACTGCAACGAACATTTGCAAGTAGAGATGTGTGGGCAAAGAGTACACTGTGAGACACGCTGAGACACACTGCAGCTTTCCTTCCACTACAAGATTTTTCTTTCTATCTTATTTTATTCTCATTTTTAGGGGAGATTGCAAGGGCAGAGGGTGGATTCAAAGGGGCAGGGAGATAAGTAGAGTTGGAGTGCATGATGTAAAATTCACAAAGAATCAATAAAAAGTAAAAAAACAACAAACAAAAAACAACCCTCAAAAAATCCTCAAAAAACCAAACCAAACAAAATCAAAGGAAAATATTTTATTAGATTTATTATCAACTCAACACAAACTAGAGTCACCTGGAAGAGGGAACCTTATTTGAACTATGGACTCTCTCAGACTAGCCTGTGGTCCGGTCTGTGGGGAGCTGTCTCAGTTGCTAATTGATGTGGGAGTGGCCAATCCATGATGGGCAGCACCACCCATAGGCCTGTGGGCCTGAGCTTTATGAAGAACGCTAGTTGATCAAGCCCAGGGGAACAAGGCAGGAAGCAGTGTCCCTGTGTGATTTCTGTTTCAGCTCCTGGCTGAGTTCCTGCTCTGACCTCCCTTGATTGACTATGACTTGTAAGATGAAATAATGTTCTGCTCTCCAAGTTGATCATGGCATGAATCAAAGCAAACTATAATGGTTTGTCAGGAGTGTTTGTGAATGTGAGTTATCTATACTTCATCTTTTTTTTTTTTTTCGTTGATGCACATTTAGGTTGTTACCTGGGTTTTGTTGCTAAGGAATAAAGGTGTGATTACATTTTCTACTCAGCATATTTTGTGAATTTATATATTTATTTTTTCTATTGGTAGCACATTTACAGGAATTGTCAGGTTGTAAGGCAGATGTACACTCTGGTTTATCAGAATCTCTAAGACCCTTTTCAGATGTGCTATTCTTTTCTCCTTTCTCTTCAACAAAGCACCAGATTATTGGAAGTGTCATACTCTGTCATCTCTAATATTTGAAAAGCTTAGTGATGCTAATAATTATGTAAGCATATTGTGCTTTAACATTAAATTTCATTGAGGAACAGAGGTTGAATGCTTTTGCATGTGCTCATTGGCCCCTAATATCTCTTCTTTTTGTATCTGCTCAAAAATTTCCCCCATTTTTATTGGGTATCTTGTCTTTTTATTACTTTGTGAGTTGATTTAAATGAAATGTTCCCCATAAGTCCCCAGAATTTGAATACTTGGTCCTCCGTTGGTGAAACTGTTTAGGAAGGATTAAGACATGTGGCCTTGTTGAAGGAGATGTGTCACTAGGTATGGGCTTTGAGGTTTCAAAAGCCCTCGCTATTCCCAGTGTCTCTCTCTCCCTGCTGATTGTGGATCGAGATGTAAGCTCTCGGTTGTACCTGCTGCAATGCCTTTGGTCTGCCGTTATGGACTCTAGCTCTCTGGAACTGTAAACCCAATTGAATGCTTTCTTCTGTTAAGTTGCCTTGGTCATAGATGTCTTGTCACTGTGTTATAGGTTTGTGTATGTCCCAGATGACAGTCTTTTGTAAGATACATGTTTGAGTATTTCTACCATCTGTGCTCTTGTGTATTCATTTCAGAAAAATGGTGTGCCTTTAATGAGTACAGTTTTAATTTTGATGAAACCTAATTGATGCGTTTTAGCTTTAATGTTGTCTTATCTAAGAAGTCTTTGCTCACCCCCAGGCCACTTTTCTGTGTATATTTCAAACTGCTTTGCATTTCTAGCTCTTAACGCTTGTTTGTTACTGGGACTTCATTCTGTATTAATGTCATGTGCGTACAGCGCCATGAATCAAGGGTGTGCAAGTATCTCTGTTGCATTCTAACTCTGACTGTGTGTATAATCAGGAGAGGTACAGCTAGGTCATGTGGTGGATCTATTTCCGTGTTTCTGAGGAATACACAGTGGCTGTATTAGCTACAGTCTCACAAAACCTGCCAAAGATCCTTTTCCCCTGTGTCCTCACCAGCATGTGTTTCCTTTCTTCCTTGATGAAGGTCATTCTGAGTAAGGTGACTAAACTCAGGATAGTTTGCTTTGGTTTGTCTTTCCCTGTCATTCAGGATAGCAAACATTTCGTCCATCATTCTTTTGAGAAGTATCTGAGCCGCTTGTTTCCCATTTACTGATTACATTACTTGTTCCTTTGATATTAATATTTTTGAGTTGTTTATATAATCTGGATATTATGTGTATATAGTCTGAATGGCTTTACTGTCAGTTAATTTATTAAGAATTGCTTTAAAGCTAAGATTAAAATCTCTCTAGTGAACATGTGCACCAGAAAACAATGTTTATTCTTCTGCTGTTTGATGAAGTGATCTATATTACCAATTAAGTGGGGTGATTGACTATGATATTCATATTCTTTGGTCTTTATTGGGGTTTTTGTTTGATTTTTCTGCAGATGTTTGAATTAGAGGTGTCATGTTTTCAGATCATAGGATTGGCTGTTTCTTCCTCAATTTTGTCAATATTCGCTCCAGACATTGCCAGGTTCTATTATTAGTTACATATACCAATGACTAAAAGACTTCCTTATGGGCAGTTTATCAGCCTGAAATTTCTCTCTTTGCTTTGAATTATCAAAGGATAAATTCTTTGTCCTAGGCATCCATTTTCTTAGAAACTGCCTACTATAATTGCTTACTTACCTGGCCGAGGTCACCTGGTGTGACTTCCAGGAATTAAACTAGCCTCCATTTGGAGATACACAGCAAGAAAGAGTCTGTGACAATTTCATTGAGAGAAGTTAGTTGTTTTATATCTGTATCAGAAACAGACTATAATGGAAATTGCCAGGATCAATACAGCTGTAGTTGTCAGGATACAATGACACCATTATTTCTAATACATGATTATCTCTACCTTTGTCTCTTCTAGGTAAGGGCACGATGTCTCTGTGTTTGCTGTGCTTCCAGCTTGTGGATCTACATCAATTTGTAACAGCGCATCTTTCACCAAACTTAAGCCTTGTGCTGTTCTACTCCATTCTTTTCTCTCCGTTTTAGGATTCTAGTGACACACACCTTAGATATGTGTCCCTGAGACTGATGCTGTTCCTCTACCCATTCCACCCCCTTCCACCCCTTTATCTTCCAACCCCTTTTCCTTCCATCTTCCTATCCCTCCCTCCATTCTCCTTCTCTTTTGTCTTGCCCTCTCGCTCCTCTTTCTCCTCTTCCCAACCCTATCCCCTCTTCCTTTGCCTCCACCTTTCCTACCTCCTCCCCCTTACTGCTCCTGCTCTTTTGTCTTAGCATCCTCCTTCATCTTTTTAGTTTTTTTCTTTTATTGGTTTAAGAGTAGATCATTTTCATATCTTAAAGAAGTTACTATGTTTTCTTTTTTTTACCTAAATAAGCAAATATTCATGATTTTAGTATGTTTGGTCCCAGGGAAATAGAATGGTGCCTTTATTGGAGGAAGTGGTGAAAGGTAAGGGTGGAATTAGCTACGAAATGATAGAAACAAAATTAGATTGTCAAAGCTTTAATCAAATTCATTTTGAGGGTGGAAGGAACAGTCAGATCAACAGGCTGGCAAAGTGAAAAGAGGCCTCAGTGGAGTCTGGTGGTGTCTGGACTATCAAGTTGACTGAGAGGTGTGGAGAGTAGAAAAGCACACCTCTGGGTGTGCCAGTGAGGCAGCCTCTACAGAGGATTAACTCTTGGGAGAGGAGGTAGAAAGGGAAGCCCAGGAATTCCTGCACCTTCTCTCTCTCTGTGCTTCCTGTCTGCCATGAGGTGAGCTGCCTCTGCCTAACAGCTGTCTGCATCATCACTGAGACTCAGGGGAGCTTAGGAATCCAGCCTTCAGCTAAGATGCGTATGTCAGGAATTTTATCACAGTTGTGAAAATAAAGTCACTGAAGAAGATGAACAGATTTTGCCAGTTAGCGCTGCCACTTATCCATTAGCTTCACTCACATTAAAAACATGCTTTTCTGGGGAACGTAGTTCAGTGTTACTGCTCTTGCCTCACACATACAAAGCCCTAAGTTTCACGCTCAGCACCACAAACTCAGAAAAAGTATGTTTCTCCTAAAAGGTGTCCAGCACTTGGAAAGCAGAGGCAGGTGGATTTCTGTGAATTGGAGGCCATCCTGTTCTTCAGAGTGAGTTCCAAGACAGCAAAGGCTACACAGAGAAACCCTGTCTCCAAAAACCGAACACACACACACTGAAAAAGAAAACAAAAAACAAACAAGAACCCCCCAAATGTGTGTGCGTGTGTGTGCATGTATTTTGATTTCTATACTATCTATGAATGATAGTATACCAATTATTTTGAATGGTCATGACTTGAGGATATTTTTGGTTCTCAACAGACAGAGTATCTCCTAGGTTTGTTCTGCCTACCTAAATCAAAGGCATGCTGCTGGGATCTTAATTCTCCCTGAAGAAAGGAGGAGAGGAGGAAAGGATGACCATTGTCCTATCTCTCACCCTACCCATCTCTCTCTGTCTCTTTCTCTGTGTCTGTCTCTCTCTCTCTCTGTATGTTGTAATCAGAAGATTAAGCAGCAATAACACATGCAGAAGTCAAAGCCATCCAGTGCCCCCGGCACATGGCAGTGAGCAATACTACTGTCTGTTCCACAGGGGGTCTGGCCACCATCCATACTGAAAATGCTCTGAAATCCTTATGCAAATCATTATACATACTGTGTATAAATGGTGCTGCTCAGTTGCTTAGACAGTGTAGCCGTTGCTGTTGCTATTTCTATTTTGTTATTATCTGATAGATTTTGGTTTTTTATTTTTATATTTGCTTTATGATTTTATGTGTATAAGTGTTTTACCTACGTGTATTTCTGTGCATCGTTTGTGTGCCTGGTACCCATGAAGGTCAGAGGAGGGTTAAAGATCCCCTGGGACTGGAGATAGAGACACTTGTGAGCAGCCATGTAGGTTCTTGGCTCCTCTGGAAAAGCAGCCAGTGCCCTTAACTGCTGAGCCAACTCTCCATTCCTAGAATTAATTTTACATAAAAAAATAATTAAACAGTGTATCCAACTTTCCTTTGGAATTTAGCCAATCCTTTCAAGTCTTGTATGTCCTTTAAAGCATGCTTCAGAAAAACAAAAACAAACAAACAAAAAAACATAATATAATGAAACATGACAGAGCTTACTAGAATATCATTGGGATTCAGAAAAATGATACCAAAAATTACAATGTCTTGACAGGCTTAGTGAAGAAGCGCCCTTGGAGGCTCTCTGACTCACAATAGTTTTGTTCTCCTGAAGTGCTTGGCGGGGCCTGGCTGGAGGCAGTGAGTCACTGAGGACACATCTTTCTATTTTGTCCTAGTCTCTCTCTCTTTCTCTGTTTCCTAGTTGCCATGAAGTGATCAACCTTGTTCTCCATGCTCTCTACCACCATGATGTGCTGCTTCTCCTCAGACCCAAAGCAACAGTGCCAGCTGACCACGCAGTGACAAGTCCAAAACAAGGACGTATCTATTTAAATACTGGCCAGATTGGTGGACTGTCTGGCTAGGTCCTTCTCTAGGTTCCCAGAAAATGGCCATGAGTCACGTTTTGCCAGGCCCTAGAAAGGCAACACCCACAATTCACCCCATTTCCCATGAGGCCCAAACAGGGACAAGCATGCATCCTGACATATTTCCTGCCACATACCTCCTGCCCACATGTGATCAAGCACATCTGGTGCAGACAAACTTGTTTAGGGGAGTGAAAACATGTGGTTTGCTATCTCCCATAAACAATAGCCTTCAGCATTTCAGGAAGTATCTCTCTGTGGGAAAGTGGCTTACAGGTTAGAGGCATTTTGTTTCATGGTTCTTGTAGGCACAGTAATTAAAACTTAAAAGGTAACTTTGGCTCTCACATTCACTTCAATAGCTACCTCAGCCACATGGCTTGCCCTATCAAATCTGATCACCAACAAATAGGGATGGTGCCCTGGCACAATAAAAGGATGATTTTCTATTTTTACCATTTAAAACATATTTTTATTTTACCTGTATGGCTGTTTCCCAACATGTATGTCTGTGTGCCGTGTGTTTGAAGTACCCACAGAGGCCAGCAGAGGGTACCATATACCCTGGAACTGAAGTTGTAGACATTTGGGGCCACCATGTGCTAGGACCAGAACCTGGTTCTTCTGCAAGAGTAGTAGGTGTTTTAACTACTCAGTCATCTCTCCAGACCCTTACTTTTACGGTTTTTAAGTACAACACTTACTATTATGCAACTCACAAACTCATTCATCTCTAATCCTAGGTACACACGGCCACGTAAGAAACACATGGACTTTGTTAACTCCACCTCATCCAATCTTCCCAAAGGCAGCTAACAGAATTACCAGGATGCAGCTCCTGAATAGACTAGAAGTTTCTCTGCCTACTGGTTTGAGCTGGTAACTTGGGGAAATGCCTCCCTTACCTACTCACCACAGAAACACAGGAATCCAAGTTGTAAGCCTCCATCTATATTCCAAAGGAGAAACCCCTGCAATGTCAGGGAGACCACTGTGACTTCCCCATGGAAGGAGATCCTCACTGTTCACAAACTCCATAAGGAACCTGAGAAACCATGGCTGTCTGGGTCCCCTTACCCTGACTTCTCCCTGCCTACCTCCTCATATGCTTGAATCTTAACAGTCTTGGGCTTGTTGTGACAGGCTTAACCAAATAAGCCTGCTGGGAACTTATCATCACAGTGACAGGGAGTGAGCTACACATGTTCCCTCTGTCAGTTGAAAGGTTTTGCCTGCCTGTCCCCTGCTGCCACCTCGGCCCTTCTACTTACACAGGACCTGTCAGTCCTCAATTATGGACATGAGCAGATGTCATGGCGTTTATGGGCTAGTGTTTAAAAAAAAATCTATAGGCTCAACAATATGCTTTAAAATGCCCATGTTGCCAGGAATGAGGCTAGAAAACAAACACTTCCAAAAGGTAAGCTTTGGGGAAGGTGGAGGAAGAGTCAAGAGGCTCAATGAGGCTGACTTCCTGTGCAGTGTTATCTTGTCCTAGTAGATGGATGCCTGTAGAGCCTTTGTTCTGTTAGCCTCCTTGTAAAGAGAGGGGGTGGGGAGAAGTAGGATTCTTGGAAACTGCATTTGGGGAATGCTGTGGGCTGTCTGTTCATCTTGGAGAGCTCTAGTGCACATTAGCTTATTAATGTCCTTAAGAAGGAAACCTACTATAACCTTGTGAAAGCCATGTTTAGGGTCTATACTGTAGAATTAGTTTGAACCTAGCTAATGAGAGCTTGTGCACACAGCTTTCACTAATAACCCACAGGGGCAACATTTCCTGGAACATACCTAGGGAACTGCAATGTTAGCTCATTGCAACTCTTATTTGTTGTCAGAATAACCAGTCATTTATTTGTAATAGGCATAAGATGCCCCCATCCCAAGCCTCTCAACAAAGTCCAAAACAATGTGACTTCCTTTAAAGTAGGTGGCTTCTCTCAGCTCCCAAGGGGCCGCTGTGGTCAGAGGCCAACAGGTCTATGCCCACAGCTTAGCTGTGGCTTCTAGAGTCCTCAGAGACTTTGATGCCCTACACACTTCCTTCTTGGATGTGTCTGTCTGTCCTGGGCTTATGTTAGGAATCAGACTCAATGTTCATGTGACAATTTTTGAAGGAGAGTTTTTATTTTAGTGAGATTCCTAGAATTTTGTATGTAGCAGGGCTTTCATTTAAACATGGTCAGGGAAGTGTTTGGGTTTTTTTGTTTTGTTTTGCATATCTCTATCTATCTATCTGTCTATCTATCATCTATCTGTCTACTTATCTATCTATCTATCTATCTATCTATCTATCTATCTATCTATCATCTATCATTTTCTTTGATTCACATACATCAGGCTTTAAATAAAGATTAAAACTGCCTTTTCAAATCATGAAAGTTTTTGCCAAAATTTAATATGTTTGAAAAAACAGGCCAAGAGACTCTCTAGAAGCAAGCACTGGGTTTTCTCATCTGTGTTCAGATTCATGGATCACACACATGTGAACCCCTTCATGTGTGGAGATCACTGTGACAGAAGCATGCTGGCTATGCCTTTAATTTCTCCGGGCAGGGGCACTGCATCCTGGAGGAGAGCCGAGCGGCTGTTCCTAATTAGGGCTGTGATCTCCAACTCTAATTGCCAAAGCTGAGCAAGCCTGATTCAGGAGTGTGATGATTAGGGGCTCTGGTACCATCTGTAGACTCTATACCCAAACTGCTAAAATAACTGCTTGACTTGGTGAAATGAATAAAATGTTCCCTGGTCAGTATTGCTAAAGGGGGGGAGGGGAGGAGAGAAACTCAGCCCTCTTACCTGATGCAGCATAGTGTCTGGCCCTCCTAGACTTGGTGAACTAGTGCACGTGTGTGCATTCGAAGAATCTGATTGGCTGAAGCAGAAAGACACATAATGGCTTCTTCGCTCTGTCAATTACAGTCCACAACCATGTGCATATCTGCCTGAGTATGAGGCCCAGATGCCTCTCTTCTGAGGCAGCAGGCTTCCTTTGTATGCGTTGTACCTGTGGGCAGTTCAAGCAGGGGAGACCACAGCTGACACCAGGCGGTACTGGAGAATGCCGCAGATGGAGGGTGCGGGCACTGGGCACCGGCCTGTATATGTTGAGTCAGCCCAGACTGTGCCTCTTACAGGCAATGGTGCCATTCAAAATACATCCTCCAGATCTCTCTTTTTAGGCTTTTTCTTGAATGAAGTGGGTAGGGCCACATAGTTTCAAGGAGAAATGGCAGCTCTATTTCTACACCAGAGTGCATGATGGCTGGTATAGGACCATCCACGGGACCTCTTTGTCCTTGTAGCATGACAAATAGTCATATTTGAGTCTGTAAATGTTCTTGAAACTTGGATTTCTGAGCCATCATTATAGGCAACTCCATTCCAATGAGATGGACACATAGCATCTACTACACTACTAGAATCTGGAAGATAATTGTTACTGGAGCAAAACCTAGTGCACACTCACAGGATAATTTCAGTTCAGTGAACTCTTCCTCTGCACTCGTCTTCCCTGGCAAGAGAATGTTCTTCTGTCTGTGCAGGGGTCATTGAAGTTGCTGGCTATGTGCCTTTTGATATTTCTGTGCCAGACCCTACTCGCAGAGAGACTAAGAAGTCACGGTGTTGGTATACTAATTTCTCGTGCCATGATCTGTTTGTAATGAGAGCAGAAATTATGGAGGAATCACATGCTAACTTTATCTCGTTCATTTCTCATCCCATGATCTGGTTTGGTTTTTGTTTGTTTGTTTGTTCTTTTTTCTTTTGACAGGGTTCCTTGGTTCTTCTGGACTCACTTTGTAGAAGAGGCTGACCTTGAACTCACAGTGATCCCCCTGCCTCTGCCTCCCTGAGTGCTGGGATTAAAGTCATGTGCCATCACGTCTAGCTACATGATCTATTTTTAATGAGAAAAGAAATAAGGACGGAATATCATGCTAACTTTATCTCAGAACTCAGGGAGAAAAAGGATGAATGTGAATACATTTCTAGAAAATGTAAATAAAAATAGGATTCCAGCAGAAAAAGAGATTAAAGTTTATGGGAATGATTTTGAAAATGAGCTGGAGACTGAGAACAACTATAATAAGGAGCAGCAACGTTTATTTGTAATGTTTATTGATTTATAAATAGTTTGCTTGAAAGAACATAATTTAAAGCTATTTACTTACTTGGTGATGTGTCAGTCAAAGCTTTCTATTGACCATATCAATACCTCATATCTCATAAATGAAGGAATCTCTCTATTTTAAAAATCCAGTATTTTATAAATATGAGTATAGTATAGGATCAGAAAATCAAACACAAATGAAGGACACATAACCGTGTGCAGTCCTGGCACTGAGAAATAACCATTGGCCATTACACATCTCCTGTGGTAAAATGCTCCGCCTTCCAGCCTCCTTGGCTCTTCCTGCTCCGGCGTGTCCCTATAGAGCTGCCTGGGGTGGCTGGCTTTTCCCCAGCGTTTCTCCCCGGAGTTCTTTACGAATTTGTATGATTTTTTATTTATTTGGCTCATTACAGTGACATTTGGTAGTAGCATAAATATTATAACATCAACAATGCAACAAATAATACGCACTTTCATCTGTCATGTGAATTACAAATCTTATTCTCCTGCTGCTGATTATCTACATTTTGTTTCTTCTATGGAGGTCTAGCATACACAAATGTTTTAAATTTACATATAGCCAAAGCTGTCTTTCCTTTGGGGTTCCTGCCTTGGGTGTTACATGTTATCTAGAAAGGGTTTCCTTGCTGTGGTTTAGTCAATTACTTGCTCATTTGTTTCTAGTAATTTTAGGGAGTTACTGTTACGGTTCGAATGTGAAACGGCCCTCACAGATTGAAGAACACTGGGTCCTCAGCTGTTGGGGAATTCCGTGGAAGCTTTAGGAGGTGGGGCCTCACAAGAGGAAGTGGATCACAGGGGTTGAGGACTGGAGCTCCATCTGCTTTTCCCCTGCTGGCAGAGCAAGCGCTCTCAGCTTTCAGAGCCCTGCTGGTTTAGAACCCAGTCCGATACTACTGCAAACTCCTGCTTGAACGGAGCCCGCCACCATGCCTTCCCCTACCACGATGGGCTGTACCCCATGAACAAGGAGCCCCAATAAACCCTCCCCTGCCGGTTTCGTTTGTCAAATATTTTCTTGCAATTCCTCTTCTTTATCTTCAAAAATCCCTTGTGTCCAGCTAGGAAGGTTTTGGTATCTAGAGAAGACACCGTCAGTTCTTCTCCCTCGCTGTCAATAAGTGAGCGAGAAAAATGGCCCACAGAATGAGTCGATGGTGGATATGAGGGCGGAATTTAGTAATTTGCTAAGCTGACTATCTTGCTTCCTTTTTATGAGAGTGGCAACAAAACTGTCTGTTATCCCTGATGGTTTGGGGCTGTCTGTATAAAAACCAGGGCCGTGCAGCTCTCGCATACTGCCCCTGCAATTCAAGCACATCCTCGAATCCCCTCCAGGTCTAGGACCCCAGGGAGCAGGAGACAAAGCACTTTTGTTATTTAAACAAAAAAGTACACCTACAAGATTCTAGCTGGATCCTTCCACATTAGGCTCACTTTTAATAGGAGTCCCATTTTTAATAGTCTTTTTGAGTTTACATTACTCAGCATCAAGTATTTGTCACACACACACCCAAAAACCAACCAACGCCTCCCCAGGCTAAGACAGAAATGAAAGAGGAAAGAAGGGGAAAAAAAGAAGAAAACAGAATGATGTTTGCTGCCAGACCTGTAACTAGTCGCCTGCTACACAAAGTGAGGACCAGAAGGCAATTTTCTGGGCTGCTTGTTCCAGCGAGCTTCTCTGAGTCTGTTATCTGCTGAAAGAGTGTGAAAGTGACTGACTGTGCAGTTCTTATACAACTGTCTGCCACGCACTTGATAACTGTACCACATACGAGTTCATAGGAACCCGGAGAGACAACTGTGAGCCATGAAGGGCTGAAAGGACTAGTCAACTCCAGGGTGGCTGCCCCCGGACCTGGGCATCAGAAGAGGTGGGAAGCCTGTCTCTTCCCCCAAATAGCAGTTCTCACAAAACAGCTGCCCCATTGTTGTCTAAACTTGCCACCTGGGATCTCAACCTTTTATCTGGCCTGCATTTTAATAATAGAAATAAACACTATCAATTCTCAATTCTCAGTTTCTTAACTGAAAACACCTCTGACAAGTGAGTATCACACAGGGAGTTGAGATGTTTTATTTCTCATCTTTTGTAACAGAATTTCTTAACACACACACACAGAGCATGAGGCTGGCGTGAGTCCCATTAGTCTGGATTATTACATAGGTTTTTTTTCCAAGAGAAATTATTCATTGAAACATCGGAATGGATTTTTAACCTGGACCCCTTACAATTTAGAATGATGAAGGCCTTCCACATTGGAAATGATGGCCCAGAATCTTTTTCTTTGCTTTATTTTATTATCGAGGATCAAAATGCAGAGGCGGCAGCTAATTGCTGATACCTTCTCCTGCTCTGCTCTGTTTCCTAGTGGGTCAGGCCTGAGCCTTCCCAGTGGTGGACATCCTGTCTCTTCCTGTTTCCAGAGCTGGGTTAGCTCTTCCTTGAGAAATACCCATGAGAGAAACATGATCAAAATTCTACTTACCTCCACCATCCTCGCCTTTAGTTCTTACGCTATAGCTCCAGCCAGTCTGATTTTGTTAAACTCTGGTTCATTGTACACAAAGGGTAAAGCCTTTAAGTTCTAACCAAAATTATACAGAGGAAATGTTATACATCAACAATATCAGTCGAGTTTCTTCGCTTTTGTCTGTAATTGGAGCAACCCCGATGGTCACACCTGCTAGCTCATGCTGAATGGAAGCTTGTCTTACTCAATAGATGAAGTAAATGTTTGATAGATGAACTCTTTCAGGAGGCCATTGGGACAGACGAGGAAGCAATGAAAGCAGCCTTTGGTGTCAAAAGGAATCACTGATTAAAAAACCAGACAACCCTATGAAGAAATTCCTGGGCTTTAAGTATTCTAGCTTATAAGTGGGGGTGTTACATCGCTGCATCTCAGTTAGGTCCTGTCTTCATTTACTATCCCCCTTGTCCTCTTAGTGACCAGAAGGAGACCCGCAGGTTCTTCTGGACTCAGTGAGATCGCAGCCTCCGACTCCAAGCTGCTCTCTCCTCTTCTTCCCCCAACTCCAATCACCTCCTAAGTGGTCCCATTGTCCCCAAACCTTCTCCTTAGGAAAAAATTGCTTCCACAATATATTTTTGGATCAATTTATACTAATTCTTTTTTTTTCTTAAGAAATGACCAAGGTCTGAGAAACAAATGCTGTTTTTCATTGCTTCCCCCACCCCCTCCCTCTCTCCAGCACATTGACACATTTAAATCAGAGCTCGCAGCCTGACTTTTCCAGCATCACCTGGGAATCCCATAAATCTGGGCCTTCTGATTCTGCAGGTAAGGGAGGAGGGCCTGAGCTCCTGCTCTGCCTTTGGCTCCCCACATGAGCTTCGCTGAGGAGCACACACTTTGAGGAGCCAGGTTTTAAGTTGCCCAGAGCAGTCTCAAGAGTAGCACCCAAGGCACTGCTGCGTTGGTGGACATTCCTACATGGGGCTGTTCTCCCAAGATTATGTTCTCTTTTTCAGGCCACCTTTACTGCAAGGGGTCTGCTAAGTGTTTGCATGAGTGACAGAACAACAGAATGATGCAGCTACATTAAAACAAAAAGAGAGACACAGCGTCTGGCAGCCCTGGGCATTCTTTTAGCAGGGACTGAGTCTTCAGGGGTCTTAATTTTAACAGCCATGCTATCATATTCTCTATCTTGGCATTGGAGCAAGGTGTTGCAGTATCCCATAAAAAGCTCTGATTTATGGACTCAGTGCTCCCCTCTATAAAATGAGGAGAAACAATACATTTGGAAAAAAAAAAGCTTCTGCAGGCAGACTAATGAGATTTCAAGTTATTTGTTACTTACTAAGCATTTAATAACACGAATATCAGAATAACTCCATATGTAAAATGCACTTAGCATTCTGGAAATGTCAGCAGCTGAAAGCGAGTTCTGTGATAGAACGGGTGCAGCCGCCTCTCTCCAGGCCTGCTCTGTTCTCCTTTCTCTGGCTTGTTTCTGGCTCCACTCACCTTTTCCACTCATTTACCACACGATCCAGCAACTCTCTGGCACCTTCCTCTTACATCTGCATCCAACATCCCAGTAAAAATCCAAGAAACTTCGGAATACCCAGCATCCCACTAGCTGTATCTTTGTGTATAACTCACCAGGGACTAATCATTGTAACAGTGACCTCGGGACCAAGGCCACTACCAGTTTCCCACACCTTTAGATGCCAGGTTGTGTTCTGGTTATGTCAACTAAGTCATCTCATCCAATCCTGAGACATTAAAGCTCTTGAAATGCTCCTTTACAGGAAGATTAGATTAGGTTAACTACATTGTTAACAATAAATATATCTTCTCTCTTCAACTCTCAAGTAGGTTTTTGGATTTTATTGGCGAGAATGTATACATATGGTATTAATTTGAAAGGTACAGGAAATGACAGGGTGAAAAGTTAGTTTCCCTCCTTATGTCTCTCATCAAGACTCGGCCCAGAAGTTGCTCCTCCTATTTTATAGGAAGAAGTCCATTACAGATAGTGTCTTAGATTCCTTTAAAAATGTATAATAACCATACACAAATGCTCAGTAATGCATTCTATCTTATTATATATACCAATTACAATCCAGAATGCATAGGTTTTATAGTCATGATCATTATGTCATCTGATTATCACTAGACTACTGTGAGGTAGCCAGCAGATAATCCACAGAGGATTTCTCCATAGGTCGTTAGTTGCCAACAGGCCTATTTGCAGAATACACCCCTGATGTTCTTTTTCATGACAAGATGGAAAAATTACTTAAAGATCACATCTAAAAAAATACCCTCCTTCAGCAGCCAAAATACCCTTTCTACTTACCAATAGTTATTACCCAAGAAGTTATAGGGATGAATATGTAGACTCTTGTGTAGCATATTCTGTAAGAACTTACTGTTCTGGCAATGGCTCAGCCATGACCAAATATTTAAGCTTAACCCAAATCAGGGTTCTGTTAATGGAGATGTGTCCCCTTCTTCCAAAGCTGCTAGACAATGGTGGGATGATTTATGCATCTGATCAATGAAATGAAAAGATCAGGCAGAAGACAGCCTCATGCACTATGTCAGCGTGTAGTGAAATAGCTGTCCTGTTTGAGAATAAGCCTTTAAGCAGATCTGCAGACGTCGCCACTTTCAGATACTGACAAAAATGGTGTCTTGAGGCCTCAAAACTCCAGTTCACTGTACCAGTGAAGGTGCAGTTGCTCATTCATCGAAAGACTTCCTCCATTCCCCAGCTATGGATAAAGCAGAGGAGAGGGTGGTGAGCTCATTCCTCCCATTTGCCTTTCTTCTCTGTTTCTTCAGCTCAGGTGACCTTTGCAGCTAGCTCTGAGCCACACAGAGGGAAAGCTTGAGTGTGGCTGGGCAGTTTTGGGTGTGGAAGCTGCCAAGTGCCGATGCTGTTCTAAGTTCAGAGTTCCTCCAAAGGCACCCCATTGGGAAGCCTCACACAACTGTCCCTTGCAGCTATTGCTCAACTTTCTCTCAGCCCTGGCTTCTGAGGCCCTGTCTCCCACTTTCTCTTGCATAGAGTCTCTTTACAAGCTGAGTTCAGGCCCCTTCTGGGGTGACAGCTGGCTTTTGGTACCATTCATAGAGGACTAACTAGATCCAGCCACCATCTCTTCTCACTCAGCCAACACAGGCTCTCTGTCTACTTCCTGCCCTTTGACAGGATGAGGTACCAATATGTCTGTAGTAGGATGAAAATTTCCATCTCAAAACCTTGTCCAGTCCCTGGAAATTGTGGAGTTTACATTACATAGCCAAAGGGAATTTATAGATGTGATCAAGGTGACAGATTTTGAGGTGAAGGGGTTACCTTTGAAAATAGAGTGGGTTCAACACAATTAAGTCTTCCAAGGTAGAAAACATTCCCTACTGAAACTGGAGAGATGGGACAGTATGAGGAGGGCCGCTACACTGTTGCTGGCTCTGAAACAGGGGCCTTGTACAAGAACCAGAGAGGCTACAAGGAGCCAGGAGTGGTCCTGACAACCCACAAGGAAACAGGAGCCTTGGTCCAACAGCCTAATGGAACTGAATTCTGCCAACAATGTTCAAGAGCATGGAAATAGATTTTTCCCTAGAGCCTTGGAAGGGACTGAAGCTGGACCAACACTTTGATTTCAGCCTTCTGGAGTGCCAAATAGAAAACAAGCTATGCCTACTAGTCTCTTAACCTGTGAGGTGGTAAATATGCTCGGTTTTCTTTTGCATGTGGCGTGCCTGTTTGCATATGTATGGGTTTACAGGTATGTCCCTATGAGCATATGGAGGCCAGAGATTGACAGTGGGTTTACCTATTGATCCATTTCCCCAGCCTCAAAGTTACTATGATTTAGAGATTTGTTTTATTTTCAGATATATGTGTATATGCACATAAGTGCAGGGGCCTGTCAAGGCTAGAGGTGTCGTAACCTCTAGAACCCGAGTTACAGACTATTGTGAGCCACTGCTACGAGTGCTAGGAACCAAACTCTGGTCTTCATGAGGACAGTCCATGCTCTTATCTGTGAGCCATGTCTCCAGCTGTCCAGATGTGCTGTTTTTAAGCCACAAAGGGTGTGCTAATTGTTTCAGCATAATAGAAATGCATGTATCTTGTGATCACCTAAGTTCTCTGGTCATAGGCCAGCCTTCAGGTGACTCCCCACCCCACCTCCATCCACTAAAGAGGAAAGATCAACACAGCCAAGGGGAGAAGTTCTGGGGCCCTTCTAGATTCTGTCTCTCTCTTGTCCCATCCTCTTATGTCTCTGAGACAGATTGAAAGTTGGGGATTGCTGGACCGTTTTTTTGGGGGGGGGGAGGAGCACTTTTGAGTCAATTTCTTCTCTCTGTAAAACTGATGGGCATTTAGCAACGTTTTTTTCCAGCTCCCAGGCCTCTGTTGACACTGCAGCATAGGTAAAGCTTCCTCGTAATATATTCCTCCACATCATCAGAGGTGCTTTCCCCTTAAACATTGCTAAGATGTGTTGAATACACTGGGCTTACCCTGAAAATCAAGGTAGCAAGAGAAGAAGCCAAAGTCCAAAAGGGAGAGTTCACACCACAGCGGGAGCAGGGGTTGGCCAGGAATTAAAGTAATGTTGCTTAAGATTTGATGTAGTATGGGGGAAACCACCGTTTTAGCTCCAAGAATTAGGCACAGGAGAACCCAAGCTGGACAGAGGAGTAATCTTAACATCATGGCTTCAGTGTGAAGAGTCCTCATATGTAAGCAGGGTCACTGTGTCTTTCTTTCTCAGAGGTCCCTGCAAGTGTGCTGTGAACAGGGGCAGTGGGAACTGGATTTTTGAGATTTCGTAGCTTGGATTTCCAGCAAGGGTAGAGATGAGGCAGGCAAGGATGGAGACAGAGTGCTTTGATGGAACCACAGCCTGGGTCTGAGCAGGGCCACTGCAGCTTCCTGAGTAGTGCTGCAGCCTCTTCTGTCTGATGGGTGATGTGGCTTCCAGGAGGAGGCCATTTCCTCTGTTTCCATCCCTAAGTCGTGTCCTTAAAACATTCTGGGGGCATGGTTTTACAATTTTTAACAGCTTTGCCCAGCTTACTCTGCTTGGCCAGCAGTGTGTATTAAGGGAGTGCCTGCTTGCATATCTGGCTTTTACTCTAAGGACTGAGGGCAAGATGCTGCTGATAGTTAGGGATTGTAAGATCATGCATAGAATCCCCTCCCTGTCATAGCTTGCCTGTTCCTTAGAGGGAAGAGCAGCTTCAGAGTTATTTCTAGAAATCTTTTCCCTCATCCTCACTCTAGGAAAAAGAAAGGAAGCTAAACTATAAAAAGATTTGCGTAAATCACGGAAAGAAACTGAAGTATAAAAAGGTTAGCATAAAGCATATGAATGCCGAGGCATAGGAAAGCTCTCTTTGTGGACTGCTTACAGTTCAAAATCGGGGCCACCCTGTGCCTATTTTGTATTTCTCACTTAATTACAGCAGCCAGCCAGGAGATGTGTGTGATCCCACATTGTTAGGGGTCCCCAATACACAACAAGGTTCGCAATAAGTGTTTGCTGAATCGACGCACACGTAAGAATGGGAATATCCTGCTGCACTTCTGTCCGCATCAGCTCTCGCCTAATGAATGAGGGAGGTCACAGAGAGAGTGTGGGGGCCATCAGGAGCTTCGTATTTCATCCGTCAGCGCCAAATTCTCCCTGCCAGATGGGACAAGACGGGATGTTAAACTGCTTCTTATTACTATGTTATTGGCCTCCGTCGCCTCAGTATTATTCTCCAATCCCCTGGTCTCCGCGGAACTCTGGGTCCTTATTACCTCCAATTGGAACGCACCACAAATCATCCCAGTTCCTTTCTTCTCTTCCACCTCAAAGTCATACTGCCATCCTGCTCCAATTAGAGCTCCTTCCATTAGGATGATCCAAGCACGTTCTCCCTGCCTATCCAACGTTGGCTCTTCAGGAGAGCTCTCCTCTGGGAGCCGGGATGTTACAGACACTTTTCAAACTACATTAGGCCTGTTGCAGGTTGCCTTTGCACGGATGAAGACTTCACGTTAAGGAGATAGAGAGTCTGAATGCCTTTCTTTGACCAGATGGAAGTCGTTACATCAGAGTGCTCATGACTGCAAAATCGTGGACATATTGTTTTCACAACCACGAAATGGCAAACAAAGTTCTTCTCCACGATGCCAGCGCACGAGCTCAGCTTCCATTTGCTGCTATAAATTCTGTCCTGTTGCTGCCAGTAAACATCAGCTGTTCAAGTGAAATAGTAAATCCAAATGTGACTCTTGGAGGAGAGTTAAAAAAAATTACATGCTGCATAAATGCTGATGCACAAGGGTTTTTAAACACAGGCCATGGGGGTAGAGAAGCAAGCTGAACTGAAGGCCTTTTGCACTAAGAGCCTCTAAGCTAAAAGCACTCGACAGCCTCTGGAGCTAATGTTCACTCAACATGCATTTTAAACACTGAGGGCAGATAAACACAGTATCAGACTCATGGCCTTAGGATATCAGCTCAGAGCCCTGTACTGAGAGTGTGCAGGCTTTAGCAGAGAACGCACACACAGGAAATATAAAGCAAGGAAGGAAAAGTGTTCAAGCTCACCCAAAGCTGCCCGAAAACACAGAGAAGTTGCTTGCAGACAGTCCAACAGCTGAAGGGCAAGGTGCAAGCACAGTAGTTGCTCTTCTACTGCACAGACTGGCTAGGGCTTCTTGTTGCTGGGACTGCACGCTTGATCAGAAGCAACTCATGGGTGATTAATTTGGCCCCAGGAAGGCACGGCTGTGGAAGGGCACTCTGTGGCGGCAGCGGAGGCGGCTTCAGAGGCTGCTGGCTCACGTCTGGGTAGATCAGAAACAGAGATGGGAAGGGAAGTTCAGCTCACACTATTCTGGAAAGAGAAAGAGAAAAGGCATGTGACAGTCTGCCATCGCCTTCTTGTTCTCCGACTTCTCTGCTATGGTATGACCCGAATAAAGGAAAACCACGCACAACCTCACAGATAACAGGGTTCTTACCAAACAGCTTAACTTGAATTCAATCAGAAATAAGACACAAAATCAGCACAATGGTGTGTCCTAGTTGTTAACTCCCCTGAACTCCAAAATAATATAATAATTAAAATAATGACCACCCTCCCCCCCAAACTAAAAAAAGAACTAATGAACAAACAAACTAACAAACAAACCCCAGGCAACTGTGATACAAGGAGGAGACCGAGACAGGTGGTGTCAAATACTGTATCTGAATACCAGTCAGAGCCTGGATTAAATAAAAATATAAAAGGCAGTTTGGGGGAAATTAAGATGCTTAACAAATATTAGATGATATCGCATGTTGATTTTTATGACAATGTAAAGTATGTGATAGGAAATGTGTAATAAACCATATGCATTCAAGTGTCAAGAGAGAGAATAAAGTTTAAAATTTATACTTTAAAGGTTCAAATGTCCTAAGGTGGCTTCCAAGCTAAGTCACATAAAAAACAAAGAAGTCAACTTAAAGTTGAAACAAATGAGATCAAATCCAGTAGCCTGGCTACTAGACTTAGTCAGTTATCTATATATATTTTCCAAATATGAGAGTTTCTGAAGCAGTGGAGAGCTCTGCTATTGAAATTCTAATAAGTCATCTACTCTGAAATAAGTAAGATAAACTCACACAAAAAAAGCCATTGTATTAATCTATTGGTTTGCTGGTTGGTTATTCTGGCTTTCTTTTCCGTTCTGTGATAAAATACACCGACTAAACCGTTTAAAGAAGAAAGGATTTATTGGTCCTTTGTGTGGGGAAGCTGAGTTAGCAGAAGTTTGAAGCAGCTGATCACATCACACCTCCAGTCCGGGAGGAGAGAATGAAGAATGCATGCATGTGTGCTCAGCCCACGCTCCCTGTTTGCACAGTCCAGGACTCCCTGCCAGGCAACAGTCCCACCTACAGTTAAGATGGGCCTTCCCATATTTACTGATGTCATCAAGATAGTACCCCTTGGGCATACCCAGAGCTCCATCTCCCAGTTAATTCTAGTTCAGGTTGACAACACCAACCGTATGTTGATGTGTTTGAGTCTTGGTCTATCTATGCAGCTCAGACTGGCCTTGAACTCTTGGCCATCATTCCGTTTTAGCCTCTGAAGTGTTAGAATCACAGGCATGTCTAGTGAGCCTTGCTTTAAAAGGCCATTTTAGTTGTTGTATTACTAACGCAATACCTATGACTGAAAGACATTATCTTTTTTTTTTTTTTTTAATGATTTCCCATCTGTTACATTCTTTGGTTCTCACAAGCTGCCATTTGGAAATGATCACCGGCTGCATTTCTTTATTTCTGCAGTTCATCCCCACAGTCTGAAACATGACTAAAACATATGAATATCTGCACATAATTTACACATTGATACGTTTTCCTAGTCTTACATACTTATGTAGTGCCCTCTGAGGCCTGAAAGGCTCCAGGACAGATTTTGATCTGGGTCACGCCTCACTCCTGCTTCTGGATTCAGCTAATTCCACAGTTGTCCTCCCACTCAGTCTCTGCCCGTAGGAATTTAATTTCTCTTGGGATGCTGATGGGTAAACAAGCAGTCCAAGAGGTGTCTGAGGAGGTAGATGAGCAAAGTGTGCTAGAAGAAGACAGATAATCAGCCTCTGTGATGCCAGGTCATATTGGTGGGAAACACCCTTTCCTCACTCTCTGTGGTGTCCCGGTGGGGATTGTTCTGGTTTGTTTATTATTATTATTATTTTAGATGACTGCTTTCTAATGAGAAAAATCAAGAAAGAGTATGGAATTAGGAGGGTCTTGGAGGAATTGGGGAGGGGAAACTGTAATTGGAATATGAAAATAATCTATTTTTAATAATTTTTAAAAAAATGTGCAGATTGGCAGCCACCACACTCTAGGTTCCCTTGACTTTCCTGTCAACCTCAAGGTCATTCTTAAGGCAGGACAGGCCATATATATAGTAGTTGACAGAAAATCTAATAAGAACAGGAAATGCCTTCAGTGGCTAGAAAGAGAGCAGGAGGATTGAGGAGATCTCCACCCACCCCATCCATCCACCCACCCCCAATAGCTACACAGTGTGAAAGAATAGACTGCAACTGATCCAAAGGCATGCCAGCCATCTTCAGCCTTAGAGCAAACAACAGAACTTCAAAGGATCAATGTGAATATGCCAAATAATTCAATGACTTTATCATTTGAAAGCCAGGCAGCCATTTTGAATAAATTGAGTCTGAACCATTTACAGACGTTTCCAGATATTGTCCTGATTGTCCCCAATGCACTCACCCTTAGCTCTATAGCCTGGGCACTCAGGAGTTCTCCTTCATTCTCCTAATGGCTTGTTGCTACAGGATCACCAACCAGGGCCTCATCACTCAGGTCCTTTACGAGAACCAGAGCCATTGTAAGCTCCCCCACACTGAAGGAGCCACTTGACTGAATCCTATCGTTTAAGCTTAAGAACAGTGATGTATTAAGTGTAGGAATCCACCAAGACTGAAGCCCAAGTGACTCCTGGTAAACCACATTCGTTCACACATTTTATAATCCCCTGAAACTAATCTGAGCGCCAGTTGTTCATGCACTGCTTGTGGGGAAAGAAGAACATGAGAACAAAGCGTGTGTGAGTGTGTATGTGTGTGCGTGTATGTAAATGAGAGAGAGAGAGAGAGAGAGAGAGAGAGAGAGAGAGAGAGAGAGAGAGAGAGAGAGAGAGAGAGAGAGAGAGAGAGAGAGAGACCATGTCATTGGAGCACACTTCAGCTCACTGAAGAGGCCACTTGAAAAAGGCAGCACTACCAAGGGTGTAGTTTTGAAGTATTTGTTTAAACAATAAATCCTCATGTGTCTATTGTAGTTTTAGACATTGTGGAAGCAGACACCTCGACAGTGTACAAACAGGCGATTCAGCTTGCGCTTGGCAAAGAAGCTTATAAGCAGGTGGAGGGGTCAGGAAGGTCCCTGGTGACAGAGGAAAGCTTCAGGTGTGTCCTGGCTAGAGGTCATTGACATGAGGTAGCTGTAAATGGGCAGAATAGATGCAGTGCATTCTGTATGATTTGGGGAATCTTCTTTGACTTTCTGAGTGGTCCTCAGTTTTTACCCATAGTCATTTAATGTTCCTCCTCTTTGCAAAGGTCTAAGCCCAATGGTTCAATAGCCACAAACATGCTCAGGAAAGGGGGGGCACAGAGCAGTGTGTAGACAGAGGGTGCAATGCTTCCTATTCAGTAGAGGCTCCTGCAGAGGTCTGCGGAGTGCTGGAGATGAGGAACAGGGACAGGTGGGGGCTGGAGGAGATGGCTTAAATTGGCTGCTGGACTCCTCTCCTGCCCTTGCAGAGTTATAACTGGTTTGTCTAGGAGTGGAAGAAGAGGCAAAAGGAAGGCTCAGTGAAAAGCTGCTGGTAACTGTGAAGAGCACAGACTGCTGCAAAGACAAGCTGATCCTGCTGGACCACCTGTCCTGTGCCCTGAAGAAGCCTTGGGGCCCTAGATTTGGGGCTCTGGGGATGGGTAAGTGAACTTCCAGAGGCGCCTCCATCCCTTACCCCTCTCTCCTAAGCAGCTGACCCGCCTTCCTTTCCTTTCTTTTCTTCTCTCTCTTCCTTCTTCTTTTTCACTTTTCCTACTTATCTCCACTCCTCCTTCCTCTCCTCTCTTTCTCTCTCTTTCCTGGACACCCCTGTTTCTCAAGTGACCGACTGACTAGCAAGATGTCTGTGGACTGATCTGTCATCCTCTCACAGCTCTGCATTCTTCATTCATCTCTCATCTTCCAGTCATACCACACACTGGTGAGCAGAGGCCAGAATCAATTATTTCACTATGGGTTAACCACAGTGATTCATAACCACAATGAGTCATAGTGATTCTTGAATTTTTCAACATTATTGGATAGCATTCTTCTACAAAGAGTGGTTCCCTTATTTGAAAAATGAAAACAAACAAAACCCATCACAACAAACTTTTATCTTTTCCATGTGTTCCCTGGGGAGCAGCAAGCCTCTTGATGTTCTTGCTGGTATTTGCCACTGTGGGTGGAGTAAGATGCTAAATGTACACATTTCCCAGGCAGTGGTAAGTGTTTGATCATGTTATATTTAATATTCATTTACTCAACAGACAAGTTTTTAGTGTCAACTGTGTGTCAGACACTGTTCTGGGAGCCTGAGATACAAGAGTGAAGAGAACAAACATCTCTACCCTCATAAATACTTCTTCAGGAACAGCAAGACAAGGGACGAGCATTGCAAAGGAGCAAAACAGATAGAGCCAGCAGGAAAACAAGGCAGTAAAGGGGGAAAGACCTTGGAGGGAAGTTTATGGTTTTGATTGATAGGATTACTGAGAAGAAGAGCCCAGCAATGACTCTCCAAGTTGGGGATCCAGATCATGCAAGTGTTGTGGGGAAGAGCGATAGTACCAGGATGCCTGCAGGAGAGCTTCAGAGCAGGAAAGGTCAGATGTGAGGATTGGCAGCAGACCCTGCAGGGTCTGTCTTGGGGCCCCTTTCAGAGTTATGATTTACACTCTGAACGGCATGGACAACCACACCGCCAACCACCCTCTCCCTGAGGGTTCTCAGTAAAGGAGCGGCTTTACGGGACTTAATAGGAACTACTTAGTAGCTGATTACTCCAGTCCCTAGAGAGAAAGCTCACATAAGAAGGACCAAGGATTTGCAGAGGTTAATAAGTCGGTGATGGGTCCCAAGTCGCTATCTATTAAGAAGTAAAGCCTTGATCCAACCGAGCCCATTAACTATCCCTTTACAGAAAAACGCAGACATGCAGACCTTGATAAGAAGTGGAGTTGGGGGTTATCTGTGTTGATGGATAGTGCAGCTCCCTGGCTCATGGCTTCAGAAGATTTTATCTCTCTTTTCTCCTCTGTTTGGCAACGTAAATGCTAACACGCTTAGTGCTGGGCAAGGCTCTGCTATTAATCTTGTCTTTTCTCATTGAGGTGTCTCATCTTTCCAAAAGGTCGACATTTCTAACGTCGTAAGTGCAATAAACTTAAGGCCCTGGAACATGGCTCTGAGGAAGACAGTTTCACGAGCTGTAAAGAGTCATCATGGTTTGTCAAGTCAGCAGATCTCCCTTTCAGCCCTCTGACGGCACTAATGCCTTTCTTGGAGAGAACACACTATTGTTCTTGTCCTTTGCAAAGCTGTTGGTGGGAAGAACTGTTTTACACAGAGGATCTTGAATAGCAACCTTAGCCATTTGCCACTCAGAAAAGAATTTTCCTTGATAGTTTTGTTTATCCGTTTGACCTGTCTATTGAGGAGATGGGCCACCACCCAGAGAATTCTTTTTTTTAATTAATCACAGGTTATGTACTTTGTATCCCAGCAGTAGCCCCCTCCCTCATTCCCTCCCTATCCTCCCCATCCCTCCCTCATCTTCTCCCTGCCCCTTTCCAAGTCCACTGATAGGGGAGGACCTACTCCCCTTCCATCTGACCCTAGCTTATCAGGTCACTTCAGGGCTGGCTGCAATGTCCTCTTCTGTGGTCTAGCAAGGCTGCTCCTCCCTCAGGGGGAGGGGGGAAGGTTGAGGAGCCAGCCATTGAGTTCATGTCAGAAATAGTCCCTGTTCCCCTTACTAGGGTACCCAGTTGGATACTGAGCTACCATGGACTATATCCGAGCAGGAGTTCTAGGTTATATTCGTACATAGTCCTTGGTTGGAGAAACAGTCTCACAAAAGACCCCTGTGCCCTGATCTATTTGGTCGTTGTGGAGCTCCTGTCCTCTCCAAGTCTTACTAACTCCTCCTTCTTTCATATAATTCCCTGCGCTCTGCCGAAGATTTGGTTGGGAGTCTTAATATCTGCGTTGATACATTGCTAAGTAGAGTCTTTCAGAGGCCCTCTGTGGTAGGCTTCTGTCCTGTTACTTGTTTTCTCCTACATTCAATGTCCATCTCATTTGTCTATCTAAGTGAGGATTGATCATTTAACCCCGGGTCCTATTTCTTCTTTGTCTTCTTTAGGCGTATAGATTTCAGTATGTTTATCCTATTTTATAGGTCTATATAAGTGAGTATATGCCATGTATTTCTTTCTGCTTTTGGAATACCTCCTTCAGGATGATTGTTTTCAGGTTCCACCATTTGCCTGAAAATTTCATGATTTCCTCGTTTTTAATTGCTGAGTAGTATTCCATTGTGTAAAAGTATCATAATTTCTGTATCCATTCCTCAACTGAGGGACATCTGGGTTGTTTCCAGGTTCTGGCTATTACAAATAAAGCTGCTACAAACATGGTTCAGCAAATGCCCTTGTTGTGTACTTGAGCATCTTTTCAATATATGCCTAAGAGTGGTATAGCTGGATCTTGAGAAATCACTATTCCTAATTGTCTAGGAATGCACCAAATTGATTTCCAGAGTGGTTGTACAAGTTTGCATTCCCACCAGCAATGAAGGAGGGTTCCTCTTTCTCCACAATCTCTCCAGCATGTGTTGTCACTTGAGGTTTTGATCTTAGCCATTCTGGTGGGTATGAGGTGAAATCTCAGGGTCGTTTTGATTTGCATCTCCCTGATGGCTAAGGACATTGAGCATTTCTTTAAATGTTTTTCTGCTATTCTACAATCCTCTACAGAGAGTTCTGTTTAGCTCCATTTTTTAATTTTTTAATTGGATTACTTGATTTGTTGCTTTTTAACTTCTTGGGTTCTTTATACATACTGGATATTAGCCCTTTGTCAGATGTAGGGTTGGTGAAGATCCTTTCCCAGTCTGTAGGCTGTCGTTTTGTTTTGATGGCAGTGTCTTTTACTTTACAAAAGCTTTTCAGTTTCATGAGGTCCCATGTATTGATTGTTGTTCTTAGAGCCTGTGCTGTTGGTGTTCTGTTCAGGAAGTAGTCTCCTGTGCCGATGAGTTCTAGGGTCTTCCCCACTTTGTCTTCTGACCGATTTAGTTTGTCTGGTTTTACGTTGAGGTATTTGATCCACTTGGATTTTAGTTTTTTTCCAGAGTAATAAATATGGATCTATTTTTCTGCATATAGACATCCAGTTGGACCAGCACCATTTGTTGAAGATGCTGTCTTTTTTCCATTGAATGCTTTTGGCTTCTTTATCAAAAATCAAGTTTCCGTAGGTGTGTGGGTTTATTTCTGGTCTTCTATTCGGTTTCATTGATCCACTATTCTGTTTCTGTGCCAATACCATGGAGTTTTTATAATTATTGCTCTGTAGTACAGCTTGAGGTCAGGGATGGAGATACCTCCAGATGATCTCCCACAGGGAACTCTGATAGCCAGTACAAAAATGGTAAATTCTAGGGAATGAGGTGAGAAAAGCCCAGTATTTCTTTTGGAATAAGAAGCAAAAGAAAAAAAATCTGCAATGTTCTCTGAGCTGTGCCTTAATATCATAATTCATATGAAAGTAGCCATGGTTTCACTATAGAAAAGTTCTGGTGTAATAATGAAGAAGGCCATATCCCATAGCATGAAGAAAAATAAATGCATACTTTTAAAATTTTAACCATGGGTATTTTCATAGTGCATCTACTATTAAATTCTCAATGTGGAATGCTTTGGCTGGAGCAAGACACCTTTATATACAGAGGAAGGGCCATATTCTACTCATAGGTATAGTAAGGCAGTGTGGGTCCCGGTTCCTTCCATGGCTTAAACATCCACTTGGTAAGTGGTGTGGTTATGGTGGCTTACTATGCAGACACAGCCAAGCTGAAAACTGCAAGCTCTCAGCTGAGACTCATGATGAGGTGCCAGGGCAGGGTGCATTCTTTTATACAGTCTGGACATCAGGCTATTCATTTTAGCAAACACAGCCAGTAGGCATAGAATGCAGAGTTAAACACAGGCCTGAGTAAAAAACCCAAGAGTTATGAATATTTCAAAGTACTGGCTTGTCTTGCTCTGGTTGATATCAGAGAGCAACCCCATCTCACTCTTATCATCCCCAGAGATCATTCCTAGATGCTCTTTGGTCACTGAGGTTGACTAAGCACCAGCTGTGCATCCGGTAGGTTGCCCAATGATGTCATATGCCCAGAACAGTGTTTAGCGTTGGACCCCACCACAGACTATAATGTACTGAATGAGTGATAGACTCCATCTAAGCAGAGTGAGAGCCCATCACCCACCATCAGAATCTCTTACCAAGGTCTAAGCTGCTTTCCCGGAGCCATGATCATCTCCAAGAAGTTCCATGGCTGTATTTACAATGCAGACTATTAACTGCATTTCTTACCCCCCCCCCATCCACTATATTTACATCTTTGAAACTGCTTACAAACACGGCATTTTAAAAACAGTGGTGATCATTTTGCATTAAACAAGATTTTAATTTCACACAGCATACAGTTTTCAAACCTTTGGGTGCTTGTGTAAATGATGGTGGCATTCCAGCTGACCCCAGCTCTGTGCTTTGGGACATTTGCCCAAGTCTCTGAAGAACACATGCGCTCTCTGTTGCTGAGCTACACAGTTCCATGCTGAGGAATGATGATGGAAAATATGAACATGCTTTGTTTTCTGTAAGGAAATCATTATGTTTCCATAAGAGTAGACATCTTTGTAAGGTCAGGAAAAGTCCTGCAGTTCACAGCACATGGTGATCTTGAATCTGAACCTGGATGTTTCAATCATGCAGCATCAATTGCTGGTGTGTGGTAATGAAAGGTAGTACACACTATACAATATTCCAATCAGCCCAATTCTGCCTTATCAGCAAACCTTACTGAATTCTTATGTTAGAATTAAGAGCATTTTGAGTTTGAGAGCAAAGTAGGGCACTGCATGATGTAGACAAGCCAAGTTGTGAAGTGACTCAGGCTGTAGAGCTTACTCTAAAGGTGCTGGGCTGCATTCAAGCCCTTCAGTCTCCAGAGCTGCCTGACACTACACAGGGCCTTGCCCAATGTCACTCACAGGGATCAGAGAAGTCTGTGAGAGAAGCTCAGGAGTGGGAGGACCCCAGAGATGGTGTGGATTTACCTCCTAATCTCCCAGATTAGAAAATGAAATAAAAGGGTGAGTCAAGAGGTGAGTGAAGAACTCAGGCATCTTCTGTGCTTTGGTAGTCCTGAGTACTGACTACACCAGTAGAAACTTGTAATGTGGTGGCTATCAAATGCTTGAAACGTGGCCAGTGTGACTGAAGAACAGAAATTTAGATACCCGGGGGGCGGGGGAGTGATGCTGGTGCTAAGTTTATCTGAACGTTCTCCATATCATCCTGTGCTCTGCTTTCTTCTGTTGAGAGTTGACATCCAGCCACAGAATGTCTGCCTGCCACAGTGTTGTGTTACACAAGTGTTATGAACACCAGGAGGCCAACGTAAGAAACTGAAAGGCCACCTGCATCAGCGATTATACAAGTGACACTAAGTGCATCATGGTAGCCAAGCTATCCCACATATTTATCTTGCTTTTAGTAATCGCCATCTCCATAATCTTTGAGAAACCTCTATTGCAGCTTTTACCTATCCGTGTGGAGGTGGCATGCACACCCATTGTGGTCAGAAGAAAACTTGTAGTGGTCAGTGCTCTCCTTCCACCATGAGGGCTCTGGGGACTGAACTCAGGTTCTCTCATTTGGTAGCAAGGGCCTTTGTGCACTGAGCCATCTCCAGGCTTTTATTTTTATTTTTTAAAATTTTTATTTTTTATATTGATTATAGTTTATTCACTTTGTATTCCAGCTGTAGCCCCCTCCCTCATTCCTTCCCAATCCCATTCTCTTTCCTCATCTCCTCCCATAAACCTCTTCAAGTCCACTGATAGGGGAGGACCTCCTCCCCTTCCATCTGACCCTAGCTTATCAGGTCTCATGAGGAGTGGGTGCATTGTCTTCCTCTGTGGCCTGGTAAGGCTGCTCCGCCCATCAGGGGAGGTGATCAAAGAGCCAGCAGCTGAATTCATGTCAGATACAATCCCTGTTCCCCTTACTAGGGACCCCACTTGGATACTGAGTTGCCATGGGCTACATCTGAGCAGGGGTTCTAGGCTATCTCCATGAATGGTCCTTGGTTGGAGTATCAGTCTCAGAAAAGACCCCTACGCCCAGATATTTTGGATCTGTTGTTCTCCTTGTGGAGCTCCTGTCCTCTCTAGGTCTTACTATCTTACTATCTCCCCGTTCTTTCATAGGATTCCCTACACTCTGCCCCAAATTTGACTATGAGTCTCAACATCTGCTTTGATGCACTGCTGGGTAGAGTCTTTCAGAGGTCCTCTGTTGTAGGCTCCTGTCCTGTTTCCTGTTTTCTCCTTCTTCCAATATCCATCCCATTCATCTTTCTGAGTGAGGATTGATTCCAGGCTTTTATTTTTAAAGCTAAATTTCACCTTAATATCCTGAAATGGATTTGAGCAGAAACGGCAAATGCCTTTGCCTGCTGAGCCGCTCACTAGCCCTGGTTTTCATATTGTTGGTAAGGAAAAATATAAAACTGGACCGGGTAGTAGTTATATACAGCCCTCTTGTGTCCTTCTCACTTTTAAAACAATTTCAATTTGATACAATGAAAAGTTACTATTTCTTTCTAAGTCTAACACTGCCATAGCATAGTCCACAGAGGCCTGTCCTTGCTGAGGTGTGAGCTGACAGCCCTCCTGGGAAACTGGCCCAGCATTTGTACACTCCCTGCAGCTACATCTTGCCTCAGCAGCTCACTGAAACATCTATAACTGCCTCCTGGGCTCAGTCAGTTTCAGCAAATTATTACAACAACAAGAGACCATTGCAGAGTGGGTCTGGGTGTGAGTGCGGCACGCTGCCAACTAGTGCACTGTTGACTTCCAATGAAGCTTGCGTGATTCTGAAAGAGCCGCTCTCTAGCCCACACCACTGACTCCCCACATCAGACAGTCTGCCATCAGGAAGTCAGACAGCGGACCTTCAGAGAAGCCATTCAAAGGGGAGGGATGGGCTGGCTCCGTAGCTTGCCCCTGCTCAGCTTCAAAGGCTGACGCTCTCCCTTCACTTGCTTGTGAAGACAATTAGGCTTTCTTGTCTTTGTAATGTCTGGCCCTGAAGTCTGGTTTTCAACCTCTGCCTTCTAAGGGAAAACAAAAACAAAAAAAAAGTCTAATTAGACAAAATTTGCCTCCGTGATTATCCCACCGCTCCTTTTATTGGCTGAATGGGTTCTTCTTAAAATATCTTTGGTGTCCTTTTCTGAACTGAGGATCAATCTATCCACGAGGCTGTTTGTTCCATATTTTCATCAGAAGGGAGTCAAGGAGGTTTGGGAGTGGAACACTGAAGTCTGCTCTATTATCTAATTTCGTCTAAGATACTTGGTTTGATAATAGGGAAGGATGGGGCCTGGGAATCTGAAGGGAAAAGCTGCAGCTTTTCTCTCCAGGGAATCTTGTGGTAGGAAGTCCCTCCAAGAGTGCCTCCAGGAGCCCCGAGGAGTTCCCTGGGGGCCCAGAACACAGACAGCTGCTGCTTCTGGACCTTTTCTTGGATGCACATAAAAGAGGTCAAAGGAAATTATAACAAAGCTTCTAAAAAAATCTAGACACTTTGATGTGATGTATTAATTCAAAGAAATGGGAAAAACATACACAAAGGCAGGAGGGGGGAAATCCTTGTGAACATTTTTTGATCAAATCAGGATTAATAATATTAAAGTAAGTAGTGGCAGTTTTAGTATGTGGTCTGTATTTTAAATCAGTCAATAAATACAAAAATCTAAAAAGTGGCATGAGAAGTCATCCAGTCCAAACCCCAAGGAAGAAAGCATTAGATTCTCCAATCAAGCAGTAGAAAAGATGCATATTGGAGTCCTTTGCTGACTGTGGCTCACAGAGTGCCACATCTGACAATCAGATAATGTCATCTGGGGTCACGTAATGCTGCATAGACTCTAAGGGCAAGCTGCTTCGAGATGAGATGACTTGCAGAAATACAATCTCTTTGCATTCTGTTTTGTTGACAAACAGATCAAGCAGCTGACAGAGAAGTAGCAGTGTAATGTGTTTCTTCGAAGCAGATGCTGCACTTTAGCCAAGAAAGAAAGAAAAAAAAAACGCACCAAAAAACCAAAAACCAAATCGACCCATCAACTCGTACGTGCACATCACGAATCGCTTAATCAGAAAGTCATGTGGGACTCCCTTTGCCATGATCATAAGACCTGGTGTTCTCCAGGGAAGTTGTCCAACACGAGAAAGAAAATACACAGTTCAGAAAGCCCGTGTTTTCAATTTGCTGCCACGCGGTTTAAATGATCTAAATAGGCAGCTTAATGTAGGGAGAGGGGTCATTTGAGTTGAGAAAAATCATGTTTAATACCCCCAGCTCGCTTGGGGCTGATTGTGCTTTTTAGAAGTGAATGGCCTCAGCTGACAACATTCCTCATGATAACAGGATCCCCAGTCTGTTTCTAAATGTGTCATCTGCCAGTGACAATGGAAGCATGTTTGAGCTCCTGGCTCCAGGCCCAGCTCCTCTGGGCATCATCCAGAACTGGGGATTTGTTGGTTACTTTCTCTTTATATTGCCAACGTGCTTGCCTCCGATTCTGCTGTCACCCTTTCTGTTCCCTGTGTGTATACCGCATTGCTACAGACAAAACCCCAATGGCCAGGGTGTAGAGTGCATCGTTTCTAGCTGGGAGCCTGCTCTGGTTTTCTCTCTGCGTGGGTGGAGGCGGGAGGCTGGCAGAGTTCTACAGAAACCATATTCCTCACATGGAAAGGGTTGTAAAGTTGAGCACTTTACTTGCTTGGATGACACGACAGAATTCTCCTTGTCCAGGCAGCAGAAAAGGAGTCCTGTTAAAGGTTTGTTTTCTTTTGAGATTTATTTTATTTTTAGTTCTCCATATGTATCTGTGTTTAGATACACACCCTTGGCATGTGTGTACAGGTGCGGGGTCTTGCCCCTTATAGACCTCAGCTCTGCCAGACTGCTGGGCTTGACCCTCTGTTTGAGCTGTTCTCCCGCTGACTGGGAGGTCAGGCAGGACTTGAACAGTCTGACTTCACTAGCCTCAAACACCCTGAGTCATTTCTCTGAGGCCCCTAAGTCATTTTCCAAGGTCCTTAAGCCACTGGCGTATTCTTTCACGGGTCTGATTTGAGCTGTGCACACACATGCATGTTTTCAATTTCCACCTATTTTCATTTTCAGCCGGGTCCCTATGGCCAGACAATGGCAGGAAGTCTTTCTCCTGTTGACCCCACAGTGGCCTTCCTTCTTCCTGTGCCTGTTTCTATCCCTTTTAGTTGCTCTGTTCCCTGTGTCCCCCAACACACTCCCCTGTGAGCTGAAAGTAGACCCTTTCAAAACCTTCTGTAACTCTGGCTCATGTGTTTTCCTTCTTTTGGGTGATCATGTTGACTCTTGGGTTCTAAAGCCCTTTCAGAAGCAGGCTAGGCTGAAGCAGGGAGGAGGTGACAGCCCAGGCACAAGCCTTTGGTCTCTTGTGCCTAACTCAGATGTGCAAGGTTCTCTGCCTGCTGTACAACAGCTGCTGGGATTCCAGTGTCAGAGAGTAAACGTCAACCACCGTCTGAGACGCTTATGCTGCACCTTCCAATTCAATCAGAACTCCTGAGAAGTGTCTGGCTCCATCCCTCACCCTTCTTCTGAGATATGTTGAGACTTGTCTGATAAGCCACCAGAAGCAGGGCTCCTTAAGGGCGAAGGAAGAGTAGTATGCTCTTAGCTCCATCATAACAAACCAAGGACCCAAACAAGCAGAGCAAAAACAGTATCACGAGAGTGAGGCAGATGAGTAGCTCACATCTCTGGCACCAAAATCTCATTTACTGTCACTCTTGACTCTTATTCATGAGAGAAAGAAGAGGTCAAATACAAGGCGGCCAGAACTTTGAGTACAGAAACCCAGATTCATATCCAGCCCTAGAAAAAAGCATCCATCAAACACTGGGTTTACTCTTGTGCTTTTTACTTCTTAGGTGTCAAGAGCCCAATAAGAGCCTCACGTAGGACTAGATGTTGAACAGACAACTTAAAGAGATATGAAATGGGCTCTGTCTTCAGCAAGAAATCCCACAGGGAAGCAGATGCACTAGGAAAATTTAAAGCTGTCAAATATTGTAATACCTAAAGTAGGGGGTGCCAGGATTTAGGGTCAGGTGTTACAGAAGTGAGGGGTCTGCTTCACAGGTTGGCCCTCCTGTGCTGTCAGAGCAAGGACAGACTAGTACCCTTATACTCATGCTGAAAGTGTGAGCACCCGAAGTTTAAGTAACTGGGGTCCAGGGTATGTGGTGATGGCCATTAGCCCACAGTCCTGCAGAGTTTGTGGCAAGGCTGAGACTAGGAACAAGCTACTCCCAATGGGCTCTAACAGCCTCTGTGTTGAGTAGCCCTGGCAAGTCAATGTGCTCAAACACATCTGCTTATTTCGCCCCAGATAGGCTTGAGAATCCCTTGTGCTTCTCAGCCTCGCTCTGATTTCTTTTGAGCCCAGGGAAAGCAGCATTCTGCGAACACTTTTCTCCTCACAGCACATGGTAAGCGCCAGGCTTTCTGCAGAAGTCCCTTATGGTAAAAAACAAAACAAAATGTAGCACTCATTCCAACAAACTTGCAGTCAACCCTAGCCCAGAAGCAAAATCCTGTGCAGAGAACACAGTCCCTCGCTTCTCACAAATCCACACGGGAGGGACTGTGAGCAGGGTTTGCAGCTGTGCTGAGGCCAGTCCCTGTTCAGCATGGGGCTCGCTGTAAATTCTACCTGAAAACTTGCTTTTAATTCCATTGAAACTCTGAATGTTTTCCTTGTGTACTATTAATGGCAAGAAGGAAAGTTTTTTTTTTTAAAAAAAAAAAGCAAAAAAAACCAAAAAAGAAACGTAGAAAATGAGAGGAGGAGAGAGGAGAGAGGACCCGTGTGGTGGAGTGCCAATTAAGTTGTAGCCAATGACGTCTGTCCTTGGCCCGTTCTCCCTTGGCCATACTCTATAAAAACGCTGCATTTAAGAGTTCAATGAACCTTGATTCCTTGTCAGATTAACAAACTCCTCACCATCGGGCTGTAAAGTTTCTCATGCTTATGTCTCAGGGGCTCCAGGTTGAGTGAGGGCACAGAGAAAGCGCAGCCAAACCCCACCAGGGTCAACTGCCTTCTTAATTCTAAGACTACAGGTGGGGGCAGTTTAGCTCAGCACATAGTGACAGGTAAAATTTATTCTTCGTCTTCTCTTCAGCCAGGTAAACCCAGAACCAGGCTCTTAAAGGACATGTGGTTCTTTGGCATTTTTGTCCTCTGAGCAGTTGGAAGTATACTTCTTGGATCATGTCCCACAGCACAGGAGTCGTCAGTTACCCTGAACCTGGAAATGAAAGCCGCATGTTGAGACTCCTGTCATGCCTCCTCCAAACCCTTGTGCTACTCACATCTAAACAGTAAAGTGAAAAAGAAATACGGATCTGATGAGATGGCTGCCCCGTCAACTCTCTTTGTTATGATAGCTTGCCTCTGCTTGAACTAAATGCCCAGTGATTGCTGGTCGGAGCACAGCCAGGACATGCCTAAGTGGTTTGGCAGTGACATAGGCACTTATTCATTATCACAGTGATAGGAGTGGAGAAAGCAGAACCACGCCAACCTTCAGAGAAGGGGCCATATTTTTACATGTCTGTCCTGAGGAAATGCTAAGATAAGAAAAAAAATACACAATTTCATATGCTTCATAAAACAAATTTGAACTTAATTTGAACAATAACAAGATAATTAATTTAAACATGGGCTATTTAGTTATATTCAACCTCTGTCTCTCTGTCTCTCTCTGTCTCTCTCTCTTTTCTCTCTCTCTCTATGTAGTCCTGTCTGCTCACCACCACATTCAGTTTATATTGTGTCTTAATCCAGAAAAGACATAAAATTCAGCCACTGGAGAAAGATCATGCTTCTAGGGAGGGGTGTGTTATGAACACATGTATACCATTGGCTTCATTCAGTTTACAGCCAGTTAGTTCTTTTATTTAGCACTATTTTGGTCTTTGCTCATTTGATAAGGTCTAGGCATCATTATCCAAGGCTAACCATCTGAAACTATGGCTCTTTTCATGCACCATAGCTGTCAGGAGGCCATCAGACACAAAAAAAGTTGCTCTAGACTATTATGTTAACACTGATGGAAAATGTATATTCAATTCCTGTGCTTCATTTTTCCCAATAATTTCTAATAGAGTATCACTTCTTCATTTACTAGTTTTCTAAGCATTGAAAATGTCTTTGGTTTCGGATTTTAGCCATAATCCATTTTGGTTCTTTTTCTTTGATTTATATTCACCTACCTGTGCTGAGGATTGAACCCAGGGTCTTTTAAATGCTAGACAGTCACTCTACCACTGAGCTTCATCTCCAGCCCTTGGTCTTTGTAGATAGTCTCAGCATGTAGACCAGCCTGGCTTAGAACTGACTCTACACTTGGCCTCAAACTTATGATCTTTCTGATGCTACCTAATAAGCCCTAGGATGACAAGTGTGAGCTACTGTGTGAGCCCACTATGACAGCTTTCTACTTCAGAACACCCATAATTATATTTGGAAGTTTGACACTAACTGTGTCCAGTTTGTGAACATGGTCAGCACCAGTGTGATCTGAAAATGCACTGTGCATGCGTTTAAATCACAATGATGGCAGTATATTTGTTTCAACCAAAATATGACCTATGTAGCTCACTTCCATCTAAATAGCTATCTTATTCTCCTGTTATACTCTTGATTGGCCCTTTGTGTGACTGTGGTGCATGGCAGGCTCCCTTGAAATGGTCTCCCTCCCATCTGTACCACCTGCCTCCACCAGTTTTTTGTTTCTATAAGAGAACATTGGAATCTTACTGACTTATAAAGAATGTGGGCTTCTGTTGACTCATGCTTTGAACAATAGGAAATCTAAGAGCATGAAGAGTATTCTCGGCTTCTGGGGAGAACTTGGGCAGTTTCAGCTCACAAGGTGGATACAAAATGCAGAAGAAAACATGAGCATCAATGTTGCTTTTAAAGGACCCATCCCTATGGGGAGGTATCTGCTCCCAAAAGAACCAACTGAACTCTGTAAGGAAGGCACCAACCCTTCTCAATGATCTCATCACTTGTTTCACTGTGTGTGTTGCTTAGCTTTTTATTTTTTCTCACTGTTCAAGGTTTATTTGGTGTTTTCATTGGCACAACACTTAGGTAGATGGTTGCATCATTCATATGCAGATCTTATTTTACATAACATTGCAATGTACACTACCGACACACATAACACACAAAATAATATCCTTCAGAACAGTTATGCACAAGATATGCATAATAGACTTACACACTGGAGCCACATTATGAGTAATTGGGAACTTGCTGGCCTAGGCATGTCTGGTGAGGGTACACAGCACAGCGATATAGCAGGCTCCCAGGATCATACACAATTGGCAGTATGTCTCAGAGACAGTGAACTGTCACACTAACCAGGTTACCAATACTCAAGTCCCACACTTAACATCAGGATAGAGCTGTAGGAGCTGAGGTTTACCCCGGACCGCCTGCACAACTGCACTACCAAAGCTCAGATGAGGAGGAGACAGTGTGTGGTCTCCATAGAAACCCTGCTGCAGCCTGTACAGTGAAGTGGGGAGACTTTAGAACTACAGTTCTTTCTGGGTCCTGCAGAACATGTGTACACTCTTCTTCAGGCAGGCCTCCTCTTCAGGAGTCAGTCACCTTCACCACATCTGAGATTCCATTTTGTCCCAGGACACAGGGGACACTGAGGAAGACATCATCCTTGATCCCACAGAAACCCTTAATCATAGTGGAAATGCACCTGCCTAAGATTCTTCATTATGCCCTTAGCCAAGACTGCCACAGAGAGGCCAATGGCTAAGACATATAACCTTTCAGTCTGATCACTTCATAGGCACTCTCAATCACCTGCTTGTGAACCTCCTTCCACTGATCCTTGTCTGCATCCATGCCCAGTTCTGGGTTCAGATTCTTCAGGAAGACAATGGCAACATTTATGCCACTCCACACGGGCACACTGGATTCTCTGTGCTCCCCTAGGAGCCACCCATGACAGCTTAGTGGGTGAACTCCCAGCTTTTCTTCCATCAGGTAATGGAACCGAGTGGAATCCAGAATGCAACCACTTCCAATGACTTGGTTTTTGGGAAAACCACTTATTTTCCCAAGCCACATGGGTCAAGATATCCACTGGGTTGGAAACAATGAGCAGCTTGCAGTTTGGACTGCACTTCACAATACTGGGAATGATGAGCGCAAATTGAGCCGGCTCTCTGCCTCTTGCTGACGGGCTCCCTCTGTGGTACTGACCAGCTTGGAGTTTGCAGTCACACTGTCGTTTTTGCCAGAGACAACTTTTGATGTTCTAAGGAAAAGGCTGCTGTGCTGGAGATCCATCATCTCTCCCTTCAGTTTGTTTTCCATGACATCAACAAGGGCAAACTCATCTGCCAAGTTCTTCATTAAGATACTGATGGCACAAGCCATGCCAACAGCACTAACCCCAACAACTGTAATCTTGTTCTGGGTGGGGCCTGCTCTTCCTTAAGAAGATTCACAATCAACTGGTCCTTGAGGGCTGCCATTTTGGAGTTTGAACCTTTTGGGACCGTTAGTGCCCAAAGTTGTGTTAACTTGACACAAACTCTGGTCTTTTAGGAAGAGGGATCCTCGACTGAGAAAAATGTCTTTACCACATTGGCATTGTAGGCAACTCTGTAGGATGTTTTTCTCATTGGCTGATGTTGGATGACAATCTCTAAGGCAGATGGTCCTGGGCTGTATAATAAAGCAGAACTCTTCTCCATGGCCTCTGCCTCGGCTCCTGCCATGACTTCCCTGCAGGATGGGCTGTAAGCTGAAAGATAAAAGAAACACTTTCCGCATCATGCTTCTTTTGGTCGTGGTGTTTACCATAGCAATAGGAAGCAAACTAGATCAGAAATGGCACCAGGGAGTGGGCAGCTGTTTTGACAGGCTTGACCCTGATGTTTTGGGAGGATTGTTGAGGTGTTTGGAACTCTGGGCTGGAAAAGCCACGGAGTACTCAGAGCTTAACAAGCTGCTCTGTGGGAACGACCAGCTAAGATAATGTTCGAGAGAAGTGCAGATGATGGAGGCCGGGCTTGTGGTGTTTGCATGGGAAGCAAAGACACCCCCAGGGCTGTTTATACGATTACTTTGAATGGGGAATCTGTGGCTCTGGTCAGCTGGAGCTGGAGAAATTGCTTTGATTAACAAGAGAGCAGCACTCCTGGAGTGAAACCTTTGCTTTACTGGACAATTGATGCTGGCCAGCTGGAGGTAAGTGCCATTACAAGGAATCTGCTATTGGTTCTGCATAAGATGAAATCATGTGTTAGAACTTCTCACCACAGTTCTGTTTTCCTCAGAATTCTATTCATTCGTTATTTTTGGTGTTCAGAGAGGTTTTCTCTAAGAGCTGGTGAAGCACTAGGACAATTCAGTTGTATTAGCCTCCCTGTGATATAATTTTGAGGACTGCCACACTGTCACACTTCTGTTCTAAAGATCAGAGAAAAGAGGCTTCCATGGGGTGCACACATGTCTGTTGGTCCATTCTGGGTATCTAAGGTAAGAGCCTGACAAATACCAGTTCTAGAGGAAGCTAAACCAAGTGGGGATAATGCTGTGTTTTTTTTGTTTTTTTCTTTTTTGTTGTTGTTGTTTTTGAGTGTGGTTTGTCTCCTCTAAAACTCACATTGAAGTTTGATTGCATTCTGGCAAGGTCAGGAGGTGGGGCCTTTAAATGATTGTTAGGTAGTAGAGAGAGACCGATACCTTTCTCCAGAACTGATGTTAGCTCCTCTGACCCTTCCCTAGTGGCTGATGTTGACCATACAGAAATCCCAACTGTCTTATTCAAGTCACCTTAACTCTGAACTGGTGATTTCTGATATGAGCTCTCAGCTACCTCTCCAGCACTGTGCCTGTCTTTCTGCCACCACACTCCCTACCGCTAACTGGAAGCAAACCCCCAATGAAATGCTTTCCTCATAAGTTCCCTCGGTTATAGTGTCTCCTCACAGCAATAGGGCAGTAATTAAGACTCTAGACAAGCAGGAATCTAGATATTCATAGAGCTGACAGAACAAATTTCTGAGTCATCTGTAGCTTCTTTTCTTCTAGAAGCCTCCATTTCCCTGAGTTTATAGCATTGTCTACACAGACACTCATTCATTAGAGGCAAGGGGGACCCAACCACATCCCTTGCAAGGCCCTGTGGACCTTATCTGCCCCTGTCTGGCTGTGACATCAGCTACTGTTCATAACCCCTATGCTGCCAGAATTTGAAGGGCCCTCCCTCCATGTTGCTTGGCTCTAGCTGTGAGAAGGGGATCATAGCCCAGAAAGGGGGTCAACAGAGGACAGAGGCCATGTGCTAGCGTTTTGTGTTTCTGCCACTCACTGTGTATAGTGCAGGCACTCGCTGTTCCGGATCACATAGGGACTGTCCCACCCAGTCCTCAACCATAGAAGCTGCCCAGCCATTTTCCCCGAGAAACCGTTCAAATTGGCAGGATAAATACACCACAGGTGGTTGTGATGACAGCTGTCTCTGTAGCCTGTTGGTCTCAAGGTACTTGTGGGTTTTTACTTAAAAACAAACAGTGTAAGTGAATGATTTTAATAAAATCTGCTGGCACGGTGGCTATCTGTCTGTGTGAGGGATATTCTAAAGCTAGCAAACAGGCCAGGACAGGGAGAGCGGGGGCTTGAGCCCTCTGCACAAGGCCACAAGACCCCGAGGAGACACAGGAAAAAAAAAACATCAGTAACAGCCGGAGAGCCCAGCCCTGCCCCGTGCACAGCCCACTCCCTACCTACCCTGCCTGTCTTGTTGCCTTATCTCAAGCGATCTTGGTTGAAATTGATCTTTTGGGAAAGCATGTTCCTCTCCTCTTCCCTCCTCCATCCTCGGCACTCCCTCCTCCTTTCCTCTCCCTATTCTCCACTCCATCTGACTCATTTCTTCCTTTGTCCTCCCCATTCCATCTTTTCCACACCGTCCTCCATCTTCCCCACTCCATCCTCCACCCCTCCTTCCACCATCTCCACTCCTTCCTGCTCCCTCTTTTCTTCTCCATTACCCATCTCTCTTTCTTTCTTCCCCTCCCTCTCCTTTTTCCTGCCCCCTTCTCCTCCCCTCCATCATTCCTTCTCACTCATTACATCTCCCTCTCCTGTTTTCATCCCCCTTTCCCTCCCCTTTTCCTTCATTCCCTCAATGCAGAACATATGGTGGGTGCCTAGTTCTGAGCTAGATGCAGGAAGTCTCAAGAAAGGCACTTACGTCTGTCTCTGCAGGAACTAGAGGATGGTGGGGGCTGAGAGGAAGGAGAAGACGGGAATATACAGCAGAGTACACACGTTATAACCAAATCCCAAGCGGAGATTGCATAAGCGGAACTGAAAAGTACTTCGCCATCCTGAGAGAGGACCAGCATGCCTGTTGAGATGACTCATCTGTGAGCTTGGGAGATGAAAGTCAAAAAAATCTTCCCAGTCGCTCCTTGGGGATGTGGTTGAGGCAAATATTAAGAAAGTGTTCTACACCCTGGCTACTAGAATCACCTGGGGACATGCCAGGGGTGGGGGGCTCCTGAGTTTGCAGTGTGTCAGAGCCCTTGAGACTCTGATGAGAGCTGGGGAGCTTGTCTTGAAGCCACGGCTGCAGAGTAGCCACACTGCCCTGCTGAGCAAGTGCACTGACCTCAGAGCTGGCTGAGAGAGCAGCAAGCTGAGGCTTAGCCAGCATCTCTTCGCAGCAGTAGGACAGGAGGAAGTCTCTCCAGGCTGCCATACTCTGGTGAGAAGTGTCTGTTCCTTCCAGAGGTCTTGATACAGAGAACTTCCTGGCCACAGCCACAGAGTGTTGGAATCCCTGAAGCATACCTCCCTTAGAACCCCTGAGACATGCCTGCCAGGCCAAGGAGCCCTAGAACTGGAAGAGGCCGTGGGCCTTTTGTCATCAGGCTAGCCAGGCAGCCCCGCCTTCAGAGGAAGCTGTCTGTTACCTGACAGCTGTTGCCACACAGAAGGAAGAAGAGGGAAGAAAGGCTACATGGGACTTTTGGGGGTGCCCCTCACCCTTCCTGCTGCTTCAGGAATACATTTGATTTTCCCTTTCGGTACTTGAGATCCTTTGCCAACACCTCATGTCTTTACTCTCTGGTAAATTCCCCAGCCTCTGCCAAATGTGGAGTATAAAAAATCTTTCCCAAGCTGCCTGTTAGGGAGCTTTGGATCACAGTGTGGTGATTCTCATCACCACACCAAGCTAACGCCACCCACCTACACACACACACACACACACACACACACACACACACACACAATCAGGATTTTCTAGGCTATAAATAGCTCATAGTGACAAAGACAAGTAAACCTCCCAGAGCTGCCCAAGCTGGGCAGTGGTCTCTGAGGAAGAAGAAAGGCTGGGTCCATCCTCAGTGCTATGGGGTCACTTTGAGGACCGTGGCTATTTGTTCTCCTAACCCTAGCAGACTTCTCCTTTTGACAGAAAGTCATCCTCCTTCTTGGAACCTTGATTATGGTTTCTACACAGTCCGTGAAGAAGGAGGCACTGAGTAGTAAATCCAGGAGCGTTTTCCTAGTGCGTAGACATCAGTGGGTAGGCCCTATTCATAGGAACACTCTGCCTCTGGTGGCCCGTTCCTATGTTGTCCTGGACTGGGAGTGAGGCCCAGCAGCAAGACAGGACATTTGTCCTTGATTTTGCATTAAATGGAGTGTAAGGAAAGGAACAGTCAATTCATTGGACTTTCTAGACATTTGCATCATTCTCTGAGCTTGACTTCTTCCTTAAGCTGGAAACGTGACTCAAAGCTCTAAGCGGAACCTTCTTCAGTTCAGACGGAAGACTTCCACCAGGGGCAGTTCCATCTCTGGCTGGAAGGTGAGCGGGGCCTACATTCATCCTTCTCCCTTCCTTCCTCATCAGCAAAACCTTGTTTTTATTTTTGCTTTGTTAACTTGGAAGAGAGCGTACACGGTGGCAGATTTCTTCACAGCACTTTCACATTTGAGTCATTATGCTGCTTTAGCTCACTGCCCTGACCGCACTGCTCCCCGCATCCTAGCCTGGCTCCCTCTGGCTGATTCTCTTCCTTCCCTTAAACAGACATCTCATCTACCTTCATGCCACATGCATTCTATTACCCTCTCTTCCTGTCTTACAGGTGTTTGGTGTTGCAATTTGAGGTGACTATGTGACAAAGTTACAGTTAACCAACGCATACTTAGAGTTTCTGGAAACAATTTGCTGCCTTTCCCCTTTCCTAGTTTCCATCTTATTTTCTCACTGCTTTGGAATCATAATGGGCTCTGGTGGTGCAGCAGCCACTTTGTGATCATGAGGTGAGCTTATAGATGAGACCCCAACTAAAGATGATGAGATGGGAAGACAGAAACTTTTATTGTATTGCAAAGCCCTACACCGTCCACTTAATGATGTCATCTTTCTTATTCTTCAAAAACTGTGTTCAGCATTCTGTTTTTTTTTTCTCATCACTTTAGTCACTTAATCTGGAAAGAAATAACATTTTCATTGAGTATTTACCTCATGCTAGGTACCTTCTAGGTGAGATCTAAGCTTCATCTAATGGAGCTTACTTTCTGACAGAGAAGGGAAGCCGAAAGCATCAAGTCAAGAAAATAAGAAAATAAAGCAAGAGTGGAGTTCTGAAGGTTCAGGAGGGTGGGGTAATGGGCTACTGGTTTAGAGGAGTCTAGCAGAGTTATGATTAAAACAGCTATCAGACCAAGGAAGATGAGGGAGCCAACTTGGAGTATCTAGGGGAGATCAGTTTGGGAATGAGAACAGCAAGTTCAAGGGCTCTGGGGCAAGAGAACACCTGGAATATTTAAGGAACAGGGGACAGGAAGACAGAGGGAAATGGAGAAGGAGGGGGAAAGAGTTCTGAAATTCAATGGAGAGAAAATGAAGACTCACAGGATAAAGGACAGTTCAGTTTGTTTAAGATTTCACAACAAAGTTATACTTCATAAGACAAACAAAAAGCTTTAAAACCAGGATACTAACTCATTGGGTTTTCATGGAGAGAGCGCCAGGCGGGCATGGATGGCTGCTATGCTCACTGGCCGGGCATTATTCGGCATTCTGGCCATGCTTTCCTGCTGCAAAAGAATGTGAATTAATTTGACTGAATGAAAGGCAAATTAAAATGTAACCCACAGGCCCTTCGTGCAGGGGCCACGGGGTTGCAAGCTCTTGATGAAGATCCATAGCCTAAAGGGCTCTTCCTGATTTCTTTGCATTTTCATTTGACTAAAGAGCAAACGCCCCACCCCGCTCCTGCCCTTCTTCCCTCCAGTCCTCCTCACATCAGAATGTAAAACTTATTCCAGACCACCTTGGAAGGCTTGCAGTTTTATCTGTCCATTTTAACTCCATCTCAAAACACCTTAATGGTTGGCAGAGTGTGGAAGCAATAGAAGCCAGGCTCTTGCCTTTGTCCCCACTGAACCCTGTAAAACTCTCTCTCCTTCTCCGAACAGCCTGTTTCAGCCTTTCATTATTCCCAAGCTTGTGCCTTTCATTATTTCCAAGTTTGTGAAATCTCACTTTTGGGCAAACTCCACATGTGGCCTGAGGATACACTCTGCCCTGTAGGTGCCCATATCCCTCTGGGGGCAGTGGCAGAGGGGGGGGAGGTGTCAGCTTTCATCAACTCTACTGCTGTGCCCAGGCCTTCTGAGGAATTCTTTCTGTAAAGGGTATTTTGCTCCAAATATACTGCGAATGTTTAAAAAACAATGAGGTTTAGAAATAACAAAAGGCAGATGTTGACTTGTTTTGTGAAAAATGGAATCAGAAAATGAGGCACCCATGGCCCCTACAGATGTAATTTGAGGCAGAAATACTTCATGTTGGCTTCCAGCCCTGCTGGTGCCCAAGATACTCCTTGGGATTGAGTTAGGAGCTGTGCCATGGACCATGCAAAACACAGTGTCATCTGATCCATTTTAGGACGTGTGTGTGCGCCCACGTGCGTGCGTGCGTGCGTGTGTGCGTGCGTGTGTGTGTGTGTGTGTGCCCCCGTGCGTGCATGTGTGTGTGTGTGTGTGTGTATTTTTTTCTCCAACTTTACTCCCAAATAGTCACAAGTACACAAATCCCAGGTGGCAGGAATGGGGTCACCTTAAAGATGGCTTTAGCAGAGCCATTTTTACAATGCCGCTAAAGTCTATCTTCTCTTGTCTAGATCTTGGACAAGCCCTCAGCAAAGTAAGTTCTCAGTTTCCCTCTTTTTTGGGGGGGACCTGTACTGTTGGATGTTGTGCTACAAGAGATATTTCCAGGTTTCTCCCCTCTCCATCCGTGCCTGGACCATGGTATGAAGGAAAGCTTTCCTCCAGGAAAAACAGAATGAGCTGTAGTTGACAGGAACAGCAGGACGGGTGAGACCATGGGCCCAAAGGACCATGGGAGAGTTAGGTTACTGAGTTGTTTAAATGATGCCTGTCTGCCAGCAACCGGCACCCCCCATGGCTTAATGTTTTTCTGAGTCGGAATTTTTATGGTACAAGGCAACCTTTAGTGAGAAGCAGCCACAGGAGTGTGAGGAGAGAATGGGAGAAAGAGCATGTCTGTGTGTGAGGAGGTGGAAGGCAGAGCTCACGCTCTGTGTGTACAGGTGTCAGTGCTGGGTGAAGTCTTCTAGAGTAACTAATCATGTCTTACTTAAGAACACTGGCTAAGAAGTCCACACACCATCTGTGACACACCCCCATTCCAGGGGAGATGCCACCACACTATCTCCTAAGATAGATGGGCGACACCGGTGCAACGCAGCGAAGGAGATCTGAGGGAACGGGAGTCCTGCAGAAGACTCGAGCTGAGTGGGCAGCTCATCTTGCCTTTTTCTGTTCCCCGGTAGTGGCTGTGACTAAGTGTGGGCATTAGGTAGGGCGGGCTAGGTTAGGCATCCAGCTGTGCTGTTCCTCACTATGAAGATGTGTGATTGACTAGGTGTCCCCAAGTCCCAATTTCATAAATACTGCCTAATAACGTCCAACTCATAGAGATGGAGAATCCACCCACAGCACTGCCTGCCAAATAAATACAGCCCTCTGAATAGATTAAACAAAGATGGGGAAAATTCTTTCCATATGCTCAGGTAAATAATTGACAAGTTTCAAATTGCCCTCTAATTTGCCAACAGAGATTTCAGCCTCACGGCCTTTGGTGTGATGAGGTCGCTTAAGAAGCTGTACAGGAGGTCTTGTCTTCTGGTGTGAGCCTCGGGAGGGCTGCGCACTCCTTAGACACACGGGGACCTCTCCTGCCGGACATTTGGCAGGCCTGGACCATCAAATTATCTGCTGGAGCTGCTTCAGGCTCCCTGGGTTTGTCTGCTCAGGACCCACTGTACCCAGTGACACACAGTGAACTGCTGCCATGCCGTGCCTCGGGTGGCATACCAGCACAGGACAGAGGCAGCTTTGGGGGAAACGGAAAGCTAAGGCATCCGGTTTCCTCAGTCCCAGCGGGGCGGCTAGTCTGAACCAGTAGGTGTGGAAGCCCTTGCTCTCACATCAAGAGGCATCGCAGTGCTGTCCAAGCAAATGGACTTAGGAGTCAGAAGCAAGTTCAAGTTCCCCAGCTGCTCCTAGGATGTAAGGAGAGAAGGAGCAGGACTGTTCAGTTTTGACTTCATTTCCACACTATAACCCCATTCTGGAATGCTTCCAGAGCCTACGAGGCTAAATGCATTGCTTCCCAGGCCTTGAGGGTTAGTGCCTCACCTGTAATGCAGCAATCAGAGACACTGGTTGAGAATTAGATTTGAACTCAGTTATCCTGTGCCTGAGGTTAAGTTCCTTGGGAGAGATTTCTCTGTAGAGATTCACATGTGGACGGTTTAAGAAGGACTGCCTAAAACACAAGAAAGAAATGAGGGAAGAAAGCAGGAGTTGATGAAGGAGTAAGTTAGCTTTGAATGTAGTTGCAGTAAAGAGAATTTATGAGCTATTCCCACAGGGTTCTCTGGAAGAGGGAGAGCCACCGCATCAAGGCAATTGATGCGTCCACTCTGCAGCTTTTGGTCACCAGGTGTGGGCTGACTAGAGAGAAGCCATCCTTGGGATGTGACAACTCCTGTCTGTCAAAGGCAATTTCCAAATATTGAAGCCACTGTCCTAGCAGCTGGAAGGCTGAGCCTAGGTCATGGATGGTCAGTGTGGATGGTCTGCCACAGATTCCAGAGGCTGTGGTGGAGCCCCTGGGGGCTGTTTGGTTCACCCGCTTGTGCTCTATTTCCCCTGCCGCATCACACACAGGTTCGTCCTTCCTTCCTTCATGGGAAAAAAAATATATATACAAAAGAAAAGCTGGTGAATGGTGTGATGCTGTTGATCTGAAATCTACAGACTCATGGTTTGGCTTCCCCATCACGCTTTCTAGCTTCCTTTCATTCTTAGCTTAAGTGATTCCATAATGGGGTGATGAGGTCAGCAGGTTTTTCTCGGCCCATTGCTGTACTTCTGTACTCATCTGCTTATTGGCAGTGTTACTCAGGCATACTACAAGATGTCAACAGAAGTACGAGGTTGCCTCTTTTATGTAACAAGTCCTTATCTCTTCCTGCTGGTCAGGGACCACTGTTATCACCTAGATGGTGACCCATTTCCTTGAATTCTGGTCTTTTCATCTGACGAGCAATGAAGACTAAAGCTGTGGAAATAAGAAACACAAATTCTCCCAAACAGGTCACTGGGAATGAGGAACTTAGAGTACTCTTCTGTCTAACCTATGCTTTCTAGGTATTTGTTCTACTGGGGCTATGTGCTGGTTGATTTCCAAGGTACAGTGTCTTAGAAGACATTGTTATCCAACACCTTTCTTCTCCTCTGTCAGCTAGTAGTTAGGAGCTCACTGCGTGGCCACATATGAGCATGGTGGAAACGACAGTGCCAAGAGTGTCAGTGAGATACAGGTCATTGGGTCCACATGTCAGTGGTGCCTGAGCCATATTACTTTTTTTTCAATGTCAACTGATGCTTCTGAGCCACCATATATCTGACCTGAAGGATTGAACAGACCCCACAGTCAGGCCCAGCCATGCTCTAGGACCCGACTTTCAAATGGAGTATGAGAGGATAAATTGCAGCTGCTTTTTCAAAAATAAAAGAACCTTTTAAAAGATTTACTTGTATTTATTATTTAGTGTGCATAAGTATCTGTCTGCATGTGTGTGTGCACCACATGCATGCCTAATTAGGTTCCTTGGAACTGGAGTTATAGATGGTTGTGAATGGGTGCTAGAAATCAGACTCAGATTCTCTGCAAGAGTAGCCAGTGATCTCAACTACTGAGCTACCACTCTAGTCCTCAAATGTAACATTTATAAAGCCTTTGTGTATTATTCAGGGTTCTCTAGAGTGTATACACACACACACACACACACAATTTATTGGAATGACTTACAGGCTGCAGTACAACTAATACAACACTAGCCATCTGTGAATAGAAAGTCCAAGAATCTAGTAGTTGGTCAGTTCCACAAGGCTGGATGTCTCAGCTGGTCTTCAGGATATGCTGGAATCTCCAAAGAAGTAGGCTCCAATGCCAGTGAAGGAACTGAAATGCTAGCAAGGTGAGGGCAAGCAGGTAAAGAGAAAGAGCTTCCTTCTTCCATGTCCTTATGTAGGTTTCCAGCAGAAGGTATGGCTCACACTAAAGGTGTGTCTTCCCACCTCAAGATCCAGGTCAAAGGTATGTCTTCCAACCTCGAAGGTCTGAATTAGGAGTGGATTCACCCACTTCAAACCAGCAAAAAGCCTCTCACAGGCATGCCCTCCATTCCTGAACTGTAGTTCATTCCAGATATAAGCAAGTTGACAACCGAGAATAGCCATCACACTACGTAACCTTTTATAACAAATTTCCAGATTGTTTGCAGGTAATTTTGAGAAAACCTATCTGGAATTCTTGTTGAAGCTCCGTTTTTCCAGGACCACTGGGGCAGGGTGTCTAGGGGAATGTCATGGAGACAGAGCTGTGCCCTTACCCAGTAATTATGATCACTCCCTTCAGAAAAGATAGAAAATCAAGCCCCTTTCTGTAGCTCCTCTTTGGCCAGTACTACAAGACCTTACCAGGGGTCTTTGGACCTTCCACCTACAGCCACTGCCCAAATGACCTCCTCTACCTCTAAGAGATTGGATATCTAGGAAGTGGCAATTAAATAGGCATCACTAGTCAAACAATGAAACTGCTTAATGGCAGAATTTTGCATTGTTGTTGTTTTAATCAAAGTGGTAAGAGAAAGCTAAGGGAAGAGACTGAAAACAAAGAGCCCAAACACTCCAGATTTTGAGCCCTGTATTGGCCACGACTAATTTGTTGTTCTTTCCTTTAGTTCAGGGTTCTTTGAAATCCCTTTGGCTTTTTGTCCTCCTGAGAAATAATTCTATGGAACATGCGCTCTGATGAACTATTTCAGAGGCAGAGGGAAGTGTGGCATGACAGTAATAAATGACTATACTGTACAATTACTTAAATATGAGTCTTCAGCAAAAGTGAAATGACTTGAGGCTTCTTAACAAATACCAGCTTTAAGCTCAGTAAATAATGGCTTGTGTCAAATTTTTTTGTTAGCATGGGCAATTTGTTCTTAACTAGACATATTTTATACCCCAAGTCATGTTTTACTAGAACTACATAAAGTAATTGTGCAATTGATGATAAATATGTCACTACTGGTAAGTCATTAATTCAGAGGATGCTAATTAAAACCACACTCATTGCCTAGAGTGCAGAAATAAAAAGAATGCATCCGTAAATAAAGTAGATGCAGGCAAATTGAAAGGCAACAATAAGAAAAATAAGGACATGTATGTGTGTGTGAGACAGACAGAGACAGAGATTAGGAGAGAGTCATCAAGTAGCTATAATTCACATGATTTCTTGAGGAGCATTAAGTTATAGGTGAAAAAACCAAGAATCTGAACAGTTAAGCAAGTGAGAACTTGTCAGACTAGCTCTAGGTTCAGTTACAGACCCTGCTGCAAAGAAAAAGGCAAGAGGGTGATGGAATAGGATACCCAGTATCTTCTGTCCTCTACATGTGTGTACAGAGGCATGTACACCAACATATATACAGGTGAGCATCCAGTACACATGCGAACAAAAAATAACAAACACATTTTAAAAAAAATGTATGGAAAGCGACGATAAAGAACCAGTGAATGTACCAAGCAGAAAACTGTAACAGAATGAGGTGCCAGAGAGGAGAGAGCCTTGTATTCTGCCCCATCAGAAGTGGGAAGGAATTCCGTGTCAGTTACTTTCTGTTACTGTGATGAAACAGCATGATCAACAGTGACTCACAGAAGGAAGAACTGGCTTTACAGCCCCAGGGGTATGAAAGTCTGTGATGGTGGAGACTCATGGCAGAGGCAGGCACCCTGGCAGGAGCGGGAAACAGAGGCAAGCACGAAGCAAAGAGCCAACTGGAAGTGGCCCAAGGCTTTTAAGCTCTAAGTCCAGCCCCAGGGATATGCTTCTTGAGCAAGGTGGTACCGCCGAAGTCTCTTCCAAACAACTGTAGACATTTTGAGGGCATAAACCCACACTGATGCTGTAAGACAGATGGGCTTTGCAGACAGTTGTGGGGGAAAGCCCTGGAAATTGCCCATCTCCATGAAATTTGTTCAAGAAGCTGTCCCCCAAAAGAATAATCTTAGAATTGTGGTTTTCAGCCCATGAGTTGCAACCCCTTTGGAGGTTGAAGGAGCTTTTAATAGATGATTAGAAAACACAGATATTTATATTATGATTCATTACAGTAGCAAAATGAAGCATGCTAATCTTTCATATTAGTTACAAAGGAGCTTTTATATGTGTTTATATATCATAATTTAAATATCATGAAGTAGCAACAAAAATAATGTTATGTAATATTCCTCCAGTATGAGGGAACTGTATTAAAGGATCACAGAGTTAGGAAGGCAGGGAACCATTGCTCTAGACACTTTTGGATCCACAACCTTACTGAGAAGACAATGGAGCGAAACATCTGTTTGCAGGTATATGAAAGCTACTAGTGAAGTGAGAATTCTGACAGCCAAGATCCACAGAAGGGAGAATCAGGAGTAGTGGGATCACCCCAGTCAAGAGGCTGACTGCCGCTTTCATAATTTCTGATTGGGGCTGAGGAGCCCACGAGTTCCAGTATTTTCAGAGAACTAGGCATAAAAAGGCAGGGAAAAAGAATTGCCTGGAAACCAACTGGGTCTCCCAAGAACTGAAGCTTAAACTTGAGCATCTTGTCCAAAATTGGGTTCAGAGAATCTGATTCTAAGATTAAACTCTGTCTGGTGAAAAGTAACATTGTAACATTAGCCAGAGAGGTGAACTTTCTCTATAAACGTCTGGACACAATGTCCAGCAGGCAATCAAATCCAACAAGGCATGCCAAAAACGTCTTGATTGAAAACCTGGCGGGGAGCAGAAATCAGAAAATAATTTATAGACCCGTAAAATGGCTATCACATAAAATCCACATCTAGAATCATCAGAGAGACTTTTAATACCTACATTAATGTGCCTGAGGAGTTACTTGACAAGAAGGAGAAGGAATGGAGTGAGAACAAGTAAGCAAACGGGAAGAACAGAGCAAGATCCCACAAGCAAACTGGCAAGAGGCAAAAGAGAAAACTGAAAAGTATATAGACGAAGGCATGGGGAAACGGTAAATAATGCAGACAAGCACAACTGAGATAGCAAATGGGGTTGGCAAGAGGCAAGATGGCCGAGTGCACTTGACTCCGAACCTGGTGACTTGAGTCTGATCCCTGGAACGCTCCTGGTAGGAAATTACTGACTGCCTATGGTTTTCCTCTGACCTCCGGGTGAACTGTGGTGTGAGTGTGCTCCTTCTTCCAACAATTAAAAATTTAAAGCATAAAAGTAATAGCAAACAGTTTTATAAAATTTATGTAATGAGAGTCCAAAAGAAGGAAGGACATGTGGGTAAAAGTAATATTGGAGGAGTAGGTGGTAATTTTTTTGTTGATGAAAAACTCATTGACACAATACAATTCATGAACACCACATAGAATAAACATAGTGAATGTCATACATAGGATGAAGAACTGACTCTTTGTGGAGGGAGAGGTGAAAGACAATTTAACAATTCTATAAATAACTCTCTGGCTTGCAGCACTGCTCATTAACACAGTGTAGTGTTCCACTGTGACCAGTTCCAAGCTACTTAGCTTATGACATTGAACAAAGATCAGGAGCAAAACTAATGCAGTGGCATCATCCTACAGACACTCTACAGAGCAGGCACAAGGAGCTCCGTGTCCGTAGAGGTCAGCGAAGAGTCATTAGGAATCAACATGTTTTCAGTGCTTTAATGTAGAAGATTGACATGTACATCTACATACTTTCAGTTTAATTACGTTGTTCTTGTCAACAGACTTGGGAAATTCCTAAAAGTCTAACCACCATCTCAGCCAGGCTCGCCCAGTTAGTTCGCTGTTACAGAGGGCTGCCGTTCTGCAACAACGGAAGGGCGTTTTGATTGTGGTGGGGTTTTTATAACTGCTTGCATTTGGCAATGCCTATGCATCTCAACACCCACAAAGGTAGATTTCCTGGTTTGCAAATTATAGTCACAAGTATTTATCTGTTAAACACGTGTGGAGATCCAGTGATCCATCAATGTTAACCCTAGAAAATCTATCCTGTGTATTCCAACTTGCTCACCATTGGTTTTAATAACAGAATGAGAAATAATTGAGATTCACAAATGGAAGAAAGATTGAAAGGCTTCCTCTGTACCACAAGATGCTGCACTGAACAGCAGTTATATTAGAAGAATGCTTGCTCCAGGCGGGTATGCAGAGGGGTTGAGGTTAAGAGCTATGACATCCCACACATACTCTGTTTTTTATTTTTGAAACTTTACACGAGCAAATACATTTTCTACTCCAATGACAAGTAAAATATAAACTGATTTCAATCAAAATAAAATAAAGACCCATTTCAAACAAACCAAACAAACAACAAAAGCTGCTGAGGCAGGATGTGGCCAGCGCACCTTGACTGTAATTCAAGACTGTGGGTACTAGCCTATGAATCACTCAACATTCTAAATGAAAACTGAGGTCAAGGATGCCAGCACTCTGTACCCAAAGGCACACAGCATGACACGCAGCCCGGAGCCCTGAGACTTCCTTCTCCCGGGTGATCAGCCAGGGCTTGCTCATGTTGAGCAAGCAAGGACCACTGGGCTAGTCCCTCAGCACTGGAAGCACACTCCTCTCTGGTGTTTCTAGACTATCTTCCCGTAAAGCTCAGGGGAGGGAGAGTCGCTCAGTGGAGCAGCAGTACCCAAAGGAAAGTAAAAGACAAACATCTCCCAGAAAGATTTTTTTTTAAAGAGGGAGAGACAAGTAAGGTGAGAACTTTGGAAATATGTCTCTTTGGGGTTGGGGGATTTGGTAAATGCCTAGGGCTAGTCAATCAGGTTGGCAACCTGTCAGTCTTGGAGAGAGGTCTTGGAGTCATTGTTGGGGGAGAAGTTCCTGTGTGTGCTGGTCAAGGATAGTTAGATACGAAGGATGTCAAGGAGTGACTTCCCTTCTCATGGCTTACACCAATACATTCTGGGACCCATCGCTTTATTGGTGTATGACTGGACTCTTCAACCCAACTGCTTAATTTTTTTCTCTAGAAGCCAAGCTCCATTTCAGTAAAAACACTACTTTCTTTTGTTGTTATTAAAAAAAAAAAGAAAATTCTAACTGTTTGATTTTACCAATGAAGACTCAGGATCCGGATGTTGAGTGAAAACCTACTACTTGAGAGAGGCAGAGAAGGCACCTAGCTGATCTTCCTACTCACCTCTTGTCCCAGAAGAAAAAGGCCAAAAGCCCAAAGCTAAAAGCCCAGCTGACTGCCCAGGAGGAAAAAGCCTGCTAGCTCACCTAATAGCCCAGAAGGAAAAAGGCAACAGCTAAATGCCCAAGAGCTAGAAAGAGAAAGCACTAAAGAGCCAAAGCTCAAAAAACAAACAAAAAAACCAAAACCAAAACCAAAAATAAAAACAAGACAACAACAACAAAAAACAAAACAAAACTCCTCCAAGCTGCCTAAAATACTCTTCTCTCAAAGTCCCTCCTTTCTGTAAATCCCTGTCAGCTGGTTATTTGCTCCACCTCTTGACCTAGAATTAACTTTATTAAATACTGTGTACGGAAAGCTCTAAGATTAAAGGTGTGTGTTAGGGCTGAACTACAGCAAACAAAAGACAGTTTTTTATAGTTCACAATCTCAGGTTTCACAATGAGATCAAATATTCTGCCACATTCTTTATTTTAAACACGACAAAATAGAATATAAGAAAGCAAAAAACATATCAAAAGAAAACAAGAAAACCCAAGAAGGAAGAGTCCCAAGAGCAGACACAAGAATCAGAGACCCATTCATTCACACACCCAGGAGTCCCACAAAAATACTAAGCTAAAAGTTTTAATATATATGCAGAAGACCCGGTGCAGACCTGCAAACACAGCTTACGTAAACTGCACAACAAACAAATCATGGAATTCTATTACAGTCCCGAAGCTTTCAAAACACAAAAGAAAACAAAAAACAAAAACCCAAACAACCAAAACCAAAACAATAACAACAACAAAAAACCCACCAAAACTTCTGTGCCTTGTTTTCTACCTATACTCTTCACAAAGGATGTATCCCACGCCACATTTGGTAAGAGCTGTACACAAAACACCACAAGCCAAAAAAAGGGGGAGGGGGATTAGAATGGTCAGATAGAGAGCAACTGGTTACAAATCTTCAAAATATGGACATTTTAATCAGGATTACCTGATGGTAAATCAATAGCTCATGATTGGGTTCCTGTTGGCCATTACGGTCAGCTTTAACAGTGTTTGTTCATATACTTCATATTATTTACATCTATTAGGTCATCAAACATTTATTGTCTTTATCACCAAGTTTTCTTATGCTGTTCGAAAGTATCCTGCCTAATTATAGTGCCAGGTAGCAAGCGTTTCTTGGGAGAACATTCAGATGCAGGCTGGCACTCTGAAGACACGCCGTATTGCCCTGTCTCATACTCACACGTCATGATTGCTGGGAAAGCAGCTAGAGAGCAACGGCACGCTCCCCTCCAGCTGAGCAAGATCCTCCTGCACCGTCAGCTGGACTGACTGGCTGACAGACTCATGGGAAACATGATTAACTGGAACACAAACGTTTTCTCTAACGAGTTTTATTCCATAGAAGTTTTAATAACTAATGAGAGCACAAATGTACACATAAATACACGTACATACAGAATGTATTTAGACCATGTTCATTACTGTTGTCCTTTCCTACTCCTAATGCTTTCTTCCTGACCCCAACTGGTCCTTCTAACCCCATATATTCTCTCTCTCTCTCTCTCTCTCTCTCTCTCTCTCTCTCTCTCTGTGTGTGTGTGTGTGTGTGTGTGTGTGTGTGTGCATGCGTGAGACAGAGACAGAGAGAGAGAGAGAGAGAGACAGAGACAGAGAGACAGAGACAGAGACAGAGAGAGAGACACACAGATAGAAAGAGAGAGAGAAGGACTGGGAAGGAGGGAAGGAGACTAAACCCAACCTTTCCTGCCCTCTCTGTAGTGACAGTAATATTAGGAGACAGGAGAAGGGTTCTTTTGCCAATTCCTTAGAAATATAATCATTTCATTTTAAATTGCATTTGGCATTAAATGCTGATCCTTGGAGCCTCGATACGGAGCAGTGATCCCAGAGAGCATCTGCACACAGCTGCCTGAGCAGAGCAGGCAGTCCTTCTCCTCTGAAGAAAGGAGCCTGAACTCACCCCAGCCAGGGTTTTCTCTCTGCCTTTTGCTTCCCTCCTTGGCCACACCTCTTGCCCTTAAATGACTTCTCAAAGGCAGCTCTGTAAACCCCTGTCCCAGACCTTCCTAGGTCTCTTCTTTGTTTGTAGACACTTTCTGGAACTTAAGACCAGACTCTTGTTCAAACAGGACCACAGTCTTGCTCTCCCATAGCAGCCCCAACTCCAGGTTCAGAATTCTGTAGCTGACCTGGGAATCTGAGAAGGCAACAGTAGAACATGTGAAATGTCAGTACATTTTAAATTTTCTTTTAAAATGTTCTTTTCCCTGGAATAATTTTCTTTCCCTTTAAAGGAAAAAAAACAACCCAATACAGTAAATATTCTTAATAAAACTAAAAATTTTACAAATGTAACTTGGTACAAACAACTTAAGGGTGTCCCCAAATCAAAGTTCAGGTTTTACAAACTTGTCCAAGTCTAGCTAAATGGAGACAAGTGCAAGCCACAATTCAACATAGACAAAGGTGGTTAGTGGGGAGTTTCAGAGACATGGAAAGCCTGTGTTTGGAGTCCACTGGCAACGAAACAAGTAACTAACAGAGAATCAGATAATCAAGGTCAAAAGATGGCAGAGGCCGAGCAATGGCATCTGCCTGGCTGGTGAGCCTGAGGCTACAGAATCCAGCTGCAGGCTGTTCTGGTCCAAGACCCTACCTAAGCCTCCCGCACACATTCCCTGTAGACACGCTGATTCTTCGGACCCTGGAACTGTCCAGAGACAAGGCTGCCTCTGCCTGCACACACTGTGATTGAAAGCACAGGGAAAGACCTCCATGACTCCTGCCCTGTGCTCTTATAAGGGGAGGCTATGCCAGCCTTTGCCCCAAGCGGGGAACATTCCTATCAGACAGGTTGTCACTGACAGGATGGCATGGGCATTTCAGAAGTGTGTAAGTATGTTCCAGTGTGAGTATATCCGTACAGTAAGACCTTTGTTGGCTTACATTCTGACAAGGTCCTGAGCAGAAGAGAAGATTCCGACACATAGCATCCGTACAACCTCATCTCACTCACTGTCTGTTTTGCTCTGCATAGCCGCCTAGCAGCCTATGTCACCTGTGTATAAGTCTGGGAACTGTATTGACACTCCCCGCCCCCCCCCGAAAGCTGCCCCCTCACTGCACAAGTTTCTGTTCCTTTGCTTCCAGAGACCACACACATGTACACTCGGGAGTGCCTGAAACCCAGGGCAACTGTATCCAAGCCTACCATTGAATTCCCCAGGAGAATTTTTGTGCAACATTAGTAGGATTAAGTTGAGATTCCAAGGGAAGCTAGCAGAGACCACACTCTCAAATGAGAACTTGTACACCTGCTCTGGGCTGACCTGAACGTGCAGCTCTGCATTTGAATAAAGAGAGCACAGGACGTCGCTGCAGCTGTTACGGTCACTATTTGGATATTGACCTAACCTTAGGTGCTTATGAATTTGGAATTGCACATGTTTTATTAGCTTAAAAGACTGTTTCTCTACATTGTCAACCAATGGCGAAGTCTATGACCTACCTTACATTTTTGTAAAAGAAGGTTTCCTGTGAGATTCAGAGAGATGAGTGTAGAGGGTCTGAACTAAGCCCGGAATTGGAGAAAGCTGGGTAATTGATGTGCTGATGAATTGTCCCTGTCACCTTGGTGAGATTAGCTTCACCTTGGGGGAGCACCTCTGTGCAGGTACACAAGGATATTATTTCTGGAGAGGTTAAACTGAAGATGGAAAATCCACCCCGGATGTGACGGCACCATCCCAGGGGCGGGGTCCCAGATTCAATTAGAGGTAGAAAGCAGCCTAAGGACCAGCATTCATCTTTCTGCTTCTTGACTGCAGACTTCACGTGGCCAGCCATCTCACCCTCCCACCCCTCTGCCTGCCACATTGGGATAAACTATACCCTCAGACCGTGAGCCAAAACAAATCCTTCCATCCTTGTATTGATTTTGTCAGAGAAAGGCCTGTAGGCTTTGCACAGGTGGACTGACTGGCTGGGGATGGAGAAACCCCACTGATGTCAATGGTGAGAGTTTTAGCACCTTCGGCAGCATGTCTACAATTCAGAAGCAAGCCCACCACAGAGAGGGTTCTTGTTCCAACTCCATCAATCTCTCTGCCTCTCCCTCCATCCCCTTTCTTCTTTTCCCCCTCCTTTCTCTCCCCTGTTCCTCTCTGTCATAGCAGCTGCTTCTTTATAGTGGTCATAGAAGCTTCCACAAACACATGGGAATGTACTAGACAGAATGTTGTCCTTCAGGGCATGTCTAAGTCCTCTCATGGCTGCTGGGCCCTGGGATATACTTCTTGGGCAGGAAGATGGATCATGAGGTAGTTTATTTAGTCAAAGGATCACGAGTGAGCCAGGAGACATGGAAACTCAGAAAGCACAGTCGAAACTGATTGCCCGCAGAAGAGGAAACCATCTGCACCTGGCAGGCAGCTACCAAATCAGAACGGGCTGTAATGGAAAATCCACCTCCGTTCCCCAGCAGAGCTGCCGCCCTCATCACAGGGAGTCCGGGTATTAAGTTTGGCAGTTCTTATAGAGCCTGCCATGCCAGGGAGGTTATTAAAACCGAACTGGAATGGTTTCATAACTCAAACTGGAAACAAGAGTGAAGAAAATGCTAACAACGAAGTGACAGACCAGAACGAAATAAAGCTAGATCTGTGTGCTGTCTGGATCGGCTTTCAGAAGCTTCCACATGTTAAAACAGGCTGAAAAGTTAGTTAAATAAATCAAAACGCCAAGCCAGACATTTAACACCCTTGGATGAGTGACCAATGAGAGGAATCTGTGGTTCGCTTTGTTTACTAAGCGTTACTGTGAGGCGCCTGTGACTATAACCCCATCCCTTAAACATCTGTTCCATTTGAGGGATTCTCAGTCTCCGATGCCTGCCATTGCCTCAAAGAACTGCCTCCTAGAAGCAGGGCACTCTCTAGAAAGAACCAGTGATGGGAAGAACGGGTGAGGGAGGGGCGCTTTGATACGGTCATCAAGGGTGTAGGTCAAATCCTTGCTGGGAAGATACGTAATAATACACCTCAAAACACTTGCTAAAACTTTGGAGGACTTGACTTTCTTCCCCCAGTGGCCTGCATAGCATCTTCTGCACTATGAAAGCCGCCCAGCAGAGAGGAAGCATCCAGGTGAGTACCAGTTTGGTTTCTCCAAGTCCTGGGGTTGAAGTGTGCGCTGTCTTCAGCAACAGGACCTTACAATTAAATTCTGGAAGGTAACCAAGAGCGATGGCAATAGCCTAGATTGTTTGGGTGATCAAGTTGTATAGGCTAGGTACCTGACTCCTGGACCTGAGTTTTATGTGTGTCAGTTATGCTTCTGAGAAAAGCAATTGTTCTGTGTCATAGGGTGACTCCATCTAGGCGCACGCATATGTGTGTGTGGGGGTTATAAAATGATAAGTTTCCATACAGCTTTGTCAAACATCCTAAGTCAGAGTTAACTCTCTTTATCCCCACTCTTTCCTACACTCCCATATAGTTGCATGAATGTTATGGGAATAACTACCCCCTTTCTGATAGATTTAAGAGCTGCTCCACAGGAAGGGGTGCATATCTAATGTTGTATAACTGGCCAAGAACCCATGGCCAGAGCACTTACAGGCGCTGCTACTATCATCCCACTAAATGGGCATGGTACCATATTGCCTTCTAAACTTGTATCTCTATATCCATGGAGAGGCACGCCTCTCAGAATTCATCAGAGAAGTTTTGTTATGCAGCGGATGGAGAACACAGAAACCCACAATGAATCGAAGTGCAAAGAACCAGTGACTATGAAGTGCTCAGCCACAGATGGAACATCTACACCACAGCCTCCTCTCCTCAGAGTTCAGCGAACATTAAGTAAGAGTGGGTGGAAAGAGCGAAAGAGCCAGAGGTCATGGAGGACCAGCTTGAAATGGTGTCTTCTGGCTGTGACATGACCATCATAGGCCAATAGCAGTTGTGGTTGCCAGCACGAGACCCACACAAGATCAAGCCAGTCAACATTCCAGCATACATCAGGCGGCAGGCAATAAGTCCCCACCCCACTCCTAACTCAGGAGCTATTGACAGTTGGCAGCTTTTGTAGGAAAGGGAGTTAGTTTTATTTAGTGGTGTGGTCCTTGGTAGGTTGGCCGTCCTCCAGGGGATGACCCCATACCCACCACCCCACATGGTATGCATGCATACATGCAGACAAAACACCCGTGTACATAAAAATAAAAATTATGGTAAAAAAAAAAACCCAACCTGTATAGTGGCTGAGTGTATATCTGGACTAGCAGTGTCTCCCACCCCTTGCCTTCCTGGGCTCAGCTCTATGTGCAGCCCAGAGAGATCTGTAGCTACAGAGGACTCTTGTTCCCAAACAACTGATAGCTTCCCGTGTGGCTCAGGTATAAGCTGGAAAGGTGGCTCTCATCCCAATGGGCACCAAAACCACCCAGGGAACTGTAAATAGCAAACATGTCTGGGCTTTATTTCCACCAATTAATTTTGGGTTGGCCAAGGGGGGCTCCAGCTAGGTCTGAGGCTTGTCTCTACTGCCTGCTACTGTCCCATCTTACCTTAAACAGGGACACTGGCCTCGCTTCCGTGTTCTTGCCAAGGACCGTCTTCCCAGGCTTACTCTCTCTCAGATGCCTTCTCTTCTGCCTCCTCCTCCACAGATGATTATACCTACTACCCAGGGTTAAAATTAGCCCAATCGAGAAAATGTAGGGCAAGAGGGTGACTGAATCTACAGTTCTGACATAATGGAATAAGCTCATTCTCATGTATAGCTTCAATTTCTTTTTATAAGAAACTTTTTGGGGGGTTCTTTTTAATGCCCTTTTTCATAAGCAGCTCCTGAGACACAATTAGGGTGAGGACACAGAGGCAGCTAGGCTGAGTACGATGAGAACAGGAGGCATTCTGATAAGATGCTTCTGGTCAGCAAATATTGTGAGTAGAGAAGAGGAAGTGCAGCACGCCATGGAGGCCCACCATGTCTAGGGATTTGGGGTCTTGTGCCTCAGTTTTTTCCCCATGGAGTTTACACTAGATGCCACAAACATGCCTACAAACATGCTACAACATGCCTACAGATTCGAAAAGATTTGTTTGAGTGCATATATTTATTTACTTACGAGTTTAACTACTATACTATTGAAAGGTACTTTCTTTCAGAATCAAAAGAATAAAAGTTTGAGTGTTTTTAATGCAGCTATATGTCCATGGTTTGAAAACAAAAAAAGATTGGTATCTCAAGCAAAGTAGTTTCAACATGGAGACTCATGTCACATTTTTTTAAAGGAAATAATATTATTGAGATCCTAAGTAAAATTTAAATGCTCTCTGTATAATATAAATCCACTGTAAATAATATAGAAATTTAAAACATTCCAAATAGACTCATGGCATTTTAGAAATTGCAGGACCCAACACACCATAGGCTCCAGGGTATAAAGTCATTTGAAAGATTTTTCTTTTAAAAGACAATGGTCCCAGGGCTACCAAGGACTTCCTGGGGAGTGTTTTTCAAGTTGAGTAGGTAAAAAACTCAGAAGCCATTGTAGCCTGAGGAGATCAGGCAATGTGTAGGAGGTTCACACTCCCTAAAGACAGCTGAAAGCGGTGACTCTTGAAGACATATCAATGAAACCCAAGTTGGCATCAAGATTCCAGGATACTGGAGACACCAGGAATGTAGAACATCTTTTGAGGCAATCTCATGGCAATGAGTGGAACCATTCATGTTGCCAAAGTCACACTCATAATACCAGGGCTGCCCAAGTGTATTTAGTTACTTTTGAAAGAGTTTAGTTTGGCTTACGAGTCCAGAGGGACAAGTGTCCATCATGGCAGAGAATCATGGGGTCAAGTGACAGGCATGGCAGCCAGGGCAGAAAGCTGAGAGATTCCATCCTCAAACACAAGCATGGAGCAGAGAGAGAACTGACAATGGAACAAAGCTTTAAACTCTCAAAGTCTCTCTCAGTGATGTTCTCCACCAAGCCTGGCCCTGTCTATAACGTGTACGGTCAGTGCCACAATGACTGGGGACCAAGTGTTCAAATGTCTGAGCCTATGGAGTGTGAACACCTTGTTCACACCACCACATCAAGTCTGTTATTCTCAAGGACCTAGTGTTTTCTGTGGTGGGCTTCAGTGTCATCTCTTTCGTCTTCCCTTCCAACATCCACAGTCTTTGCTTTTGGAATAGGAACGTCTACTAAGCAAAACCGACACTCTCTCCCCTAGTTAGGAATGGGGTTTTATCATCTCCCCAGTTCATGCTCGGATATTGTCCCGCTTGACCTTGTGCATGCTGTGAGTTCATGTGTGCAACCGCTCTTTTGTGCCCAGGACACAGGATTCTGCTGTGGTCATCACCACCTGTGGCTTTACAGTCTTTCTGCCCCCTCTTCCATGATGATCCCTTGGAAGATAATATGGATAATTTAGATAATATAGATAATTTAGAGCTGAGCACTCCACAGACTCTTATTCTTTGCTCATCAACCAGTTGTGAGTTTCTGTGTTATTCAACATTTACTGCAAAAAAAGAAGCTTCTCTGATGAGGGTTGAGAGATGCGCTAACTTATGGGTATGATGATAGGTTTTCAGGAAGTCAATTTAACACTATGTCTACATAGTAGAATAATAGCAGTAGTTCTGCTCTAATAGCAGTAGTCTCCTCTATGACCTACCTAGCCATGAGTTCTCGTCTTTGTTAACAGCGACAGGCAGGAGTTCCACCTTATGCCGTGGACCTTAAATCCAATGAGAATGGGGTTGGTTATTCTCTAATACTTGTGCTGCTACATACCAGGAAGCATCTTGACAGGTCAATCGCTGTTGGAGCTCACAGGGTTGACAGTTAGGTAAAATTGATAATTACTTTTCAGCCTTCATGTCCTCACATCATATCTCCCTGTCATCATTCCTTATTCTAGTTCCACAACTTATTTTTTTTCTATTAAAATGAAAACTTATTTCCCCAGATCTATCTTTTTAACCATTGTGACTTCATGACTTTCCAAATCCCACAGCTTCTAGATGGAGGAGCCTCTGAGTATGATTTCCTCCCACTGGTGGACACACATCCAAATTTTCCTCTCTCAGCTTGAAATGACTGCCTTTAGGCCAGTGTTTTCATCCAGCGGTGTTTCAAACTTCTGTCTTCAGAGGAAGCCAGAGATGCTACAGAAAAAAATGCAGGGAAGTTGCAAAGGCTTCCCTGACCACCCCAAGGTAGCCCAGCTGTATCTGCTTTCAACCTGACCGTTTTTTTCTGTAATTCTTAATCTTTACAATATAGAAACAATGCAAAGATTATTGATCCTAGTTCCTTAACCTTACTGTAAGATAAGAAACATGTAATTTAAAGTAGTTTACTAACTTGTCCAAAGTCACATATAGGATATGCATTCTGATCTAATCCTAGAGTTCTGGGATAAATCTGAGAAGTGGGGAGGGTATGTGGAAGGAAGAATCAGGCAGACTCAACCAGCTAGACCCTGACAAAGGATGTTCTGGATTTGGCTGGACAGAGAGTTGGGATATGGTATAGAAGGGTACTGTACAATGGGGTGAAGAGTGTGGGTCCTAGTGGGGCTTCCAGGTGAGGAGATGAGTAGGCAGGGGTGGCCAGACTAGGCTTTGACTCTGTATGTGGGACATGGGCTAGATCCCAGCTAAAATTCAGTACTTGGGATATGCTTGAATTTCCAAACAACTCTGAAAACAAAGATAAATTTAAAAAAATGAGTTTTAGTAACCCTGATGTTGGCATAGTCATTATATTGCTATTCTGAAGCTGTTGTGGGTAAATAGTAGACCAGAGCAAGTGAATAATTAATTATGGGTATCCAAATTCTATCATGGAGAACTTAGATTTTGAGCACATAGGAAGGAGAGACAGATGAAACATCAAGATGTACACGATCTAAGGAAGTATCAAAAGAAGTATCAGTGTGGATCAGTGACAAATTTCATGTTAAACGTACTAACAATGGACATCTGTTAACAAATGAACACCCAGGACTCCCAGATGAAGGTCTCAAGATAATGTTTATTCAGGAAAAGAAACTAAGACTCTCTAAAGATGGTATAGTCTAGGGAATAAAATACATGAGATAAAATGATTCAAGCCAGCTCAAAAAGGGTTCTCTAAAACTGGTTCTCAACCTTCCTAACATTGGGACCTTTTAATTCATTTCCTCATATTGTGGTGACCCATAGCCATGAAATTATTTTATTGCTGCTTATACTTTTTCTACTTTTATGAATCATAACATAAATATCTGATATGCAGGACACCAAAGGGTTTTTGAGCCACGGGTTGAGAAAGTGTTCTAGAGGAAAAGAACTGACAGAAGGATTATATGTATGTACACACACACACACACACACACACACACATAGAATGGCCTACAGGCTGTGGTCTATCTAGTTCAACAATGTCTGTCTCCCAGTGGAAGGGTCAAGAATCTGCTAGTTGTTCAGTCCACAAGGCTGGATGTCTCAGTTGGTCTTCAGTATTGAAATTCTAAAGAAGTAGGCTCTGTTGGCGGTGAAGTAATGAACTTTGCAGTGAGAGTGAGGGCAAAAAGGCAACGAGCAAGCTTTCCTTTTTTCCTGTCCTTTTTTAAAAAGTTTCTTTAAAAAAAAACTTTATTCACTTTGCACCCTGATCGTAGCCCCCTCTTCTTCTCCTCCCAGACCCACCCCCTCTCTCTCCTATTCCCACTCTCCTACTCCTCAGAAAAGAGGAGCCACACACACACAACAAGCTACCCTGGCACATCAAATCACATCAGGACAGAGCACATCCTCTTCTACTGAGGCCAGGCAAGGAAACCTCACCAGAAGGAAATGATCGAAAAGCAGATAGCAGAGTGCATGTCAGAGACAGCCCCTGTTCCTCTTACTAGGGAATCCACATGAGAACTAAGCTGCCCATCGGCTACATGTGTGTAGAGGCTGAGATCCAGTCCATGCATGGTTCTTGATTGGTGCTTCAGTCTCTGTATACCCCTGGGCCTTGGTTAGTTGACTCTGCTGGTCTTCTTGTAAAGTTCCTGTCCCCTCCCAGGTCTTTCTCTACTTTCCTCCACTTTTCTGCCTAATGTTTGACTGTGAGTCTTAGCAACTGTTTCGATCTGCTACTGGAAAAAGCCTCTCAGAGGACATTTATGCTAGGCTCCCGTCTGCAAGCATAGTAGAGGATCATTAATAGTGTGTGTGTGTGGGGGGGGGCAGGATGCAGCAGCACACACCTGTAATCCCAGCACTTGGGAGCAGAGGTAGGCGTATCTCTGTGAGTTCGAGGCCAGCCTGGTCTACAAAATGAGTCCAGGACAGCCTACACAGAGAAACCCTACCATGAAAAAGCAAAAACAAAAAATAGTGTCAAGGGTTGGTTGACTCTCTCCCATTGGGTGAATCTCAGGCTAGGCCAGGTAGTGGTTGGGCCTTCCCTCAATCTCTGTTCTAACTGTATCCCTGCATATCTTGTAGGCAGGCTAGATTTTGGGTCGAAATTTTTTGTGGGTAGTTTCGTGTTCTTTTCCTTACAGACAGAAGTCCTGTCCGGCTAGAAGGTTACCTGTTCAGTCTCCATGATCCCTGCCAGTAGGAGTCTTAGCTGGACTCACCCCCGTATCCTCCCAGGAACCTACCCTGTTGTAGGTGTCCAGCCTGTCTCAATGCTCTTGGTTTCTCTTCTGTCTCCAAGCCATCTGCCCTCCCTCTTATGGTCTCCCCACATCTGATCTCTACCCTCATTTTCTCTCCCTACTCCCTCTTCTACCCTGTGGGAACTCTTCATGCACTTCTGTTGTCTTTCATTTAGGCTGCCACCAGAAAGTGTGGCCTAGGTTTAGGATGGGTCAATCCTCAGATGATCAATCAAAAAAATCCCTCACAGGTGTGCCTAGCTACTCGGGTTGATTCCAGAGGTAGTCAAGTTGACAACCAAGAATAGCCATCACAGATGTATTCAAGAGAAAACTGCTCTTAGTTAAAAGACATCAAAAGAGCTATCTCATTTTTTATACTTAACATCGCCTTAACAACCTCTTTAGTTCTCAAGTATCCTCATTAGTCATCTTCAGAGACTGCTTCTAAAATCTGAGGAATGAAGAGAATCAAGTGTCTACGCTGCCTTTTCAGTAAAAAAAATCTAAGTCTGAATAAGAACAGAGTTGAACAAGTAGCAGATCGTCACCACTTGAAAATCTCCAATGAATTAGTAAACATCTAAATGGGACCTACAAAGAAATAGTCAGAAAAATACAAATACAGGGTACCACAAGATAGACACACTCCACTCAGACATATAAATTCAAAACAACAACAAAATTAGGACTTAGACATTAAAAAGACCAGTGTGGCAGAGCTGTTCATCATGGTGTGCAGCCTGTACTTGAATCCCAGTTCAAGTGAACCAAACTTTAAAATTAACATCTACAAAAACACTGGAAAATTGAAGGCTGAAATCTTGGTTCCCTCAGTAGGAATGGGTGTTAAGGACAGCTCTGTGCAAGTATCCCCAAAGGAAGCTGCAGAAATCCTGGGAGGGGGTGGGACTTCCCATGATGCATGGAGGGGTTCTGAACTTCCAAGTTCCTTCACTCATGATCCCTAACACACATGTAGCCATCTGTCGTCAGCATCAGTGACCACAGAACTGATTTGACAAAGCAGAGAGACTCTGCATCCCAGAGGACCAGGCTGTACTCCCAACCCTGTTATCACACAGTGCAACTTAGAGACAGCCCTTGGTCTTATAGAGCCCTCAATCTCCATGTTGGTAGATGGAGAATGGCTTCTGATTTTGAGCATGACTGTGATTTATGATATTGGATTGGAGCTGGATAGCCAGCAGAGAGAGGACTGGAACCTGTGGACAGAGTCAAACAAGATGTGTGTGTGTGTGTGTTTTGTTATACTAACATCCCCAAAGAGTTAGGCAACTACCAGAGCAGTCAGGTAGACCAAAGTCTCAGGGGATGCACTTTATCCCAATGTTCCAATTCCTGTCCCTTTCCTTTGTAAGGGACCAGGGTCCCTCTCTGTGTCTGAGAAGTACTGTTCTGGCTAAACCAATAATTTTTGGGTTTGTCTGCACATTGCTGAACTTAGTATCTAACTCTTTAGGAGTTTGTTTTGTTTTTTTGAAAATGTAGTAGAGGTATGGGGGATATTTGGGAGATATCCTCACCCTGGGAAAAGGATCCGTGGCCCTATGGGAACTCGTAGCCCCTCCTGTTAGGAGATGTGGAGCTCTCAGTCTCTGGCAGCTTCTTGACAGGCAGCCTAGAGGACTCCACCAGGTCAGCGTGTGCACATGTTCCTTCTACTTACCCTAAATCCAGTAATTCACTTGAAAAAAGCTTGCCATTCATGCATAACACAAAATGACTTTAGTTTGGAGCATGAGAGAGGAACCAGATATGGAGCAACGAGCAGTCCAGATGGAGCATGCACTTCTCTTTCAGACTATGATGTCACCAGTGAGTCTCACATTTCCTACCAATCCCACCAAGCATTCTCTAATGCTTTGCCCTGAAAAGCACAAGAGTATGGAATCTTCATCTCCCTTTGCCTTGTCTTTCTGTTTCTGTCTCTTCTGCAAGGTGAGCAGGAGGAGACTGACAGACTCCAGGGATCTTTGCAGAGTGGAGGTCTTCCCATTTGACTGTTAGAACTCTTGTGCCCTGAAAAAGAACACTCTTGGAATGGAGTTCTGGCTGTAAGAAGTTGAACCCAGAAGTAGATCCCTAGAAGACACAGGAGAATGTGTTTGCTCTGACCTTTCCCAGTTGCTTCTTGGGCTCTCATCCCGGACGAGCCAGGAGCTAGGAGTAGAATCAAGGGTGGGCACATTGCAGTGCATGGGTCCAGCACTCAAGTGTTTCAAGACAGTGTGACTTCTGAGAGCTGACCAGCCCTCTACGCACTTGGTGCGACAGGATCAGAGGTTATTTTTGGAAATTGGACCCTAGCTTGTATTTATCTCACACACCCTATGCACACACCAATACACAGACATGGACAGAGAGAGAAGGGGGGAGAGTAGGGACAGTAGGGAGAGAAGAGGGGGTTCTTGGGAATTAAATTCTGACCCTGTTCCCGACCCTTGGCAGTTCTGCTAGTAGGTAGCAATTATTCTATTTCTGTCAAGTTAAGCAACATGTGTACTTACATTCTCTGGATTAAAAATATGTCATCCCTAAGTTTTGAGACCATACATCTTGTTAGAGTTAACTCCAAACCTCCCTGATGCTTTCTAGAAAGCACATACAAAGGTTTCTCCTGACAGCTTTCCCAGACTTCAGTGATGGAGAAGTGCTGGGGATACCAGGATCTTTCTTCTGCGATGATCACAGGACTCCTACAACCTGCCCTCCTGCAGAGACATAAGCAAGCGGGTAAGGTTTGAAAAGGGCAAGCAGTGGGTGGACGCATGTTCAGTGATGAGGACTCCATGAAGAACACAGCGTAGGTCACCTGCCTTGGGAGGCTCTCATCTTTCCTAGACCAGAGACCTCCTTTTAAGTAAGGGGCTTCTTTCTTGCTGTCTATGTGTCTCTCCAGAAATGGAGGGAGAGTCTTTATTTGCTCTCTGTATTCTTTACAGAATCTCTGCTTGCCTCTTTTTAAGATTAGTGGACCTCAAAATAATCATCTGGCTAAATAGGAAGTTGAAGATGTAAATATTTTCTTACAAAATAAAAGTGCTTCTCAGCTTATGACTGAACTATGTCCCAATAAACTCTTCCCAAGTTGCAAATGGTCTGAGTAGAAACTGTGTTTATTACTCTACATGCAGACAAATCCGGGCTACTTAAACATGTTTAGAACATTTACATCAGCCTACTCATCACTGCACCCAAGGCCAGTTTTTCTAAAAATGATTTATTTTTTATTTTATGTGTATAGGTATCTTGCTTGCACGGATGCCTGTGCACCATGTATATGCAGTGGCTCAGGAGTACAGAAGGGGGCACTGGATCCTTCGTTATTGGAGTTACAGAAGATTGTTAGTGGCCATGTGGGTTCTGGGAACCTAGCCTGGGTCCTCTGGCTATTCTTAGCCCTGAGCCACCTCTTTAGCTCCACTCAAGGCCAAGGTTATAGTTTATACCATTTTCTTCCATGTACCTATTTCTACACTGAGATTATACCATCAAATTGACTAAACAGACATGTCTATGTATTTCTGGCCATTAAATCAAAAATGGATGCTCCCAGGGAAGAGCAGGGAAGTGTGGGTGTGCCACAACTTCCGAAGACTGCCAGGGATGCTCATAAAGCAGGAAGGAAAGACATCGGGTGGGCGCATCCGTGGTGGGAACCAGCCATGGTGCCCAGGGTCACGGGAGTATTAAAAGGCAGAGTGGGCTTCCAGTTATCCTAGCTGGCTGAGGAGGGAACTGTAGTCTCATTCACAACAAAATGCGAAGGGCCAACTTCTCTCCTGTGGACCCACACAGCCCTCCCTGGAGATAACTGCTGGCTTCTGTTTGGGGCTATCCTTCACGAATATTCTAAGGCTGTTCCAATGGTCCATGTCAACAGACAGATGTCTACATGAACACTTGACAACTCTATGACAGGAAGCCAAACTTCACAAATAAATGACTTGTACCTTGTGAATACGTCTCATCTGATGCCCACTGTGAACTATGTTCAGCATCTTTTACCTGCCCTTTAGAAAATACTCTCTTTCTATGTTCAAATTCGCCAGGATTTTCTTCCTCTGTTCGTACTTGGCATTAAAACAGCGGTCCACAACCTTCCTTAATGCTGCAACCCTTTAATACAGTTCCTCATGTTGTGGTAACCCTCAACTATAAAATTCTTTTCATTGTACTTCATAACTGTAATTTTGCTAGGTATGAATCATAAAGGAAATATCTGATATGCAGGATATCTAATATACAACCTCTGTGAACCAAAGGGGTCGCGACCCACAGGTTGAGAACCATCTCAAAAGGTCTCACTGTACACAGGTTTTATCTTTTGCTAGTTTTAGTTCCTGTTTATTCTTTCCATCAGCAATGCTTGCAACTAGTTGAATAAACCCCTGACGGTTTGCCCTGGGATCTCAGAAAGTCGTTTCGGAAAATCCAAGTCTTGTGCTTCCGGTGTTTCCATGGTGCTCAGCCCGAGTGCTCCTGTTCCTACCACCAAGGGGTACAGAGCTCTCAAAGCAGTTCAAAGGACAGCCGCTGTGCTCTGTACTGCTCAGAGAAACGAGAAAGAGACATGAGTCAGCCCTGCCTTGAAGACACGTCTGCGTGCTGGGGACATCAGCTTACTGTCAGAGGACGCCGAAGTCGCTCAAAACGGTTCCGGCTCCCTGTGCCTGTCTGGCTCAACAGTGAGGCTCAGGCTGGCCTCTGAAACTCACTCATTTGGGCCATCATACTCTGCATACTCAAAAAAAGCCCCACTCCAATTTTATTTTATTTTTTTAAATCAGGAAGTAAACCGTTAGGTTAAAAAAAGGTTTGTGTATAACATGTATAAATCCTTTATACTACAGAAGTCATACAATATCAATTTTAAGTAAAAACTTAAAAAAATGATTCTAGCTATCAAAAAGAGACTTACGCAGGTGGAAGATCCATGAAGATGAAATCACAGGCCTCCTGGGGTAAAACCTAGCCTAGTGCAATAGTCCTTAGAAGATAACATGCCCTGGCATGATTAAAACAAAACAAAAAACCAAAACACCAAAGCTTGCTTGTCCAGAAATACTCTGCATTTATGTGGCCAGTACCTCCTCATTTTCCTGCTGTGAAAAGAAATTCCAGTACTTGGCCATCTGGGTGGAGTGCAGCCTCCTGATTGTCCTGGGCTAGGCTGACCCCAGTGAAGGCAATCACTGTGTCCCCTGGTCCAGGCCAGCTTAAACACTGGGGGGCTAGCCACAGTACTAGGTCTTTCATCTGGGCTGGGCATCACTTACTTCTTTGTCCCTCATCATTTCCCTCCAAATAAATGATGTTATGGGAGAAGCCCTCACAACACCGCTAAAGTGGTGGAACTGGGCATGCTAAACGCAGGGCCAGACAGATGGGTGAGCAGCGAAAGAAGCATGCAGCACAGCCTGGCTGCACGAAGGTGGAAGGAAAGCCCACTCCCAAGAGAAAGCTGCCTTCAGAGCTCACATTCACAACATGGCATAAAATTATCCAGTACTCAGATGGTCATTTGCCTAGCTGTGTATGATCTGTGTTCAGTTTCCCGCGCACACATGGGTACACACACGTATACCCCCCCTCCCACAAAGTGTACATCACAAAATTTCATCTGTTTCTGCCGGATAAAATTTCTGTGAGAAGTGAAAGAGCAGGATTGTTTTCTCTTGAAGCAGCATCTTACTACACAGTACAGATTCGCCTCCGACTCCCTATCACCCTGCCCCAGCTAACGCCAGTGCTGGGACTTCAGCCAAGTGCCAGCGTGACGTCTTCAGGGGGATGCACAAAGTACCTCTCTTCCGTGGCTACATCCCTCTGCAGTACTTCTTATCCAAAAAGTCAGACATCTAGACAGAAATGTTAAGGGCCAGTGACAATCCGCTTTCTCTTTGGACTGGGTCACATTGGCTTCTTACGACTTCTTTGCTAAGACAAAGGATCTGGGCTGGACAATTTCTGCTTGTGTCTTTCAGGAACAGCAGACCCATTCTTCTACCTCCGCCACCCTTTCCTTTTTCTTTCTTTCGTGCCTCAAAGGGCACCATTCTAAAGTGCCCACCCCCCGTGTTGAGGCCTGCTTGCTCCCCTCTGAGGTGACAGCCAGAAGTAGTCACTCTCCACTGGACTTACTGGGCCCACATTCTTTCCATCTCCAAGTCATTACAGACATTCTAACGGCTTAACACTCCCTGTTCTTCGACAGGGCTCTGTAGCCTAGACGCGACCTTGATGTGGTTTGTCCTTAGCCCTTTGATTACATCACAGCTTGGCAATTTGACCTTTTATCCTACCGCTTGGAAGCAAAAGTTGTGTTTTGTTCAATAAGTAAATGAACATGCAGCTCCTGTTACAGGCAGGCAGCAGAATGGCTGGGAGAGAGAGGGCTGCATTATGATTAATGAACTGTTCTCATTTGAGTTGAGATAAATTGGGCACTTCGGATATACTGTGGATGAGCAGCTGTGTGGAACTGTGACATCTTAGAGGTCCCAACCAGATGGTACCAATGACATTTCTGGGAGCCAGATAAAGTTAAAAAAAATAACACATTGTATTACGTATGCATTTTGTTTCGACTCCAATTCTACAGCATATTAAAAAAGGAATCCATCTCATCTGCAAATATTACATGTGCCTGCTCGTGCAACTGGCCAGTTAGAAAATGCTCGATACACTTCTGTTGGACGATCTCAAGGTGTACAACATGCTTTTGCACGTAACCTTGAAGATACTACATATTAATAATCTAATTTTAGACTCATTGAAATTTTGAGCAGAAATTGGACAGCATCCATGGACCATTTGCATCCCAACAGAAATAACCCTTTCCACAAAGCCTCTCAGCAGACTGATTCATTTATGACACTCACCTAGAGTCCATGGTTTCCATCTAGTTTGACCCACCAGTGTGCACATGCTGTGGCTTTCGATGGATGTGTCATCCAGATACCAACCATTGTGGGAACCATGGGGGTAGTCTCTGTTCTTGGTATAGTTTGGATGGGATGTATGCTGTGAGAGCTGGGGTTGAAAGCTTGGTCTGCAGAGGGTTTGTTGGGAGGTAGTGGCACTTGGCTGGAGGAGGTTAGGCTGTTGCTTAATTTGTACCTTTGAGAACAATGTTAGGTACCAGCTACTTCCTGAAGGCCATGAGGCGACTATAACCCCTTTGCCATGCGGTCCCATCATGAGGCACCATGGATCACAGCCGCAAAGCAATATGGACAAGTGACTACAAACCAATATTAATCCTTTTCTTTTTACTTATGTATACATGGGTAAGTGTGCATGGTGTGCCTGTGGAGAACAGAGGATGACCTTGTAGAGTTGATTCTGTCCTTTCACTTTTCCATGGGTCCCAGGGGTCAAACTCAGGGTACCAGGCTTGGGTGACAAGTGACTTTACCCATTGAGCTGTCCTGCTGTCCCTGAACCTAAATGTCTGACTCCATATAACCCAAATAAACTTTTCTTTCTTTCAACTTAATTACCTTGGGTAGTTTGCTAAAGCGGTGAGGAGCTGACTGATATCTACCCTCTTTCCTGTCTCCTATGCTCCTTCCCCTCATTCATTTCCTTGGGCACCACTCACTGTCACCACAATTTCACTTTCTCTAGAATGATGCATAGGGACAGTCACACCATATATAACGTTTTAAAACTGGCATCTTTCATTTAGTAATGTATTGAGTATTGAGTTCTCTTCCATGTCTTTCCTTCGTTTGATCAGTCACTAAATAACACTGCATCATCTGGTTGTAAGAGTTTATTTACCTATTCATCTATTGAAGAACATCACAAGTCCTCTGATTATCAGCAATTATGGATAATGAAGCAGCAACATCCATGTGTATAATTTTAGGTGGACAACTTCATATTCTTTTTTTTTACAACTGTATCATTTCATATAATGAAGAAATGTCACGCATTTTCTATCTTTAATGAACATTTAGGCTATTCCCAGGCTTTTGACACTACAAATGATGTGTGATACATAGGCTCAGTAAATGCATTCTTAAGATAAATTCCAGTGAGTGGATTTTCCAAGTCAAAGGGCACAGACATGCCATCATTTTGATGTATATTTCTAAACTGACCTCCACAGAGGTTGTATAAATGCACTCTCCCTAGCAGTGTGTGGGAGCCCTGATGTTTCATGGCGTCTGTTATTCTTTCCCCATGAGACCTTTCTCTAGTCATACCTTCCCACGGCCCTGCAGGAAGGGCAGACCAGCTCTCTATTGGCCCTGTGAAAACAAGCTGTGTGGGCTTCTCTTCTTTTGTGCATTGATGTTCTTGGTCATGGATTCAGTGACATTGGAGAGCAGAAGTTCTTACCAAGGCGTCTTCTATTAAGGGTCTTCGAAAAGGCATATGTACTAATGTTGATATAGTTCATGAAGACAATAAACTTTAAAACACAAAAACAGCTATTTTATATTTCATAAAAAGTTCCCAGTGATTCACAGTGTGAAGGTTCTTTGAATATTTTCATAACAATTGCCTTTTGGAGAGCATGGGTAGACTCTGCAGATGTAAACATCCTTTGTCTTTTGGAATGGAGTTTTGGTATGTTTTGTTATACATATTTTTAGTATGTCTTGTTATAAATACATGACATGTACTTTTGTGACTAGAAACTGTCCTGCCTTCTAAACAGGACATTGCAGAAACAGTAGGGAGACCCAGCCAGCCACCAATCCTATGTAATTTTTAACAAACCACATGCCACCCTTTGGAACTTTTCTCAGTTCAAAGAGCAACAACACAAAGAATGGGTTGAGATATCGGGGATCTGTGGAAGGAGGTAATGGGACCCCTTTTTATCTTCACCCCCTAAGTTCCTAATTTCAAGAGTCTCTCTGCTACTGGATTTTTCTAGTACTTATTTGTAGACAAATGAACAGCAACTTCTCAAATGTCTAATAACAAGTCTTGAGTTTTTTGAAAACCCCTAAATCTAATAAAAATATCTTGGAGCCACTGAAGAGACCACAGAGTAATCACATATGAGTCAAGCAATAATGATCAATCAACAAGAAAGTCTGAATGTATGAGAAATGTATCGGGTTGCTATTTATTGTGCTCTGGGCATGAAGGCAAGAAACTTTAGAAGCTGTATTTCATTGAGTGTTCTGAGTTTTATGAGGCAGATACTACAGTACCTATCAGATTCATATAGGCCCTGGAAAAACCATATTGTTACCTAAGTAATTTGTTATTAAAAAACAACAACAGGAGAACATGTTGAAAGTTAGCACTGTTTGCTGGATGATCCACCCTGTATTCCCAGCTCTCTGTGCCGCCCTACAGAGTGGCAGATACAGAATCCAATAAGTTGCTCGGTATTCTTTTTGATACTTATAAGAGCTCAAAGAAGCCTCTTTCCTTTGTTCTTCTGGCAACCATGAATCATAAAAAGGCAGATTTGATTTGACCTTTTTGTGCCCATCCACTTAGGTGCACTTATTGTTCAACTGTCTTACCCAACATCCTTAGAGGCAGCTTCCTTCCTGTGGAAACCCTAAGTGGTAGCCTGTGTCCTATAAATGTTTTGTTTGTGTGTGTGTGTGTGTGTGTGTGTGTGTGTGTGTGTGTGTGTAATCAGCTGTAACTAGCCCAAGATGCTTATTTTTCAATTAAAAGCAAATTAGAATAAGTCATAAGAACTTACACTGGGAGGAAAAACAGTCAGTTGAAGCTGCTGTCTTTCAATAATAGTTGCGTAAGAGAAAGCATTCTAAGTTTTATGGACTTCCGCAGGCCAGCGCAGCACATTACTATCCCCACGTGGCACAGGTACATTTTACATAGCAGCAATGAGTGACTTCTTTCATGTACTTGCTGATAACCCATGGCCCACTCCTGCTTAGCCAGTAAGATATGGAAAATCTATTGCCTACAGGAGTAATTGTAGAGAACAAAAAGAAAACATTAATCCTTGGCCTTTGAGTTGCAAAATCTGAACTCCAGATGTGAAGTAAAAGGCTCAGAAGATTATATGGTTGGAAAGAGCCGGTTTTCTGACCACCAGACTCTGGATGAAAATCACTTGAGCTTGAAAAAAAGGGTAAAAGGAAAGCAAGGGAGTCTGAGTGCAGTCTGCCTTGTCCCTTCTCTGAGGTTCAGATCCATGAGGAAGAAGGAGTGTGGTGAGAAAGGAAAGTCATTGAGGCACAGCCTGGCTATGCCATCAGTAGATCTCTCTTACCTTGGGCAAACAGGACAGTACTAGGCTAGAGCAGGCAGTAGAGTAGGCTCTGGCAACAGAGTTGAAGGCAGCTATAGAAAGTAAGAATAGTGAAGATGGCCTGCAGTCTCAGAAGACAGTGACCTTTACACTTCCTCACTATGGGCCCCAGAGGGATGCAGGAAGATCCCACCGGCCTGTTCATGCAGACCATTTGTGGGAAACAGAGCTCTATGATATATGCCACTGACTGCTTGGATACCCACAGGGCTAGGAGTCCTATAGTGGATGCTCTGTACACAGAAGGCAACAAAAGTTGACGAATTTACTTTGTGAAGACTTAGAAGTTCTTAAGCAAATATCAGAGCTGTGCAATGGTTGAGATTAAGTTCCATTATTAGGAAAAATAGAGGTAAGGGAAGACTTTAAAAAATAATGTTCACAGATGATGTCTTTTGAGAGCTTTACCAGGGACGTATGCACCCTACAAAGGATGAGATGCCTTCCCCTGGAGAGAGAAATAGCAGGGAAGTAAATAAAGAAGCATGCCTGCAAGTTGACTAGAACACACAGACCTAAAAAGCTGTTTCCCAAGAATCATTTCACACTATTCTCCCATATGACCAGCACTGGGTGGATGAATGCTAAGTTGTCATACCTAATATTCATGTTTTAAGGATTTTTTTTTTGTAGCAGCACACTCAAAGCTAATCGAATCTAGACCAGAGTAGCATTAAAATCTTATCTGAATCTCTCTCTCTTCCGCTTCCCCCAACACACTTAAAAAGCCTACAAAGACAGTCACAATATAGAAGATCCCTGCATACCTCTCACTCAGTTTCAACAGCTATCAGCTCAGTCTCGTTTCATTTATATCATAACCCATTTCCACATCCTATATTATTTTGAAGCACATCCCTGAAAACAAATCATATACTTTTGTTCATAACACCTTAGGGTAAAAGTTTAAAATACAGTTCTTTGGAACAAAGAAAAAGCTACAATGCCATTATTAAATTTAAATATTAAAAGTAGGCATGTGACAACCACTTGCAATCCTAGTATTGTAGGCAGAAGCAGTGAAGAGTGTGAGTCTGAGGCTAGCCTGGGCTATCTAATGAGATCTGGTCTCAAAAGGAGCAAAGGATATTAAGCCAACTCTTTAACATCATCAAATATAAAATTATTGCTTAAATTTACAATTACCAACTTTATTCTTTTTATTTCCCAAATAATGTCATTCACTGAAAGGGGTTGACAGTCTCTTAGTGTATACATTCTGCTTCCACTTTTTTTCCCCCATGTAATTATTGCTTAAATAACCCTGACCCTGTGTCATGTAGAACTTCCCACAGTCTGCATTGTCTGATTGCATCCCTGGGGCTTTCCTATTCTGTCCTCTGAGTTTCCTGTCTTTAGAACCAAGAATCTTAGCCAGATGTTGATTCTCATCTTTGTTTTGTTTTGATTTTTTTTTTTTTTTTGGTGGAGGGAAGGGACAAGAATTCTTCATTTGTACTGGTAGATTTTTGAACAGGTAGGTCATATTTGGTTGTCTCTCTTTTACTATAATTAGCAACTGTTTATGAGTTTTATTTTCATGTATCTCCTTCATGAATTAGCCACAATAATCTATATAAAAGGAATTACCTCCCCCATCAATATCCATGACTTTGGTTTCTGTGTCCTTCAACATAACCTCATGATTTGACATGATCACCTTCCCAGTTTGCCTGGAAAGAGTGGTTTCCTGTGCGGTAGGACTTTTAGTTTTGAAGCAAGGTAAATTTAGGGTAAACTGAGACAAGCTTTCCATATTAACCCCACGGGTCTTTCTGACTTGAGTAACATAAGGAATTCCAAGCTCACCCTATGCATTTCCTGCTCTAGATTCAGACAGAGCGATTTGTCTAAGAACAATTGGTTCCTCTGACAGGAAACAGATTTAAAAACAACAACAACAACAACAACAAAAAACACCTCAGTCTTTGGGCTTCCTTTAAGCATCAGGTTTTGCTTTTGTATAATGATGATAGTTTTTATTCTTACCCCATGTGGGTGGTTATGAGGAACATATGCCAATGATCCTTAAAAAGCCCGAGGCCTGTGATGAACTCTCACCCTCTTACCGTAGTTGCAATGCCAGCAACACTCTACATTATCACCCAGGCATTTAAGGGGGAGCAGTCGTGAGAGTTTTGGTTTCTTAAAAAACAAAGAAAAACCAGTTATGTGAACATGTTTTTGTTTTAATCCCAGGTGTGGAATATGGGCTTGCTTCAGCTTTGACTACAGGAGTTGACTATGATTTGCCTTGTGCCCTGGCAGGGGTGTGATTCTGCTGGGCGAAGATAGTTTACATTTGGAATTCTGGGGACTCTTGAGAGGATATAAAAAATGGCAGAGCCCCAAGAGAAGCGGTGGCTGCTGTTCCTCTTGCCATTGCCTGTTACTGCTGGTCCTGCTGCTCCTCTTGCTGTGACCCCTGTTGCTGCTGCTGGTTCCTGCTGCTGCTTTTTCTGGTTGCTGGTTACTTTTGCTGGTTGCTGGTTAGAGATCCTGACAATGAAGGTCAAACTTGCCCCAAGGAACTCAATGTCCCTAATCAGCAGGAAGTAGTCTAAAGAGATCTCTATCCCTTTCCCCCCTATCCTTCTTTCTCTCTTACCCAGTGTTAGGGGGTTGGAAGGAATAGGAGTGCAACAGGAAAGTAGAAAAAAAGAACCTAATAAAGTAGCCAAAAAGCCCTGCTACAGTGAACTTTGGAAAGAAACACAGATGGGAGGGACTCTCTAGACATATGCTGTATGGTGTCTGTGAGTTGGAATGTATTCTGTGCACTTTGTTATTTTTAAACCTTAAATTCAAACCATCAGTGCGTCAAACCTTTCAACAAACCAAGGCTGTACAGTTGGACCTGACACCATTTGTAAAATGCCTTAAGATGTTTGATTTTGACACATGAGAAGCCAATGTTTTTGGTTAGTTTCTTAGCCTGTTACATATTTGGAAGGTGAGGGAAAGAAGTTTGATACACAATAGGTGATTAAAAGAGACTCTGAAAAACTAGTATCAGAGACAGAGGCAGAAAATAAGCAATAGTACATCCCTTGGAAAATGGTGGGCTCCAATGTAGATTCCTATAACTGTAAGTTATACTGGCTAGTCATAGATATCCCTTCCACATGGCTTGTTCTTCTGAGATGATATTGGCTGCTCATTGTAGCAAGGCCCCCGTGTCTGTGATGTGCATTAAGGAGAAACAGATCAAAGAATTCTTGTTCTGTGAACCATTGCAAACAACTACAAAGGGTCGGATGAGTTCCGTCCTGTCTTGAGCGCCTTTCAAAAGCATAAGTTAATGCTTGACATATGTGAGTCCATTTGCACTGATGCTGCCCCTGATATCCTGAGAAAAAGTCAGGGTCGATTGTGTCCACAAAGCGCTGGCCCTCTTATCATTAGCCCACAAATATTTCACCAGGGTGCTCTCACCACCAAGCACTCTGCTCTGACACTGGGGATTAGCCGGAGTACTGTCTTATCATGGTATGCTTTATCACAGGGTTTTTAATGCAGGAATTGAAAGCAAAGGCATTGCCGAGAAATAATGACTTCAATAAGCATAGGCTAACTTGATATTTTTTCTCAATTGAGTACTGTTTTCTGAACACTGCTTTGAACCATCATGGTGGTGTCTCCTTCCATGTTCTTCCCATGTGGCTGTCTGATCTTTGCCATTTTCTTTAACTTCAAATTTTTATTATCTCTTTTTATTACACAGACTCAATCTTGGAGATACAGCATTAAGTGAAAACTTAAGGTGTTTGTGTGAATTTCTTTGGGATACATGTATCTTAAAAATGATAAAGTGATATTTTTCAGCCTGGTTTATCTTTAGTTCTTTTTGGTTACAGGATAAAAGGAGTGGACCTAAGACTGCCTAGTTCAATTCATATTCCAGTAGCTTTTGCTGTGACTGTCAATGCTTTGATATCCAAGATACATTTCCTTTAAAATTAGAACTTCCTTATAGATGTCGTTTTCTTTATAAAATGTTTTTATCTTTCAATATATTTTTAAAATTTTTCCATAAACTAATATCTTGGTATACTATGGTTGCTATTACAAATGTTTTAGACCAGATACTTTACAAACAACAGAAATTTGTTGTTGCTCATAGTTCCAGAAGCTGATGGCCCACGATCAAGGTGCCAGTGGATTCAGTATCTGAGGGGACCCATGTCACATAGATGGGCTCACCTGTGCCCTTATATGGCAACAGACCAAGAGGGCTACTCTGTCATCTTTATCTGGGCATTAACCTCATTTTTGTGAGGGCAGAGTTCTCCTGGCCTAGTATCAAAGATCCCACTTTGTCATACTGTCACCTTGAAGGTTGTGCTTAAATGTGCAGATTTAGAGGGAAATAAACCTTCAGAAGCAGCTAATGCTATCAGGAGACCTTTTGATGGATTATCCTGCTCCACCTCTGGCCATCTACCTGTGTAGCACAGTGGTTCTCAATCTCCCTAATGTTGTGACCCTTTATTACACTTCCTCGTGTTGTGGTGACCTCCAACCCTACAAGTTTTTTGTTGATTTTGTTTTTTTGAAACAGGGTTTCTCTGTGTAGCCTTAGATGTCCTGGACTCATTCTGTGGACCAGGCTGGCCTTGAACCCACAGAGTAATATTAGCCTGTCTCTGCCTCCTTGAGTGCTGGAACTACAGGAATGCGCCACTACCTTATGAGCCGCCAGCTCATAAAAGGCTTTTTGTTGTTATCTTATAACTGTAATTTTGCTACTGTTGTGAATCTTAATGTAAAGATCTGAGTTTTCTGATGGTCTTGGGCGACCCCTATGAAAGGGTTGTTCAACTCTAGGAAAGGTCACAACCCACAGGTTGAGAACCACTGGTATAGCGTGTATTTGGATTGTGCACCTCCATTCAAGCTTTGAGTCATTTTCTTTCAATAGGTGTACATTTTTGATATGAAAACTGGTCAGAAATGGATTGTCCTTAGTTACATTTGCCCTTCATAATGCTATGCACACAAATTAAAGACGTGTTGATTTATTTTTCTACGTCCTTTTTCATTTTTATTTTATTATTATTATATATGCTTTTGTTTATTGAGACAGGGTTCTTTGTGTAGTCTTGGCTTTTCTGGACTTGCTTTGTAGACCAGACTGGCCTCAAACTCACAGAGATCAGCCTGCCTCTGCCCCTGTGTATGCTGGGATTACAGGTGTGCGACATTGTGCCTGGCTCCCCTTTGGTTAATTATTGCATGTGTAATTTTGTTCTGGATAGTGCTGAAGGCTTACAGTGTGTTCAGAGTCCCTTTCATCTCTGAACCTTTATGTAATGTTTTTATCATGGCTTACGTGTGTGTGTGTGTGTGTGTGCATAGTCTCTGATGACTCAGTAAAATGAGAAGAAAATCCCACTTACGTGGCTCTCAGTCACCTACCTTGTACCACGCAGTCATGGCTTGTTATAGCTGCCCACACTGGTTCTTTATGTCATTATGCTCCTAGTTGTTTAGGGGACAGACTGAAGAACCAAGTTACCAAAGAAGCTCCTGCTTGTAGCCTTTTTTCCCCTCCATGTCTGGCTTGCTCCGCCATCATTATTTCTAAGTTATGTGCTGTTCTGTCATCACAGATTCCCCAACTGCTCCATCCTATCCCTGAACTTGACAGATGCAGTGCTTCCTCTCGCTGTAGCCATAGCTGCTCTCTTGGCTTCCTGATTTCTTAAGAAAAGACACATAGTTTCTTCCTCCCCCTACCACCATGTTCTTGCGTCCTTAGAAATGTTAAACAACAGTTTGTGTAGGTGGAAAAGCTCTTGAGCCCGGATCCTCTCTAAAGGCTTGACTTCTCACCCCACCTGTGTCATAGTAGGTTCTGTTGCTATGACAACCACTGAAGTTTTCCTGGTACAGGCTTGAAGGTGTTTTTTATGCTCAGACCCTTCCTCTGTCCTTGAAGCACAGCAGCTTTACTAAGTCATGGATGCTGTTTCTGGCCCCAGCCCAGCCATGAAGTAGCTGGGTTCATTCCAGACTATGGATGTAGGACTTATTGATTCTACTTCATTGAAGAGTCTGTTCTATTTCCTCTAAAAGGGATGCCCACCTATGAGGATGTTGAGATTCCGCCATGCTTCCTTTTTTCCTTTCTCACTAACACTCTGATACTTTCTTCTTTTTATTCATTTTCCTCAAACGTATTCTTTTTATCCCTGCTGTATTCCTAGAGAGCCCTTTGTTCAACTCCATTGTTTATTTTAACTTCTCTAATGACTTTTATTTCTTTCCAGAGCCCTATTTTTTTTTTTTTTAGAAGAAAGAGCCCAGTCCCTTTCAGCCACTTGATTGTCTCTCACTGGAGACAACTAACGATTCTTTGAATTATTTTATCTGCGTTGTCATATTTTCTGGAACGTTGGCCCACTCTTTGCCACAATCCCTCCTGTGCTTTGCTTGTAGTATATTGTCATTATGCTCTGTGTGAGCTCTTTTGGAAGATTTCTGCTTCTTTATTTGAGAGTTCTTCTTACTGTGTGTGGACTGTGCCATATTGGTGAGCTGTTCTTCCTTTCTCGAAGGAGGATATGGCGGAGAGATCAGCAAGCACCACGGTCTTGTCTCCAGCCTTAGTGGGAAAGTCACTTGGGCAGCTGTGAAGATCAATGTGCAGCTTATTATCGGCTCCAAGGTCAAATGCCTCTTTCCTCACGCTCTCCTGTAGCAAAGATGATATGGTGTGCCTGTGGTGAGAATGGTCTCTATTAGTATAAGCTAATATCTCTATTATACTATACATTCTCTTTCAACTTCGAAGTGTGGTCTGTAATTCCTTTGGGAAAAGTTCCCTCTGGGCATCACTGAACAAATGGTGGCTAGGGGTAGTTAACTAGCCCTTGATGTAACTAACTTCGCAAGAAAGAAGATATTTTAAAGAGAGTCACCAATACCCAATAATTAAAAGTTCCCCTATCATTGGACTGGGGGAAGGGCATAGGAATAGAAGAGGGAGGGAGGGTGGGATTAGGAGGGGATGGGGGAGAGGGCTACAGCTGGGATACAAAGTGAATAAACTTTAATTAATAAAATAAAAATGAAAAAATGTTCCCCAGTAATTTCATGCTGGGGGAAGAAAAGGCTAAATGAAGCTCTGGGGCCAGCCAGAAGTCAGCTTATGACCCAAGAAGACAATTTACACAGTTTCTTCTGCCCATTTAGAGAGAGTGGAGCTGAGTCAACCCTGGGTCAACGATGGGAGGGATCACAACTTGGTCACGCCCGCTTGTTACCACTTGCTTTCTTTTTAAAACCTCAGGCCAGGACTCAAAGGGTGGATGTCAGGGTCAATGGAACTCTCTATCTCCTCCTTTGTTTGCCCGGTGTGGTCACGCTGAATGGACTGCCTTTCTTTAGGAATCACTATTACCTGTCTCTTTAATTGACACATTAGGCACAGGTGGCCAGAGTAGTTTGCTAGGCTTTTCAACCCTAAAATAATCCAGTAATGTCTGTGCCTTTAAAAGTTTATAATTGTTAATACAATATTTAGATATTTCTGGTAAAAAAAAAAAGCTGTAATTCTCCCAGCCTGTATTTACTAGCTTTGAAGCTAAAAACATTGAAGAGTAAATTTCCTCTCTCTTTTAGTCTTTTAGGATGAGCTTTTCAGATATTTATTAATATATCACAAGAGAAAATATTTGGAGAATAAAAAAATGTTGGCTTTGGTGAGCATGCAGAAGCACTGTGCATAAAGAAAAGCTGCACGGACATCCCTTCAAGATCACTTAGTGACCTCCTCCTAGTCATCAAATGCAAAGGCTCTTCTGAAATCTCATGCCCCGTGCATTCCTGGGGCTTTGTGACTCAAGTATACCGATCTGCCTTCCTCTGTGTGACACCAAGGAATAAGACAGGAGCTTCGGAACTTACTGCTGGAGACTCAGAGGCTGACAGGGAGACTGAAGATCTGTGATGGAGGAAGCAGTCAGCTGAAAGTGGCCTGGTAAGAAGGTCAGTATGGCAGGGCTTGTCCATCTGCTCTGCTGGGATGAGTGTAGGCTGCTCTACCTATAACCTAGTGAGTTGCAGTTGCAAGGGTCAGGGCATGGCTTCATGACCGACTGACAGCCTGTACCATGCTGTGAGGAACCTTGCAGAAATAGCACTGCAGTGAACACTTAAAGTGTGATATTCAGAAATTCCTTTAAAACCTCCTTCCTCTTACATGTCAGGACGACTGTGAAAATGTGGCTCTTCAGTGGCTTTCATTTACTGTGCTCTTTGTCAAAAATTATGGGTAAGAACATCCTGAACAATTGGTGTGTGTGATCAGCTCTAAGGGCCTAACTCTCTAAGGTCTCCCTAGGAAGCTCCTATGCTGTTATTTGAGAGCCTACCCTTTAATGGATAAGCCTTCTCTCCAACCCAGCCTGCTAGGAATCTTGGAGGAAGAGCATGGCTCCTGAAGAAAGGCACACGTTACTTTGTAGTGGTATTTTTGTCACTCTTGCCAATCTTTGCTCCAACGGTCTCTTCTTGGAGCAACACTTTACCATATTTTCTCACTTTTAATTTGCTTCACCATCCCATATGTATCTGTAAGTATTTTCTAGGGCAGAAAAGAACATAGAAAAAAAAAACAAGAGATGACAGAAAAGAGAGGAGGAGACATTAAAAATGAAAATTTAAACAAAGAATACAGTCCAAGGAAACCAACTCTAAAATAATCATCTGAGACTCTGGGTAAGAGGACTAGAAAATGGGTGATAGATCTTAACTTGTGCATTTTTCTAGTTGAGATAATGACATTGTGTGGATATTTTAAAAAGGTGTTTTTTTTTGTTGGTAATATGCCACAAACTATCTGTAAGTGAAAGTCATGTATGCCTGAAATGTCTTTTAATCTGTTAAATTTAAATGTAGTAAAGAGAAAATGGGAGAAAAGTGAAATCATAAAAACATTTAAAAAAAATAGCATGTGACACCATGAACGTTATGGCACCTTTCACAGCATGGATGTATTTGAAGAAAGTTCTAGAAGGTCTCAAAAGTCAATGTGCGCACCTTGCACTAAACTCCTACCTTGTGCCTGGATTGGCTGTGTGAATTGCCATACCATGCTTTTACGAAGTTAATAACAACCTTTAGCTTTAGATTTTGATAAAGAAAGCAGAAAGGAAGGAGCAGATATTTATCAAGCACTTAATGTATCCCAGGCCTGTCACTTGGAGCCTTCTCATATTGTCAGAGCCCACAACCTGATTGGACAGATATCCCTCCTTTCCTCTTCAAGGCTGTCTAATCATAGTTTGATGGATAGGAAGGCTTATCGCTTTATATTCCCAGTTACTCACACTTCCCACCAATGTCATTGTAAGTTCAGAAGGCCCCCAAGCCAACCCTCCAAAAGCCATCTTGGCTGGCTCTAGAGTTCATGCTGTATTAATGATGAACTAAGAGACTTCAAAGTCAGCCAGAAAGATGTCACACAAGATAAATATTCCTTTGAAATGAGAATCTCCATTACTAGCCACATTTTTGAAAGCCACACAAGGGTGGGTGCCAGTCATAACACAATCAGAAACAAAAGAGTTGTGGTCTGGAGTCAAGTGACAAGGGTTGACTCTCTGCTCTGCCATACCATAAAGACAGTGAATTGTCATTTCTGTACACCCCCAAGTCTATTTGTGTAATGGGGAGAACCATAGTTCCCTCTCTGCAGGTAGTCACAGATTTAAAAATCTGTTTGTGCAGGCACTGTGTTTGCCACGAGTACCAGGAAGCTTTCTTCAATACTGACACAGCGCAGCTGCTCTCTTAACCTAGAGCCTTTTTTTTCCCTCTACATTTAAATGAAGTCATGTTTTGGAAAGTAACTTCATTACTGAGCAACATTGTTCCCAACAAAAATGTTTCCTGTAAATTTTTTTAGTATTTACAGTAAAATGTAAGGCTAGGTGATGTGAATTTTAATGTTTTACTTTCTCCAATGTGTCAGGTTAACAATTATGTTATACTATGTTATACTTGCTGTATAGTCTTGGAAATACTGTTTATTTATCCTGTAGCTCATTCCAACTTGCACCACACATTTCAAGCACGTAGCAGTCTCACGCGGACGATGACTGTTGTGCGTGCTAGTTCAGAGAGAGACTGAGCCCTTGCTTCACAGGACAGCAGGAAGCGTTTGGAAGGAAGACTGCAGAGGCAGGTAGAGATGGACAAAGGTGACATGCAGGTGGCATAACCCTTGTAAGGTAAAGTCTCAAGAACCTGGCCCAGGCCTGTGCTAAATGACGTCTCAAAGTCACGCCTTGTCTGTAAACCTCACTACCTTCCAGAAAACCAAAGATTGAAAGTTTCAAGGGCAGACATTTTAAACAAAGTGGCCTGACTTTCAGATTTGCTCAAGGACCTAAGCCATGGCATGTTGTTTTGAAGCCAAGGAAATACCTTTCCAATCAGTATATGAAGATGGCTGGGTCTGCGCTAAGACATTCTTCCCATGGCATCTGTCAGGTGTTTGTTGTGTGCCAGAGTCTGGGGAAATAGAAATGAACAAATGCCTGTCCTGCCTTCTGTTATTTACGATCTTCTGAGGAAGGCTTGTGTGGGAGTGTTGTACTCAGGGTCTACAGTCCTCTGGTTTGGATGCTCCTCCTGAACGACTTGCCACTAAAACAGTGCTGATAGGTGGGACTTTTCAGATGTGCTTGGAGTTCTGCCTTCACAAATGAAGGACATCAGTCGGTGGTGAGAGGGGCCCTCCATAAAAGGATAAGGTCAACCCACACTCTCTGACTTGACCTTGCCCGCTTTACCTTCTATTTTCTTAGATGTAGCAGAAAGACCCTTTCCAGGCTCTGGCACCACACTCCTGATCTTCTAGTCTTCAGAGTATAATACATTTCTGCTGTTTATTGATTACCTACTCTGTGGTATTCTAGCACAAGAAAGCGAACTAAATAGACCGCATACCATTCTGGTAAGAGGGAATAGGATTAAACTTTGTACTATGCCATCAGAGACCAAGTCACTCATGAGGTGGCTTGTAAGGAGGAGAGGGGAGGCTAAAGATCCACCATAAGGTGGACAGCAGGGAAGAGCATCATGGGTAAAAGGAGGACCATGATCCAAGGCCCAGAAGAAGGAGGGGAATCCTAGGCCTAAGTCATAGTGGCAGGGTTCTTTTCCAGGCTTGGGGTGCGTGTGGGTTGCTGATAGAGAGCCTGGTTCATTCTGTTGATGGACATTCAGGTGTGCTCACACACGGGCCAGCTAGAAAGGAAGAACCAGAGACAGTGCCTTATTCACACCTTTCTCTGTCTACTCCATCCCCTCAATATGAAGTTCATGGGTCAGCCCCTGAAGGAGTCGCCTTAAACCGCCCTAGCAGCTTTGGTCAACATCTCCTTGCTGGTGCTAACTCAGCTGTGACCATCCTGTGTGTAATTGTTCTGAGACCAGAAGCTCACTGAAGAGGTTCTGGCTAAATACATTGGGGATAGCCAAGAAATATTCTGCAGATGACTTTTCAAATTCAAAAACATGTGTTGAGCATAAAATTCACACGAATAGCCAATGTGCTCTCAGTATATTCACTCTTGGTTTAATTTATCTACACAGCACATAGGGAGATCTTAGTGGCTTACCTGAATTTCTCAAGCTTGTGATTCCAATTTCTATTTATGACCGACTGGCTTATATATATGACATCTTATATGGGTATTTATCGAGGAATTTTCCATTTATAAATATTATTCCATTTCATCTTAGCCCTGTTTGGTTCTTTTCCTGTGAGCATGCTGTCACCTACCTGACAGAACACACAGGCCCGTTTCAACCATGAAGTGGTGTGAAACGCTTAAAGGCACTCTGCAAAAGAGGCTATGTTTTGACATTGCTGAACGGGTATCGAGATTTCAGGTCTTCTAAGGAAAATGACAACTCTAGGCTTTCGTTTAATGTGGATTCTCTCAGGCACTTATTTGGTAGTTATTTCAAAGATGCTACCTTCTCCTAGTGTTCTAGTGTCCCATCCTTCAGAACTGGGTCACGTGTAATGGTCCTGAGTAAGAAAGCAGTGACCTAACTTTTTCACCCAATCAAGAGAAAGTTAGTATCACACCTTCTGGGCACAAAGGACCAGGCTACGGTGAGCCTGTTTGTAGGTTATTCCTAGTGCTATGGATAACTGCATTTTTACCTCACACACTCTCACCGCTGAGTTCACAGCAGCCGAGTACCCAGGGGCATTGATCATCTGTGAGGTGGGCCGAGGATCTTCTTTTTCCTGTCTCACGGGAAGGCTGTGATGTCAAGGAATAGCCACCAGCATTCTCAGCACCTCCCGTGTGCGCACTGGAGTCCTTCCAAACAGCAACCCTGGCCACTAGCTCTTCATTTTCACAGCACCTCTACCTCTGCTGACATAATGATGTTTTTGTTTTTGTTTTGTTTTGTTTTTGCTAATATGAAATGCTTACAGCTGCAACCAAAGGGATACTCACATGTATTTCTGTCCAGATAGAAAAAAAATCCCCTCCAGACCTTCCGGGGACATGATATAATACAAGGGTCAAGGGTCAACCTCTGGAGGCTGACCCTACTGACTGACCTCAGGCTTATCCCAAACCTCTCCATGCCTCCGTGGTAAAGAAATGAGACTGTCCTTCTTGGGCCTCTTGGAGGTTGAATGAGGTCAGGTACACACACAGCCTGGAGCAAGCACTCAGCTGATGCCAGCCAGAATCCAAGCAATGCTGAATAGCACTGCCAACCATGTCTAACGTGGGGTCTCTCCACCATTTCAGCCTCCTCCTCTCTTTCTTTCCCTCAAACCCAGCCACAGTCCACAGAACTTGTCTTTGCTCTTTCCCATTTGGGTGGTGACAGCAGGTCAACAGATCATTTTTGAAAGCAATAGCTTATAATAGCATGCAAGCATTTGCTGCATCATATATTAACCATATTGAATTGTTTTCCCCCGTCCATTAAAGTGTGATTTATTTTTTAGGCATTACTTTGCTGGGCAGAAGAAATGAGCATTTTCCTGTCCACTTCATCAATCACCTTGGTGCTGAGCTGATGAGACCCCAACAGAGTGGCTGGACCATGATTTACTTCACACCCGTGCATCTGTCTCAGTCTTAAATATATCTACCCAAGACATGCAGGTCAGCTTACGGATGTGGGGAGGGCTGTTGGCTCAGCGTTTGCAGAATTGTTGCCTATACGGAACTGAACTAGCAGAAGAGGAACTTGAATGAAGAGAAGAGATAAGACAGAAATTTGGGGTACGATAGCAAAGCAGGCATTGGGCATCGACTCCCAGGAAGAGGAGGAGCCACATTTCAGATGGAGATGAGACTTTCTGTAATGGAAATGACCTCTTTTCTCCAGAGAAAACATGGAGCTACACAGTTCTGGGAAAAATTCCAGGGAAATCCAGGATTGGAGAAGCCCACCCGGCCCAGTCCTGCTTAGAGTGGAGGGGGTTTTTCTTAAGCTGTGCGCTGAAAAAATGGGAGATGTTGGTAGCGATGGTGGATGAATGATATATATATACCTGATGCAGAGCACGGGAGAGGAGAGAAAAAGCAAGAAGCATGACAAAGGAACAGAGGACTTCTATTAAACACTGGACAGTGTAGCCATCGGTGCAGTATCCAAGCCAGTCAGTACCCTAGCTCAGCAAAGTCCGATATAAATAAGCTCTTTGTGGAAAGGAAGCCTGGAGTAAGACTATTTTCCAACAAGAAGATGAGTAAGAGGCCTTGAAAGAGCACAGAACAACAGGCAGTAAAGACCAGAAATTGGCTTAAATGTGACCATGACATGATAGGAACCTTCAGCCTGTGTGGGCATCATGGTAGATGTGTCAGCTTCGTACTACAATGCAATGCCAAAGAGAACTAATATAAAAGAAGAAAAAAAAAAGACTCATCAGGCTTACAGTTTGGGGGACTCGAAGGCATGGCCCAGTGCTGGTTCAGTTTGGAAGAAGCTCTCTTAGCTACTGTCATCAGGATGGAGATGCCTGTGTCGGGTCAAGCTTGCATGGACCAACTAAAGCAGAGGGAAACAGACTGGGTCTCATAGTCCCTGCAGGTGCATGTCCCCCGTGAGTCAGAACCTCCAGCATGCCCCACTCACAAACAGTTTAAGCCTTCAGTCCTAATGGAGTATTGTGTGTGAGAGAGATCGCTGACATTCACCAAATGTCAGAGAGATTTGGAGAGATTCACCAAAGCATGGACTTCACAAGGCTGTGATAGGGGAGAGTCCAACTGAAGGACAGCATGTTACCAAGTACTTAACTTACACAATAGCCACAATCTTCCCTCTGAAAACTCCATTGACTCTGGCACTCACATGGTATTTTCTGGTTATTGGTCTTTGTGCCTGTTTCCTAGTGGTCACCTAAGCCAGTTTATCCTTTTCCAAACAAGAAAGCAGCTCAGGAAGGTTTACCCAGGAGCAATTGGAGACCGACAGTAAGCAGAGGGAATGTTTAGACAATTACCATGATTCTGGCACTAGTTGATTTTGCCACCAGGCCTTCTTAGTCAGAAATCAAACCAAGATAGAGAGAAAAAAAGCCGTCAAATTCTCTATGAAGAAAACCCACAGCTGTTTAAACAAAAAGGAACGATGGGACATTTGTAACAGCCTCAGACATTTGAACAGACTGCAGTCAGAGACCTCGGTGATTGTCTGAGCTTATATGAGTCCTATGTGGGGACTGGTCCAAGGGCAGTTTTGTTACAGCCAGCCCAGCCTGGTTTTGACAGCTGCTAGCAAAGGCAACACTCTGCTCTTGGCTGTTTGGAGCATCTGAACCCACCTGCTGCTGTGGTCCATTTAGCGATGTGGTTAAGCGAGCCTGTAGGAGCCTTGAACGTCAAATGCGTGAAAAGGCTCAGATCTCTTTTCTGAACACTTGGGGATGACCGTGTGGTGTGGAGATAACAGATAGTATAACTACATGCTTCTGTAAGTAACAACTAAGAAATTTAAGCTCACAAAAAATAAAAATATCTGTATGACTCCCAAGTATTCCCTTAAGAGAATGTTTATGATAACTTAGCGTTATTTTCCATATGGTAATCTTACTAATAAAACAAATCTGGAAAAGCTGTCTTGGGTTTCCTTACACATTACATGCCTTGTGTTTTATGGCTGTGAGGTCATAGCTGTGAAATAGTCCCTCTGACAACTTGGCTATGATTCGTGCTGTTGTATTTCAGTAGCTCAGTGATTGTTCAGAAGGATGAAGAGTTCATTCTGTTCCGTCACCGCTGAGACCATCTGCATTTCCATTTTTACTCATGAAATGCAAAGGATCAGAAAGCTGGAGACACGATGTGGGATTGGTTACAAAAAGTCTTTCTGCCATGCCCACGTGGATGCCTGGCATGCCACTTTTCAAAGTGTGTTCTCCTTTGTGGGCGCCTCAACCAATTGATAGGCAGAATCCCAGTTTTAGGAAGAAGCTGAAATAATCCCAGCTGCTAAAAACAATGCAATTGGTGCCACACAGCCCACTTTCTGATCTTTTCATTGGCTGTTGTCCCCCAAGGGTCACCAAGACTGCCTGGAAGTCTCACTTAGAAGCTCACTAGTGTGGGCTGTCTAGAGAACAATGGGGAGGCATCTAGGCCACAGTAAATACCTCAGGAATATGTGGAAAACAGGGCTGAAGGAAGATGGCAGTTGGGCATGTCTTTATGCCCAGAGAATTCTATGCCTTAATATAATCTCAAATTATCCTTTTGTACTAGTAACAAAGAAACATAGAGATGGGGTTAGGAAGATGGTCAGTTAGCAAAATGACTCCTGGGCAAGCCTGAGGTTCTGTGTTTGAATTCCCAGCACCCACATAACAGAGCCAGGCGTGGGCTGTGCACATCTGCAGTTCTGTTATGGGGACAGAGAAAGGTACATCCCCAAGGCTGGCTGGCCAGTCACTCTAAACAGCTGTGCGTCTCAGTGACCCTGTCTCAAAAGATAAGGCGGACAAGTATGTCAGCACAGACATACACACTCACACACACACACACACACACACATCTGCACACACAAGTACATACACATACATATGCATACACACATACATGTATACACAAGCACACAGACACACAGACACACACACTATACCCCTCCAAAAAAAACTTGATTAAAAAAAGAAACATAGAAACACTCAATATGGCTTCATTTAAACAGAGAAAAAAAAGGAAGTAGGCACAAAAGAAACACTAATCTAAATATAGTATGCTGCAGCTAGATTTTCCGTAAAGCACTGCGAAATCATGACAGAGTTACTGAGAGAAATAACCGCTTGATAGAATTTTACAAAAATGTAAGATGCGATACTTCATACAGTTACCGTATGAAACTGAGATACATAATCAATTTCCTCTGCTTAGAAATTCCTGTGTTACATTTCTCTATTTGCAAGAATAGGTGTGCACACATAAGTGTGTGTGCGCATGTGCTGATGCAGAGGACACGTCTGGGGAGCTCGTCCTTTCCTTCTACCGTGTGAGTCCCAGGGATTGAGGGGTTAAACCTGGGATGTCAGGCACAACACCCTCTGAGCCACCTCACTGCCCCTTGAAAGAGAGATGAAACCAACTACACCCAAAATGATTTTTAACTATCAGAAGTTCTACAGTGACCGTCCTCAGGAAGTAGAAAGTGTTGGTGCCACAGCTCCACATGCTGTGAAGAGCTCTCTAATGTGCTCCTCATCCACATTTGAGCTGGATCCTTGCATCTGAGGCAGGGTTCCAACTTTTGTTTGTTTGCCCAGGAGCCTCGCTACCGTAGCCATCATTAACTAGAAATAATCCAGCTTCTGGCTCCAAACAGGTGACAATGTATAGACTAGGGAAAGGGTTTCACAGTCTGGGGCAGCAAGTAACATACCGACGGAACATGTTCCTGTTTAAGATAGATATGTATATATACATACATGCATGTATAAATACATCTATGCGTGTGGCAACAATTATGAAGAAAGAGGCCATGAATTTGAGAGAGAGCAAGGGGGGGCACATGGAAGGGCTTGGAGGGAAGAGAGAAGGAGGAATGACACAATTATATTATAATCCGAAAAATTAAAAGAAATAATAGAAAGCAAATTAGTCTGCTGCGTAACTCGAGTGTAAGAGAGGCGTGGCCCACCTGCCCCCAGCATGCTGTGTGCTCTCACAGAGCTTACTCCTAAAATGTTTAAATGTACTTTATTCACTGTGGTTGAACTGCATACATCCTGGCTGAGTCGAAGGGTAAGCTATGGTTTCTAAAGATCCCTTCCGCTTGGTACCACGGTTATTTTGCTGTTTATTTGGTTGTAGGAACCATCAACAGAGCCCTTCATCCTTCCTGAAGACCTATGTGGTAGGAGACATAGTTGGTGTATGGAACATGCGAAAATGAGCCCCACATCCTAAGCTGCCCCGGGAGCTTTGTAGAGAAGGAGCCAGAGCAGGGGTGTGTGCAAGGCAAGGCCTGATGTCAGCATGGCCGGGCTGGAGAGGGCTGGACAGGGGGTGCAGTGATAAGGCCTCCATGTTTGAAAGGTGAAATGGGCCTTAGGCAGTGGTAGAAAGGAGAGGACGGCTGCAAATGTCCTCTTAAAAAGTGAATCTGCTGGACCAGATTGCCTGCAGATGGAGCAGCAGAGGGGCAGAGCATGCAGATAGAGGACACTGGTTGCAATCAGCTTGGATTCCTTCTGTGGCTATAACTGAATGGCATCATCTTTGAGTACAAAACAAAGTGCTCGTGGACAAAGGACTTCCCCTCCTGCTTCAGCTCCCAGCTGTCTACCTTTGATAGTCTACCTTTGTAGTCCACCTTTGTAGTCCTGAGGACGGTCACTGTAGATGTGTCTACCTTTGATAGTCCAGCCTCTCGTGGCCACCGCCACGTCACAGGGGTGTGATCGGGGCTGTAATTCTGACAGATCCCTGCAGGACCTCAGCTTTTGCAGGCTTTCCCTGATTTAATCTACAGTCCAATGTGCTGGCTTCCTTGAAGCCCTTATCAACATTTTACATTTCTCTATGGCTTTCGTTGGATGAATGTCTGTGTTTTCAATTATGTAGACCCAGGTGAATTTCCCTTCCAGCACTCAAGGTCAAACACCCCCAGTAGTGATTTCCTGCTACACAACTTGTGCTTTTCCCTTCTGTCCCTTTGGGGGCAGTTTCTCAATTGTCACCGGTGTTCCCAGATCCTATCTCCATCAGGGTTCATCTGTACATTTCATTAAGAAGCCATGCCCCATTGGCTTAGTTCACCCTTCCATAAATGGTTAGTATGTATCCTTTCTCCACCAGACATGGCTAGACACCCCTTCTCATAGCCAGAGGGAAAAGAAGCCCCCTATAAAGATATACCTAGCCTTGTGCTGTACACCAATGACCTTTATTATTGTTATAATACAGTAAATAAATGAAAACAATACCATTAGTTTAAGCACTGACTATCAAATATTTAGCGTTTCCCATCACTTTACTGATTCTCTTAAAATCGGAGCAATTTGAACAGCCATCACCTCAAGGCCTTTACTCTCTTCATCTTTAGAGGTCATGATGGGTTCTGTAAAACACAGACTAACAACACATGGAAGGAAACTTGTTTGTGGAGAGAGATAGTGAAAGGGTAGAAAGAGTAAGCCTCAGAGCAACAAGCATCAACAAATGAAATCAAACATCAAGAAATAGAGGCTAGAAAAAATTATTTTATATAAAGGGCCTTATATAAATACAAATCAATAGTGCAATCGCCAAAAAAGCCCAACACAAAAATTTTAACACTAGAAAAGCAAAATCAAATCGTCTACAGAATAGGAAATAAAAGTGGAGTTGGTGTGATCTGTCATGAACCAAAATGCCATTAAGAGAGGCATTTTATTGTATGAAATGAAATGTCTAGAAAGATACTGTGCATGAGGTCAAAACTTTTGGAAACCCAGAGAGTCATGCCCCACAGTAAATGTCACCTGAAACCCCAGGGTTTATGTGGCTGATCTGTCGGCACTTTTGTTGTTGTTGTTGTTGTTAGAAAGCTAATATTGTGCGTTTACCTGGTTTGAGAAAAATTCTCTGTAACATTGGCCTATCAACAAGTCTGTCTGCCATTCTCTTGTTTAATGACTGTGTGAGGGCCTATCTGACTGTGGGTGGTACCCTTCCCGGTCAGGTGGTTCTGTTGTGTATAGGAAAGCAGACTGAGTGAGTTATGCATGGGGAGCAAGCCAGAAAGCAGCATTCCTCCATGGCTTCTGCTTCAGTTCCTGCTTCTAGGTTCCTTCACTGAGTTCCTGCCCTGACTTTTCTCAATGACTGAATGTGGTTTGGAACTGTTAACAGACACAAACTCACATCAGCACAAGTCATGCTTTGCTTCCAAATGATTTTTTTTTCCCACGAACTCAAGGAAACTTTTGATTTGCCAGGGTTTTTGGTTTTGTTTGTAAACTAGGAACTGTTTATAAAAGACTACAAGCACAAATATCCATACAAAGGAATACAAAATAGCGGCAAAGCACACTGGAAAACAGCTTTCCACTGCAGCATCTCCAAAACATTGTGCTGTCGAACTTTTAAGGAAAGACATGGCTGTATGCACAATGGGGGACAGGAGAAACATGGATGTATGCACTTATGTGGGTAGGTTGGCCGCTCCTAAAGAGGCTACATGTATTGTCCCTAACAAGAGGAACGCAGGTGCCCACAAGCTGTGAGTAGGAGGTGATGAACTGGAACACAGATGCCTGCTCACTGAGCTCTGCAGAAGGGTGAGTCAGCCCACTGTTAGCTGCTACAGTCTGTGTGTGGATTCCTGGTAGATAGCCAGGCTCACTTAGATACAGATGTTCTGAGAATTCCGGCCATGCAGTGACGTGAGCATGCCCATTTCAAAGACGAGAACATCAAGGTAGACTCAGACAGCAGTGATCAGTAGAGCTGGTGTTTATTTCATTCTAAGTCAGCCTGAGCCTGATTTCTATGGCGCAAAAGAACATTCTGGGAAGAGTGCTAGGTGGTTATGTATAAGGAACATGTCTACAAGCTATGACAGACAACTAATATTTTCTCACAATTTTGGGGCGTTTGAGTACCTACTGTGATGTAACTCCTCTGGGCCTGGCTTCTGATAGGACATTAAGATGGTCACTGGTCTCTGGGTAAGGGTAGCTTCCCTGGGTCCAGCATGTACACATTTGCCTACTGCAAATGGCAGGTGCATGGTTTATTTCTCTGACTGGGGCAGGGGGTGGGAGGGGGGAGAAAGACAGGTGCTTGAATCAGTTTCCCATTGCTATGGGGGTAAACAACTGAGAAAATCAAATTAAAGGAGGTAAGATTCACTTTCCTCTGCAGCTGTGGGGATCTTAGTCCCATGCCTTGGCCCAGCTGCTCTGGGGCTCATGGTAAGACCATCATGGCAGAAATCAAAGCAGTCATACCTTGTTCACCTCATGGAGTCTGGGAAGGGCTGAGGTGTTGGTACCCTCTTCAAGGCCACACTTCTGATGACCTAAGGTCCCTTGGCTGGGCCCCACCTCCTAAAGGTTTGCCCTTCCAATTGTACTGCAGGCTGGGGACCTGCAACACATGGCTTTTGGTGGTCCTCTAGGCTTTCAAAGTTTACAGATGGCTGTGCGTAGGTTCTTTAGAAATACAAGGCTGTTTCCAAGTGTGGACTTAGGTATCCTTGGGGCTCCTGGAACTAATCTCATTAGGTACAAAACGATATGACTCTGAACTTGCAGACTGAAAATCATCAAATTGGATAAGCAGCAATTCAATGTGTCACTTCACTCCTTGCTCTTTCTGTTCCATGACAAAGAGAAGCGAATTGGAGCGGCCCATGCACCTACCTGTTTGGGACCAAGCACAGTGTAGGTCTGGAAGCCCCCAAACAGACAGACTCTCTTCTTTCCCAGAGAATCCAGACAATATCCTGCCGTTCTTTTGTCCCACTCACTGGGAATAGGCATTTGAGGGGCATTTGGAAATTAGGCTGGAACCGACAGGCTCTTGAAGCCATACTTTTGGGGGAGACCAGCTGCTTTCATTTGCTCCATGACTGTCACCTGCTGTCGTCCTGAGAGTCTCACATCCTAGGACAATCCCGGACAAGCCAGGATGTGTGCTCACTGCTGGGATCTCAATCACAGTGTAACCCGGAGCACATGCCTTCATGGAAGTGTCCATCTCATCACATGTGATGTGGGAAGAAAGAACAGCCTCCCACAGGACCACACGGCAGATAGAATGCATGCTGAGAACCAGGTTGGTAAGAGGGCCTCTGTACTCATATTTTTCTTCCCATCCAGCCAGGTTTCAAGCACTCCCAGACCGCAGGGCTCACTTGGTCAGAGCCCCCAGACAGTTTCCCTGTGACTCACTATGCTGCAACACCAGGGCTCAAGGACAGAGTTTCTTCCCCTGGGCTGGGCCTACTGTGCACTCTGCAGCTGGTTCACACCTCCTGCCCTGACTGACTGGCACATAGTAGGTGCACAATATGTCCCTCTTAACAAACAGCTACCTTTTTTCTCATACTCCTATCCTCAGTTCCTAAAAGGAGAAAGCATCTTTCCTTTCTTCTTGCTTTGCAAAGTAGCGTAGCTGACCCTGAGGCTTGGCATGTGTTCACCCGTGATGATTTTTCCTGATGTGGTAACATGAAGCAGGAGCAAATGGGAGAAGGGTCCTCTTCCTTGGCAACTATTTATGGCCTGGATCGACGGGCAGCCTGAACACAGAGAGGCTGCATTAGCCGTAATGCCTTTGGATCCTGAAGCCCCGAGGCTGGGTGGTATGACTTCAGGCTTCCCAAAGGAGGTTTGTGCCTGGCTCACACACCTCCTGCAGTTACGGCCAGACTCCGCAGGCCTGCCTGAGCTTCCCCCAGAACACCCGCCTGTCTGTCTGCAGGGTTCTCACTTGGTCCACAGCAGAGGAGTCCTCGGCAGTGGTGGGGCCCAGATGTACAGGCGGGCTCTGCAGTTCCCACTCCTAACAAGCAGCATATGTTTCTTTGGCTAAAAGGTGTTCAAATGAAATCATTTTTTCCATATTACTCTGAAAAGTTTATTTCATCAAGCATGAAAATGTTTAATAATATGGGTTTCTTTTTTAAGTCACCAGATTGAAGATGTTTCTCTTTTCCTCACCTGAGGGAAAGAACGTGGAGATATTTAACTCCTTCCTGAGGGGTCCAAGCCACAGGCTTGACATAAATAGTGCTCTGGGAATCATGTGATATGCATGATTGATCAAAAGTAGAAAACATTTGCTGCTCACAGCCCCACTTAGTGAGGCGACATGTTGGGTTGAGTCCGAGTGATGGACACGCTGCCAGGCAAGGCTTGTGCAGCCATCAATAATCCATTAGGAGAGCGTGTGACCAGCTGGCGGCTTCTAGAACTATCCTAGCTCCTTCCCCCAGAAAGCCATATTCTTTGGAGGTAGCAAAGCTGATGGGAAAGTGTCCAGAATCCCCAGCGAGGCCTTTCATCTGTCATAAAGCACCTCCTCTTCAAGGTTTCCACCCCAAGTAACCAAATAAGATGGAGCTAAGCTATGCCATAAGAACATTCCCCACTGCTCTAGGAGGCCTAGGCTAAGGCAGTCTGCGTGGAATCTTGCTTAGAATAGGAATCATCAGAGTCACACAGCAAGCTAACACATTGCAAAATGAAGCTCCTTTTCCGTCTTAAGTGCATCTGGGAGGCTGTTTACCAATAGGCAGTTTGGATGCTCACGGTCAGCAGAAGAAAAGCGCAGTGACAAGACAAGGAGACAGGCAACTGGGATGTACCATGCCGTCCTCAGCCTGCAATCTTCCAGTCTGAGTCTCAGGCATCTCCCAAAGCTTCTCGGCTCCCATCCTGGTGCGCTAATGGGAGATAACAGAATATTGGAAAGGTGGTGCTTCTGGGAGGTCCTCTAGCTGTTAGAGGCTTGTCCGTCCTTTCCTCTTCTTCTCTTGTTTCCCAGACATGAAACTGGCATTTTGTTCTGTTATATAATCTCACCACGGTGGCATGCTGGCTAATCTCATGCCCTAGAGCAACGGGACCAACCCACTATGAACTGAAACTTCCAAAACTATACTAAGCCTCTTCTCTCTGTAAGTTAATTGTCATGGGTGTGTGTTACAGTGACGAAAGCGGAATGACACACTGGTCCTCTCCTTTCCTTCTCTGGTTTTGTTCAGTATCTGCTATCATTTCCACGCTCCACCTGCATTGCCCAGGTGGCCTTTCATCAGCCACCCTTCAATATCAGCTTGAACACACCTTGGGGGATGGGGTTGGGCTATCTGGAAAATATCTAGGGTCAGTGTGTGAAGTAGATAGTATGTATAAGCTCTGTATACAGCATAACTTGGTATGGGGTAGAGAAAGATCTATGTCCAGAAGAGGCAAGTGGCATTCTGGGGAGTCGGACCCCAGCTGACCCCAGGAACAGAAGCGAGCAAACAGCCAATGAGAAGAGAAGGCTCATTCTGGACCACCAGGACCACTGAGTCCATTAGTAAGATTGTTTCTATAAACTGGGAGAGTGTAAGCAGAGCAATAAGGGGGTTCCAGAAGGTCAGAGAGCTGCTCTGCTCATGGGTGCAAGTGAAGAGAGACAAGCGTTTAACTTTAACGAGATGAATCAGGGATTTGGCACAGACTGAAAATGCAGGATCAACTTTTTATCTCCAGAGATATCCTCTGACTTCTTCAACCATGATGTCAAGGAAAGGTCAGACGTTAAAGTAACCACAAGGAACCCAGAATATGCATTTCATAGTCTTGAGGCAGAGCATCTCTTTCTAAATAAGGAGGGGCCTGTGGCATCATAACCAAGAGCTCTTTCAAAAATCCTCATGCTTTTCAGTCTTTTGAGAGATTTTTCTATGAAACCAAAAGACATAGATGATTGTGCTTTTAATTTTTAAGCAAAGATGGGAGAGAAATAATACAAAACAAAACAAAACCCTGAGGTTCAGTGACAGAACTTTAGCAAAGACTTTAGATGAGACATCTTTGCATGCTTTTGAGTCTGGTTAGTCCTGGCTGGCCTTAATATCCTCATGGAGACCAGGCTGGCCCCAAACTCAGAGATCTGCTTCTCTCTTCCTTCCAAGTGCTGGGATTGAAGGTGTGTGCGTTGTCCCTGGCTCTTTTGCTTATTTAGCAAATAAGGCACCATGTAGATGTGGGTGCATGAGATGCCAGCCACCCAGCACTCCTCTAGCGTGTGACCTCACCCTTTAACATACGCATCTCCTGCCTTAGTGCCTCGTGCTGAAGAGTTTAGCTCTTCCTGCCACTTGTGCTAGGTCTTATTGACGTTCTAAAGACAGCTTATATTAAGTTACATCCCTTAGCCTTTGCGATAATTATAAAGGCCTGCTTTCTCCTTCTCCTTCTCTTCCTCCTTCTCCTCTTCTTCCTCCTTTTTTTGTCTTCTTTGTTCCATGCCCAAGAATGTTGTTCAGAAAAAGTGGAATCACGGTCTGTGAGAATGGGATCAATAAGGCCACTAGACTTAGACACAGAGTTAACCAACTCTGAAGGAATCAAAGGGAGAGAGGAAAGTCACCAATTAGAAAGTCCTAAAGTGTTGTGGTTGATCCTGGCAGTCAGCTTGACCAGACTGAGAGTCACACAATGCACAAACCTCTGTGCATGTCCATGAGAGAGTTCCTTGATTGGGCTAACTGAGGAGGGAAGACCCTCCTGAAGGTAGGTAGCACCATCCCATGGGCTGGGGACCAGGAAGGAATTAAAACGGAGAAGTGACCTGAATGCTAACATTCCTTTCTCTCTGCTTCCTGGCTGTGCATGCGGTGCAACCAGCTACCTCCCGCGCCTGCTGCCATGCCTCCTTGTCGGATGGTCGGTCTCCTCCAACTCTGAGCTAAAATAAGCCTTGGCTTCCTTAAGCTGCTTTTGTTAGATGTTTTATCTCAGCAAGGAGAAAAGCAACCGATACATGGAGGGCTAGTAACTTGTCAGAATTTAAAAGTGGAAGCTGGAGAGGGAGGGGAGAGACAAGAAGAGAGGCAGAGAGAGAAAGAGAGAGGAGAGACTGTAGGCCCCACAATCAGTACCCGCTCCCTGCCCAAATCTTTTCATTCCATGAATGGTAGAGAACCAAGTACAGACAAATGACAATACACAGAGGCATTTGAAGAGCAGCATGAAAACAATTAGGGCTGAAAGAGAACTTTCTCTGATGGCTTCAATCCATAGAACCTAGCCAAGAGATCATGTGGCGTAAAGGAAACATGATCACAGTGAATATGAACTGAGCATTCATAGGGCATAAACAAAGGCTTAGTCCACTCCAAGGGAAACATAAATTCAGTGATGTGATGGAAAATATAGGCTCAATTGGAAGAGAATTGCTGTATTGGGAAGATCTATTAATCTGTTGACAGTCTCTCAAAGAAAGTGATGGCAGCCTGCTAGCTTGTCTCATTTCACAGCAGTCTATCCAAGGACCTGGAAAACACATCTCAGGCAGGGAGCCTTGTGAGCAGGCAAGGGCTAGGTACCTCCATAAATCTTGTTCATTTTTCATCTTGACGATTTTCCTCTCCTGTTTCCTCCCATTCTCTTTTCCATTCTCATGCCAACCCGTCTTCAGATCCATGAACTCGTCTTCCATGGAAAGCTCATCCCAGGATAAGGGAAGGGGTTGCTGGATGATGACCTGCAGGGGTGTGTGAGTGAACACTCCATCTGCATCGAGTCTTGCATATGAGGCCATTTTCCTCTGCAGCTCTGGCCTCTCACTGCTCAAAGGAGCCCTGTACCTCCATTGCTGGGTACTCTGAGACTAAGCCTCTTCAGATGCCAACGCTGAAATGCAGAGTTCAGACCCCGTAGTTCCAAGGGCTGAGAAGGGCCAGGTGAGCCAAGGACCCCTTTTGGCTGTAGTCTGGAGACTTCTCAACAGTCTCTACCCTCTTAAAACATCAATGTGACAATTTCCCTAATGCTCCTTCAAAGGCTTTCATATCTATCCAAATAGCCTTTAGCCAAGTAAAGAGAGAGGTACCACTATCATCCAAGCACCAAGTGAGCAGGAGAGTCTTATGTGAATCCAACTGAGAAAGAATTTTGCTTGGAAGTCCAAAGAGAAAACCGTGTTTTCCAGATGTCAAAAGCCTGAGGTTCGTGTGCGGAAAAATACGACATTCTGGACTTCTTGTCTGGTCTCATTGTGGAAGGACATAGATGAACGTTCCAAGAGGGAAAATGTTTCCTTCACACGCATGCTACTCAGGGCACTGAGGGTGTCCCAATAGGCCCTTCATTTATGTATTGCAGAAACACACCACTGTACGAGAGGCAATATTGTCCTGGGGAAAAACGGACGTTGGATATTGGATTTTATCTAGTGAAACAAAGATTGCAGAAATATATAGGGATGGAGAAAATGGCTTTGAAGTGTGTTCTTTGTTATAACTCTGTTGCCAGCACTTAAATAGAAGGGAATTTGAAAAAGAACGTCCATGCTTAGCATTAAAGATGGGCATTGAGTCTCAAGAGTTCTGCTTGCACACTCAGGGCATCTACAAATGAAGTACTCTGTGGCTGGCCACGCACGCAGTTGGGACCACTCTTTGTTTCTGTGCTTCTGATAACCCTTCCCGATGGTACCTTAAGTGATTTTCATTGTAAGGAAGGATGGATGCTTGTAGAGAGGAGAGAAGAATCTAATGTTGATGTAGTAATTTTCCATTCCCCAATACACTTGTCCTGTGCAGTTAAGTTTGTCTATGATGCCAACAGCCGTACACAGGCTCCATCAACCAACAATAAAGAATCTCTTTTCAGCAAAATAATACGTGCTTAGTTTTCTAGCAATTATCCAGATGAAGTTCTTGGTTTTCCAATATATTAAATTGGTTTCCACAGGTAAAAGCACTTTCTGCCAAGCCTGAGTCCTTGACTTCCATCCCTGGGACACAAATGTTGGAAAGAAAAAACAAACTCCTGAAGCTATTCTCTGATCTCCAGCCTGTGCTCCAGATGCATGCACCCACACTCTAAACAATAATAACATAAAAGCATTTTTTAAAGTTTAAAAATATTACATATATTAAATTGACCAGATCAATATATCACTCTGCAAACAGCAAACACACTATGCAAAGAGTTACAACAGCAAGATTCTTTTCAGATCTGGTGTGTGTGTAGTATATACACACTCATTTGTGTTGGTAACGTCACAGAAGAAAGCATCACATCCCCTGGAGCTGGAGTTACGAAAGGATGTGAGCCGCCTGACTAGGGTCCTGGGAACTTTACTCATACTCTAATCCTCTGAAGGAGTAGCAAGAGCTCTTAACAGCAGAGCCATCCCTCCAGCCCAGGACAAAAAGACTTAATAATAAACCCAATAGCTATTATGTGTCAGACATAGTTTGAGGAACTGAAAATGTCAGAGGTGAAGACAACACACTGGAATTCCTGTCCTTGTGGGAAAGAGATATCAACAGATAATCATAGGAATGACTACGGAATTACAAATGCAATTAACAGCGCAAAGAAAAGCCCCAGGGGCTATAAGAAATGAGAATAACATTTTGGAGAGGTTAAGAAAGGTCTCCTGGCAGGGGGATAGTTATTTATAGTCACTTAAGCTGTGGTTATGCTTCCATTAAATATCTGATTTTTTATTTCCCCAGAAGAATTTGACGTTTATTCTTTATCCAGTGATGTATGTATGCATGCGTGCCTGCATGAATGCATGTACACACACACACCTAAGTTGAGTACATACACACACACTCACACCTAAATTGACACATTGTTATCTACATGATGATGATTAACTGTGATAAAGCATAAATTTCCCAGACCCAAATCCTACTTCTTAAATATAAGCTAACCCCTGCTCCTTGCTGACCCGACATTAGGAGAAAGAACCTGAACTCGGAGCTTTGCCTTCTCAGCTGATCCTTACCTTGCTCATTAGTCACTGTCAATGGACTGTTTGGCCCACCTCCAACTCCTTAGGGCAACATGCCCATCATGTCTGTCAGTAATTTTCAAATGGAGAGTATTCACAATGTACTCTGTGAGATGGTTTACCAAGAGTGATGGTTTTCTCTGGGAAGAGAGCAACAGGGAAAAGAAAAGATGTTTAATAAACCTATGATACAGGTCTCCAAGCTCCAAGGTGCTTGTCCTTGGGCCCTGTGCCCACCTTAAATGGTTTTCCCTTCTTGGTCACTCATTACTGCTTGAGAACACAACGACACTTGATCATCTTTCGAATCTCCTAATGCCTAGGTGAGTCAGACAGACAAAACCGATTTTAAGTACCCAGCCAAGGAACATTTGAAAGAGAAGACATTCTTTGTGGGCTAGTTTGGGGATCTCCTGCAAATTATATGCATAAATTAGGATTTTCTGTGATTAATGAGAAACGGTATGTCCTGGATGATCACATTCAAACATTAAATTTAAGTGTTTCTCAGCAGGTATTCCTCAACTTTCTCCATGCTGTGGACTGGTTTTGTCTACCAGAAAAGCTCTGCCTGTCACTGTATGTCTAGTGTCGGCTCAGCAGCGCACAGGCATGCTTGCATCCCCACACTGTCCGGTGTCTGTGGGCCCATAGTCATAGCAGCCATGTGACACACCAGTGGGACGGTGGGAAAGGATCTTTGATCTTGATTCCCTCTGAAGTCTCTAAGCCCTTGCTTGACATGATAAAATGATACAGCTTTTCTGGTTGACCAACTCCACAGGCCTCCAAGTACAGAAAAGAAAGTTTTTTTCATCTTCCAGAGAGGGTTATGCATCTGGCTCCTTCCCCAGTGAAAGGGAGAGAAAGAAGCCTCTTCCATTTTAGCTGTGTCCAGTTTATTTCCTCTGGCATCTCAAACATGTCTCCTGTCACTGGAGAAGAGACTCAGCAGAAATGGCAGGTTTGTTTGTCCTCAGTTGACCTCCAATGAAACTAGGACAGTGGGAGGCTAAGAAGGTAAGGCTTCTCCATCATGTACCGTGGTCAAAGCTGGTTTTCAGTGGCTCCTCTCCAACCAGCCAAAATCGGTGTCAAACCACCAGCTCCGGGCAGCCTCTCCCAGGGTTTCTTCAGCCACTAAGTGTTCTGTCCAGAGTGAACTCCACCCAGTGGTGAGTTAAGGTCATTCAAACCTTCATTCATACTCCAGGAAGTGGCATGTCCACCCAGCCCGGCTCTCTGATGATGCCCAGAGTCCAGCTGTGGTTGGCTCCATGCTCACAGGTGCCAGGAATGCAGCTAAGTGTGCTAATGGCTTATGGGATGGGCAGCAGATATTTGTACAGGGCACCAGCCCTTCTGCAGGAGCCACAGGGGGGTTGCCATGCAGCACAGAAACGAGTTAAATTTGAGCTTCCATGGATCAAGGTTCCCATCATAGCTTGGTCTTATTCTACCTTCACCACTGTACACAGGTCTTTTAATGGCCTTGTGACTTTGCTTAATCATTTGTCAAATGAAGGTTACACTCGGTTGCTGTAAGAATTAGAGATCATGTCAGTTAAGAGTGTGCTGTCCAATAATGCAGTAGGATCAAATAGATAATAGAAGGGAGCAAAGAGCCTTCCCTCAAAGGCTGTCCAGGTTCTGTTATTTGTTGAAGCTGAGATGGTGGGTCACAAGTCTATTCTTGGGGGCTGTGCATATTACCCAGTGGGTACTATGCTGGAAAACACCAGCCTCAGAGACAGAGCTTCCGCCTGTCTTCTGCAGCCTTGAATAGATCATTGCATTTCTCTGAGTTTCATTTTATCCGATTATAAGATGGGACTGGTTTGAGTTGTCCCTTTTTATGGCTTTGGGGTTGAACCTTTCCTTCTGTCTCTGAATTAGGCAACTGCAGCTGAGTTTGCAGGGCCACAAGGAGCTTACAGCTGAGGGTGTGGCGTAAATGCTGGTATCTTCGATTTGGATTTCTGCAAGAGGCAGCAAACGAGTTTTCTGTGGGATTCCAGCCCTGAATGTGGCATCTACAGACTGACCAGTCCTGTCCATCTAGCCTGCACTGATATGACCTCTGCCGCACATGTGAGGATTAGCTGGATGGTCACAGTGCAGTCCCAGCCACCAGTAGATTGTCCAGAGCTTCTTGCTTGTGATGGTGAGCTGAAGTTTGAAAGCATGTTTCATTTCATCCTTGGAGGCAAATAAACATTTCCTTATCGACAGAATTAATCAGATCAGTAGTCTCTGATGCCCCCACAGTTGGAGCCTCAGAGAACCACACAAAGTCACTAGTGGAGCCATTAAAAAAAAAAACAAAACAGCAAAGAAATTTCTTCTTAAAATCAGGTCTCCATGCTGCCACCTGAGACATTTTGAATGGCAGTCCCCCCCCACCCCCCCTTTTTAATCCTATGTTTCTTCTTTCCTATTTTCTGTCCCAGAGCTCAGCTAAAAACAGCATTCGGTGTCATCTTAAAATGATACCTCTAAAAATGATACCTGTTGTGGAAGTTTTTGTTTATGATATGTAAACATGTTTCTGTTTTAATCCCAGGTGTGGAATATAGGACTGGTTTATATGGTCCAAAGAAGCAAACTATTTGCCTCATGCAGGTTCTGAGAGGTTGTTTTTTTGTTTTGTTTTGTTTTGTTTTGTTTGGCCAGCTGCAGATAATTTAATTCTGAGGACTGTGAGAGAGTGCAAAGGCCAGAGGCCAGAGAGAGGAAGTGGACTCCAAGGACAAAGATGGCTGCCACTCCCCTCCTGCTGCTCCTGGTTGCTGTTGATGTAGCACGATGAGAAGTTGGAGATATCCGGAAATGAAGATTAGACTGGCCCCAAGGAACTCACCGACCCTAACCAGCAGGAAGTCGCTAAAGAAAACTACACCCTCCTCTCTCCTCTAACTTTCTTTCTCTCCTACCTGGTGTTGGTATGATGGAAGGGATTGGGTTGGAGAAGGGAGGAAAAGGCATACCAAACTAAAAAAAAATTATTTTAAAAAGTACAGCAACACACCCGGGGAGCCTGTGACTCAGCAGGTCTCTGAAATGCTGTTTGTGTGTCCTTCTCAGCACCCATACAGGCCCTATCTCTCCTGTACTTCTTGGCATGCACCTGTCCTAAGTGGGGTTTTGCTGTCATGGAACATGTGAGCCCACCTTTTCCAGAGATGCTCTTCTTTCCTGTGAGAGTCAGGGAAGCAAACAGTTGATGGTAACCCATTGGCAACATGCACCTGCACACTTACGGTAATTTTTTCACAGAAAAATGAGTTCTGCATTCAACATTCACCTATTATTTACGGACCTTGAGAACAGCCTCTCATTATTATTGGCACATAAATGCACACGCACATCTTTCTACGTGTTTCAGGGGTAACACATGACCTTATGTGCATATTGAGTGACAAAGTGACATCTAGCTTTTTGATTATTTTCACCATCTTTCCTTTAGGCTTAAGCTTGAGGGTCCAGGACACCTCTATTGTTTCCACACCCTCATCGTGCTCAGGAGGTGAGCAAGGTGAGCAACCTGCAAAGGTAGTATTCGTTCAACACTCACTCATTGAGTGCTTGTCCTATGCCAGGCACTGGAGTAGATGGAAGGGATATCAGGACACTACCACAAAGCATGGAACCCATCAGAGGGGTATATTTAATAAGCAAACAAACACATCAAAATTCGGATGCCACATGGTGTGGATGCCTTGGGAGATGAGCCAGTGATAACTAGAAAAGGATGTATGGCCTTTCAGTTTGGGAGGTTGAGGAAGCTTCTATTAGGAGGCAGCCAGAGCTTGATAAAACAAGGTTTTGACAAAATGTGAGGGTTATAGGGTAGAAAGGTCCCAAGCTAGAGACAGGCAGGTACAAAGTCCCGAGGTGGAGCCTAGTTGGGTGTTTCATAAAGAAGCAGCATCTACAAGGTCATACAACTGGAGGTGAACTTGTCTGCTCTCCCAGACAGGCTCCACTCATCTCTAGGTGTTCTGTGTGGAAATAGGACATGTAACTAATTCTTTAAGGTTCTTCGAGTAAAACTAGATTTGGACTTTTGTATGAAATTCCTAATGTCTCTACGTTAGCTCAAATTTTAAAACAGTATATGAGCCAGACAAATGCAGTCCAGAGTCAATCTCTTGTGAATGCTATTCAAATAAGTAGAGATTACTTCTTTTTTCTTTTCTTTTCTTTTCTTTTCTTTTTTCTTTCTTTCCCTTTCCCTTTCCTTCATCTCTTTCTTTCCCTTCCCTTTAGTTCCCTTCCCTTCCCTTCCTTCCTTCTTTCCTTCCTTCCATCTTCCAGAGAGTAATTCATATAGCTCAGGTTGGCCTAAGACTTATTATGTAGCCTATGATGACCTTGATTTCCTTGGTCTCCTGCCTCCAACTTCCTAAGTGTTGGCATCACAAGGGCCACTGTGCCAGGTTTATTTAGGGATCAGCCCAGGGCTTATACATACTAGGCAAGCATTTTATCAACCAAACAGCATCCCCAATTCCTTAAGGTCAGCTCCGTTCACCTTACTTTTAGACTGCAAGTTCTTAAAAACTCGTAATACTAGATGGTCCAACTTAGCATGTTTTTAGCTTCTATCACATTTGGCTAGAAGGTCTGTGGATCTGGCAGACCTCAAGTCCATTCCTCAAATGGAGGTTGCCTGAAGACCCAGTCTTGCTTGTTTTAGTATTCTCAGTAATTACCTGTGCTGCACAAAAGTTTCAGTAAGGAATCTACTGAGATAACTAACCTAAAAGAAGCCTTTGTCTAAAATAATGGACATGCATATTAAAAATATTCAGAAATGTATGGAAAGCTATTTTAAATGCTTAAATCCCAGCATAAAATTACATTGCAACCATAGCAAAAAATAATTAAAATACCAAGAATCCACTGTCATTTGTTCGCGTACCAGAATTCTAAGCAACGGTTGGAAAGTCCCCAAATACTATTCCATGGAAGCAAGAGAGAAGACATAAATGGGACACAGCATCATCATGCTGGTGTTGTCCTTTGCAATGTAGAGTGGGACATGTCTGTCCTGGTTCTAAATAAGTATAAACTGAAAAGAATCTTCTTCCAGACAGTGACCCTTTCATTCATAGCTTATCCCCACCTTTCCCTATGGGTTTGTGCTCAGAGCAGACACAGACAAAACTGACACAACCACCTTATTGCCATGCATTTGGCAATTCCCAAAGCCTTTTCCTCAGACATCACTGTGTTTTGTTCCTTTGGTTACCCTTAAAGGTCATAAACCAGCTGAGAACACAAGCTCAGAGAAAGGAGTAACACAGAGGAGCCAAAGCGAGTCTCACCTAAAGCTGCTGTTCCTCCCCATATGGCATGCTGTTCTTTTCACATATGTAAAGCTTAAGAAATATACATCTCTTCTAATAAAAAAATCTGATAATGGGCCATAATTTTAAGTTTAAAGTTCAGCCCCATGTTCTCAACTTCTTTTTCTTCAGGAGTTTGAAAATTTAAGACACTCTAAATACTAATTTTCCAAGCCACACAAAATGAAAACATTCGAATATTTCTAAGAGGAAGAAGAGAGGACCATAGGATTTGGGCTAGAATAGTAAAATAGGAACTGTTTCCAAGACATAATTTAATCCCTGTTCTTTTGACTTTGCCTAGGATCCATGAGAGAGAGAGAGAGAAGCAAAACGATCTGATGCAGTGTTAAAATATGAACATTAAAGCATGCACACTGTTTTTTTTAATAAGCAGCCAACAGTTTTAAACCAGCTCTAAACCAGTTTCTCAAATTAATAGAAATTCCAGCTCTTGCATATGACAGTGCATTACTTTTCATAATAATTGAAACAGAGAACTGAAGGAGCGTTAACCACCTTAGATGGTTTCCTTAGAGAAAACATCTACAGAAGCTTCCTAAAATGCACACATACAAATATTGTCCTAGCTTGTTGTCTACTGTTATGGTAAACACCAGGACCAAAACCAACTTTAGGAGAAAAGGATTGATTTCACCCTACAGATCACCCTACAGAAAGTGAAGGCAGGAACTTGAGGCAGGACTGAAAGCAGAGGCCACAGAGGAGTGTTGCTTTACTGAGTTGCTTAGTTTGTTTTCTTGTACAACCCAGCACCACCTCCTTAGGGTGGCATCACCCCTAGTAAGCTGAGACCGCCCACATCAATCATTAGTTAAGAAAATGAATAGGCCGTCAGATGGAGTCATTTTCTCAATTGAGGTTCCTCTTCCTAGATAACTATAGCTCATGTCAAGTTGACAAAAGCCAGCCTGCAAACATACGGAAAATGAATTTAAACAGAGTTGTCCTATACTGGGGCAACAGTGCCCTCACAGGCTGACAAAGAAAAAAACATCCCAGTACTAGGAATGGGTTCCCTCTTTTGGAGTTGTTAGCCAATGAGAGTCAATCCATTACCCAAACAGTACTGGCTACTGCCAAAGCTCTTGACTACCCTCCAGAGTATGGCAGTAAGAATATATTGTTGATGGCAGCATATTTGAGTAATAGAACACAGAGACATCTAGCTGGCCCTCAGATGAAAGCCTCACCCCTGCTGGAAGGTGTTATACGGGATACTGGATGAAAAAGTAATCATCAGTCTTACCCAACTGTAAGCTACAATGATCCGTCTGGCAATGGCATAGTGGCACAAATGTCAAGGAAATAACCAACTACTTTCTGACTAGATTTAAGGATCATTCTGCAAGATAAAATCCCTATCTAGCATAGTTTTCAGGGCCAATAACTTGCAGCTAGACAGGTCACAGGCCCTAGTGTAGAACTTACTACTAATACTCTACAAAATGGGCATATATTAAACTCACAACGAAGGTCACTGTTGTGAGCATAGATTAGTACAGCTCTTACCCCTCTTAGGGAAGCTTCCTTTTGTAGTAGACAACAATTAATACAGAGACCCACAACTGGTCAAGGTGAAGAGAATAAGAGATTTCAGAATGCTCAGACCTAAATGGGAGATATATATATATATATATATCACATACATGGCTCAGAGATCATTGCAGAAGAAGGGATGACAGGATGATAAGACACAGAGATGGTGGGTAAATGCAAAGAACTAGTATTTTTCATACACAGTGGGGCAGATGTACCTAGGACCTTTCAATTTTTGTGACAGTGTGCACAAGATGTGAGCAAGCTCAAGCTAGACAAAATATAGCATAGCAAGGGGAGGCAACCACATAGTCTACCCCTAGCTCAAGAGCTATTGAAAATTGATCTCTGCTAGAAGATGAAGAAGAAGAAGAAGAAGAAGAAGAAGAAGAAGAAGAAGAAGAAGAAGAAGAAGAAGAGACACTTTTCTTTAAGGGTGTGGCCCCTGATGGATTCACAACAGTCTGACAACAGGCCTCAAAACCAAGAACATATGGACAATACCAAATGTACTTGTTTTATTTTATTTTTAAGAGAATGAGGGCACAGAGTTGGGTGGGCAGGAATGGTAGAGGTAGATCTGTGATGAGTTGAGGAGGAGGTGAAAATGATTGCCTAAACACATTGTATAAAATATTTTAAAAACTAATAAAAAATGAGAAAAAGAAAATAATTTTTAAGATGAGAAAAAGAAATGAACAAGTTGGGCTCTAGAGATGGCTCAGCTGTTAAGAGCACACACACTGCTGTTACAGAGGTCCTGGTCTCAGTTCCCAGCACCCACACTAGACAGATCACAACTACCTGTAACTCCAGTATAAGGGGATCCAATGCCCTTTCCTATCTTCCACAGGTACCTGCACACATGTGGTTCACATAAACTCCTATAGGCACACACACATACAAATATTTTTTTATTTAAAAAGAAGAAATAAACATGCATTTTGTCTAAAAGCTTTAGTGAAAACCTTTTTGTGATCACTAAAAATAGACCACTAAAGAATCATCATTTTAAGCAATCAGGTGGTCCTCATATTGTGAAATTATTAAAGTCACCCTTAGCCCATTTGAATGAAAACTGTGTGAGCTGATTAATAACATAGTGATATTTTAAATCACTGAAGCTATAAAATAAAGAATAAAAGACTTTCATATAATTGGACAGAATTTTCAAAATGATACTACAAATAATATCATATTGTTTACCCATATCAGCATAACCTGAATTATGGTTTTAGAACTATATATAATTTCTCTCAAACAAAATTGTGTGTGTTTGTGTGTGTGTGTGTGTGTGTGTTTGCTATATACGTATATAAGTATTGGGGGAGGGGTTAGGGTTTTACACCAAGGTTGTGCTCTGCAACTCTCCACCTTATCTTTTGAGAGGGTCTTTTAATGAACTTGAAGCTCCCTAAGTGAGCTAGCCTACCTAGACAGCGAGCCCCAGGGATTCTCCTGTCCCCATCTCTCCAAGTGCTGGGGTTGTAGACACACTCTCCTGAGCCTGACATTTTACATGGATAAGAGGATCCAAACCCAGATGTTCATGCTTGTTCAGCAAACACTTCATCTAGAAGCCATCTTTCCAGCTTTATGATGATGAAAACTTTAAAATGATGAAAAGCAACTGAAAGTGCAGTTGGAAACTATGCTATCTTAATTAGCACTAGAACTAGAAACAATTTTCAATAGTACTAAGTATGCAATATTGGAGAAGGTATTACATTTTTGTGAATCTCAGTGAATCTTTATGATACAAGAAAACAACAGCATGTCTTAGCTATGTCAAAAGATGGTAAGAGAATTCATTGGAAAAAAATGAATTTTAAAACTGAACTCACAGGCAGTTATGAACTGTCATTTTTGTTAACTTCTGTCTTGAGCAGTGTTGGCTCAGATGCTATGGCAGCCATTAGCCTTGTACCGTAACAGTATTAATCAGGAAGACAGATGTCTGCTGCAATGGGTAGTTTAGGTTGGCATCAAGCATGCGCTACTCTCAGTTCCCCACTCAAGCTGCTTTGCCAATAGACCTCCCATCACCAAGATCAGTCACTTATGCCGTCTTAGTGTTGTATTACCGTGAAGAGAGACCATTAGCATGGCAACTCTTATAAAAGAAAGCATTTGATTGGGGCTTGATTACAGTTTCAGAGATTTAGTCCACTTGCGATCATGACAGCATGAAGGCAGACATGAAGCTGGAGGAGAAGTCAGAGTTCCAAACCCAGATCTGCAGGCAGTAGGAAGAGAAAGCTACCAGGCCTGGCTTGGGCTTCTGAAATCTCAAAGCCAACCCCCCCCCGCCCCCCCGTGAAAGACTTCCTCCATTGGAGTAGGCCACACCTACTCCATGAATAGTGACACTCCCTAAGCGCTTAGTTCAAGTATATATGAGCCATGGGAGCCATTCTAAGTTAAACCATCACACCGCTTTGTCAGGTTCCTCATCAGCTTGGCTACAGTAATTGAGAGAAAAATGAGTACAGGATGTTGTACATGGATGAACCCATACTTGAAGAAATACCCATATATGACAAGATATTTACTGAGACTTCAAAAAAAGAAAAGCCAAAACTTTGGAAATCCTTACTCGCTGAGACTTGTAGACTCATTTTTTCTTTGACTTAACAACTCAGAATCACTGCAAGCACCTTGGGGAGTACCTTAAATAACTCTGAACATCAAACTTGTAAGGTAGAGCTAGGACTGAAATAGAAGGCCAATTAATGATTTCGGCATTTTGCCTCTGTTTGAAAACATCGCTGGCAAATTGCAGGTGTTATCGATGTAACAGTATTAGCAAGTGGGGCTTTTAGGAAATGATTAGGACAGGAGGGCTCTGCCCACAGAAAGGGGATTAGGGATTCTTTTTAAAAGGCTTGAAGCTAATCAAGAAGGAGGACCCTGGGTAAGATGCTCAGTCTTTATTCAGAAAGGCAAACAGGATGGACATCGGAAGAGGGAAAAACAGGGAACAGGACAGGAGCCTGTCACAGAGGGCCTCTGAAAGACTCTACACAGAAGGGTATCAAAACATGTGCTGAGACTCAGCCAAACTTTGGGCAGAGTGCAGAGAATCTTATGAAAGAAGTGGGAGACAGAAAGACCTGGAGGGAACAGGAGCTCTACAAGGAGAGCAACAGAACCAAAAAATCTGGGCACAGGAGTCTTTTCTGAGACTGATACTCCAAACAAGGACCATACATGGAGATAACCTAGAACTCCTGTATAGATGTAGCCCATAGCAGCTTAATATCCAAGAGGGTTCCCCAGTAATAGGAACAGGGATTGTCTCTGACATGAACTCAGTGGCTGGCTCTTTGATCACCTCCATCTGAGGGGGAGGCAGCCTTACCAGGCCACAGAGGAAGACAATGAAGCCAGTCCTGATAAGACCTGATAGGCTAGGGTCAGATGGAAGGGGAGGAGGACCTCCCCTACCAGTGAACTTGGAGAGGGGCATGGGAGGAGATGAGGGAGGGTGGGATTGCGAGGACATGAGGGAGGGGTCTACAGCCGAGATACAAAGTGAATAAACTGTAATTAATATAAAAATAAAAATTTAAAAAGGAGCTTGATGTAGAGAGTTTGGCTGACATGCCCTTCTGTCTTTCACCACGTGAAGGGCAAAGGTCCAGCATTTCTTCTCAGTATTGAGACAGCATTTCAGAAGAAGAAAAAGGCATCTATCAGACAGACCAACCTGCTCACACCTTGATATTCTACTTCTGACCTTCAAGGCTGAGGATACGTTTTCATTCTAATTAAATTATCCAAATTTTGGTATTCTGTTACAGCATCATAGACTAAAACATCATTTTTCATATCAAATTAAAAAGTGTAGAAAAATGAAGTAGACAAGGAAAGCCAACATAATGGAATTAAAATAATCCACAGACAGAAGATCAGTAAATTAACAATTACAAAGTCTGGTTCTTTGAAATCAACACTGTAAGACATAAAACAACTCTGACAACTTTTATGGGTAAAACAGGGAAGTAGTAAAGTAAATTTGAAAAAGATATATAGACATTAAAATGCTGATCATAAAACAGCTAGGGAAATGGGCTATGGTAGAGGAATGGATAAAGAATATGTGGTGTACATACACAACAGATTATTTTCAGCCATAAACAATCATGAAGTCCCGATACTTTCAGAAAAAAAAAGAAACAACGGAGAAACCCCATATTATATAAGGTCAGTTAGTGCAGAAAGACAAATATTGGTTATTTTTCTCTCATCTGTGTGTCTTAGACTCTACAGATACATAAAACCATGGGTACAGAAGTTGAACTCTCTGGGGAGCTAGGAGAACTAATGGGAGGGCAGGCGGAGCTGGGGGGATGGCTCAGTTGGCAAACTGCCTGCTGTGTAATCAAGAGGACCAGAATTCAGATCCCCAGCACCTCATAAAAGCCAAGCATGTTTAGGTCCAAATAGGGATGCTCCGGAGGACTCTAGTTATCTCCAGGTAGGCAATAATCCAGTTCACCTAGATGAACACTCCTCGGCTGAAAAGCTCCTCTCTTTGTAGCTAAAGTGATGATGAGCAGTAGCATCAGGGAAGAACGAGAGACCAGGAAGGGAATGAACTCGGGACAGCAGACCACAGAACCACAGTAAAACAAACGAAAAGATACCCATGATCTCAAAGGGGTAGCACATGCTGCAACTGCCATAAAGTCTATGATATAGAAAAACTAATTAAAGATGAGAAAAGTCTTTGAAAGAACCAAAAATTTGAATAATAGTATGTGTGTATGGGGTGGGTATTAGTTGCTCATTGCGCTGAAAAATATCTATCTGACAAAGGCAATCTCCTGATTCAACACAATTCCCATCAAAATTATTCACATAAATTAAAAATAAAACACTTTTCTGCTTCATATGAAACACACACATACAAGGACAGCTAAAACAATCCAAAATAATAAAACAACTGTTTGAGGAATCACCATCAAACATCTCAAATTGTACTACAAAGCTATAGTAATAAAAACAGCATGACACTGACATAAAAACAGATACTTTGGTCAATGGAATCTCCATATACACAAATGAACACCATTTTTTTTTAAAGACATAAAAAATACACACCAGAGAAAAGCATCATCAACAACTGATGAGAGCTAGTCAATCAGGGTGGCTGCATGTAAAAAAAAAAAAAAAGGCAAATAGATCCATATTTATCACCCAGTACAAAACTCAACTACAAAAGGGTCAAGTACCTCAAAATAAGGGCAAGCACTCTGAGGGCAGGCTTGACTCACTGGCATAGGAAAACGTTTTCTGAATAGGACACCATTAGTACAGACACTAAAAGCAACTATTAATAAATGAGACCTCATAAAACTGAAAAGCTTCTGTTTGGTAAGGGACACCATTATTTGGGCAAAGCAGCAGCTTACAGAATGAGGAAAAATCTTTAGTGTTTATGCAACCAATAGAGGGTTACTATCTAAATTACATAAATAGCTAAAAGAACTGAGCATCAAGAAAAAAAATAGCCTGATTAAAAATGGAGATACAGGACTAATCATAGAGTTCTCAAAGATGAAACACAAATGTTTGAGAAATACTTAAAGAAATGTTCAACATCCTTAGTTATCAGGGAAATGCAAATCGTAATTTCTCTGAGATTTCATTTTACCCCAGTCAGAATGGCCAAGTTCCCTAAGGCAAATGCAGCTGATGGTAGTGAGGGTGTGGAGAAAAGGGAACATGGATGGGAGTCTGCGGATGGGAGTGCAGACTTGTACTGCCACTATGAACATTAGTGTGACTGATCCCTAGAAAGCTGGGAATGCAGTCACCTCAAGACCCAGCTAGATATACCACTCTTGGTCATATGCCCAAAAGTCTCTACATCCTACTATAGAGACACTGGCACATCCATGTTCATTGCTGCTTTATTCATAACAACCAGAAATTATCAATAGCTTAGATGTCTATCAACTGATGAATAGAAGATGAAAATGTGATACATTTACACAATGGAATATTATTCAGATGTTTAAAAAATCCCACAAAATAATGCATTTTTCAGGTAAATGGATGGAGCTAAAAAGAGAAATGATTTTTAAGTGCGGTAACCCAGAACCATAAAAGACAAATATAGTCTGTTTTCTCTTATATGTGGCTGTTATCTTTTAACCTTTTCATATGCATGCTACAATCTGTATAACCATACAGGATAGATATTAAGTAAGGTACTAGGGGAGGGGAATATCTTCCCTCCCCCCCCAAAAAAAACCCCCAAGAAATCAATGTATAGTTACGGAGACACAGGGAAGAGACTGGAGCAGGAGAATGAAATGGGAGGGAGACGGAAGAGGAGGGTGACAGGAAATATGGAGCAGGACAACTAATACGAACGAGCACTTGAGTCACATAGAAGCCTACCACAGGAAAAGCTTCTTAAAATATGTGCATATATAAAAGAAATCTAATTGGACTCACCAAGTAATGGGGGAGACAAAACCTGACTAGACATTGCTCACCAACATCTAATTCAGTCGTTGGCCAAAAGGGCTGGCTACGTGGAAATCTCCAGACATCTCAGCCTATTAGCAAGGCCATTGGTTGCTCTCCACAAGCTGATGGTAAGGCCCTATTGCCGACCACAACACATATGTCATTTAACACTGAGAAGCTGAGCTGCCACCTACTAGAGGTTTCACCCTTAATGACTAGTGTTCATGATACCAGAAAGTACTCTGAACACTACCAGAGGAGAAAGGTAACCTCCAATCCAGTTATAAACTCTGTGAACTCTATTGGTGACCTGCTTCCAAGACATGCTGATGCAACAGTGGCACAAAAGTTGTGGGAATAGCCAGCTACTCTTTGTTTAGGTTAAGGTCCACTCCACAAGATGAGATCCATTCCTGACACTACAGAGTTGGCCAAGAACCCAAGTGGAACTAGATAGGCGTTGGGCCTACATGAAAATTAAACAGTTCCGCTAAAGGAACATAGAAGTAAAGTGACATTCTGCCATACTGATACAACGGTCTCAGTCAGTCATCCCAGAGGCTTCCTGTTGCAGTAGATGGGAATCAGCACAGAGACCCACAACTGGACAATAAGAGATTGAGAACACTCTCTCAGTACAGGGAATGAGAGATTTTGGGACGCTCAGTCCTAACTGGAATGTCTTTATTAACTCTCCGTCCCTTAGGGCTCAGGGAACTATGTAGAAGAGGAGGCAGGAAGATTGTAAGAGCCAGAAAGGATGGATGAGTCCAAGGAAATAGTGTGTTCTGGACACTTAACCAACTTCCCAACACACATCTGAACTCACAGAGACCATCGAAGTGTAAGACCTGCACAGGTCCAAGCTGAATGGGAGACCAGGTGTTGAGAAGAAAAAGTAGATGGAGTCTCCTACTCCTGTTGAAGAAGCTTCCTGCAATTGACACCTGCTTGCAAAGGAGAAATTAGCTTTCCTCAGTACAGTCTCACTGTGAATATTGACCGCAGGTAAAGATGGGCTCAATGCCGGCAGGAAATGACCAATACACAGTGAACTCGAGGGTAGTTTTGTAGACTTGTCTTATATTATTTTGTTCGAGGGTGTGGTGTTGGATGGGTAAGGAGCTGGAGAAGATTGTGGAGGATTTGAGGAAGGGAAAAACATGATCAGACTATATTGTATGAAAAAACTTTTTCCAAAAGAAAAAATCTTTAAATGAATAGTGTGTGTGTGTGTGTGTGTGTGTGTGAGGGCATGTTAATTTACTCATCTCATTGTTCTGAGAAAATATCTGACGAAAGAAATTTGAAAGAAGGGAACGGGGAAGATATGGAGGGAGGAAGGGGAGGGAGCCTTTGGATTTTGGTTCCAGGGGATGCAGGTCATCATGGCAGAGGAGGTATGGCCACAGAAACAGGAAGTGGCTGGTAACATTGCACTCGCTGCTGGGAAGTAGAAGCCCTGAAGCATGTGTTCAGTGCACTTTCTCCTTTGACCCAGTCCTGACCTTCCTACAGGATGGCGTTGTCCACATTCAGGTAGGTCACCCCACACTAAGTAACCTAATCGAGATAATGTCTCACCGCCAGATGCTAGTCTTTTCAGTGGTTCTAGGTCGTCAGGTTGGCAGCCGATATCCGTCATCACAGAGAGACTGTTTCGGGAGATAGGATCTCACGTAGCCCAACTAACCGCAAATGCCCTACATCAGTAAGAATGACTTCGAACTTTCTATCCTTTCAGCTCCACCACCAGAGTGCTGGGATCATGGGCATGTGTCACCACAGTGGGCTATGTGGTGGTAACCCAGAACTTCATGCATGCTAGCCAAGCACTTTACCAACTGAGCTGCTCTCCAGCCCAGAGAGTAAATACCAGTAAAGAACGACTCACTAACCCCAGAGATTGATCAGAGGAATCTCCTCAGAACAGAGAGAGAGCAGGAATATGAAGAAAAAGATGAATGAAAATTCGGGGTGTAGAGGAATGGTCCAAAGTTTGGATTCTTTGTTCTGGTTGTTGTTGTTTCTTTGTGGGCTTTTGCTGACATTGTTTTGGAGCCAGAGTCTTGCTGTGAGTTCTGGCTGGGTTGGGACTCATATGTAGCTCAGGTTGGCATCACCAGTCTTCCTGTCTGAGCCTCCCAAGCTAAGGAGTTAAGAAAGAACATATAATAATGTGCATTCGTTTTCAAACATTCCCAGTAACACTTTCTTGCACATATAATATGTTAGTACATAAAGTAAGCATGAGTACATTTTAAAAGATTGAAATAATGTATAATACATTCTCTGGACCCAATGACAGTTAATATAATCAATAACAGATGTATGCATTCCTGGTAAAGGGACCATTGGGGCTCAAGGCCTGGGGCGACTTCCGCTGACCTGACTGTAGAAGTAGTAAGGAGGAGGGGGTGTGGCCTGACCTTGGGGAGCCTGCCTGGAGACCAAAAATCCATGGTAGACTTGGAGATGGTGTGGAGGAACCTGATTGGTTGCCCAAAGCTATATAACATGCTCTCTCTTCCAGAAGGCATCTGCTTGCCCTCCGGACGCATTCACCAGACTCCTGGTGTCTGTGTGACGACTCTGCGCCTCTCACCTCCTCGGCCTGAGCCCCCTGTCCTCATCCACAGGCTGGACCATTGGGATGAGGACCAACACAGAAGAAAGGTGGAAATATTTTAAATTTGAACAATATACTTCCAAACAGTTTCAAAGAAAAAAAACATAATGGAAATTAAAATCTTTTAATTGATTTAAAATTAAAAACGCATATTAAAATTGTGGAGTATAGCTAACATCCATGCTTAAAGCAAGATGTACTTTTAAATGGCTGTTTTAGGAAAGAAAAATCTGAAAATCAGTTATATAACTTCCACTTTAGAAAGCTATGGAAAGAAAAGGAAATTACAGCCAAAGAGGAAATAATAAAATAATAAATACGGCAAAAAATAATAATACAGCCAACACTAAGAAAATAAAATTCCTTGAAAGCACCAAACAAATCACACACACACACATACACACACACACATACAGAGAGAGAGAGAGAGAGAGAGAGAGAGAGAGACAGACTCACACAGAGACAGAAAGAGACAGACACACACATACACATGCACGCACACCAAAAGAAAACAAAAATACAAACCACCTCCCTAAACTGGTTATCACCAACAGGAACAAAAGGCTGAACTAACCTCTATAGTATGGGTAGGAATGACGGATCCTGAACAGCTGCTCCAGGCAAGAAAGGGAAGGGCAGAGGACTAAGTTCAGAACAGTAAGTTAGAGCTGTCAGAGGAGGCAAACTGACTCCATGGCAGGTCAGAAGCAGCAAAGGGAAGAGGAAGAAAGCTGCTATAGTGTACGTGAAGCACACCCAAAAAGTGAGCTAAAATGAAAGAGAAGCTGTTCCAATTGCTTAGAGAAGCTGGAGCAGCTGGAGCAGCCAGAGCAGCTCTTCTATTCCAGTCTAAAGAACTCACACGGCTACTCTAGGAAACAATTCAGCATCTTCTGATGACGGTACAGACACATACCTTGACACCAGCAATTCCACTTCTGAAGTAGTTACCCAACAGAATGAAAATGTTTGAAAATGTTGTATGAAAAATGTTCATGGCCCTTTCCTTCCAAATAGCTGCAAGCTGGGAAAGACATAAATACCCACCAAGTGGCTAGGTAAACAACTGATAGTCGTCCTGTAAAGAGTACTACCCAGAGACAAAAGCAATGGTTGATACACACTGAACCATGGGTGAAGCTAAAAGGAATTCTGCTTGGTGAAAAGATAGAAATACAAAAGAGTACAAACCATATGCTTTCATTTAAGTAGAACTCTATAAAAAGACAAATATAATGTGTGGTGACAGAGAGCAGATTAGTGGTTGCCTGGGTCTGCGAGGGGGATTAGCTAGAAATGGGGGCATGCAGGAACTTTTTGGGGTGAGGGAGCTCGCTGTATCTCAGTTGGGGTATATAAATTTGTCAGAACTCATCAAAATGAACACTCAAGTGGACACATTTTAAATTGGTTCAATCATTACGGGAGACAGCATGGAAACCTCTCAAAAAATTAAAAATAGAACTACCACAAGACCCAGCAACCTCACCACCAGGTATTCATCCAGGCGAAACAGAGTCAGCATGCTAGAGAGCTGGCTGCTCCGCAGCACTACCCACAGACGCCCAGATAGAACAGCCCTCAAGCCCATCAAGGTACAAGGAAAACATGCTACCTACTGACAACCGACTGCACTGCTCTGCCTTTTAACGAGGAGATTCTGTCATCCTCAACATCTGTTAACCCAGAGGAAGTGTTAGGGGGGTATGGTACACAAGGTGGTGAATGAGCTCATATGTGGATCTAAAGACAGAAGCTCACAAAGGTAGCTCGTAGGGGCGTGTGGAAAGTGGGGGAAGAGAAGACTACATTCAGTTAATTAGGAGACATAGGTTAAAGGGATCTACTTTGCAACATGGCCCTTTCACCGCTTGGATATGAAGTGTCTCCTCCATAAGGTTCAGGTATTGAAGGCTTGGTCTCTGAAGCAGTGGATGGGGTGAAGCTTTTGAGAAGTGATTGGTTTACAAAGGTTTTTACCAATCAGCTGATGACTTTAAAATGTAAATACATCGCTGAGAGGTGGTGGACACCTAGTTGTGAGGCTGGTTGGGGGATGGGGGTCACTGGAGTCTGCCTTTGAATGGCATCTTATTTGCAGCCTCTCTATGTACTTCTCCTGCTTCCCAAGTGCTGTACCCTTCTGCTGTGGTATCCTACCTTAGCAGCAGCCAAGACAGTGAAGCCAGGAGACCTTGGACTAGAATCTGTAACCTGTGAGCCAAAACAATTGTTCCCTCTTTAAGTTGGTCCTGTCAAGTGTGTCGCCACTATTATGACAAACTGACTAACACAGTCGCTGCAGGTAACTGCGTTTTCAGATTCATTAAGAGAATATGTATTAAATTGTTCCCACAACAGACATAGGTAGGTGGCAGAAAGCACATGCCAATTATCTCTTGAGTCACTCTAGAATATGTGCCTATTTTAAAGTTCACCCTTTGCATGCATGCACTTCTACTTATCAATGCGAAGACTACAATCAACATTCTCTGGTGGGCTTTGCTCTGCTCCTGGGTAATAACGCTCTTCTGGCCAGTCACCAGTTCCTCCTCTTCGGTGAGTGCCACTGTAAAGATGAATCTCAGCAGCAGCATTTTCTGCACTTGCTTCCCCACCCCCCTTTCTTTGGTTTACAGGGCTATGCTGCACAGCTATCCTCCTAATGGAGCAAACACCCTTCCCAGCTTCTGGCTCACCAGTATCCTTGAGCTTTGCCTCCTTCTACCACCCACAAGACTCATCCAAATTCAAGCTCTACTGGTACTCCACACCTCCCATTGGAATATGTGGTCTTTCATCGTTTGTCATTATTTAGCATTTCTCTTTGTGTTCTTACCTGTGCTCTGCATTTCATCCACTAGACCACAAGCGCCCTTGCTGGTTTATAAGCAGTGACCTTCTCTTTACCCTATTACTCCTCCCAGCAAAATGAAGGGCTTCACTGGGGTAGAAAGTAATAGCGTACCAATGATTACATATGAGTGAGCTTATCCTAGTCCTTTCCATGTTTCTGCAGAATGGGAAGACTGACCCTGACAAATGAGCACCTGATTAATTTTCTTAGTTGATCCAAGCAAGTCAGGGAGGTAAAGTCACATCTTGAGAAAGTTCTATATTCATTGTTGCCGTTGCCACCTTGATGTTACTACAAGTGATCAAAGGCACTGTGCACAAAGTACCCTCTGTGGTGGGGTGCTGGAGGGATGCCCTCCCTGAGTTGATGGGAACCATTCATCTGTCTAAAAAGGCCAACGCTTACAAAAGACAAACATGTGTCAGTTACCAAACTCCCGTTCTCAAAATGTACAGGATGCAGAACATACAGCACTGTGCCTAGAAAAGGAAGAGGCCAGGCTTCACATAGGAAGAGCTAAATCACATAATAATAATAATACTTATGTGAGTGAGTATTAAAACACACGCTTGTACTGCTTGGTTAGAGAATGTAGAGTTGAAAAAAATCACAGGGAAGAAACACACTATATTACATGTGAGATTTTAATATCTGAAAAGAGTCACGAATGAATGTAGAAATAAAGAGTTGTTCAAAAAATTATATTGAGGGAATTGGATGAATCTTTAGAATAAAAAGATACAGCATTTAAAAACAATCTTCAGAATAAAAACATACACTACTTAATAACAAGTTTTAGTGGGTTGCAAAGTTAAATGTAAAATTATGCCAGAAAGTTGGCCTACCAGTACCCCTGTTGAGATTAAGAAAACTTTCTTATAAAAAGAAATGATGTGAATCAAAGAATGAAAGTTTGCTTGGCTGTACAAATAAAATATCTGTGCATCAAAATTCCTTTATCAAGTAACATGACAGAAAACCTGAAAAAAAAGATTGATGCACTCCACTCTCAAAAATTATGTGTTAGTGTTCTCAATACACAAATAACCATCACGAGTAGGCTAGAAACACTTACACACTGTTTTAACATAGGCCATTTTATAAAGGAGGACATGAGACCATGTCCCAAACTATGTAATTTAACACAGCAAGTTGTGGTTCTAGAATCAACACAGTTAATCTGCCACACCATGATACTCACAGTCAAAATGACAAGTGAAGTAATGGAAGAGGTCAACAGCATTTTCTCTGACATGCAGACCTATAGGTAATTTGCATTTATTTCCTTAGATGATGAGAAGGTACCTGAATATCCTCAGTATATCTCATCTCGGAGCCTCTCTTTCAGACAAGTATGTTCTTTGGCAAGTCCAATGCCATTTTCTGATATAAGGACCCAGTCCCAGATTGACTAACCATCCAAATCATGGGACCATTTAGAGATCACAAAGGCCTTATGGGGACCTTGTGTATGGCTTTCTATACAACTCCATTTCCTTTTGAAGTAATAGTCAACAGCCATTTGAGTAAGGCATTTGTTACCGTATATCCCTAAGCAGTGGGCAGGAGTGCCTTGGGGACACTTTCCTCAGACTGTTCTGAAATTGATGCTGGCTGCATTTCCACTCTGTGTCCTGTTCCTTTCCACTTCCCATAACCTCTGTGTGATCTAGAGTGTCCCTTACCCCTAGAAGGCAAAGATATGTGCTGGCATGTGAAGCAAATAAGATGTTATCTTTTCCTCCCTCCCAATTTTCATTTTACTTCCTACAAACATTCAGAGATGTCACATCCTGATCTTAGAATCCAGCCACCAAGATTCTGTTTTTCCTACAGTCAGGCTTCCCAAAGCCATCCCATAAAAGGGTCAGCTTTCTTCTTCTGACCTTTTCCCCTGTTGAGTCTACAGAATCCCAAACCACAGAAAAGCAAATGCCAGGAGGATCTGGGGGAGACAGGACCAGACAACTTCCTGATGACATGCTCCCAAGTTGTCCCAGCATCATGGACAGTTGCAGTTTCCTGTATTTATGTTCTGTATTAACCTTGATCTCTCTCGACGCCTTTCTGCACTTCCGTGGCACACTGCATTACCTTTCACCCAGATCTCTCTGTGGCAGATTTCTCTCACGAGAGACCAGAAGGCAAGCTATGATCATGGTCCTGCTGGGCGATCTGGCACCCATACCTCGCTGCCTCTGAAACTTCTGTTCCCACACTCTGCAAATCCCACTCAGTCTTGCTAGCAGAGTAGGATGTGATTATCAACCAGCCATGAGGCAACAGCATCGTTCTTAACAGAACCCTGTGGCTAACATTTACCTCCCTTCAGCCCACACTCAACACTGCCCCAGCCCCACTTCCTAATCTTACAGTGCCTTTTCATATGTACACTTATGTCTGTGAAAGCCTTCAGCCCTCAAAGGAACCTTGTGAGAATGAAAACCATTTAATTCATTTTCCATTCCCTGGTCTCCTCACCAACATCTGGAACAAGATTTTTATTCACAGCAGGTGTTCTGTGGCTATTTTATTTACCTTCTCTGCTTATTTATCTGCTTTAAAGAATGCCTGGATGTCTCAGGCTCTAAGAGAGTAGAGCGTCTGTGGCCATTTTAAGATCTAACAGATTTTAAATGGAAGTTTCTAGTAAAAAGAAAAGCATGCTGAAGATTGACCAAATGACTAAGTTAAGGTGTTGCAGACCGGAGCCAAATTCTCTTGGACTATTTTTAGTCATCTTGAAAGCCATTTATCACTTTCCATCCTGTATGGCTTAGCATCTTTTGAAATATATCCATAGCAGAGTACCAACTTCCACCAAAGCAGAAGCTAATGTTGTCAGGACATCTCTGAAGCCTATAGCTAAGTTTTCTCTGCTTTGCTATAACCCACCCACCAACAGTCCCCCCTGATGGACGCAAGTGTCATGATTTATGATAGTCCTTGTTCTATAATTAATAATTTCTAATGTAACCACTCCCACAATGGACCACGTCTTTCAGGGCAGCTTGAGTCCATGTTCCTGGGCCACGGTCATTAACGTTTGTCCCCAGAATAAACTCTTACTCTCTTTGAGGCGAGGACAGTTCCTTTGTGCTGATGAGAGACAATGTATGTCAGGGGTCTCCGTGAGTTAATATGTGGTGTTTCAGAGCTGAGGGACCTGAGCACCATGACAGGAAGGCAAAAAAGCCTCCTTTCAGAGATGATGATCCTTGAATATTGAACAAGGAATTGTAGTGTGTGGCAGGGAAGGGTTGTGAAGGGAGAGAGGATTTTGAAAGCAAAGGGAAAAGTGCTGCATGCTGCAGTGGTGGTCAGAGGGAGTCCTCACACATCCCTGCCGTGGACGTAGTGAATTCATGGGCAAGTTCATTGCAATGAGCAAAGGGAGACCCCGGTCCAAGCAGGTGCTGCCTCCGTTTCCATCTCCCCTCCCTTTGCACCTCTTGGCTCCAGGAACAATGAGGCAGAGTCAAGTATTTGGTCACAGTCAAGAAAGTGATTTCTAGCTGGGTGCAGTTGTGCACACTTGTAATCCCAGCACATGTGGGGGCAGAAGCAGGTGGATCTCTGTGAGTTTGAGACCAGGCTGGTCTACAAGTGAGTCCAAGACACTCAAGGCTACACAGAGAAACCCTGTCTCGAAAAAACCAAAGAAGAAGAAGAAGAAGAAGAAGAAGAAGAAGAAGAAGAAGAAGAAGAAGAAGAAGAAGAAGAAGAATTCCTACATAGAAACAGAAAAGCAGATGTTAAGGTAAGCAAATAGCTTCCTAACACACGGCTTATAATACAGACAGAACTATTTGCTTTTAGATCTATCTTTCCTCTTGGCAATGAGGTGTTAGAGGTCCAGGACTAGGCTGTCCTGGACTGAGAGCACTGTATGTGACTCCCAGAAGAGGGCAGGGAAGGTATCTGCTCCTTTGTTCTCACAGAAGAGTTAAATTCAAAAGACAAGGGACACAGCCTGTCTCATGGAGAAACTCCATTTCAAGACCAGTCCAGTCCACATCATGAGATCCTTCCTCATAAACGGATATAGTCCTTATGAGGTAAAAAATGTGACCTGGCTCTACAAACCAACTCAACAAAGCATTTACTATGCACATTCTAGACTCTAGACATAAATAAGGCCAAACAGCTAGCCAAAGGTCTGGCCTGCTGCTCTGAATGCTTCCTAGGACAGCCACAGCCTCATGAAGTTAAGCCACCATGAGGGAATCCCAGGACATGTGTAAGTTCCAGTAAGGAGACTGCTTTGTCCGCTCAATACCTATCTTGGCAGAGAGCTCTGTGTCCCTTGTGTCTTCTTTCTGTCCTCCCCAAACCAGACAGACATCCACGAAGCCATAGAAAGGAGATAAATGATCTGTCTACCTCTGACATATTTACAGACAAAACCAACATTACACTCAGGATCTTCTCACCAGTGATCGCTGAAACATGTATTCCTTACCTGATGCAATGGGTTAATGTCTTTCAGTTTTGTCTGGTTTTACTTTCTACTTAATTGTCACCACCAGCTGCCCGAAAAGCAGTGTACCACTGAGCTGACATGAGACCACCAATAAGGAGACACTTTTGATTAAGAAAGAGTTGTCTAGGGAAATACAGAGATCGCAGAATTTAACAAGCACTTAGCAGCCTTGTGGTGACACTCCCATTGCTATCATTGAACTTGATTTCCAAATCCCTTCAGACCACTCCTCTTTGGGAAGGCAGGCTGAGTGCAGAGTCTGTGTTCAGACCGTGCCTTAAGTTCTGAAATCATCTGTCCTTCGTTCAGATAGATTCTGTTAAAAAATAATCACAAAATTGTTAAGTTATTGAACTAGTTAGCCTATCTTGACATAGTTAATGGTTTCAAAAATACTTTCTGTAGAAAATGAGAACCTGCCCTTTCAGCTTTTGATTACTAAATCGGAGACCTTATTAAATGGAACTCCATATGACCCTCATTTTAAATGTCCACATTTATTGTCCATTTTATGTTCAGAACAAGGCTCACTCCAGAAACATTTTGAGCTTGTCAAATATGTAAATTGTTTTTCAAACACTTTGGGGTTACCACAAAACCTAAATTGTTTTTAGCTAACCAAGCACTTTCTCTCTTTGGTTTCAAAGGCCAGCTTTATTTTACTTTTTTCAAGAAAATTTAATTCAGATGTTTCTGATCCACTTGCACTTAAATAATTAAAACGCTATTTTGAAAGAGCTGACTGGTGGGCAGGAAAGCAGAAACGCGCTCTCGTCAGCCTCTGTAAACATGTTTTCTGAAAAGCATGAAGCCTTGCCTTGCCAAGAGTAAACCGACTGTAGTGGTACAATTTGGTGGTAAGTCCCGATTTCAGGGCAAATCCAGAACCATCCATTTGGAAAGGGGTAGACTGTGTGGAGGTCTCTTCCAGCTTCTCTGCTTCCAGAGACTTGGTGGAAGAGCTTTCTGACCAGATGCTTTCCCAATGGCAGATGAGAGGGAAGGGGGAGGAAGGTATGGGGCTTTTGTCTAGGACCAGAATGGGAGCTCCCAGGCTGCTCATGTTTTTATTGATGATCTTATTTTTTTTTCCAATTTCCAAACATCAGCAGGATGTTTTTGCAAGCTGGATCCAGTGAAACATGGATGTAAGACTAGGCGTGGGGGCACATGCCAGGACTTGGGAGGTGGAGATAAGTGGATCTCGCTGTGTTTGAGGCCAATCTAGTCAACATAGAGAGTTCCTGGCCAACCAGAGCCACACAGAGAGATACTGTTTCTCAGAGAGGAGGAGGAGAAGGAAGAGGACGGGAAGGAAGTTGGGATGAAGGAGGGAGGGAAGGAAAGGAGAAGAGAACAGTAATTACTAACTGTACCAAATGGTTCTTTTTCAGTTTGTCCTGCTGCCTAGAGACTTATTCAAGCCAACACACAGGAGCCACTGGAAATTTGGTGCTTTGGGGGAAGTCTATCAGATTACTATAACCTTTTTAGATTATTATACCCTTGATACTCAACAGAATATGTGACTGACACTTCTTAGAGTAGACCCACTAAAGTCAGCATACAGAACAATGATGCAACATCTAAACATGGGGTCATCTCCCAAAGACCTGGTGGCTCTGAATCCGGAGATGTCTCATAGACTCTCGCGCATTTCCTTGGAGACAGGGACACTCACATTGTTGATCTGGAGGGGTTTAAGAGCTTCTTTTGTCAACACAGAGAAGGCTGGATTATGGCACAGGTGATATGAGAGACCAATCACCCAGAATTCTTGCTGGGGGTGGAAATTCACTTTTCTGTTGATCCAAAGCAACTTAAGGAACAAAGTATATTTGGGCTGTGGTTGCAGAGAGAAAAGAGGCCATCATGGTAAGAAGATATAGCATCAAGTGGTGGGCGTTGTACCTGGGCAGGAATCTGAGAGATCACACCCGTAGCATGAAGCAGAAACAAAAAAGGGAACTAAAAGTGGCATGAGGTTTATCAAATCAAAGCTTGCCTGCAGTGACACACTTCCTCTCGAAACAGTGCCACCAACTGAGGACCAAGCATTTAAAAATCTGACTCTAGGAAGGACATTCTCATTTAAACTACCATACTAGTTAAGGGTTTGCCAACTTTCTTGTCGCTGTGACAAAGTACCTTGACCAGAGTGACTTTAGAAAGCGTTTGGCTTGGCTGACAGTCTGCAGACACAGCCCATCATGGTGTGGAAGGCAGGTAGCTGGAATCCAGGGGAACTGAGTACATTACGTCCGCTGTTAGGAATCTCAGAGTGATGAATTCGGGTGCTCAGTTCATTTTCCTTTGCTTCAGCCCAGGACTCAGCCTGTTAGAATGGGTGTTCTGACTTCAGTGAAACCAGTCTTCACAAATGTTCCCAGAGGTTTGTCTCTATGGTGACTCTAGATCAAATTGACAGGATTTGGTGTCACAGGGCATGAACAGTAACTTTGCATGCTGCATGTGCCTTGGTGCTAAATTCAGTAGTACAGACAGCATTATATGACTCCATTCACTGAGAGAGACAGCCGTAGGTTCTAGAACTAGAACCTAAGACCTCTGATTCTCAGCAAGGACCCAGGAATTTCTAGTCTCTGAATTCAACTCAGTTTCTGCTGCATCACCTCTGAAGCAGATGCTGACTACTCTGACTTGCCTGTGCCAATCCCTTTGCCTCAATTTGATCGTGGCTTGATTTCTCGATACCTGTGTGACAACAGTTGACAGTCCTTTAGAAACACACCTGAGGATAAAAAGACTTGACAGGATGTTTCAGGTTTTGCTAGTTCAGGCCTGCTGGAGAAGGGTGACATAGAGACGCCTACGAGGGACTAGGTCTAAACCTGAACCACAGAAGCAAGCGGTAAAGAAGTGTAGAGGGAACCACAAGGTCACATTTGATTGACTCTGTTTTGCTTCGTTAAAACAACAAAAATGGAAAAAAAAACAACAACAGCAATACATATCCACATTTCAAAACACAAGAGTAAGACTTTGGGTAGATTTCCTCAAAGACAACTGCTGAGCATCTGCCTTATAGATAAGCAAGAGCATTGGGGAAATATGTAATATAAGCTTCTCCCTATGGTCTTACGGCAGCATCTTAGCTGCAAATAAGAAGACATGCATTTTGCTTCTAAAAATAAGATGTGATTACACCCTCCCTACCCTGATCTACCCTTGACCATTTCCTGGGCCATCACGTACAGAAAAGGAGCAATGCATTTTGTGGTGTTGTTTTTGGTAAGTTCACATTTAGAAAACTGTTGCATGTGTGCCTTCATAGAGGGGCTGGGTGCTGTGGGCAGACAGTGACCACCTAAAAAAGCCCCTGAAAGTGCCCCTTCTACCAGGGACACATGGCTTCCATTAGTGAAGAGCTGGCTAGCTTTCTGACCCTAGAGTTCCCTCTCATTATTATGTGTATATTTGATATTTGTCTTGCTTGGAAATGAAGGTTAAAAAAGAATAAGCATAGAAATTTGAGGACATTTTCTATAGCTGTGACAGGGGAAACAATCCTGTGTCCATATCATGAAAGGACTTGGAAATGTCAGCATGTCAGTACATTTTTCTTTCTGTTACTATAACAGGATGTCTGAGACTACATAATTTATAAAGGAAAAGCTTATTTGGACTTTGGATATGGGGGCTGGCAAGTTCAGAGGTGTAGCAGTGGTGTCTGGTTGGGGTGTCATAACATGGCAGAAGGCAAAAAATGCAAATAGGTTGTGTAGAAGAAGCAAGCCCTTAGAGGCCACCTCGACCCACCAGAAAAGCATTAATACCCCCCCCCAATAATCAAAGCACAACTTAAAGGCACCGCTTCTCAACACCACACAGCAGCGACTAAATTTCAGCATGGGTCTAGATGTGTGGCAAACCATATTCTGCTCAAGCTTCTTGGAGTAGTATTATCTATTAGAAGGTTCAGCATCTTCATTCCAGGTACTTCTTCTTTCTTCCTCACCAGATTCACAGGCCTGTTCTACTCAGGGGCCCATCTTGTCCCAGTTTACAGGGACTTGCTTAGTTTTAGAACTGGAAGGCAGGCTTTCAGAGGACTTCATACCAATAATGGCCTCTCCCTTGAAATGAACGGGAAAACAGGAAGGAAGGATGACCGGGTGGAAGGTAGAAAGAGGAGGCAGAGGCTATCAAGCCGCCCTTCACTCTTGCAGACGCCCTTTGGAATTCTCCAGGAGGGGCAAATAACTTCTCTTAGCCTACAGAAGTTAGAGAATGGACACAAAGCACGACTGAATCCTAAAGACAGTGTATTGCAAATAGCTTTGAGAATCTTATACTCAATATGACTTGCACAAGATTCCTTTATCTACTTTTTAGTGTTGAGGATGAACCTGGGGCCTGGCACATGCTAGGCAAGTACTCTTACCACTGAGCTCTCTCCTCAACCCCAATTCTTTGTTCTCTCTGTTCACATTCACAAAGTTAATTTCAGAGTTAACTAATGGTACCAGGGAACTGCTAAGGTTGATCTCACTCTCATGTCAACAGCTGGTGCCCCTCTGTCTGGCCTTTCTATTTTCCTCCATAATTTCCTATGTGATGCTATTGATCCCACCGGATCAGCTAATGTAATTGTTCCAACTCAAGACCCTCACTTTAATGGCTTCTGAAAGAAAAAAAAATCCTTATACACTTTTACTGTATAAAACAGCCTATCTAGGAGATTTGTACAGTGGGCATCTTTGGGGGCCTTATTCCACCTAACCACAAGAGAACAAAGGCTAAAGGTATGGAGGGAGATGATGACAGACTCATCATCGGGACAGTCTGCTCGCGTTTCTGTCAAGCGAGATTCCCCACACAGAGAACCCATCTCTCTGCATATTGAGTGTGTTGACATTTGCCCCCTGCCCCCCAACCCCAGAGAGAAGAACAGAATGTCAGAAATTCCTTCCATAGCTTTAAGGAGAGCCCAAACGCTCTGTGAGAATTCCAGAAGACAGCCAGGCTTCTAATTTAATCTCTGAATTAGGGACACGAAGGGAAGAAGAGCTGTAGCTTGGGGGCTGGGACACGAATGGGTCCCTGTGCTTCTTCAGAGCAGCCATTTACCTCTGTAAAGGGTAACACTTGGGGGTGGTGTACACATGATCGCGCCACATTTGAACAAATAGTTCTGGTGAGTGGTGTGGATAAAATTACCCAGATATATTTTATATTTAGGCAGAAACTTAAATGGACAGAGGACTCAGATCACTAGTGTGGGACTCTGCCAAAGTCTTAACAGAGACCAAAGCAGACTAAAGAGCTTGGCCACATAGGGCTTCCCTTCCCTCCTTTGTCTTGAGGATCTAGGCAAAGAAAGCATCTTGTTGAAAGGGGCAGGGACTCCCCATTCTCATAAAGCCACATCCTCACATCCAAGCCTGCCTGCAAAGCTTTTATGAAGAGAAACACAAGCCACACTTACACTGGTAGATTTTTCTTCTCCTTTATTTATGTTAAAATAAAGTCAATTCTTGCAGCAGGTGCCAATGTGAAAGATAGGCAAGTTATCAGTTTTCACTTTGCCCGTTTCCACAAAGAGAAGAAGAAAAAGAGAAAGGTTTTCTAGATTTTTTTCATGTGTGTGTGTGTGCATGTGTGTGTGTGTGCGTGTGTGTGTGTGTGCGCGCGTGTGTGTGTGTGTGTGTGTGTGTGATCGTGCACACATGCTCACCCACGAGTATGGGTGCATATAAATTTAGTAAAACGGGGATTCTACTACTATTTTTATAGCAGCAGCGTTTTGTACGATGATAAGGTAAGTGAAGAAACAGGAAAAAGAAACCATTTGTCATCGACTTGAAGACAGATTGGCAGTGAGAGGTGGAAAGCACAACAATTTAAAATTTTTATTCTGAAAAATTTGGTTAGTGATTTGGCCAAGCCCACGAAAGGATGTCAAATATGCTGATACACAAACCTTGAAAATTCACCTTTTATTTTTGGAAAAAGAAGAAAGGAAATTGAGGTGAAACTGTAAAACTTTCATTCTTCTCCTCCTCCCAGACAAACTTTGCAAAAGAGGTCTCTCCAATCACCACTGAGCATGCTTTGGCAAAACTCAGCTGCCAAGTGTCCTTCAAGACTGGTTCTCATCACTGAGAGACACCATTTTAGCTGTCTGTGGGGCAGCAGCCATCTACCCACATCTGGGCTGCTTGCTCCTTTCCAGCCAGACTCAGTTCCTTTAAGGACACCACTGAAACTCTGCAATTCTGACTCGCGGGCAGCCGCAGAGAGCCATACCCCTGTACTCCGTGCACTCTGGATTCTTCATCACTGCAGAATTGCGAGATGAAACACAAATCCGTGATCTCTGAGTAGCTCAGAGCATCGGTTCACATAGAAGAATCTTATAGGCCTGCAACTAATAAAAAGCAATCCCCTCCTCATGCTTATAGTTGGAAAAATATAGCCAAGGGAGGCGAATAAGACAAACACCGCATCTGTAGGAAAGCTGTTGTCATCGAAGAGCTTCGGAGAAACACCCAATGCGTATTTCCATTGCACTCTCATCAAGACATTTAATAAAACTGCCATTCTGGACACTCCACCGGGTTACTTTGGAATTGTTTTCATGGTTACTCAGCAGGAAACCAACATTTGAACCCTCCGATCTTTGGAGTCACAAATTCAATTTTAAACTTTTTATTTAAAAAGCCTTGAGACTATCTATCACTCCAGGCTGAAGGATGATAATAACATCGAATTTTATGAGTTATTACTTTCCAATCAGGGGTGACAGACTTGCTCATGTGAACAGGGAGAGACTTTTCATAAGCAGCCATGTTCCATCCAACTTCTCCTGATTCTGTTTTGCCAAAGAAAGGAAAAGGATATTGCATTTTAAAATAAAATTCTTCCAAATAAAATCCCAGCAGTGCTGAGCTCCGGAGAGCTCTTGCGGTGCCCTTTTGGTTGTAAATGCTGGGGTTTTATGTCACTCACATAATCTCAAGTCTCTCCATCTTGGACTGAAAAACCCAAGAACAGCTGGGACCTTAGATCTGAGTCACTTGGACCTGACACAGCATGGGGACTCCAAACCAGAGCAAGAGTGTTCTCTCAGCCCACTGAAACTTCTTAGCTTTTCATCTCAGCTCTCGGACTAAGAACCAACTATGAGGGCTGCCAATCGTGACCATGCAGCAGCACTTACAAACTGGCTGCCAACCAGGTCTCTGCTGATACTTTGAAAAGGCCACTGCAAAGGGAAGTTCCAGGTTATTAGCACCTGGTCCAGTTCCTTGGAGGCTTTGATTCTATCATGTTCACAAGGGAGATTCTTAGAGACACCCAGTGACCTGTCCCTACTGAAGCAGGTACATTTCAGAAAAGAAAGCTATAGACAGGTGACCACAGACCCTCTGCTCTGGCTGCATACAGTCCACACCCACTGATTTTCAAGTCTGGATTGGCCTGAAGTTTGCTGAGCAAATCAAAGAGGAAAAGAATTGTAAATTAAACGGCTTAAGACAGGCTGTTTCTTAAAATCCTTTAAAAATAATTTACAAGTATTTCTTTGACTATAAATAACCGACATGTTCATTACAAAGAATACTTTAAGAGTGACATGTTGATTAGAAATAGTGCTTATCTGCAGATCTTCCATGGCCTCCTAGGAGGAAACTGCATACTGAGTTCAAGTTACTCAGTGTGTGAAAAGGCAGTGAACTAGTAAACTCTTAAGCTTTAAACAAGGCTTATTAAAGCATGTGTCTCACAAAGTCAGATTGCCTTTTGTCTCCATTAGCCTGAAATAGTAAAATTTTACTGCACTCCTTAGGGCACATGTATTCCCAGACTGTTAACTCGTTAAAGGACATGAGGTAAGTTAGTTAACCTCTCAGCCTAGATTTACTTCTTATAGAAATAACATTACTTGTCTGATCCATGAGTTCATATACACAAAAGACTCAGGGAAGGGCAGCACAAAGGAGGCCCCTGGCAGATGACAGTTACCCCTCCACTGTAATCAGAGACTAGGGAAATCAGGGAAATTGATTGATGTCTGCTTAAGCCAAGTTAGAATCCTATAGATATCTGAATCATGAGTGTATAGTGAACAAAGTGATTTCGGTACTAAATTTGGGGTCATGGTACATGCCCCAAGAGGTTAAGTTCAGCTACCCATGCGTAAGAAGCCAATTAAAGCAGCCAAATTAACAGTAAAAAGCAGACAAAGGAGAGTTATTCATTGTGGCCACATTGGAAAGAGAGGCAATGACACCCAGTGACTCCTTCCCCACAGTCCATTTTCTGGGTCATAAAGCAAGGCCAAAGTAACGGAAGGCCATATATACGTACATCCATGCAGCCAGCCAAGATGTGACATTGTCTACCATTGGCCATCATTGTCTGGGCTTCGGTATCATCTTGCAATGCAGTCTGGCAAACTGATAAGTTGCTCTCTCTTTCTGGGAATAGTTCCCCCTCCACATGGTACCTTTTCTTTCTCCCAGCAAGAAATTCCTAGGAGAATAGGAATTCACTGTTTCAATAGTATTAGAGATTGAGGAACAACTTAATTGTCTCTTTAGAATACCTTCATTTCTGCACGGATGATTACAATTTGACAATAGCCCAAAGAGGGAGTGTTGGTTCCTCCATTTTGGTTAAACGGTGATAATGTCCTGAAACCACAGTCAAAAGGAGGACGAGAAGGACCCATTCAGCAGAGACTCTAAATAATCAGCAGGTTGTGTTGCACTGGGGCCTGTGGCCAGACAACACACACAGTGGAATGTATGCAATCGCCACCGCCAACAATAAGCACAATGGGGCCAGGGCTGTGCCATTTTGTAAAGTTCCTATATTTTGGTTAAATGGTGATAATGTCCTGAAACCACAGTGATTAGCATCCCTAGAACTAAACTCTTTTCCTAGATCCTTGCCCCTTCCCCTGCTGACCCCAGGTAATGGCTGACCACAACGATGTTTATGGATCACCGATATTCTTTTATTCACTCTTCATCATGGTCTTTTAAGTCACTCCCAGCAATGCCAATCTCTGGCCCAATCAGGAGGCTTTTGACAGTCCTCCATCTCCATCTCCCCATAACACTCCATAGCCTGTCAGTGGACAGCAGTCTCTGGGTCCCTGACCTAGGGAATCCCCCTTCCAAGGCCTTCTTGCATTGAACCTGTTTTGTTGTAAAAAGTTACTCATTTCCTTGTCTGTCTTTCCTTCATAGATTTTTCTTAAGTCTTTTACATGTGTGCCCTTGGGAACTTCCAAGATTCAACCTATAGCTAGGAACAATGGTGTATAACTGTAATCTTAGTATTAGGGAGATGGAAGCACAAGAGTCAGGAGTTCAAGACCAGACTGTGATGCTGTTACATTCATGCTTATCACCCCAGCAGCTGGAAGGCTGCAGAAGGCAGATTATGAGTTCGAGGGCACATAGTGAGAACAATATGTGTGTGTGTGCACGCGTGCGTGCGTGTGTGCTGAAACTGTGGCATCAACAAGTCTTTATTTTTTTCCATGCACCAGGTACTGCAGCAATTCTCTTCATTCTGCTAAGGAGAGAGATTTAGAGGGACACAACTCCTTCCTTCTGCTTATAAATCCAGACAGTGGAGGACAGCTGCTAATTCAGCTCCCACCTTAAATCCCTCACTTGACAGAGATGCTCCAATTCACACAGTTTTCTTCTGATGCCTGTCCTTGCCTACAAGGACCTACATTGTGCAAACTACTTTTACAATACGAATAGCCATCATTAGGGAAAGAGGGTTTTTAATTCGCTTGGTTGATATTTATGTGTGTGTGATGTGTGTATGATGATGGTGCATGTATGGAGGTCAGAGGGCAATCTCAGGCATTGGTTCTTTCTGCCCTCATTTGAAACAATGTCTTTCATTTATTTCTGCATATGCCAGGCCACCTGGCCAGTGACCTTCCAAAGATTCTCTTGTCTCTATTTCCCATCTTGAGGCAAGAGCACTGTGATTACAGGTGCCTTGCTACATCCTTTTGCACATAGGTCCTGGGGATACGAACTTGGGACCTCATGCTTGCATAGAAAATGCTTTATACACGGAGCCATCTCTCCATCCCTGTGTGATCGGGCTTACCTTGAATTTTGGCTCTTCTATCTCAGCCTCCTGAGATGATAAACTTACTCATCATTCCTGACTACTGAAAACTCTAGCTGAGGGAGATCTCCAGCTTCTCTCCTCCCTCCTCATTGACATCAGCATATGATCACCAGAAATTATCACCACAGCCAACCATCTTCAAGGGACTTCATACAACAGGTCTGGCCAGAGCGAATGTTAACTTGAATTCCTTAATAACAGTTCTTTTTTAATATAACAATTCTCCTTCCATGGCAATTCTTTTCTTTCTCAGTTTTGCCTCTTCTTATAGACAGTAATCCTAGCTAAAGTGCTTAAACTCTTCCACTTAGTTTGCACATACTATAACCAGGGAATCTCATCCACTCCCAAGGATGTTTTGACACTTGCACGACAAAAAATGCAAATCTTTTGTATTAGTGCACATAGTAAGGGGCCATAAAGGTTAGTTTAATTGTCATGGCTAGTTCTAAATCCATCGCTATCAGTTGTAGTATTGCCTTGTTGGGAAGTCAGGAAGATCCTTGAGTTTTGAAGAATGAAGTGATTCTGTATACTTCTCAGAATCTCTTTAGCAAACCTGGGTGCTGAACCATGCCTATGGGCTTCTGCGGGTAAAAATCACTTAACACTACTCTGGAAGACATCAATCTTAGCTTGGTATTTTTCTATGAAATTGCTGTACATTTTGAGCAACCCAGTTACCAGTATTGCCTTCCAAAAGTACAGGCTATTCAGCTAAATATAAATTTCAAATGAACATTTTTTACCAGAGTGTATGCGTGTTCAATGCAAACACTAAAGTTATTGTTCGATATGAAACCCAATTTAGCTGACTTGACTTTGATTTGCTAGCCCTGCGCTCCTTTCTCAGCCTTGGTCTCTTCACAGACACAGTAACCATCTTGGATGCAGTGGGTGACTTCAGTTGTTCACTTGAATAGACAACAGTTGAGATTAAAAACAAAAACCATATTTATAGGTGTGTCTCTACGGGCATTTTCAGAAAGGATTGACTAAGAAGTAGACCCACCTCCAGTGGGCAGCACCATTCAGCAGATTGTGGGTAGTAGCCAAATGGAATAAATGAGGAGGAAGGAGAAGGTCAGCTAATGCCGGGTCTCCCCTCTCTCTGCTTCCTGGCCACCACGAGATACCCTTGCCATGCACTCCTGCCGCCAGGATATTCTGCCTCACCTCAGATTCAAAGCAATGGGTTCCAACCCTCCAGAGGCTGAAACCTTGGAAACCGCGAGCTGAAACAAACAAATCCTTCCCCTTTAAGTTATTTTCTCTCAAGTATTTGTCAGTGATGGAAACATTAGTCAGTGTTTCCCTTAATCTCAAAACACTTTCTAAAAGACATTTGTTAATAAAAAGTCAGCATTCTTCAGTTGCCTTAACTGGGGGAATGCAGCACATTGTATTCTCTTCTAGAAGTTCACATTTTATATTAAATGCCATTAAAATTGGGGGTGGGGACTGTTTAATTTTGTTTACTTTGTACCTAATGTCTGTGTTCACAAACTGTCCTCTTTCATCTGTTGAGACTTTCTAGGACTGTCTACAAAGAATTACTTCAGATTCAAAGGCATTAAAAGCTGAATATAAAAGCTCCTCCATGCAGATTTTACCCATAGTAGACTTTAAGGCAAAAGAAACAAAAAGGTAAACTTTAAGACAAAAACATCACCAGAAAAAGAACATTTAGAGAACAATCCAATTTTTAGAAGGTATACTAAAGGAAGCTAAAGGCCAATGCTTCAAATAGGCGTGATATTTATTAACAGATGTAGTTAATGACAGTTCCAAACCTATAAATCAAAAACAGCACTGAAGAGAGACATTTTAGAATTGATTACTTGCAGCTGGTGATTTTGATACCTGACTTTCAATAACATGTAGAGCAACTAGATGGAAGACAAACAAGAAAATAAAAACTTGAATGAACTATAAAGCCAAGCAGCCTAATGGGCATCTATAGCATGTACCATGTAACAGCACAGTACGTGTTCTTCTCTGGTGCACATGGGTGTCATCCAGGGAGCACCACATCTGCTTTTATAAGCTTAAAAAAATAGCAAAATTATACCATATGCGCTCATCAACAAAAGTGGAATGGAATTAGAAACCAATGGTAGGAGGAAACTTGAGAAATACACAAATGTGTAAAAGTCCAGCAGTGTGATTCTTAAATAATGAATGAGTCACAGGGTAAATTAAAGATACTTGGAGATGGATAAGAGTAGGAAGTCAAAGGCTGGGAGTCAAATTCAGTGGCAGAGTACTTGCTGAGCGCACACACACACACACACACACACACACACACACACACACACACTTCTTGAGTTCAATGCCCCATGACAGAGAGAGCAAAGGAGGAAGGAAGGGAGGGAGACAGAGATAGTGACAATCAGAGAGTGAGGTATACATATAAATACCAAAACATTTATGGAGTATGGTGAAAACAGTAAGAAATGGTTGTTAAAAACATATTTTGAAAAGTATATCTATTTTGAAAATGAAAGACCTTAAATAAAAATAAGCAAACCTTATACTAGGAAACACACACAAAACAAAAGCTAACTCCATTAATATAGAACAGAATGAAGGAAATAATGAACATTAAAAAAAATAGAGAAAACAAAAAACATAGGAAAAATCAAGGACACTGAAAGTTGAGTCTTTACAAAGATCAGCAAAGTCAATGAGCCTGTAGTTAAAATGACTAAGAAAAAAAAGAGACAAAACCAGTTACTAAAATTAGGGATAAGAGAGAGATATTACTACTAACCTTATAGAAATTATGAAAGCTTATGTTGGCAATAAAATGGAATGCAGTAATGTTTTGAACAATTTAATCTCACAAGTTACATGTCCAGTGGTGGTAAACATTCTTAGCAAGACACTGAAACTAAATTGACCTAGGGAGAAATAGAAAATCTGAATGAACCTATATAATTGAGTAAGCTTTCAAAAAGCCCTCAACCAGATAGCTTCATACATAAATCCTATAAAGCATTTAACAATTAAGACCAATCATTTACAAATTCTTCCAAAGGAGGAAGGGGGAAACAGAATAAAAGGCAACATCTACTAAGCTGTTATGTGAAATTTGTGATACTGGGTATCAAAACCAGCCAAAGATATTAGAAAAAAAAAGTACAAATCAATATTCCTTCTAAGTATATTTAAATGAACAAAAATACTAGCACATTTAATTCAGTGTTCAATACTTTTAAAGGATTATAAAAAAATTCTTTATTCCTGATCAACTAGAATTTACTCCTGGAATGCAAGGTTGGTTCGACATACCAAAACTGATCCATGCCATATACCATGTGTAGTATTTTGAGTGAGAATGGCCTCCATGTGCTCATGTGTTTGAATTTTTGGTCCTCAGATGGTGGAAGTGCTTAGGAAGGATGAGGAGGTGTGGCCTTGTTGGAGGAGGTGTGCTGCTATAGATGGGCTTTGAGGTTTCAAAAGCCCAAGACATTTCCAGTTAGCTCCCTCCCACCTCCCTCTCTCTGCCTCAGGCTTGTGGATCAGATCTAAGTTCTCAGCTACTTCACTAGCACTGTAGCTGACTGACTGCTACCATGAACCCTGCTATGGTGGTCATGGACTCTACCTCTCTGGAACCATGAGCCTCCCCAAATTAAAGGCTCTCTTTTATGAGTTGTCTTGATCATGATGTTTTGTTAAAAACAATACAACAGTAACTAAGGTATCACATTCATAGGCAGAAGAAAAGTATCATCACAATAAACACATACAGCATTTTATTAAATCCATAATACAAATGATTTCATGTTAAAACATCTAATGCATTAGTATAGAAAGGAACTTGCTCTTTTTGGTACATACCAAATAAACATGAACAGTTAGGATTATGCTTCATGGGGCTGGAGAGATGGCTCAGTGGCTAAGAGCACTGGCTGCTCTTCCAGGGGACCTGTGTTTGCTTCCTAGGACCCACATGGTAGCCCCCAGCTGTCTGTGACCCTAATCCCAAGAGATCCATTGCCTTCTTTGGATACCACATGTATGTGATGCATAGATACAATGCAGGCAAAATACCCATACACAGAAAAGGAAATAAAAGAGATAATGTAATATAATGCTTGATGCTAGAAGTTGCGAGACTTCCTAACTTAGATTGGGAAAGAGGTTCTTCCTAGATACCTGCTTTCAATATTGTTCCAGAGTTGACTCACAGTGATTAGTGGAGAAGAATATATTTTAAAACATCTGCATTAGAAACGAAAAGATAAGCTTACCAGTGTTGCTTATCTTGAACATAGAAATTGCTGAGGAAGTCACAAAACTCTATCATGGTCAAAAGCCAGTTCAGCAGCATTATGGCTGTAGGGACTATATAGAAAATTACTTGCAGTTTTCTACCCAAGCAATACATGGTCAAGAAATAACATTAAGAACATTTTATTTACATAAGCACAGAATAAAAACTCAGAAATATGTTTCACAAAGAAAGTTATATACACTGAACTACAAAGCCTCACTCAAAGAAACAGCCTAAGTATCATTAAACTGTCTGTGTTCATGGGCTTGGGAGTCCGTGGTAGAAGTGTGTGTGCTAATCCATAGATTCTTTCTTGGTTTTTTATTAATATCTCAGTTGCCTTTTCAATAAAATTTTCAGCTAATCCAAAGGTTCAGTTGGAAAATTGGAAATTCTAGAAAAATCAAAAGAAGAAAAAGTTGGAAGACTAATTTTTTGATTCTCGAAGCTACAGCATGAAGCAATAGCAGCCAGGACTAACGTAGGGTGAGGACAGTCACTTGGATCAATGCATAGAATTGACGTACAGAAATAAATGCACACATTTATTCTTGATAAGGATATAAAGACAATTCAGCCCGAGCAATGTTTATGCTTATGAACAAAATGATGCCGAAACAACAGGACATACTTACAAAAGGCTGAGGGTGTGACTACCTCATACCATATTCGAATGCTAAAATGTAAAAAGACCCAAAGCGAAGATAGGCCTAAATGTAAGAACTGGAGCCATAAAACTCTGAGGAATGTGAAATGTCGTGTTCTTAGATTTAGCAAATGAGTTCTTAGATATGATACCAAAAGCATAAACAACAAGAGATGGAGATATTTGGACTTGATTAATAATTAAAAGAAACATTTTTGTTTTAAAGGATATTACAATTTTTAAAAAGCCACAAAATGTTTTTTAAAAATACATAAATCATATACCTGGCAAGAGTCTAGTACTGGATATAAGGGGAAAATGATTGCAACTCAACAATAAAAAGACAAATTTCCTAATTTTAAAAAAAGGCAGAGAATATGAATAAACATTTCTCCTAAGAAAATATGCAAATAGCCAACAAAACACCTAAAAGAAACTCATAATTAGTCATTAGAGAAATGCAAATCAAACCACACAAAGATATTGCAAGATGATGTAGTCACTTTGGAATAGTTGAGAAGTTCCCTCTCTAGTGACTGCCAATGAGTGCACGCTGTCCTTCGCTGGTGATAAAAAGATTCAGTTCTCCAAATGTTAAACACAGAGCAACAATATGCATTAGCATTTCATTCAGGGGAATTTAAAACCCATGATAAAAATATACACATGAATATTCATCACAACATTGATTATAATGGCCAAAAAAATGGTGAACACAACTGAAATGTCTATTAACTAGTGAATAAATAGGCTAAATGTGATATATTTAAACAAAGGAATATTATTCAGTGGTTAAAAGAACAAAGTTCAGATGCAACATGGCTAAACCTTGAAGACTGTAAGACAGGGAGAGAAGCCAGATCCAACAGGCAGGCACCCCCCAGCTGTTCCATTTTATGAAACGTCTAAAGCTGGCAAGCTCGTGAGTGAGGGCGGTGCACTGTTTCCAAGGGTGGGGTGGGGGGGCCGATGGGGAGCGGGGCTAACCATACAGGCTTTCTGCTGGAGTGTGGAAATGTTCAGGGGTCTGACAAGCCAGAGTGATCTTTCAAAGAAATGGTTAGCATACAAGAATTATCTCTCTACTGAAAATGACACATCACCACACATACTCGAATTAGAAGATCTTGCACCTAAGGTGAACGTGCCACTAAGACAAAGTTTAAAGTCTTCTAGAAAAGGAAAGAAACCAGAGCTGTGAACTATGAAGACCAAGCCGTCATAAATTCTGAATGAACAGCAGGGGGCGCCCTTGGTGGCAGAGAGAATTGCAAAAATACTATTTCTAATAATAATGTTAATAGATTTTGTTCATAACAAATCTGAAAAAAAAAACAAATAAGGTAACAAGATCACTGACAAACACACGAGTCTGACAGCTACCTGTTTTTCCATTTGTGCGGCTCCTGCAGGCTCTTCCCACGGGTGGACAGACACAGACAGACACAGACACACATGAGGAGCCCAAGCCATGTGGCTTTGAAGCCTCTTTGGTTTCACCTGATATTAGTTCTATGTTTCTTTTAAGTCTTTGGATAGCCCCGGGAATGTAATTTTTTGCAATCTGTAGCTACAGTAGTGCTGTAATTCCTTAAACACATTTTGATAATTTTTAGTTATAAATAACACTATAAAAAGCTTCATGTACCTAAACCCTTAAATAGCCTTAAAACAAAAAAACCTTCCCTAAGGATAGATTCGTTGCAGAGGCATTACTAGGTGAATCTGTGTCTACAACTTTAAGATTTTTGGATATGTAAGCGTAATTCAGCCTGAAAATCTCATATGTCCTCCTGCAGTACTTGAGAGTTTCCTCATTCCTGAATCTAAACAGTGTGTGTGTGTACATGTCTCTGTGTGTACATCTGTCTCTGTGTGTATATGTGTACATGCCTCTGTTTGTGTGTCTGGGTATATATCATCTATGTGTCTGTGTACATGTCTGTGTGAATGCATGTCTCTGCATGTATGTGTCTGGGTGTGTACATCTCTATGTGTATGCATCTGTTTGTATGTATCTGTGTGTGTGCATACCTGTCTGTGTGTATATATGTGTCTGTGTGTGCATTGTGTATATACCTGTGCAGGCACATGTAGGCCAGGAAAGAGTACTGGGTTCCTCCTCTAGCACTCTTGGCCTAGTCTTTTGAGGCAGGGTCTCTCCCGGAACCCGAGGACACTGTTTCCTCAGCTTTTCAGAGCTGGGGTACAGTCCAGCGTGGGATTCCTACTATTCCTACATCCTGGATTCAGAACTATAGTGCTCATCACTGCGCTGTAAGTGTTCTTAACCAGTGAATCACTTCTGTAGCTCCTATTTTTCTGAACTTTTACTTAAATATATAATTACTAGATTTCCCCTGAATTTAAATTATGTTCTAATTTGATAGATATTGTCTTCTTTCAATCATATTTTGAACATTAAGTTTTGCTTTTTTCAATATTTGTCACCTAATTTTTCCACTTATACAATTTGTTTCTTATAAATAATAGAAATTTTTGTTTAAGATATTTATATTCTAATTATTGATTCCTGGAAGCTCTTTCTATGTGAACTCTTTATATATGACCTTTATATATGTAACTGTTGCTTTATATGCTGTATTTTTTCTTTAAGTACTTTTTGCTTCGTGATTTTTTTTGAGTTTTGACATAAGCTCAAAATATTTTTATATAGTGTATTTACATTCTAGTTATTGATTCCTGGAAGCTCTTTATATATGTAACTGTTGCCTTAAAAGTTGTATTTTTTCATTAGGTACTTTTCACCTCATATTTTTTTCTTGGTTTTGACATATAGATGGTTTTAATTTTTGTGTGGAAAAAATGCCTTCTTTCATAAATTCCAATTTTTTTTCTTAAAAAGTATTTTTCCACATGGGGAAATGATGACACCTTTTCATAATTTTTATTCCTCCTCTGTGTTTTCAATTTTTGATATTTAATTCATTAATAATTTGTTTGGGGATATGTTATGGGACCCTTTCTGTCCCCACAAAATGAATTGCACCAGCGTTATTTATCAGAATAAATCTCAACTTCCAGCAACCTGTAGCCATTTTATCATAATACATTTTAACATACGTCTGAGCGTGCTGAGGGACTTGACTCTTCTCTGAGGAGTGTTGTGGTAGTGCTTTCCCATTAAAGCGCTGTTAAGGTTAAGAGGTTTTGCTGTTTTGTTTGTTTTAATTCTTTATCTATTTCTTGGTGAGTTTTTTTTTTGCACCTGTCTATGCTCCCAGATGAACTTTACAGTCACATTTCCATGAAAATATATGATATTTCTTATTTTGATTAGGATCATATTGATCTTAATTAATTTGAAAAACTTCCACTATCAATAATATGAAAATTGCCAGCTTACTTCATTTTTTTGCTACAGTGAGAGGGACCCTGGGCATTTTTAACATTTATGTCCATGCTTGTTGTGAATTCTGGTTTGTTTGTTTCATGGTGGCTTGGTTTTGCTCTCTTTCCCACTATTGTAGAAACTCCTTCGGCCTCTGTCCAAGTGTTAGGCACTTGTAGATACAGCTTCTTCAGTGTCCAGGCCTCAGGATGCTCTCTTAATGCATTAGCTGGCTTTTTCTCTATAGACAACCCTTTGCAAGCCTCTAACTTTTCTCTACAGCCATGATTTTGGGGCCCCAACCTCAAACCAGCGTTTAATATTAACCCTCTTCATAAGCCTGACTAAAGAATTAAATAAATAGAAACTGTAAGCTGGCTACATGACGTAGCGGGGAAAGGTGCTCTCCCGAGTTTGATCCCTTAGGGTGAAGGACAGGGCAAGTGAACAGACTGTTCTCTGACACGCACTTCCGCACCGTGGGCATGCGCATTCTCACCAACATACACAACAACAATAAATAAAACAAAGTTAAATATAACAATAAAATGACCAAATAAGTACAAGCAGTTCTAGAAACCACAGACGCTGTCCACCCTCCCCCCCCCGTGCCCCACTGCCCAGCCCCCCCCCCCCGCACCCCACTGCACATATACCCTGAGAGAGTCGAGACTTAGCATGGAATTGTTTTAACTTAACAAAGAATTGAGTATTTTTAAGAGGCATTAGTGGCTCAGAGCAAGCCTGCTAAGCACTGTATTTCTCCACCGAAATCCCACCCACCCCCAACTCTGGCTGATGGAGTTGTAATCTGGTGTAGAGTAGAATCTGTTCTTTCTGGGTACACTGTTTCATAAATTTTGACAAACATTCAGTTGCGAGCATGCTGTTGTGTGATGGCTATTCTTGGTTGTCAATTTAGCTACATCTGGAGTTAACTAAACTCAACTGGTTCCGTACAATTAAATCATTTACTTAATCATTTGAAGTGGGAAGACCTACTTTTCATCCAGATCTTGGAGGTGGGAAGATCCTCATTTAATCTGGGCCGCACCTGCTGGCAGCCTCTATAAAGGACATGGAAGAAGGAAGCTTGTACCCTTTGCCTGCTTCATCTTTCTAGCAAGTCTATTCCTTCTCTGGCATTAGAGTCTGCTTGTTCTGGAATCTGTCACAGACTGAAGACTTTCTGAGACATCTAGCCTCATGGACTGAACAACTCCTGGATTCTTGGACCTTCAGCTGGTAGGCACCCATTGTTGGACTAGCTGAACCACAGCTAGTAGGACATTTTAATAAATCACTTTCCTATATCCATCCATCCATCCACCCATCCATCCATCTAACTAGTATGCATTATGTATGTATGTATGTATGTATCCATCTTTCTATAATCTATCCATCTCTCCATCTACCCCTCTATCTATAAGCTCTGTTCCTGTAGAGAACCCCAACTTACAATGTACAATGTGAGAAACAAACACATTCAAGCCTTCCCATGGTGTAAATGACAATAAACTCAGACTAGAGGTTTTCCTTGGTTGCAGCTTTCAAAGAGATCCCCATTTTCCTTGACTGGCAAATACGTTAGTTTATTCCCATCTCAACTCTGCCTGGGAACTCTTCAGTCAAACATCACACAGCCAACATAACTACAAATGAAACCTGTAGGTCGCAGGCTAGCTGCAAACACTTACACACACCGTAGCAAAGTCCAGGGAACCCCAAAGAAGCCTTCCCACATGGCCGGCAGAGAGCTGGCACAGATGCTCTTTACAAGTCAAATGGTGGGCCTGTTGAAGAGCTGCCAGGGGGCTACTGTAGACTTAGACTGCAAACCCACACTTGAGCAGAGCCTCAAGTTCAGTGGAGCTGCCCAAGTGAGGTACAGGACCAGGGAGGACAGAGAAGAGAAAGACAAGCCTGGGTGTATACAGATGAACAGGCTGGTGGCAAGTCACATAGGACCATACTGATATCCATGGGACAATGGGGAGCTCTGTGTAAGCCAGGCCCTTGATTCACATGTTAAAGGTCAGATGGCAGGCCAAACGGGGCTGTCAACAGTTAGGCGCCCTCTTTTGAATGGGGTCCAGGGAAGGACGTCGAGCTATTTGCAGCCTGGCGGGTTTAATCAGTTCTCAGGCTTCATTTTCTTGATAGGATTTCCATACACTTACATGCTGATAGGATTTCGATGTGTTTACTTTAATGAGTTTGCATTTTTAGAAACCTTGAAGAGTTCTTATTTATCCTGGTAGGTGCTGTGGAATGTGACTGCCACCACCGCACGGTCTTCTCACCTCTGAGTCTGCATTCAAGATGGAGTCAAGTGCTGCTTGCGAAAGTGGAGTCACTCAGGGCAATCCACAGCCCGAAAGGCCACCGTGTTGTACAAGATGGTGAGACAGGATGGAGCAGAGTGCAACCAGACCCAACATACATAGTCAGGTACCCACCAGAATACCCAAGGCAGATGATGGCTAATAGTTGAGAAAGTCTTTCCATCCCTGCAAACCCTCTATTCCATCCTGAAACACCTGCCAATCGCAGAGTCATTTGATGAGCCTAATCTGTTTCTCGAGCTTCCAACCAAAGCCAAACTGGCCCTCAGCAGTAACCACAGTTGTTGCGTTCAGTTCCAGGGCTTTCCTGGCTGACAAAGAGCAGGTCTTCTTGTCAGTTCCACCCAACAGATCCTTCCCCTTGTTCTGGCTGCAGGGGCCAACGTGCCTGGACTAGCCTACCACAGGGATGGCTGAGCTAGCAGAAGGAAGTTCTCATAATATGGCCAGGGTTGTTTATTGCCTGTGCACTCTCTAGCTCAGATTACTACCATCCCCACCATGCTCTGTGTGTGTGTGTACATGTTGCAGACTCTGAACGTATTTCACATATTTGTGCACCCACAGTGTGGCAGTGAATGAACCAGAAAGTTCAGAGAAACAATGGCCTCTAAACTCTCTTACTTTCTCACCAGAGTGCCAGACAGCCAGAGCCTGTGGTCTGCTGGGGAGGTCTGGGAAGCTGTCAGTCTCAGAGTCAAAATGCAGTATCAACATCTGCGAAGGGCTTGAACTGAGACCAATTTCATGAAATGGTTATGCTGCCAAAGAAACACACCTTTGGCATCCTTGCAGGAGGTCAGGGCTGGTTTTCATCTTTGTCCTGTCTGCGGAGGCCACTTTCTCTCTGCTGTGTGCACAGAGCAGCTTCCCAGCTTCACTTAAACCCCGGCCTGAAGAAGCCTCATCCGGATTTTCCGTTACTCTGCTATAGTGCTGTCTGTGAACACAGGCATGAAAAGGAATAAATTCCCTAACTCAACCCACCCTTGAGGCCTGCCACATTAAGAAGATAGACCACAGCACTTTGGTCTGCCCTGGAGTGACGGGAACCCAGCAGGCTGCAGTGTTTAGGGAAAGCTTGGAGTCTCATTTGCTGTAGATAGCTCCTCGTTTTTCTGGCAGGTCTGTACATAGACTTTTACATTTGTCAAGGCCTCTCAACATTCCTGGCTAATAACTAGCCCTGGGAGAACCTTTGCAGCTTAGGTTCTCACCCTGGAAAAAAGCAACGTAAGATACTGACAGGAGGAGGGACTTCAGGTAGGTCCACTCTCAGCCCGAGGTCACCTCTACACAAGGAAGAAGTCAAAAGGAGAAACTTCTGTCTCCCCTGGGTCCTTCCTGGGGAAGCACTTCCCCCATAGACGTTAGTCCACATCACTCAAAGCCTGTGTCATTCTGCCTCTTGGTATGAGAATTGCTGATTTAAATGGCGCTTTACCTAATTTGTCCCCAGGTCCGCCTCGCACAGTGCCAAAGCTCCCGAATTGGCCGCACCGCTCTCAGAAGGTAGCGTGGGTGTCTGTTTAGCCCTCGTGTCACAGGACTCCACTGATGGCTTTGGGGAACCCCTGACATCTCTCAGGTGCAACTTGCTCACCTGGTATCACCCCAAGTTTACACATGCAAATGAACACTCAAATGCCCTGCTAGAGTGTCCTGTGGGGACGGGCTGTTTCTTTATCGCCCCCCCCCCCCCCGGGTTCTGGTTCAGGATCAGCCCCTGGGGAAGAGTAAGGAGAGGAGACAGCTGCCAAGGAAGCATGGTGGCAATAGGGAGGAGACTCTTGTTTCTCTTCCCAGGCCTGCAAGTCATGAGATGTCCCCACCCATGCATATGCATTGTGATTGTTTTTTTTTTTTTCTTGAAAAAAAAAACAAGGCAATAACGCTCTGAAAACTTGTATTGAACTAGGGTCTGGCAACAAAGCAGGTACTGCGGTAGGTACTTCCTTCACACTTGCCTTATCTCATTCTAGCAGGAATGTGTTACTGCCACAATATGTTATGGGCTGGAAACTAAGGTGTGGGTGTTTTAGGAGACTTAACACATTTGATTCAGACACAGTGGGAGGCTACAGGGATGAGCCAGCCAAGGTCAAACCCAGACGCCTATATCCTTAGTGAGAGGCAGTCTAGTCTGTGTGTACATTTTTGTTCCGGATCCTAGAAAGCACTCTGTAAGGACAAAAATAGCCTTGTGCATCAAGGTATGCAGAGGTCTGGCTGGAAGGAGGGTTGAAGGAAATCTTTGCTGGCAAGGGCAGAGAACCGGGGGGCTTCCCCATGGGCCACTGGGACCCTATCAGATCCATGTGCTCTTGCAAGCACAGGCTATCAGGATATGTGCTCCTTGGGGGTGGAAAGGCACCAGGAGCCAGCAGTGGTGACGGCATGGTGTCTGTGGGTGTCGATCTGCCCGCCCTGTACAAGGTGGCAGGGAGGTGGGTTTTTAGTGGGCACAGTGAGAGAAGTGGGCTGAGATGCCTTTCCCAGAAACAGAGCAATAGTCGCCAACAGAAAGAAGTTGGCACTTCAGTGCCGTAGGGGAGAGAAGCGGGCTTGTAGGCAGGCATGTGGAGATCTGGTGCTGCAGCCTCTGATACTTGTAAAACTTCGTTTGTTTTACCCCAAAGAAGTGCTACACAAACCACCAGGGACAATAAGTAAGTAAGGGCCACAGTGCCAAACTCTGGCGGCTCATAACCACATAGTTCACCAAGTCCCAGCCTTTGCTACAGTGTACATGTGCTCACAAGCACACACACACACACACACACACACACACACACACACACACACACACACGCTGCTCTCCCATTCAGGTTCCCTGTCTATACCAAGACCATCCCAGCCACACAACCAGGTACCTGCTGCCAACCTGGCCTGTGCAGCATGGAAGCCATAACAGCTGGCTTGCATACATATCCCTGTACATTGCTCTCAGAAGCAGAGCCCGTTTCTCCAGTGTGAGGCTGTGTGCCCCAGAGCCAGGACCCCAGGCTGGGGCCTCTCTCAGCACGTGGTGTGTGGCTCTGCACACACTTTCCATCCAGCCTGATGTTCTGGTGTTCTGAGTCTATCAGAATTGGCTGCTGCTTTCTTCCAGGACCATTAACTGCTTGGGACTGCTAGGGAATTGCTGGCAAACATTAGCTTCAAGGTTTCTCACAGAAGTTGTTCATCTTCTTTCAAACATTTCTACATTTTTATTTCTCCATTTGCTTCCCTTTTCCTCCTCTCACCTGTTAGAAACTGGGATGTTGGCTTTCCTTAAGAGGCTACGGCTGGGATACAAAGTGCATAACCTGTGATTAATATGAAAAAATAAAAAGGAAAAAAAAGAGTGAATTTCTTAAGGCATGCTATGTGAGAATACAGCGTCCTAAGAACCTGCTTCTAGGTCTCAGAGAAGCCTGTAGGAAGGGCTGGGGCTGTTCTGAAACGCTAACTTGAGGTGCCAGTGTCCGGCCTCCCCCTACGCTGAGCCTGTGAACTCTAAACTGGAGAATGGAGAAGGCCAGTCCAGGCCTCCTGGCACTTTCAGCTTACCTGTTCTAGTTAGCATTGGTTTCTGTGATAAAACACTGGCTAAAAGCAAGCTATGGAGGAGAGAGTTTCTTTCACATTACACTTCCAGGGGCCACTCCCTCATCAAGGGAAGTCAAGGCAGGAAAACCTTGGACAGGAACGGAAGCAGAGATCATGGGGATACCCTATTTCCTGCCTTAATCCCTACTTTTGGTTAGTTACCTCCCCCTGGCCTGCTAGCCAAGGGCGGCACCATCCAGAGTGGTCTGGGCCTTCCATCAAATACCAAACCAAAAGATACAAATACAAATACAGATGCAGCCATAGGCCAACCTGATGAAGGCAATTCCTCAGGTGAGCTTCCCTCCTCCCAGGGGACACGAGTTTGTGTTAAACTAGCCAGCACACCCCTTCGATACGGTTTTTGCCCTCTCTGGAATGGACACACAGAAGAACAGAAATCCCACCCTGCAATGGACTCTGCCATCCACTTGTGTCTTCACAGGTGGTAGGTAGCTCCAACAAGACCATCCTCTGCGCTCAGATGTCCACACAGACTCGGGGTGCAAAATAGCGTGTAGAGTTTGGGAGTGATCCATCCCAGTTTCACTGGTGGTACCACTCCGTAGAGGTTTGTTTAAAGGAGCAAGGAGACAGCTTTGTGTATGCTTTGAGATTGTCCTCAGAAGCTGCCACCATGCAGGACTGGTTCCTGGGAGCTACAGCTTCCTTACTACACACCAAGGCTCCTAATTACCCTACACAGCCAAGACCTCATTCAGTGCATGAGAGAAAATGGATACGACATTGCTTTATATATTGGACAGCAGGCAAAACAAGTCAGAGAAACCAAATCACAGGAAAGAGGGGTGAGGGTCAGACATTGTCACCCCTAAGATGCTCTGAGAATGTGAGGCTCTGTAGATCTTCCCGAGGTCTGAGCTCTCTTCTGGAATCTTCTTCCATGATAGCAGCAGGGACATCTCTACTCTCATTAGTGATAAAATAGCCAATTCTGGGGCAACTGTAATAGAAGCCAGCCTGGATGGTACGTCTGTAATCTTTGCGTTGCCAGCCTTCAGAATATATGAGAAGTCCTCAACTTGTTGGTGAACTAGTTGGTTGAAACCAAGCTCCTGGGGGCACCTAAAACAAGGTGATACAAATAAAGTGGCCAATCAATCTCTGCTTACCCATCTGTAGAACGGGCATGCCCACCTACCTCATCATGAAATGAGAATAAAATGGACAATTAGTACACAGCACTTTGAATACTAATCGACATATTATAGTAAGATAAATGTAGCATAACTCTTCTCTAATAAAACAATTGACTCTTTAAAAGACTGTTCTAAATTATGGGAGGAGAATGATTCTTTAGACGTGATGGAGAATGAACATTTGCTTTGGGTTCACGAAATCCAACCCTTTGTCCCCTACCCCACATTAGTGTAGAGTGTCTTCCAAGCCAAAATCAGTGGTATCACAAGGCTGGATGGGATGAAAAATATGGAGCATGTTCACATTGATTCTGGTGATGCAGTGGGTATGTCTCTTCTTGCTGAGGAAGCCTGAGATGAGGTGCAGCCATGCAGTATGGTAGGATCTGGGTTCCTCTGAGGACAGCTGTGTGGCCCTAGGCTTGACTCCTCTCTCTGACTCCCTTCCTGAGCCTTACAGGTGGCAGACAGTTCCTAGCAGAACTGTCACCCAGAGCAGCGCACAGAGACTGACTCACAAATCCAACAACTTTGTAATTTGCAGCTTTGAGAAGTTACATGCATTTCATTTTCATTTAGAAGGGCTGAAAATGGCCAGGGAGATGGCTCGGTGGGTAGAATGTTTGCTGCCCAAGCAAGCATGACAACCTGAACTCAGGTTGCCACCACCCAGGTTAAAAAAGCCTGACTTGGGAGCATGCCTCTGTAACTCTATTGCCAGCAGGAAGAGACAGGCAGATCTGGGGGACTAGCTGGCTAACCAGAGCAGCCAAAACAGCTAGAGAATCCTGTCTCAAAATACGAATTGGAGAGTGATTGGGAAAGGTCCTCGGCATCAACCTTTGGCATCCGCCTGTACGGGCGGGAGTGTATTCCACCATACTGAAACCATACATACATAAACCATACATAAACCATACATGTTGAAGAGTAAATAATAAAAGAGCAGAAAGGCCAGGTACATACAGCCTAAAATTTAATTTTTCTTGAAGGCAGAACAGAAAGTGCCACGGTTTTGATCTGAGCCATTTGACCACTTACTGTAACAATACTTACAAGCATTGACTCACAGAAAAACTTCAGTACATTGAAGTTGCATGGATTGCAACACATTTCGTATCTCACAGAATATACTTTTATACTCTCCAATTTCCTGTTAAGCAGTTAACATGAGGCTCCCACAGCTTGTTTTCAACATCTGGAATTGGGGATTAAGGACCCAAATCAGCATCCAGAGATTACACTCCCCCCTGCAGGGCCCTTTCCTTGGAATTCTGCTACAGTGCAGCTGCCCTGGACCTTCCTGTTTGTGCACTATACCCTCAAGGATTGCTCATCAGCATACCTGAGCAAACTCCTGATTAGTAGCAAACTCCTGATTAGAAGAAGCCATGTGAGTTTCACTGTGTGTGTGTGTGTGTGTATGTGTGTGTTTGTATGAATAAGTCAGTGCCTGTGAGTGCATGTGTGCGAGGCCAAAGGTTGGTGTCAGGTGGTTTTATCATTTACTTTCCACGTTATTTTCTGAGACAGGGTTTCTTGCCAAATCTGGAGCTCAATGGTTTACCAAGACTAACCGACCATCCAGCATCTTCCCATCTCTATCTCCCTGGCTCTGGGATTACAGGTGGGCACACCGGATTTCTAAATCTGGGCTTTTAGGCTTGAACTATGGTCCTTGTGTTTGTCTGTCAAGCACTTTGCTAACTAAGCCACATTCTCAACCTGCATTTCTCAAAATAAATAAATAAATGGAAGTTGGTGTGCTTCCACAGGCAGGAGGCGATGTCTTGGTTTGATGGAAGGGTGCCTAGGGGATGCTGGGACAACAGAATAAGCTGCTGGGGCAAAGGCTGCCGTCAGAAAATTTTGGATAAGATACCAGATGATTTTGTTCTTAGCACTAATACAAACCCATCCAACATGACCCACTAGGTCAATGAAGGTCCGAAGGGCCCACTGGCCAACTCAGAAATGTGTAAATGAGTTATCTAGACCTGATCATCCCTGACTACTCTTTGTTCTTGACACAGAAGGCTGGCCAAAGACAAGACAGAAACATGGGGCAAAAGGTGGGACTTGTAGAGAGTGGGCTTCCATGAGAATCTGAGAGGGTGGCTGAACACATAGCAGACAGGTCCTCAGCTCTAGCATGCTGGCCAGGTCAGTGACTCCTCGTTCATGATCACACGCTAATGTAAACAGTGTGAACTTATAAATGTGCTATGCTACGTTGAGAAAAGCATATCAACTGCTGTTATTAAATACAGTTCAGGAGGTATTTTAAGGGCATTTGAAATTGCATCAAGAAAGTCTTGCTGAAGAGGGAGTGTCCTGCGACCATGCTCTTATCTTTTAACCCAACCTCAGTGTTGCCAAATTAAGCCAGTTTCATTTTGTAGCATGGGAGAGTTTGTACTCATTTGCGGTGGGCCAGCCCTTGCAACAGGCTACATTGTAAAGCTCTGTGGATCAGTCACACTCAACAAGCTCTCCCCCTAGAGAGGTTATTTGAAAGTTGCTTTTTGTTTTCTTAGCTGTTTTTCTCCCAAGCCCGGCAGGCACAGGCATTCTTTTCCTCTGCAACCCCCTCTCCCCAACCCTCTCCTTCCCTGAATTTTGAAAGCAGTTCCTACAGCTGTAAGTTTCTTTTTCTAAATTTAAAACCAATCGTGGTTTCTGGCTATAAAACCGTCTCCCCAAACCTCTGTGGCTGTTGTTGGCCTGGTCTGTATATTAGCTGGAGTCACTTAGAACCCTCAGTTAGTTTCCACTCAAACATTAGCAGCCATGTTTACCCTCGCTAATTGTGCGTTGTTCCTTCGCGTCATGCCCATCAGCATCTTTTTAACGTGTTCAGCAAATCCTTGGCACATGCTGTTTGGATTCTTTGCTCTTCCATTCTCCAGCCTCGATCCAAATCAAACTAAATGCATCTGAGGAAAAAGGAAAATGCCTGCCCTGAATTTTTTTTTAATTTGCTAATGCAGTTGGCTCTCTTCTCCAGAAAGGAAGAAAGTGTGTTTTCAGTAGCAGCTCAACTACCTTCTATGCAGAAGCCTTGGCTTTGCCCGGACCCCATTCCACCTTACATTATACAGGGAACAAGGCTTTGGTTGCTCTAGTGGATGTTGGAAATGATGTAACATAGTAAGCATCCTCAAATTCACCTCTAAAGGATGGTGGTACAACCCTTCCCCCCGAGAAAACCCATCAAATGGCCTCTGAAGCTCTGGCCAGAAGAAGACTATCACATCACAATTGTGAACCTATCGCATCACAATTGATACACATCTTAGTGTGTTTTGAGCACCTTTTCCCCATATGCCACTACCTTGGAAGGTAAATGGAGTACTGCCCTTGTGTAGTATTTTGAGATCCTCCACTTGATGTGGGAGAGCCTGTCTAAGGCCAGAGGAGGTGGAAAAAAACGGTACAGGAGGAGTCAGGTGCCAGAAACACACAGAGTACCTAAGAGCAAGTGAGTAAAAAAACAGGAAAAACTAGGACACCTCCTCCTGAGGAAGCAGGGAACAGCACCCACTGTCTACACACTCTGCATGAACTCAACCTCCTCCACTTCAGGAGACTCACATCTCAAACTCCAGATTCAGTCCCAAGAAGACAAATGTCACCCTGAAAGCTGACTCTTTCAGGAAAGTCGATTTCATGTTTAATGTGCACATCTGGAAAGGAGACAAGTGAAAGCCTTGACCTTGATTGAGTTTCATTATCTCTCTGTTGTAAGTCTATTTGCTTGTGAACAGACATCGGGATTCTCTTCTTATACTGGAGAAAGCCTTCGGCTGAGAACCCTAAACACGGCTGATCCTCTGTGGGGCCTCACTCAAGAGCAGCATTGGGGTGCATGGGCTCTGGACTGCAGCCAAATGATACACACACATAGATATACATATATATATTGACAATTTATTCACTTTATAGCCCTATTGTAGCCCCCTCCCTCATCTCTAACAGGTCTCACTCTCCCTCCCCCTTCCCCACTTTCCCACCCCCCTAGTCCACTGAAAAGGGGAGTTGTTCTCCCCTACTATCTGACCCTAGCTTATCAAGTCCTCTTCCTCTGTGGGAAAAGATCATTCTGAGTAAGGTAACCCAGAACCAGAAAGACACTCATGGTATATAGTCACTCATAAGCAGATATTAACCACATAATATAGTATAAACATACTAAAATCTACAGAAATAAAGAAGCTAAACAACAAGGAGGACCCTAGGAAGGATGCTTAAATTGTCGTTCATAAGGCAAACAGGATAGATATCGGAAGCAAGCAACAGAAGAGAGGGAACAGGGTGGGATCCTACCATTAGATGTCCTCTGAAAGATTCCACCCAGCAGGGTATTAATGCAGATGCAGAGACCCACAGTCAAACTTTGGGCAGAGTACAGGGAGTCTTATAGAAGAGGGGGTGGGATAGAAGGACACGGAGGGGACAGGAGCTCCACAAGGAGACCAATAAAGCTTAAATACCTGAGCCCAGGGGGCCAGCAGAGACTGATGCATCAACCAAGGACCATGCATGGAGAGGGCCTAGAACCCCTGCTCAGATGTAGCTGACAGGCAGCTCAGTTCCCATATGGGTCTCCTAGTTAGGGGATCAGGGACTGTCTCTGACTTGAACTTGGTTGCCTGCACTGTGAGAAGAGTTCTTACCTAGAATGCATAAGGTCCTGGGCTCCATCCCAGCACTGCTAACCAAACAAGCTTAGAAATACCGAGGACCAAGGCTTCATTGAACTGCTGCAGAAGGGCACAGCCCATAAGCTGTGTTTTATTCTCTCAGACAGGAGAGGAGCTCCCGGGATGAGTCTGCAGACACCATCCCCCATCCCTACATCTCTAGGAGAGCCTTGGGGAGGGGCATGAATTATGTGTTCTTAACCCAAGTGAGGCTGCCTAGGGGCAGGAGAGCTGCCTGACCTCCCTTTACAAGTGCACACTGGTAGCACTGGACATCACGGAGAATGCCTGTTCAGTCCAGAAGACACATGCATCCCCATTATCCATCTCACTGGCCACCAGATCTCCACGCTCTGGTACCAAGTTCTGTGACATCACTACTGAGTTCTCAAATGCAGATGTTTTGCTGTAACAAACTATACAATGTTGGAAAGTGTCTGAAGCAGAGCTGTGCCGATGAGGGTTTTAAGGCATACGACTTCCTCCCACATAGTGCTCAGCGAGGAAGTCTGCACAGGTCCCTCGTGTGTCCCGGTACAACTAAAAACAGCTGTGCTCCACACTCAAGCTGCCCTTTGGGATTTGCATCTCCCAGTGGTTCCCCCGCCACTGACAATGCGAGGCTTTCTCGCTTGTTCTCTTTCCACAACTATTCTATCAGCTCTTTCTCTAATAACCCTTTCTGCCCCATCCCCCACCTGACTTACCCATTTAATAGCACCGCTGTTCAGCTTTTATGGATATTGTGCGCCTTTAAATCTCCTCTGGGGGGAGCACTCAATAGCCTTTTGGAAAGATTCGTTACCTAATTTGAGATGTAAGCCAAAATGGTCAGAGACAACAAAACAAAACAAAACAAAACCTCACTGCTTTTGACTAGGGAACCATCTCTCCCTTCTTAGGTAAGTGTGCACACTTGCGTGTGCATACCGTAGACGTGCCTGCGTGTCTGTCTCACTGTGTGCATGTGTATAGATGTGGGCCTGGTTACGGGGCTCTTTCTTTACCAAGTCAGTGCCTGCCCTGGACCCTGCACTAGTCTATGAGAAACCAAACAAGTTAGCTACGACTGGTCATTCACAGAACTTCACACAGGGAAACTGATGAGACTATTCCCAGCAGGCCAAGAGTGAGGCAAGGCTGCTGAGGCCCACTCGCCGCCCTTCCCCACACTCAGGCTGCACTGTTTATCCCATCAACCCTGTTTATTCTCTCAACTCTGCTTTCTCGGCCAAACAACTCATCACACGCTGCTTGATTATGGAGACTTACAGAAAATATCCAGAAAGAACTATGGGAAGCACACGCCTGCTGATTCATCCCCTAGGGCATTCCCTAACAAGCTGGTTTGGGGTTTCTCTTGTCCTCCATCTTTCAACACTTAGAGAATGGTGTGCAGCCAGTTGCTCTCCTTGCTAAGCAAAATTGCTGACATTATTGGGAACTTAATATCATCTTCACCACTATCATCTTCTTTAGAAACACTTCTGACCAAACCGTTCAGTCTGTAGAATGAATCCATGGCCAGACCATGGCGCACGGGCCTTCAGGATGTTAGGGACGAAGTCAGCCAACATTTGCCCAATCTTTGCTGATGCAAACCTGGCTTCTCAAGGCTTCAGTTGTTTAACTAACTGATACTTAGCTTCAGAAAGGTCATGTGACCCAGTCAGAATTAACAAAAGGCCACCAAATAGTAGACCGTATGAGGCATAGCAGAGACAGTGAACTCAGTCTTAGGCATGGTAGAACCCCATGCTCCTGCAGAGCATGGAGCAAAGGGCATCCCCAATCCTGGCTGTTCTTAATGGGAAAGTGAGGGAAATTCATGGGAAGGTCCAAAGTGTGAAATGCATACACACATACAAATACACACACACACACATTTTTTTTTTTGAGTTATCAAGGCCTTATGAAATGAAAACTCCTGGTCATTCTTGTCTTATAGAGAATGTCTTTAAAAGATGTTGACAGAATTAAAAAAAAAACAGCAAATAATGAATGGGGGAATATTGACTTCCTAACCAGATAATGAAACATTTTGGAAATCCAGACCCCTCAAAACAAGACTGGCTTGTGTGCCAGGGACAGAGTCATAGCCAGCAGACACTCAATAAACATTTATTGATACTGGGAGAATTGTGGAATCACTTGTGGTCATTCCTGAGATATTCCAGCAGCAACATAAAAACTCAGTCACCACACAAAAAGCTGGCTAACAGTGTTGCTTGAAAGACTGTATTGCCCATCAGTGCAAAGACTAAATAAAAACAGATCCATGAGATTTGAAGACGACAACAAAAATTTCGTCCTAGAGATGGACAGCCTCCCCTCTCCCCCAGCTTCTGCACTGACTAGCACCCTGCTGACTCCAGGAATGAGGAAGGCAAGGACTATGTGTCTGTATAGCCAGAACACCTTCGACCATTTAGCAAAGGACTGTCAAAATTGTAATGGTGCTTTGACAGACTGGGTTACTCAGTGTCGTATTCAACGTGTGGGAGCCCCCCTCTGGGAAAAACTGAAGTATAAGACATTAATTAGTCTATTTATTTATTTATTTATCTTGCATCAAGTCTGAGTTTGCAATGCAAAGCTGAGGAGGCGGCTTCAGAAGAGCTTGTTGGCATGGTGGCATACTGAGTGACATCTTTGTTTTTCTCACCATCACTTCTTGTAGTCTGGAAACAGCTATTTATTTCAGGAGTCTTTCACAAATGGAATAAAGAAAGAACAAAATCTGCAGCCTTTGCTAAGGCATCAATAATGATAACATTAATAACTATTATTTTTATTATTTATGTTATAACAATAACCATTATTATTGTTGTTGTTGTTTTTGTTTTTGAGACACGGTTTATCTGTGTAGCCCTGGCTGTCCTGAAACTCTCTATGTAGATCAAGCTGGCCTTGAACTCAGATATCTACCTGCCTCTGCCTCCAGAGTGCTGGGATTAAGGGTGTGTGCCACCAAAGAGTATACAGTGTGTGCACGCTTGCACGCGCACACACGAACCCATAGTTGGGAAGAAAGGCAGGCACAGGGATTGTCTTCTTGCTTCTTTACTCAGTCATTTAAACTTTTAGTGCAGAGCAGAGCCTTAATAGTAAGCCGTTTTCAAGAAAAGAAAGGGTCTCCTAATAAGAAAGCTTACTGCAGGTGGGTATGAGAAAGTGGAATTTATGGGAACTCAGCCTGAAATTTATTTATAGTCGTATACTTTGTTGAAACTGCAGACATGTTTGAGCTTATCCAGACTTTTCAGGACTGCTCATGGGGAGCTCTTGGCCTCCTGGGTTGCTTGGTGCATGGCCGGTTCGGTGAATGGCTGGTTCAGAGCCTGCTGACCCTGCCTCTAAGCAGCAACACATAGGTTTCCTTTGCCCTTGTGTAGCAGTGGAATGCCTGGACAGTTTTAGAGGCTACATTTGCTGTGCGGTAGCTTAGTCTTCTCTTAAAATTAAATTCATTTTTCTATCATGCACACATGTATCAAAGCATGGGATGGTGCCACCCTGACATTCGATTTTCATGTTCTTATGCAATGGTTTAAAATTTTAACTTTAAAAGTAATAGTAACCAGAGCCATTCTATAGTTATATTATGTTAGGATCCACTGTATTATTCAGCTGGTCATCATCATAAGTGACATATCTGAGACAGACTAACTGATGTAGAAACCATGTCAGCTCACCTCTCTCTGGAGGCTCAAAGTTCAGCCGAGGCAAGCAGTTCCATCTCTACCCAGGAAGGAGGCTGTCACCAGAGAACTACTAAAAGCTCACTCAACTCTTTCATTCCCATTTGAGTGTTCCTCTTCCCATGACCCAAGGACCTCCATGTATTTCTCACCTTTTATAGCAACCACTATGACCCCCTCTGCCACAACCCAGGGCATCAAGCTCCCAATTATCACTGAGACACAATATCCAACTCTCAACAGCCACTTCCTACTTTAGTCTAGTGAGATCTTCTGTTCACTCTTCCCAGGGACCAACAGCAGCATCACTGATGAAAGAGGGACCAGATCACCTGGCAGGAGGACAACTCAGAATGTAATACCCCCAGTTACAGTCACGGCACGAGGGCATGTGAGCCTGAGCGTGTGGCAATGGTTATTTAAGTCACAAATGAGAGAATGAGCAGGTAAAAGAGTGAGTGATGCCAGGAGCATCTGAAGAATCTCACGTATGTAGGAACGGAAAATCATATTGGAATCCGATTGCTGGCTCAGATAGGACAGCAGCTAATGCCATTGGGGCAACACAAGTATCACCTTTTTATTTTTACCTATTTGATGTTTCAATTGAGAGGTTTTGTTTGCTTGTTTGTTCGGTTGGTTTTTGTTGTATTGTTATTTTGTGTACAGTATATTCTGATCATGCTTTCCCGACTCCTTCCAGATCACTCCCACTTCCCCCAACCCACCCAACTCCGTGACCTTCCTTTCACTGTTTAATAAACAAGGTGGTGGCTCGTGCCTTTAATCCCAGCACTTGGGAGAGAGAGGCAGGGGGATCAGCCTGATCCACAGAGCAAGTTTCAGGACAGCCAGGACAGTTACCTAGAGAAACCCTGTTTCCAAAAATAAACAAATACATAAAAAATAACAACCAAGAAACACACATACACACACACACAAATCCTCACAAAAAAATGGAAGCCAAAATATACAACCAGAAGACCAATTTAAAAAACATGCAAATAAAGCAACATTCCTCAAAAAGTTGATAAAAGTACAATTGAGTTCCTTTGAGGATGACCATTTACTGATGGGCATGGAGCCTACCATTTGAGAAAACTAATTTTTCTTTTGCAAGAAGGTGTCAGTTGAGAATAACATCTCTATTAAGGATGGGAGCCCACATCCATTCCTCTGTCTCAATGCTGGGAACCCATCTGCTTGGATCTGTGCAGGCCTGGCACATGCTGCCACAGTCTTTATGAGTTCAGCTCTGTGTGTCTGGAAGACACCATTTCCTTGGAGTTGTGTATCACCTCTGCTCTTATTACCTTTCCATCTCTCCTGTACATCGATCCCTGAGTCTTGAGAGGAGGGGTTTAATGAAAATATCCCATTTAGGACTGAGTGTTCCAAAGTCTCTCACTCAACACATTGTACAGTTGTATGTCTCTGTGTTAGTTTCCACCTACTGCAAGAGAGAGCATCTCTGGTTAAAGTTGATGTCACTCAGGTTAATTTTTTTCTAGCTCTATCCATTTACCTAAAATTTTCACAATTTCAGTTTTTTTTGTTTGTTTGTTTTTTAACATCTGAATAATATTCTACTGTGTAAACTCACTCATCAGCTGATGGACATTTAAGCTGTTTCCAGTCCCTGACTATTACTATTATGTTCTTTGCTATTCTTAGCAAAGAACATGGATGAGCAAGTATCTCTGTAGTAAGATGGAGAGTCCTTTGGTCTGGGTTGTCAGGCAGTGGAGTCCCAGCTTCCTGGGGACCCGCCATACTGACTTCCATAGCAGCTGTACAAGTTTGCACTCCATCAGCAAGTAACAGTGTTTTCCTTTTCCCACATCTTCACCACCATGAACTATCAATTGTTGACTGAGATAAGCAAAAATCTCCAAGGAATTTTTCTCTATTTAGGTGTGTACCTCATTCTTAAAATTGGGTTATTTTCTTGGTGTTTAAGGGTTTTTGTTTTTAGCTCTTTATACATTTTCGATACTACCCCTCGGTGAGCTGTGAAATTGGTGAAGTTGGTTTCTTATTCTGTGGCCCGCCACTTTCCACAAATGATGGTGTCAACTGCAGTACAACTCTTAGTCTTAGAAGTCTCACTTATTGTTCTTAGAACCTGTGCTGTCAGAAAGTCCTTTCTCTCAGAAAGTGCTTCAGTGCCTTGTGCCAATGAGTTTAAGCATGTTCCCCACTGTCTCTTCTGTCAGATTCCATGTACTTGTCTTTATGTTGATGTCCATGATACGGATCTTCTTGCATGCCGTGACATACAGCCTCTCAGTTTTACCCACACCATTTGTTGAAGATGTTATCTCTTCTCAACTGTTTATTTATGTTTTTTATAACAATCAGTGTCTATAAGTATGTGTAATGTCACCTTAAAATGTTATTTTTAAATGAAAGTCACACTCTTAACATTGCTATTGGACATAAATCACCAGCTTTTGTGTTTTACACCCTGAGTTTCTACCAACAGCCAATAGCATCCCAAGAATATGGAAGGTCCTGGAAAACAGAATATTTTCTGATGGGAGCATTTAAAACATATCCCTATAAGACAGTAAAACAATAGAAAGCCATCCTTTTTCCTGGTTTTAAGTCTAATGCTTCATTTAACGTTAGTGTCATGCTTTGTGATGAGAGAAAGTTGCCTTCTCTAACAAGCCAATCAATAGAGGCTGTTGGACAAGTTGTTGCAAAATAATAGAATAACATCAGCACATAAAACATTTTGAACACCAAGATGCAGACTTGGGGCTGGGGAATGTTGTCTGATGTTCATGGGGAGATATGCGCAAAGGTAGACTCACCTGGGGAAATGGAGAGTTTTATTGGTCTTATTTACAGGAATATTGGTGAGATGATATTTATGGTAGCACAAATTACTCAAAGACAGCTGCATCACCAAAGCCCACCCCATCATGGGTGATGGTCAACAAAAGCTGGGGACTGGAAGCACATTGCACAGTCTGTAGGCGTCTCAACAGGCTTCAGAGTGCCTGCTCTAGGAAATTTAGTTGGTGTGAGATTCTGCTGGACAACTCAGCCTGTCTGGGAGTGTCTCTCAGCCATCTGCACTGCTTTTATAGGCTGAGGGTGGGGTGGAGCTGATTGAAGCTGGTAAGTTTCAGGGACTTTGTGACCCTCCTAGGTTGTTTACATCCTGAGTATAGGAAACTTCTCCCTCCTTAGTACATCCTGTGTTTCAACCAACTTCTTATTTAGACCATACTGTTGTTTCACCTCCCTTTAATATACTGACTCTTAACATTTCCCTCATCTTAGAGGGACAGTTTTATCTCAAAAGAAATTGCTACACAACAGGAATATGGCTCACTCAGTAAGTGCCACTATATAAGGATGAGGAACTATATTTGGATACTCAACACCCATGTAAAAGCCAGATGTGGCAGCACATGGCTTTAAAACCAGAACTTGGGGCAGAGACAGGCAGATCCCTGAAGCTCATTGGCTAGCCAGTCTACAGAAACTGTTAAACTCCCGGTTCAGTGAGAAATCCTGTCTCAAAATTGGCAAACTATCAAGGAAGACACCTAAAGCCAGCCTTTGACCTATACCCTTTGACACACCCACACACAGTTGGAGATAGGAGCAACCTTAGAGTCCCATCAACCACAATGGAATATTATTCAGCCAAGGAGGGAAATTTTGTAATATGTTTCTATATGGATAAACTTTGAAGAGATGATACTAATAAAATAAGTCAGTCACAAAATCACCAAGACTTCCTATAGTAGCTGAGTGGCAAATTTCATGTAAAAAAAAAAAGCATAGACAGTGGCTATCTGAGCTTCAGAATTAAAAATGGGAAGCTGCCTTTTTAATGCTATAGGATTTTGAAAGCAGAAGTATTGGCTCAGGACCCCCAAGACGAAGTTCTCAGCACAAAGGAGATTTATTTGCTGCAGAGGGACAAAGGGCAGGGGGTAAGAGACAGAGTCAGGAGATAGAGAATGAGGGAGAAAGGGAAAGGAACAAGGGAGAGGGGGAAGGGGTATTGGTCCTGAAGGATAAAGGACTGCTCTGGACCAAGAGGAGATACAAACAGCACACAGGAAAAATGGCAGTTTGTAACGGTAGAAGGGGAAATCATGTGTTAGGATGTGGTATCTAATTTTGATGGGCATGTTAATTAGGTGAGCCAAAGGAGGCTTTTGATTGATAGACTTCAACACTTTGATTGATACCTGAACCTTCGCAGCCTCAGGAGGAAGAAGTGGCCAAATAAGGAAATATCCCTTAGTGGCTAACTTTCGGAGTATAACCTAATGGTTTCTTAGCAAGGCAGACGAGGTGGGAAAGAAGCCCAAGGCCTGCCAGAGCCATGCCCACCACCCTTGAGCTGGCCAGATTGCCTTCAGATTCCAGTTAGGAAACGTGACAAAGGAGTTGAAATTGCTTGTGCAACAGTGAAGGCACACAACACTACTGACATTGCATGTGATGCAAGATTCTACCATGTGCTTTTTAACACAATAAAATCATTAAAAAAAAAGAGTTGGTATCATCAATCCAAATGCAGGTTACAAGGACAGAGAATGGTTTCCATTAGAGTGAAATCCAATTCGGTACCCAGGGAACCCGATAGGATCCAAAGGGAATGAAGCCAGCCTAGCTGTGATGGACCTCAGCCATGTAACAGAAGCATGACACAATTCAGCAGAGGCAGTTCCTCAGCAGTCAGTGGCCCTGGGGTGCCCTGGCCAGGATCAGGCACAGAGACCCCTGTCGGAACTGGATAACACTAGAAGTACCCAGACCTCTGACCTCCCCACACGCATGTAAATGTTGAGTGAAGAAATGTCCAGCTTGGTTCTTACTGACACACACTGGCTGATGATCCTCTTTACATCTCTCTCCTTCTGCACGAACTTTTATTTGAGGCCCTAGATGCTGTCCCTTCCCCCGCTCCAGGAAAGCCTGCTAAGAAAGCCCTTTGGCTGCCCCCAGGCAACACGCTTATGTGTCTGTGGTATAGCACAGATTGCCCACAGCCCAGCAGAGGATGACCTGCTACACATAGCGAACTGTTTATTTCCCCATAAACTTGACTAATCTATACAATAAAACAACATGTCTCTATTTTTCTCTCCTTTCTTCCCGTCTCTTTCTTGACCAAATGAAACTTCCTCTCATTTTTATAACAGCAGATATGATAACTTGGAATGCCGATGGAGATGGAACATTCAATCCAGTTGAGTTTTAAAATCCAAGTCAGATGAAGCTGCTCCTGCCTCCATAAGGCCGAATTCTGGGGTTCCTTGGTTCCTTCCAGTCACAGCACTGTCCCAGCTGCTCTCTAATCACTCAGTGTTATAAAAACGGACGGAGAAAGTCCATTCACATACAAAATTATGTAGTTACACCTGACACTCAAACCATACCCTAAAAACAAAAGCCCACAATGACCTCAAGCACATTTCCTTCCATCCTGGCTTCCTTGCGAAAAACTTGGAACAAGTTATTGCCAACATTCAGGTGCCTTTAGAACCAAAAGAAGTTGCCTGCATCTTTGAGACTGCCAGGCATGAGTTTCACTGTGCCCCAAGTCAATTGAAGATGAGGTGATCATTCTAAATTCCACACAAACTTCATCCTCAAGCATATTTACAGGAAGTGCCGCAAAGACTTCAGGGTTGTAGTCTTCCGCTGAGCTGTACATTGCGTGTCTCTGTTCGTCTTTGTTTCCCCAAACTCTGCAGCAGGCATAGCCCAACTACATCCATCGCAAAACTCTTGTCTTTCCACCTCAGATCGTCTCCTGACATGGAATAGCTCTATCAGACTCAGCCAAGAAGACAATTATGACAAGCACAGAGAAATCTATGATGTGTTTAAACCACCGATGAGTCAGCTACTGGGTAAAGCAGGAAAATTCAATGAAAGTGTGAACTTCCAAGTTATAAAAGCCACACAAGTCGTAGGCTGGGAAGGAGAGAAGAGATGAAGGGGCTCACGGTGTCTGTGCTGGAAGACCCACCTGTTTTAAAAGATTTCTCCTCCCTTTCCTTTCTCTCCCCCTGCCATGTTGACTAACACAAGGCCTCTTGTAATTCCTTTTGTGTTTGTTTGTTCAGTTTTTATGGTTTGTATGTGTGATGCGTGTGTGTGTGTGTGTGTGTGTGTGTGTATGCATGTGCTTGCTGGCCCGTGCATATGATATGGAGGCCACAGTCCATGTTGGGCCTCCCCATTCTCTCTGCATTGTTTTCTGACATAACACCTCTCACCATTTAGGCTAGACTGGCTGTCCAGTGAGCCTCAGATCTGCCTGTGTCTCCATCGCCGCCCCACATTGACCTGCTGCCATGCGGGCTCTCATTTGGGTGCTGTGAACCCTAACATAGGTCCTCATACAGGGTTCAGATGCTCACCAGGGCAACTATCCCACAGTATATAAAATCACTCTTTTCATGTGATCATTGGCCCATAACAAGGAAGAACAAAGAATCCAAGTGGAAATATTTTAGCCAAACCCTGCATCTGTGCTTTTTTTTTAAAAAATTTTAACATTTTTATTTTATATTAATCACAGGTTATGTACTTTGTATCCCAGCTGTAGCCCCCTCCCCCATCTCCTCCCTATCCGCTCCATCCCTCCCTCATCTCCTCCCTGCCCCTTTCCAAGTCCACTGATAGGGGAGGCCCTCCTCCCTTTCCGTCTAACTCGTTTATCAGGTCTCTTCAGGAATGGCTGCAATGTCCTCTTCTGTGGCCTAGCAAGACTCTTCCTCCCTCGGGGGGGGGGGCGGGGAGGTCGAAGAGCCAGTCATTGAGTTCATGTCCAAAATAGTCCCTGTTCCCCTTACTGGTGTACCCACTTAGGCATTGAGCTACCATTTGCTACATTCAAGCAGGGGTTCTAGGTTATAAACATACACGGTAATTGGTTGGAGAGACAGTCTCATAAAAGACGCCTGTGCCCTGATATATTAGGTCCTTGCGGAGCTCCTGTCCTCTCCAGGTCATACTAACTCCCCCTTCTTTCATATGATTTCCTGCACTCTGCCAAAGGGTTGGTTATGTTTCTTAATATTTGCTTTTATACACTGCTAGGTAAAGTCTTTCCGAGGCCCTCTGTGGTAGGCTCTTGTCCTGTTACTTGTTTTCTTCTACATCCAATGCCCATCCAATTTGACTTTCTAAGTAAGGATTAATCCTCTTAACCCAGGTCCTCTTTCTTGTTTATCTTCTTTAGGTGTATAGATTTCAGTATGTTTATCCTATCTTATAGGTCTATATAAGTGAGTATATACAATGTGTGTCTTTCTGCTTTTGGGATACCTCACTCAGGATGATCATTTCCAGGTCCCACCATTTGCCTGCAAATTTCATGATTTCCTCCTTTTTAATTTCTGAGTAGTATTCCATTGTGTAAAAGTACCACAATTTCTGTATCCATTCCTCAACTGAGGGGCATCTGGGTTCTTTCCAGGTTCTGGCTATTACGAATAAAGCAGCTACGAACATAGTTGAGCAAATGTCCTTGTTGTGTACTTGAACATCTTTTGGGTATATGCCTAGGAGTGGTATAGCTGGATCTAGAGGAATCACTATTCTTAATTGTCTAGGAAAGTGCCAAATTGGTTTCCAGAGTGGTTGTACCAGCTTACTTTCCCACCAGCAATGGAGGAGGGCTCCTCTTTCTCCACATCCTCTCCAGCATGTGTTGTCACTTGAATTTTTGATCTTAGCCATTCTGACAGGTGTAAGGTGAAATCTCAGGGTCATTTTGATTTGCATCTCCCTGATGGCTAAGGATGTTGAGTATTTCTTTAAGTGTTTTTCTGCGATTCTACAGTCCTCTACAGAGAGTTCTCTGTTTAGCTCCATACCCCATTGTTTAATTGGATTACTTGATTTGTTGCTTTTTAACTTCTTGAGTTCTTTATATATACTGGATATTAGGCCTCTGTCAGATATAGGGTTGGTGAAGATCCTTTCCCAGGGTGACTCTAACCAAGCAAGTGAAAGACATGTATGAAAAAAACTTCAAATCTCTGAAGAAAGAAATTGAAGAAGATATCAGAAAATGGAAAGACCTTCCGTGTTCATGGATTGGTAGGATTAACGTAGTGAAAATGGCCATTCTGCCAAAAGCAATCTACAGGTTCAATGCAGTCCCCATCAAAATACCTACACAATTCTTCACAGATCTTGAAAGAATTCTCAACTTCATATGGAGAAACAAAAAACCCAGAATCTCCAAAACGATCCTGTACAACAACAGATCATCTGGAGATATCTCCATCCCTGACCTCAAGCTGTACTACAGAGAAATAGTAATAAAAACTGCATGTTATTGGCATAGAAACAGAATAGTGGATTAATGGAACTGAATAGAAGACCCAGAAATGAACCCACACACCTATGGAAACTTGATTTTTGACAAAGAAGCCAAAACCATTCAATGGAAAAAAGACAGCATCTTCAACAAATGGTGCTGGTCCAACTGGATATCTGTATGCAGAAAAATGAAAATAGATCCATATTTATCACTCTGCACAAAACTAAAGTCCAAGTGGATCAAAGACCTCAACATAACACCAGACACATTAAACCGGTTAGAAGAAAAAGTGGGGAACACCCTAGAACTCATTGGTACAGGAGACTACTTCCTGAACAGAACACCAACAGCACAGGCTCTAAGATCAACAATCAATAAATGGGACCTCATGAAACTGAAAAGCTTCTGTAAAGCAAAGGACACTGTCATCAAAAATCAAACAACAGCCTACATCTGTGCTTTAGACTGGTTCTCTCGGCCCTGTTTCACTGTCCTTTCCATCAGAATGCAATCTTGTAGAGAAACAAGTGGGACTCCTCCTATTGGCACAGCAGAGGGTCCCCTTCAGGAGCAGAGGATCAGGGTAAATGTTTCTTCCCACAGTCTTTCTGGCCTTAGGGGATTGCAATCACCACTCTGGGGAATGGCCTCAGAAGCACACCATATACAGGAGGAGGATTAGGGTCAGATTCGCACAGGATACCTGGAAGTAACTCCTTCAATAGCCAAGTCTGATTGAAGTCTCTTACTCCTTTCTTTCCCGTGTTTTACTTCTCTCCACCTTTCTAGCCTGCCTCGTATTCACCCCAAATATAGCACTGATCACACACCAAAGTGGATTCCTGTGTCCCGCTTGGTAAACCAACGAGATTATAGGGCTGACTTATAGAGCACAGGTGAGGTTGTACGGGAGTCTAGGTGATGCCAAAACAGCTGTGTAAACACAACACACTGTGGATGATGACTTCTGGAAGCTGCAGTGTGTAGTCTCACTTCAGGGAACCTCCTGCCTCCTACATCCTCTAGTATCTCCCCAGATCAGGTACAGCAAGGGATGCAAAGATCCAAGGCAGAATGGAGCAATGGAGGAGAGGATGTGGAATCCGGAGTGTGCGTGCGTGCGTGCATGCGTGCATGCGTGGTGGGGATGGGGTGGGGGGCTGTGACCTTATCCCCTTCTACTAAGCTTCAGTTTCTGTATTAGCTTTATTAAGACCTAGCTACCACACTAAGATTATACCAGGTAATGATGACAATGAGAAGGAGAGACAAACAATTGGAGCTGAACCAGAGACAGTTTACTAAGGGACAGTAAACTTCCCATGAGGAGGTCACAGGCCAGAGTAAAGAGAACTGAGTAGCTCAATGAAGCACAGCACAAAAGCCTGGGGCTTTGCTGCTTTCAAGCAGGCTTGGGGGCACAGTGTCCTACTCAGGCTTGTGTGGGCATGCCCTGTTTATTTTATTAGTTCCAAATACAACTCCTCACAGCAGAAGTTTGACGATAGTATCTTAAATCCCCACCCCACGTGTGTATCTTGGAATCCTAATTTGAGAGGGGTCATATTCTGGAGTAGCTAGACACTCTGGTGTGCACCTGCAAGGTTGACACAAGCCAGTCTTAGAATGCCTGGCTGGACAGTTTCTGGCCATACTCTTTCCACATTTTGTTCTCATACACTAATGCATTAGGCTTTGTGCAAGGCTTTCCCAGATTTTACTGTCTTCCCTGTTCTCTATCAGACTCAATATAAAGAGATCTGAACATAGATTTAAGTACAGTGCTATTAGAAAGGTGGGCAACTCAGAAAAGGGGTAAGATGTACCCATGTGACTCTGGCACATCCTCACCACAGTTGCACTATGTAGAAAGTCGAGGCTCAGCTGACAGTGACGCATAATGTGTAAGTTATATGTAGAATTTCATATGGCAGGCAACACACAGGAAAGCCTGGGTCACCCAAATGAGCCAGAAATCCCCATACCAAGCTAATATAAACAAACAAGACCAAAAAAGGAAACAATAATCTGTGAGGCAGTTGTGATATGGTTCTTAATAGGGTTTGTTTTCTCTGCCAGTGAAGGAATTAAAAGGCAGGAAAGATCTCAAGCACCACAGGGAAACCTCAAACACCACAGACAGAACAGAGTTTATTGAGGGTGAGAAAACACACCCATGCCACAGAAACATGGAGAAAACGACCCTCTGTAAGGCAGAGAGGGGGACTCCGAAAACAAAAAGTCCAGTCTCCTCTGAAGACTTTAAAAAAGTCTCTGAAGAGTTTTTGTTCCTTAATTTAGGCTTGATCAGTTGGAAGAAAGATAGGATAGTTGACTGTGCCTATGAAAAGGCAGAAATACCTGGACAACAAGGAATATTAGCAAGCTAGTCTTCTCCTTCTTTCTTCTTCTTTCTCTTCATCCTCCTCCTTTTCTTCCTCTTCATCTTCCCAACTTCAAATGGTCACCTCTAGTTTTACCACAAGACATGACCTAACTATGATTTGAAAGATCATGATCTTTTCCTTTAATTGAAAAACTAATTATACAATACATTTTGATCATTTTCCCGCTCTTCAATCCTCTCTACTCCCTACATGTCCAACCTTATGTTCTTTCTCTCTCTTTCCAAAACAAAACAAATCAAAAAAACCCAAAGAGACAAAAACAAGAAACACACAAAAATAAAATCAAAATAAAAAGTAAAATACCAATAAGACAAAAAGGTAAATAAAATAAAACAAACAAACAATAACAACAAAACCCAACAAAGCAAAATGAAAGAAAAATCCACAAAAATACCATTGAGTTTATTTTGATGACCAGGTACTCCTGGGCATGGGGCCTGCCCTAAAGTGTGGCTAATGTATGCAGTGAGACTCCACTGGAGAAAACTGAACAGGTATCAATCACAGGTGGCTTCTTGGTAGGACTAGCAACTGTGTCTACTTCCCCATCTCAGTCCTGGGACTCCGCTGGCTGGAACCTGTGTAGGCTGTTCTTGCTGCTGTAGTCTCTGTGCGTTCACATATGCATCACTTTCGTTGTGTCTGGAAGACACTGTCCTTGGTGTCACCCGTCACCTCTGGCTCTTACAATTTTTATTTCTTTACTTCTGCACATATTACTGAGTCTCAAAGGGAGAGGTTTTATGAAGACAACTCATTTAGGTCTGAGGGCCCCAAAGTCTCTCTCTAACCTTGTCCAGTTGTGTGTCTTTATCTTAGTTCCTATGTACTGTGAGAGAAGTTACTCTGATGTATGTTGAGTGAGGCATTGATCTATGGGGTTTAGCAGTACATCATTAGCCATTTGTTTTGTTGTTTTGTTCCCTTAGCAGAATAACAGTATTAGGTTTTCCTGTAGATCCGTGATCTGTCTAGGTTCTTGGCCACTTTAGAATTGTCAGGTATGGGTTCCATATCATTGAGAGGACCTTAAATCCAACCAGAAAGTGGTTGGTTACTCACAACATTTTTTACCACTAATAACAGAAGCTTATCATTCAGGAAGGTAGTTATTGTAGGTCACATGATTTGTAGTTAGGTGGTATTGATGATGCCCTTTCTCCACCAATAGCATGCTGAGTACCTTCCAGCACCTGAATGCTAGTAAGTAGGGGTGAAACTTCTAACTAGGTACCAGCTTAACTTCACCCTGTATGGTGGTATACCTAAGTATTGTCTTCAGCAATAGGAAATTATTGTCAGGCTGTGGAGAGCAATCAATAGCCTTTGCAACAGCCTATGATGTTGGGAGTTTCCATGGGGACCCTGTGGATATAACTCACGTCTGTCACTATAGGTTTTAGTTGATGGCATAAGATGTCTAATTGGGCATTGTTGCCCCTATTATATAGTAACCTCATTTAAATTTCTTTCCTATTTTATATATGAATATGTATGTCTTTTAGGAAGCCTCTATAGTACTAGGTTTCCATATGGTTTTGTTTGTTTGTTTGTTTGTTTATTTGAAGCAGAGTCTAAGTAGCTCTGACTATCTTGGAAGTCTCTATGTAAACCGGGCTGGCCTTGATCTCACCAAGACCTACCTGCCTCTGCCTCCCAAACGCTGAAATTAAAGGCTTGCACCACCGTGCCCAACCTTTTCAAAACTATATTTATTGATTTATTATTATGTTAATAGGTATTCACCTGCATGCTTGTATGTGTGCCACATGTGTGCCTACAGAGTGTCAGGAGGCCGAGTCAGATCTCCTGGAACTGCAGTTACAGATGCTTGCGAGCCATCTTGTGGGTGATGGGAAAAGAACTCCTGTCCTCTGCAAAGGCAGCCAGGGCTCTGAACCACTAAGCTATGTCTCTATAGCCCCTTCTTATGGTTTTTTTTGTGTTAGTTGTCCCTCCTATACTCTGATCATCTCTCCTCTCCCTCTCCCTACTTAATCACCCTATCCTCTCTGTCACAATATCTTCTTCTCCTAGTCCTTCAATAGGTACCCAAACTGTGCAATTTTAATATAATTGTAGCCCACATATTGAAAGTTTAAAAGTAAACATCTACAAGAGATTACACAATATTTATCACTTGCAGTCTGGGAAACCTCACTGAGAATGATTTTTTTCAGCTTTATTAATTTACCTGCAAATATTATAATTTCATTTTTTAATAAAAGTTGAATAATATTCTATTGTGTAAATGTACCACATTTTCCTTATTCACCCATCAGTTGATGGACATCTTAGCTGTTTCTAATTTCTGGCTATTATAAAAAAAACAGCAATGAGCATAAATGAGTAAATATCTCTGTAATGAAGATGTAGAATCCTTCAGGTATATAACCATGAGTGGTATAGATGGATCTGGAATAGATGGATTCCCAACCTTCTCAGGACCAATCATTTTTTTATATTGGTTGTACAGGTTTGTAGTCCCACCACCAAGGAATATTATTTCCCTTTCTCTATATTCTCACCAGCATGTTTTATTGATCTTGACCATTATGACCATTATGACTAGGATAAGATGAAAATTAAACGTAGTTTTAATTAGCATTTCCTTGATGGCTAAGGACGTGAGGATTTCCTGGAGTGTTTCTCAGCCATTTGTGTCTCATCTTTTGAGAACTGTTTAGATTTGTACCTCATTTTTTAAATTGGGTTTTTTTGTTTTCTTGATGTTCAGGGTTTCTTCGTTCTTTATATTTTAGATATTAACCCTCTAGGTGCATAACTGATAAGAATCTTTTCCTATTCTGTAGCCTGCCTCTTTGCCCAAATGATAGTGTTCTTTGCTGTACAGAAAAATTTTAATTTTATAAGGTCCGATTTATCCTTTGATGATCTTTGCTGTTGGTCTGCTGTTCAGAAAGACTTTGTCACTGCCAATGAGTTCAAGGCTATTTCCCCAATTTCTCTTCTATCAGATTCAAGGCACCTGGTTTTATGTTGAGGTCTTTGATCCATTTGGAGTTGAGTTTTGTGCAGGGTAGTAGGTATGGATCTATCTGCATTGTTCTACTTGCAAACATCCAGTGTGAGCAGTGCCATTTGTTGAAACTTTTGTCTTTCCTCTGCTGTGTATTTTTGGCTTATTTGCAAAAAACCAGATGTCTACAGGTTTGTAGAATTATGTCTGGGTCTTTAATTCTATTTCATTGATTAACCTGTCTGCATTTCTGCCAGTACCATGCAGAAAACTAGGTACCAGCTTTTTGTTTGTTTGTTTGTTACTATAGCTCGGTAGCACAACTTGAAATCTGGGATGGTGATACCTCCAGTAGTTCTTTATTATTCAATATTATTTAAGATATCCTGGGGGTTTGTGTGCATATGTCTGTGTGTGTGTCCGTGAACATGCATGTCTATGTGTTTATGAAGTTGAAGACATTTTTGTAAAAGTAACTTTTATTCTCCTGTTTCAATTGTTGTCTTGGAGGCTTGCTGCCACCTTCTGCTAATCTAGGTCTAGTCCTGGAAGCTTCTAGCCTCCATACAATCTTATCTAGGCCTACAATGTTTTCAGCCTCTGAGACTTACTGCTGAATAAGGTCTCTCTTGCTTGTTCTTGCTGAGCTCTGGGTTGGCTGGTTCAACTCAGCTGTTCTGGCTCAAGGTCCTCTTCCAAGCAGAGTGATTTGATTGGCCTTCTCTCAGCTTCTCAATTGCTCTGCTTGTTCTTAAACTAACTCAAGCTCTAACCTCTGGCTCCTTCTCATTATCTGGCTCATTCCATCTTTACCTGTATTCTCTCTCTCTCTCTCTCTCTCTCTCTCTCTCTCTCTCTCTCTCTCTCTCTTTCTCTCTCTCTCTCTCATTGCCCCTTAAGTAGCTTCCCTTTCTTCTCTCTTCTCCTGAGAGTTGGCTGTATCCTATTCTGTCAAATCTTTCTCTGATTCATCACCTTTTTTGCACTCAATTAGGCATCACTTTCAAATATCGGTGCTTCCTTCTACAAACTAACTTTACCTTCATTACGTGGGATTAAAGGCGTGTATCACCACATCTGGATTTAAGCTTTTCTTTACCTGAAACTTGCTCTATACCAGGCTGGCCTTGAACTCAGATATACTTGACTTTGTCTCCTGGATTAAAAGCATGTCTGTATTTCAGCAGGATCACATAGTCCTAGAAGATCTTTGGATACGATCTCTGGCTATTCTGAATTAACATTCCTCTACATATTTTTTCAATTTCTATGAAGAATTATGATAGAATTTTACAAGATATTTCATTGACTCTGTAGATTAATTTTAATAGGATGACCATTTTCAAAATATCAGCCTTATCAATCCATGAGCATGGGAGATCTTTCCATCTTCTGGTGTCTTCTGCTATTTCTTTCTTTGGTGTCTTAAAGTTTTTATTATACATGTGTTTTACTTACTTTGTTAGAGTTATGCCCGGATATACATTTTTTGAGGTTATTGTAAGAGGTACCATTTCCCTGACTTCTCAACCTGTCTGACAAGTGTAGTCCTTGCTGTCCTGGAACTTGCTCTGTAGACCAGGCTAGCCTTGAACTCATAAAGATCCACCTGCTTCTGTCCCCCAAGTGCTGGGACTAAAAGCACGGGCCACCACCACCTGGCACAAGCTATGCTTCTAGCGGTTTAGGCCCAACTTTGTTTGCTGATTCAGACACTGAAGCCCACTGAGCTGGGCAAGAGGAATCTGGGTAAGAGCAGGCATACAAGGCTGCATGGCCAGCTGTGATCTCTGACAACACAGGTAGATGAGGTCATGACTTTCACGTTGTCATGTGTCCATTCCAAGCTACTCACCTGAGGGAACTTCCTCCCGAGCCACTCAATACATAGCACCTTCTCTCGTGTGGTTACTTTGCTGTGAATGCCTTCATGCCAACCCCAACTTCCTCTCTTCATAGTAAAAGAAGAGAGAGACACAGAATCTGATGGCCTATTATTCAAAGTCTAGAGATCAGCTTTGCACTCAGGGAGTTTTTGCCCTATCGTTGAATAGGATATTTCAAAATTGTAAACATCTCAAAGTAGGAACTTTACATGTAAAAACCAAATCTGTGCATAGGTAAAACCTAAACAATATTGTAAGTTGCTTAACTGGAAGAAAATAGCCACAGAGATGAAAAATGCTAGTAATGAAGCAAAATAGTAAAGTTAAAAATATAAATATGTAAATAATATGTATAACAGGTAAGCAACACATATGACATATAATATGTAACTGTTATATATTGTATATAAATATTGTGTGCAATATGTAAATATGCAATGTGCAAATAACGTGTGTCATGTATAATATGTAAATATGTAAAAAAACAATACATGTAGTTGGGTGTGATGGCACACACCTATAACAGCAGCACTCTGGAAGGCAGAGGCAGGCAGATCTCTGTGAGTTTGAGGTCAGCCTGGTCTACAAAGTGAGTCCAGGATAGCTAAGGCTACACAGAGAAAGCCTGTCTCAAAAAACAAAAGACCCAATACATGTAGTTAGAAACATGTTGACAAGTCTCATGGCATCTCCAGAAGAAAGCATGTATTCAAACTATTTAATAGATTATTATTTCTCCAATAATATCAAGTATAACTATAATATGTATATATCAAGTATATATATTTGGCATATATAGATATAAATTTATAATCTGTCAAGTATGTGTGCATACATATATATTTGAAGTATGAATTATATATTTCATCTAGTATGTGTATATGTAATATTATTAAGTCACTTAAAAGAATGTTTTCTAATTATTTATGATAATATGAAAAATAGCTATAGTATGTGAAAAGACTATATATGTACATATGTAGAGAGCAGGGACACCTATTATAAATTAAGCTATAAAAATGAATGACAAAGGTTAGAAAAAAATTAGTTAAATATTAATAATTTAAATATTCATGGTATGAAATCATTATGCAAAATGAATGTGCATAATTTTCATAATGATGCATTTAAAACATGACCTCATTTCTACAAACAGAGGGGGAGATAGAGTCCTCATTCCGCTGATGTAGCTCTTGGCTCCATCTCAGTCAAGCATTACTTACTATAGTTGATAAATACAAACCTTCCTTTTGGTCATTATGATATCATTTTCACAGTCCAGAATAATCTAAACTATTAGAACACATTTCCAGAAACTCCATATCGCTGAGACCTGATTAGCAAGTCGGGGTAATTTGGTGTGCGATTTAACAGAGTACAGAAGGATGTCTGCCGGTAAGGCTGCTTCCTTTGCAAAGGGACAGCCGCAGCACGGCTGCGTCTTCTTCTCTTCCTTAGGAGTCAGACTTAGAAGTCAGTGACTGAGTTTTTATGAAAGGGTACAAGTCGAAGTCTTGAGGAGAGAGCGAGATGATGACTAAGAGCTAATTTTAAAAAAATGGTCTCAGTATCATACTGGTAATAGAATGAGGCTTTTTTTCCCCTGGGGGGGGGGCAGGGGCGGGGCGGGGGGGACTACCTCCAAATGATCCCAGAGCCTGGAAAAGTTTGGAGGCTGTTGCTGCAGAACAGACAGTGGCGCTAGATCTTGTGCATGTGTGAGTGTGCATGTGGATATGTGGATATCAGATACACATGATGTGCATATGTATATCTGACTGTTTTTTAAACTGCCGTCAGTGCCAGAAAAATGTGCCCTGGCTAATCACGTTCCCTTGGCGTGGTACAGGAACTAACGGCCGTATCCGTCTAGAAACATCCCCACTGTAGGGGGCAAAGCACTGCCTTAAATGTGCAAAGTCCTACCCATGTGGATTTGATTACAGAAACTAATTCAACTTTCTCTAAAAAAGGAAACCTGAAGAGTAGATGATGCTGAGAGGCTGGTCTCGGCAGAGCACAGGGATCACACACCTGTGTCACCCCACAGACCATCAAATGGCCATTTCCCTTCCAGAACGTTCTGCTTATCTCGGTGCTCCTCACCACGCATCTAAACAGCTCCCGCTTGCTGGATTCGGCTGTATGACTCTAGGCATAAAATCAAAGTATTGAAAACAAAATGCTCTAGTAAGTTATATCATAACCAGGAAAACTAGAACATAGTAAATTTAAAAACTGCTGTTACAGGGCTTGTAAAGAACTTGCCAAACAAGTGAGAAGACCTGAGTTTGGATCCCCAGCTGGGCAGAATGGGAGGCAGAGTCAAGGGGATCCCTGGAACTTAATGGGCAGTTAGTCTTGCCCTGTCCATGAGTTCTAGGTTCAACAGGAGATGATGTGTGGGGCGTGATTAAGGAAGACAACGTTGACCTCTGGCCTATCCACACAGGTAATCAATCAATCAATCCATCAATCAATCACCCCACATGCATGTGCAAATGAATGCACATGCCCTCCCTACATTTACACAGAGGTACATGTGCATATAGGAACCAAAGTACACATATAATCTGCACTCCTCCCTACACATGTGCACACACACACACACACACACACACACGGTGTAACTTTTTCAGAAACCATTTACCAGTGTGGTGAAGGACTCCTGGGATTAAGTTAATTAAAAGAAAAAGTATGCTTGTGTTTTCACAGAATGTGTCAAAAGTTCTATATGCAACCTGCCAACTATTCATCTGAGAGCTCATTTGCCCGTAATTTCTCTAGTAATGGATAATGTGATATGTGAAGAGTTCATCTAGCCCCAATACGGTCTGTAGGCAATGTGCAGAGTTGTTGAGACACTATCACTTTGGAAACCATTATCCCATCTAGGCTAGAGGAGATAGAGTTCAAAATAAAAGGATCCCATCCACTGTGGGCCCAACAGTCTACAGGCAGCAAGCCTACGGAGGGCGCATCTGGCTTGCAGTTCAAGTGGGTACAATCTATGCCCCCTAAATAAAGAAAAGTTCCTTAGACAGCAGCAGAGTTATGAAGACCTCAGCCCTGGCATAGCCTCTGGCTCCTTGCACCTGATGGTCAACAATGCTGTTGACGGTAGTAACCTCCTGTGGCCAGCTCTTGCCTTTTGTTTGTGTTATCCCTTGCATTTGGGTCTAAAGTCAACATAAGTAGTTGCTTCAGTTTTCTCTTTAAAAGCCACACCAGAGATTGAAGCTGAGGACCAGGTCTTGGGGGCATCATCTGAACCACAGCGTGCCTTCAATGGAGTCTGGACCTTGAGTCTGACAAGGTTTTCTAAGGCAAAACTTGTCCTGACCACTTCTCTAGAGTCCCATGCCTAAGCCTAAAGCAAACAGAATTAAATGCTAGGGGGAAGAGGATGGCCAAGCTATCCCATGCCGCCTTATGTTCACATCCTGACCATCTTGATAGTCCCCAGAGGTGGGCACTCACCACAAGGCATGGTGGTCATCTCAGTTTCCATTGCTCTTGGCATGGCTGTTGAATGACATCTCAATTATAGCCCAATTGCCCTTGATTGCAGGGGCCATCCAAACCTTTGAGAGCTCACTCTTAATCCTGCCCAGAAAACACAAGATCACATTCCAGTTTGGTGGTTGGATGTACCAAATGGTTCAAGTGGCCAAGATGCTGTGGCTCATGAACTTTTGGGGGGTCATGTGTTTGCTGAAGAAAACTGAGATTTAGCCACTTGGCAAAGCTGACCACAGCCCTGAGTCGTCAGGACTGTTTTTATGGAGTCTGACTTGAAAGTTGCTGCCTCACTGTCAGCCAGTGTGGGAAGAGCCAGAATGGGCCAAGCAGACCCCTCCACAGGCCCGAAAAGCCTGTCATCTGAAGGTGCCCAAGCAGCTAGAAATGGTTCCGTTTAGTAGCTTCAAACAACAACAGTAATGGCTCCATTCCAGAAGCCTGGAGTGTTATGTGATGCTCAATCACACGGAATCCAATGTGCTTTAAAAAACGTCTTTAAATTTTTATAGATGAGAACCTGTACATTGAAGTTTAGAGAGGTAAATATGCCCAAGAAGCCATGTTCCAGGTGAGAAGGCCAAATCTCAAATTTCAGGTTCGTAAGGCCTGAAATTTTCAGGTTTTTTTCTGGCAAAGCGACCTGAAGCCACACAGAGATGGGGATTCCAGGAAGTGCTCTACTTCTACTTTCCTCACTCAACCTTTGCAAGGTCACCTTGGGTTTCCAGACCTTTCTCTTGCTCACCACAAGCTTTTGTCTCTTGTCAAAAGGAGCACAGGTAAGCTGCCCTGAAGCAGAACTACTTCACTGGGCACAAAGCCTTCTGCTGGAATTTGAAAGCACTTCACTGTCATTATGACACACCGTAGGGCATCATAGTTACTGGGTCAAGGTTCTTATGGACAAGACCTCCCAGTGGAACAAATATCCCAACTGATATTCACATCTTCACCTCAAACTCCTGACACTGGGTTTTGCAAAGTAGTAGCTGTGGTTTTGATTCAAATGCACTGCGATGTCTCTTTCTCCCCACTGCATGACCTTAAAAATAGACACTCACATTTTAAAGCTAAAAATTAGAACATGTAGAGAAAAAAAGTCTCCAGGGCCTTAGTACCCATCTAAAATAGGCCTACTGAGGAAAAATAAGAAATGAACCCCTGAATCCACGTGGCAGTTCTAAGAGGTATCAGGCGACAAGTCACAGAGCATCAGTGCTGGCAGACTCTTCGGGGAGGCATCTATCTCTGAGGCATCGTACAAAGAAAGCCGCAATGAAGAGGAGAGCAGGAAAGAAAGACCCCGGTCAATCCAGACCCACCCTAGACACAAAGGCTCGTCAGGGTATTTGATGTGTGCTATACACTACAAGCCACCAGTGCAGCCATCCCCACGTGCAGCTCAGTTTCCAAGCATGCTGACTGAGTAACCCTGGAAGAAGGAAGTGTGCCCGTTTGTAAAGATAAAGCTTACCTTCCCATGTATCTTCTGGGCCATAGGTAGCGGCTTCCAGCAGTAGGTGAAGTTACAAATCACACAAAATAAATCAACAAAACACAGTGTCAAGAGTACATCAGTAGAAACAGGCTTGGCACCTATGTGGAGAATACAGATTTAAAATGATTATGGCCAAAATTTAAAAAAAAACCACTTTCATAGTAATATAAACAAATGACTGAAGAAATCAATAACTGGAGAGCAAAAGGACAAGTCCCTTGTAGCATCCCACGCGATACGTGTGGTTAAGGAGAGAAGCCTCACTCTCCACCCTCAGCGGGCCGCATACACTGACTTTCTTCTGAAGATGGGAGAGAAGCAACCTCAAAGTGCAAAGTCTGGCAAACTGTACCCAGCCAGGCGTCACAGTCAGCACTGAGCATGAAAGTGGATGCCGCTAACACGTCTCCTAATTTGATGCTCCGAAAATGGGACTTTCCTGTCTGGCTTTTCTTCCCCAAACTCATGACCATGGTCCAACCACAAGAAAAATATCAAACTAATCCCAATTCAAAGACTTGTTATTAACTGAACCAAAAGTCCCGAGTACTATCTAAGTCATGATAAACAAAGAAAATCTGAAACACTGTCACAGCCAAGAGGCTCACAGGAAGACACTCTACCTTAATACAAATGGGCCAAGAGAAAGGCTATATGAACAAAGCCTTAGTTAATATAATTTATCAGGACCGGCTTATGAATATAGTGACTGAGTCATGTTAGAGTGAGGGACTGGGTATGGAGTACAAAATACCTGCAAACCTAAAACCATCCTAAAAAAAACTTTATTAAAAACAAACTCAACTAAAGAAATCATAGATGGATGAGCAGAGATGATTAATTCACAATAAGACAGGCAAGCAAGATAAAAATAGAGCTACTTTATGCTTACTCAGTATTCTATTGCTGTGAAGAGACACCATGACCATTGCAACTTCTAAAGGAAAACATTTAATTGGGGCTGGCTTACAGTTTCAGAGGTTTAGTCCATTACCAGCATGGCAGGAAATATAGAGGCATGCAGGCACACATGGTGCTGGAAAGGTAGCTGAGAGTTCTATACCCAGATCTACTAGTAACAGGAGAGGAGAGAGCCACGGACCTGGCTTGGGCTTCTGATGTCCCAAAGCCCAACCCCAGTGACACAATTCCTCCATCAAGGACATGCCCACTCCAAGGCCGTACCTCCTAAACCCTCTCAAGTACTACTATTTCCTGATGACTAAGCATTTGAATAGATGAGCCTATGGGGACCATTTTTATTCAACTATCTCACCTTATTAAGAATTTTTCTGGTGGGCACCAGGCTGCGTGACTTTAATCTCAGCATTCAGGAAACAGAGGCAGGCAGATCCCTGTGAGTTCAAGGCCAGCCTGATCTACATAATGAGTTTCAGGCCAGCCACACCCTCCATAGTAACACCTGTCAAAAATAAAAACTTCTTTTAAAAAAAGTTTTTATCTTCATCAACACAATTTTGTACCTGGAAGGAAACCCTTTTTAAATTAAAGAGGTACATTTCCTTTTCTTGTACAAAATCTCAAGAAAGTTAACTGTCAACAGATTTGCACTGTAAGACGGATGGACATCACCCAGCAGGAAGAACAGCACTAGGCAGAAGTACATGTGTCCACAGAAAGAGTCAAGAGTTGATGGAAAGGGGATGGATGAGGGTTTAGGAATTTCAGTTTAGTGTTCTGCTTACATTATACAAAAATGGTGTTTGGCTTCTCCTATTTGAAAAAGTTGTTCTGCTTATATGAAAAAGTTAAAGAGTGGTACAATGTATAGGGTAGAATTGGGAATAAGGATTTGCATGGTACACACACTACATGTGTAATGACTGAATTCTATGAAGGTAAACATGGATTCATTGAAATGCATTTTTAAAATCTAGGGCAGCTACTAATAGGAGAAAAGAACAGAGTGTAAATAACGGGTTGCTATCTTAGAATGATGTCTATATCCTCATAGGCACTATAGTATTATCTGCAAGGGCTAAGACACAGAAACGTCCTGCTGTTCACTGGCAGGTAGAGAAGGAAAAGTGATGTGTGCATACAGTGGAATGTGGCTCAGCTCTAAATGGAGTAGTCTGTTATGTTCATCAACATGGATGGACTATATGCTGATGCCCATACATTGTAGGCTCTCGAGGACATTTCACATCTAAACCATGAGACACAACATGAGGTTCCACCTGTACTACATCATACTTAATGTCCTTCAGCAGGAAACCTTACACATTCTTAATACAGATGATAACGGTGCTAGTGATTTTCTATCAACAGAGCAGCAGGAAGCCCTTACAGGTCTTGCATGGGACTGTGCTTGAAGTACGGTAATGGTTCATGAACACAGACTTGCCTCTAGGCTCACGATGTAGCATATATTTAGCAGAGACGGATTTCTGTATGTCAACCATACCTCAAGGAAATGACTTTAAAAGTCAATGTTGAAGGGCTGGAGAAATGGCTCGGCAGTTAAAAGTACTTTCTGCTCTTCCAGAGGACCTGGGTTCTGTCCCAGCACCCACATACCATAAAAGACATACCATAAAAACAATAACTTGAATATAACTAGTCATATTAATATTTTTAAAGGACACACTGGGCTGGAGAGATGGCTTAGCAGTTCAGAGCAGGAACTGCTCTTGCAAAGAACCCAAGTCCAGTTCTAGCACCCATGTCATGTGGGTCACAACCCCATAACCTCAGCTCCTGGTGCTCTAACACTTATGATCTCTATGATCTCCTTGGGTAAAAATTTCCTGGGGTCATAAAACTTTCTGGGTCTATTCCTTTAGCAACAGAGCCGTGAGAGTCCTTTTCCCCTTGTAAATGGTTGAGAATTTCATACGTGAGCACTATATTTATATCATTTCCACCCCGCCTCCAACTCTACCCTGTATCCTCCACTCCTGCTCATAGTCTTGAGGTCTTGTAATTATTGTTACATATACACATGTACACACATGCCATTTCTAAAGACAACTTAGTGTTTCTTGTTGCATACCATTAGGGATGTCCTGCTTGGCATCCCTTAACTGCCTGTAGCTCTTCATCTAGGGGCAGCCTTGGATGGAGGCTTTCCCCCATCCAAGATGGCATGTCAACTAGTGTTGTCTAGGTGTGGATCTTATTTAGAAAACCATATTGTTGAGAGTTTGTGGGCGCCCCTTTACCCGTATTATATAGAGGACACCATCTTGCATCAGACTTCCTGGGCCTCCGGTTCTTACAACCTTTCCACCCCCTTCTTCCATGATGTTCCCTGAACCTTAGGTGTAAGGGTATTCAACCCCAATCGGTACACCTAGAACACAACCTCCTGCCTGAGCCAGAATTGCACAGGATCAAAACAAGGATGGTGGTGGGGAAGGGCACATAAGCCTCACCGCTAGCTAAGAAGCTGTTATTATGTGATGGCTGCAAGCGGAAGAAGAGTCATTTTTCTTTAGGAGGTGGCTACCGGTAGGTTATCCATGCCTTAGGGAATGAACTAATTAGATACAGTGGGTTATTTTAACAAAGAAAAAGAGTATTTGGGAGAGAGATGTGTTGTTGGAGACAGAGGGACTCAGAGGGAGAGATCTGGGTATGGTTATGATCAAGAAAAATTGTATATGTGTATGAATTTTTCAAGAGAATAAATAAAAATGGACTAATGCTAAAATGTAGAACTTATTGGGAATGAGAAAAAAAAAGTTGTGCCACAAACAAAAAAATTTCATCGCATGGAAATTTGAAAATAAACCAGCAGAAAGCAAACAAAGGGGAACCAATAAGTGAAAGAAGGCAGTCCTTTCGGAAGAAAAGTCTGTCCCTACTGACCAAGCTATCCAGGTCACTAATGGCCTCAGGCAAGCCATTTAGAGTTGCGTTTCACAAAAAATGTATTGAAGAAACAAAACAAAGAGTCTCATCTCACCTTCAGATGAGATCGCAGGCAGCCCCTTTCTATGCGGTAAGCCCATGGTTTCAGGCCAGTAAGGCAGACCTTGCGCCAACATTACCAAGTCTTTTCCCCTCAGAAAAGCGAGGGTGCTATCTCAGCTGTTTTAAGCAGCTTATCGTGATTTTGTGAAAGTCTGGCCTCAACACTTTGGATCCCTTCTTAATAACATTTAATGCTACCATCATGTAATTGGATCCATTTTGTCAGTGTAGTGGGAATATCAGTAAACTGTAACTCTTTCCCTGTCTTCTGGTTTTCAGACCCTCGGGTTCCAAGATCCAGAACAGCGGGAACTTGAAACAGAGAAATACCCCAATGCCACACCCTCTCCCCAAGTACCCCTTTTCCCCGCCCTCCTCAGAGTCCCTCTGTAGGGCATCTTCTCGTAGCTGCAACCTTGACCTCCCTGTTGTGTGGAGTCTCATAGTGTGCACGGGGCAGTCTGGGAAATGCAGTCATATCAGAAGATGGTACTCCTTACACAGGTTTACCCCTTGACACAAAGTGACCGGCACCTTGCCACCCAGCCTGCAAGTAGCCCCATTGTTACTGAAACCACGTGTTCATTAGCAAGGCTGGCACCAGCTCTAGCTCTGATGTCCGAAGCTGGTTGTATTCCGCTCTTGTCCAGACAACGGGACAGTGTAGGACAGTTTGGGCATGGGAACAAACAGTCTCGTTTGACGAAATTCGAGTCTCCGACTGCTAGAAACACGATCCAGTTTCTATCTTGACATATGTCTGCACTGATGTTTCAGAGAGAGACATGTTTTGAAAGAAAATACCATTCTTTCAGTGCTATCTTTGCAAAATTGTACTTAATTCTTTCCACGGCTTGCAGGACTAGCCAGAGTCCCTGTTTCTTGCTAAGCTAATCACTTCATCCCTGGAGACCCATGCAGAAGTGTTTCACTTAACAGAAAGGAGTGACTCCGGATGGTTGCTTTCAATTAAGAAAGCCTGAGAGAGTTCTGAGAACAGTGCTCACTCTCTTCTTTAAAAAAAAGGGGGGGGGGGGCGTGAGGACCTGAGGGAGGGAAGGAAACAGAGAAAAGAAAGGGAATATAAGGGGCATGGAGAGGGGGAGACGCACATTTAACAGCCTTCTAGAAATCTACACACTGTGTGCATTTAATCTCTCATTTGGGTAGAAAATCACTCAGGAACCTTAAACATCTTTTCTAATTATTTTTATTTCTGCCTATGCTTGAGTCTCACATAGAGGTAAAACAGCTTAGATTATTATTTTTTTCTTGCAGTCTTTAACAGGAAAGCAAACCTACTTTTTGCCTGTGTATCCCTTAAAGCTGCCAAAATATGTATATAAATCTATTCATTGCATCTTCTTACAGAAGAATTCCTTAGAGCTCACATGTGTCCTTTTTATATAGCTTGATAAGCAAGTGGGATTTTTTGCACATTTAGAAAGCCACATGGTGGTCAATGGCTGAAATATCTGTGTTTGGTGCAGGAGATGGTGGCATTGAAGATCAGATTCCACTCTGTAGGTTCCATTACTATATATTTCTTATAATATTGTAATACCCCCATGGAGAGATAGATCTATTAATTTTTTTTTTCAGAAATCTGAAAATGACCTAATCCTCACCTTGAAGCAGCCATATCACAGCCCAGGAAAGAAACAGGACTCTCAGATCAGTGAGGAAGTGCCAGCCAATAAACTACACCACTACACCGAGGAGCAGAGCATCCTACCAATGATGCTACTGGCTGCCTGGGGAGATGGAGCCGAGCCAGCACTTTCTCACCCCACCAAGAAACGAGGGAAAAGGCCATGAGATGAATTAAACATTAATGTTTCTTACTGAAATCATTAATGGCAGGCAGTTTCAACAAGCACACTTCTTTTTAGTTTATTTCTCTCTCAACTGGTGTTGAAGGGTAAAGTCCTTACAGGACAATCAACTTGTGGCTCTGCTCTGATTACTGTCCTGACGGTTGGGGGGGAGGGGAAGACTTGCTACACTAGCACCATGTTTCCGAGCTCTGAATCTTCCTTGTGCTTTGAGCCCTAGCAAGCAAAGTTTTCAGGAACTCCGTCCTGGGTTTTTTTGTTGTTGTTATTTGTTTTTGTTTTTTTTTAATGTCATAGAAATTCAGTTCAAAATCAAAACCTGACACCAGCCCCTTTCTCCAGGTAAGCAAGGGTTAATGCTGACATCCCGTGTGCTAAATGTGGTCCTTTATGCACGTGTTCCCGTGTGTGTGAGATAGCCATTCCATTGGACCTGAGATGGTCAGGTGCATGCAAGTCATGCTGGCTCGCTATTCTTGTTGTTTTCAGCAGACACCTCCTGTTTGCTTAGTTAAACCTCCTGTTTTGCTCAGTTAAACCTCCTGTTTTGCTTGGTTAATTTTCCTGTTTTGCTTGGATATGTTTACTTGGAAACCTATATAAGTGGCTTACTCTGTAAAAAAAATGGCACCTTGATCAGAGCACTGTCTTGGCATCACTTCTTCGTGTTCTCTGTCTCTTTTAATTCCCAGTCCCTTGTGCAGGCGGTTACTATTGGTAGTCGCCCGACTACATGTGTGGTTGGAACATCTCTGCCCATGCTCTTTTGCGGGAAGCAGAAAAAGAAACATTGTTCCCTGAACAACTGAAAAGGCCAGTCAGAAAGGGAATGCCGAAGACAAACACCAAGTATTCTCCCCCAGGAAGGGCCACGTGTAAAGTCAGCCAGGAGACAGCAGCTGCCTTAGAAACTGAGCCTATGTGTGTGAGATACGCCACAGGGTGACGGTTGTAAAGGCTGACTCCCAATCAGCTTCCTGTACTGTGGCGTTGTTCCCTCCAAGCAGAAGAGGAACAGCAGGACAATCGTGTGACTCTGTAGTGGGTTGGGAAAGAGAGGAGTTAATCAGCTTACTGCTGTTGTAACACAAATACCTAACACAAAGGCAGAGAAGACATTTCGGCTCCCAGTCATGGCAGTTACACTTCTGGATATTGTTGCTGTTGAGACTTTTAAGTGAGGCAGCAAGTCACAGCAGGCAGCGTGTGGCAGAGCTTATGAAAGTCAGGTGATTGATGGAGTTTGGGTGGAAGTCTGATTCACAGTAGGTCCGGTGGGTCCTTGAACACTTTCTGTGGTTATTTTCCCAATACCAGAATGGATAATTTGGGTAGATATACTTAGAAGTTGGCAGAATTCTCACATTGGTCCCCTGACCTGTGGAGTGGAGGGCTGTTGTGGTTGGAAAGGCTAAATGGAACCTTTGTGGCTGCCTCGGCCAGGGAAAATAGTGAACCAAAAATAATTTTGCATCCCTGGAAGAGTCACAGAAAGTGGTGCCACCATCAAGGACTTGAAAGAGGCAGAGGTGCTGGTTCCCACCACAGTTCTTATTAAGTGTCCTGTCTGGCCAGGGCAGAAGACAACGGATCATAAAGAATGACGGTTGACTATTGAAAACTTAAGTCGTGACTCCAATTGCAGTTGCCATCCCAAATGTGATACCCTCACTTGAAAAAACGAACACATCCTCCTACTACATGATATGCAACTGCCCATCCAGCAAATGCCTGTCCATAAGGACCACCAGGAGCAATTTGCTTTCCGTCTGCAAGGCCAGCAATATACCTTTAGAATTTTACCTCAAAAATACGTTATCTTTCCAGCCCTGCTGAGTTTCTCTCTCTCTCTCTCTCTCTCTGACCAAGCTGATACCATCCTTCTCTGGTCTCTCCAAACTCCCACACGCCACACACTACCTTTCTCTTACTGGGCTCTCATATTTACATCCCTCAGAGCCCTAGACTGCGCCCCTCTCCTCACACAAGGCAGGCCATTACCAGCCAGCAAAGACCTCGGGCCACAGGAGGCGATTATCAGCTGTGGATAAAAGCCCTATCTAAAATCCCACGTTTGGGATTAAAACAAAAACACATTTACATGACATAACTGAGATTTTAAAATTTTTTAAAGAAAACGTCCATTACATCTATCATACAGGTTTTGCTTTTATGTGTAAAGGCTGAGCTCCGGTTTGATTCTGCAATTCCTTCATAGGCTTATATTTCCAATGCCAGTGGCGCTATTTAGGGGTGACGTGGATGCTTTGGGTGCTGGAGCCTTACCGGCAAAAGTGGACTGGGGCCTTCAAACGTTATCACAGCTCCTGGCTCTTGTCGTAGCCTCTGCTTCCTGCTCTGCAGTGAACATAGAAAGCGTGGCGGCTTGAATGATGGTTTCTTGCGTTTGAATAGTTGCTCCTCAGTTAGTGGTTCCGTTTGGGAAGACTCAGGAGGTTTGGCCTTGCCAGAGGATGTATGTCACTGGGGACCGGGGGAGGGTTTTGAAATCTTAAAAAACGTGTGCCACTTGGAGCTCACTCTCTCTGCTCCATGCAGGTTGAGATAGGAACCCTCAGCGGCCACAGCGGCCATGCCTGGCTGCCGCCACACTTACTCACCGGGAAGGTGGTGGACTCTTCTCCCTCTGGAACATAATCTCAGTTAAGCCCTTCTTCGTCATGGCGTTTGGTCACAACCACAGAAGTCTAACTAGCAACAGGTCTACAATCTATTAACGACATACGCCAATTCTTATAGCTTTTATTAGATTCATTTGTTATTTTATGCATGTGTGTAATATATGCTGGTTACTATCATTCACCAGCAGCTTTATCTGCCCCCCGCCTCTGCCAGCCCTGTTTTTGGATTATACTGTAAAAATCTCTATAGGGCATCATGTATTTTCTTAATCTATTGTCAACTTCTGATTTTTAATAGTTTTAAGTATTATTAAATACTGTTCATATTAAGGATCATTGTGTAATTTTCTCATTTTTTGATACATTTTTTTGCCAAGCTTGAGGCAATATTGTCTTATTTTGCACACACACAAAGGAAAAACTGCCCAGAGGACTCGGGTTCAATATTCACCACTCAAATGGCAGCTCACATCTGTCTGTAACTCCAGTCCCAGGGAATGCAACACACCTACACAGTAAGTGGACATGCATCGGTCAAACACTCATATACATGAAATAAAAATAAAACCTCAAAAAATTAGAATAAACTATTCATATTTTATTAGGGTTTTCAAACTTATATGCAAATATGAAAAACACTCCTTTCATCATTTTAGTTTTCTTTGTTCTGCAGTTTTTTTTTTACTGATGTTTGTAAATTTATATACTTGTGAATTTTATTTCTTTCTTTAGTAGCTTAGCTAGTAGTTTTTTTTGATGCCTCCTGCCTCAGTTTTCAGAGATCTGCATGCATGTGTTGCTGCGTTCAAAGTTCAGGGGTTAAATGGAGTTTTCATTTATTTATTTTTCTCTTTATAGATGTTTTGAGGCTTGTAAAACTTCTCTTAGAAATTGATGTGATATGAAAGTTAATTAATGCCGTTAACGATGTTTATCTTGCCACTTGTGATTAGTGCAGTGTAACTGGAGATGATGTCTTCTGCTGTTTGGAATTGATTGTGACCTTCCTTGTGTACTTAAAAACGCTCAGCATACATTTGGAAACAAAGCTGTGCTCTATTATGTAAGTTCAAAAATCACATATTCATGTTTAAGATACATTTTAATGGTGATGGCTTGCAGGTTATCTATATCCATATGAACATTTGATTTAGGAGTTAAGCACTCGCTGTTACTGGTGCATTTTTCTGTTCCTTTCTTGCCGTGTTTTCCTAAATGTGAACATTAATTACTGTTACATGCTTGCTGTGGACCATCTCCTTCAACGCTCTGAGCTCTGAATATAAATGCCAGATACCAAGCTTCCAAGCCCCTGTCTGCCCTTAACATTTGTTCGCTTTTAAAAATCGACCTCTCCTCTTTGCAACACAGCATTAGGTTTGCCTCTGTTATGTATTCGAGTTTCTAATAAGCGAGTTCAGACCGTTTGAGTTTGCTGGTCGTCAGTGTGCTCGGTTTCAATCTGTTTGCACTCATACCTGCTCCATGCACCCCAGTTGTATTATTTCTATCCTCTCTTGTCAGCCATGCTTTCTGGGAGGCTTTGATTGTGTGGTTCCTTTATCGTGACACCATTACCTTCCTCTCAGCCTTTTCCTCCATGGCTCTTGTCCATCACCATGTTACTACACACACAACCAAGCAGGCACCAACACTGCTGCCATTGCTTGCTCTTCCCTGAGTAACAGCTCCAGATCATATCCTTTAATGCCCAGTTTTATCTATAAGGCCACAGATGAACTTATTACTTCTAATACGTTCCTGATAACTCCGCAGATTCCTCCGACTTGGGGTTACCACCATTTCCTTTCTAATTCTTTCCGCCCTCTCTCTTTCTAATCCTTCTTTTCTCCAATCTCATCTCTTGGTTTTTAGAATTACCGTTTGTGCTGTCACTATTGTTGATTGCCATCTACTGTTTTGTTTGTCACTTCATATCTATTATTTTATAGCCATTACATATTATAAAATCTCTCACTCATAAATGCCGCGTAATCTTTTCATTACTGTTGCTTGCTTTTGAAGACAGGATCTCACTCTCTAGCCAAAGTTGACTTCAGACTCACAGCAATCCTCCTGTCTCAGGCTCCTAAATGCTGAGATGACAGGCATGAACACTATATCCAGTCACATTATGTAGTTAGCCTGTTTGTTGTTGGCAGTCCCGACCCTCCGATGTTCTCAGGAGATCACCAGAAAGCCTTGAGAGAACAACATTAGAAGTTTTTCTTTATGTCTTTTTTTTCTTTTTCATAATCATTACAGTTTATTCTTTACAATGAAATATCTGTTGACAATAATGACAGCCTGGCTCATGCTTCAGCCGTTGGCGTTCTTGCAGGTGTCAGTGTATAGGTTTCAGAATGACACTGGAAAGCGCCAAGTGCTGGACTCCCTTGCTCTTTCCTTCATTGTTTGCTTGCATGACAAAAAGGAAGGCAATATCTTTTGCTCTGAAATCTACAGTAATAATGGAGGGTCTTGAGTCATTTTCCCAGGTTTTAGTATCAATAACGTCTTATATTGGAAGTTACAGAATTTTGGTTATAACTTTGGCAGCTTTGGCTTCTTCTCTGGAGTCTTCCATTTGGTCTGAGCTGAATATCCCTGGCCACGGCTTCCCTCCCCCCCCACACTAAGTTTGTTAATGTTTTATCCTTCCCTACCTCCCTAACAATCAAATTCATGTTCTCTCCCCCCTCTCTCAAAAACTATGAAAGAATGAATATTAAAACAAACAAAATAAAAAGAATATGACAAGAAGGCCAAATTAAAAGAAAAAGTCTGCGAAAATACGGAGCCCATTTTGTATTGGCCAGCTACTCCTGGGCTGGGGGCTTACCTTGAGCTCTGATTGATATACCCAGTAACACTCTACTGAAAACAAACCAAAACAGAACAACTGATTTTTTTTCATTCTCAGCAGGTATCAGTTGCAAATTTCTTGGTTAGGGATGGGACTTTACATCCCCTTCATGTTCTCAGTGCTGTGATTTTGTCTAGTTTGAACTAGGGTGAGCCCTGTGAGCGCTGCCCCAGTCTGAGTTCACAAGTGCATCAGTCCTTCTGTATCTAGAAGACACTGTTTTCTTGTGGCCATCCACTACTTCTGGATCTGATGACGGTTGATCAATCACTGACCTATGGGTACAGCAGAATGCCCATTGGGTCATTGATTGCTATGTTTCTTAAGCATAATAGTATTTGGTTTCTTCCTATGCCCATGACCCATCTAGCCTCAGGTTCTGGTCCACTTTATCACTGTCAGTTATGAGTCCCATCTCATGGCGGGGGTGGGCGTGGGGGAGATTGAACCATATATTTTTTTAAGTGGTTGGTTACTTCCATGACATTTGCGCCACTATTGTACCAGCCTATCTTGTAAGCAGGTCACCATAGTAGGACCCTGAACTTGTAGTTGGGTGATATTAATGATTACGTTTTCCCTCCAGGAGTGTGCAGGGTACCTTTCAGCACTATGGATGCTAGTCAGCAGGGGTGAAGCTTCTACTTGGGCACCAGCTTGACTTCTCTATGTTCAGTGACACAAGCGTTACCTTCAACAATAGGTCCTTACCATAAAATTGTAGAGAGCAATCAATAGCTTCAGCGAGTCTGTGGAGTCCCTTTGCTTGGCAAAGTTTTTAAGCTGTCATTTTTTCTTCAGTCCTTTAGTTCCTTAATTTTAATTTTAATTTTTCTTCTCTCCTGATCCTACTAGAATCATATCTGAGTGTTTATGTGTGGTTGCATTTTTTAATGGTCTAGATTTCAATGCGCTTTATTTTTAATCCGCTTTTTTCTATCCATCCTTCTAATCCATATTTTTCTCCAACCTTATTTCTTAATTTTTCTAACTATTACACATTTTGCTCCTATTGTCAGTGTCTACCATTTATCTCTTTTCCCCATTATCTCTTCTTATCTATTATTTCTTGGACCTACTTTGAATCATTATGTGAAGGTCTGTTGCCTTGTAGCTGTCTTTTTATAGTATCTTCAATGTTTGAAAACAGATTTCCTTGTTTTGTTTTGTTTCCTCTTGTCTTGCTTATAGTAACTTTAGATGTTGTACCTATTGACCAAACTTTTGTGCCATTCATGTAAAAGCATGGATTTTTTTTTCATTTTTTACAGCAGGAGTGATACCCTGATTTAACACTGAATAGCCACTTGTGTTTGTTGTTTTGAGGGATGCAGCAGTTCCATGGAGCTTCTGAAAGCATGGCCTCATCCTTCCCGAGATTTTCCCTGTCTGTGCCTGTACCTCATTCTCTCCTTTGTCCCTATTATCCCTACCCTCTTCAGTCTAAGTTCATTCTCCCCTTGAGGTGTGACTTTGTTCTGAATGTGGTTAGTTCAGGACTTTTGGAGTCAGAGAAACTTCATTCATCCTCAGATAACTGTGTCTTCCTTGTCCTTACCTTGAACTGCATTTTGAGATCCTGCCTCCAAGAATAAACCATCTCTCAGAGCAAAACACTGAGGGTTTCCATGAATTGAGGGGTGATTTCATGTTCCTTTACCACCTAAATCTATCAAGTCTCCTCCTCTGCTCATTGTGCAGCTTGGGTCTTTTGAAGTTAGAGTTTGGTCCTTACACATGCATCCTTCTACAATTCTTATTTACGTAATTTTTTATACAACAAAACCTGAAAAGGATTAGGTCATTTCTTCTACTTAGATCAAATCCTATCCATGTATCTAGAGGAAAGTTAAGGGAAAATAAAAGCTAAGACGCTAATAAAACAGAAACTAAAGCCTGCTCTGTGCCATAGCACATGTCTGCTGTGTGTGTGTGTTTTAACAATCTAGTTATTGAGACATGGCTATGTGAAAGCTCAATGGATCATAATGACTCCAAATGCTGTATTTCTTTATAAAGCCATTCTTTTTATTTCTTTAGAGTTTCCTTTTATCATCTAACAGGTCCTTTGGCAGTCTGCTGTGTGGGATAGCCTCTTCAGTGAATGAATAGACTATAAACAGATGGCCTTGTTTTACTGTCAGATTAAACAAGTTGCTATCTGTAATATACTTAGGAGAAGTAATGCAAGCTATGTGTGGAGCATGAGCAACACTACACCAGGCTCCCAGTGGCTCTCGGCCTCTGCACTGCGCTCATCACTCATACATATACTAGTTTCTACTCTTAAACAGGAGTCAACTTTCTACTACAGGGTTTGAGAGAAGAGTGCCCTAAATGCTATATAGAATATTTTTTCTCAAAAATTAATAAGTATTATAAGTTTGTTTTGTTGTAAAAGTTGAAATAAAAAGAAAGGGGCAGGCAGTGGTAGTGTCTTTAATTCCAGCCCTCAGGAGGCAGAGGCAGGCTGGTCTCTGAGTTCAGGGCCAGATTGGTCTACAGAGTGAATTCCAGGACAGCCGGGGCTACACAGAGCAACCCTACCTTGAAAAAAATAAAACAAAAGAAAAGGAAAAATCCTTAGTATACAGTAGTTTTCCAAAACTGTATCTGCAGCATGGTGTCCACACTCGCTCTACTCTCTTTCTTCTTCCTTCCCCTCTGTCATATCACCCCCGAGTTATCAACACTGTGGCCAACTCTCAGAGTCCCCATATCCAAGAGCAGTGTTTACCTCAGATACAAGCTCAGTAGCAAAGGAAACAATGGCGTGGGGCGTGGGGCGTGGGGCGTGGGGCGTGGGGCGTGGGGCGTGGGGCGTGGGGCGTGGGGCGTGGGGCGTGGGGCGTGGGGCGTGGGCAGGAGAATTCTGCATTCTGCTTCTGCTTGAGTGCTTGCTCTCACTTTCCTCAAAGACAGAACTGTGATCAGGATGCATAAGGCAAATAAACCCTTTTCTCCCCAAGTTGCTTTTGGCCCAGGTACTCATCATAACAAACAAAAACAGACTAGAACAGCCAGGCTACCCAGAATGCACAGCTCATGCATGGAATAAGAAAGACCATATTCCCAGTATCTGTTATAGGCCTTATGACAACCAGAATCCCAACCAGCAAGCTTCTTTGCCTAGTTGGCAGCTTGAAGGCCCACAAAGATCTGTTGATTAAACCTGTGAGTCCCCTGAAGATGGCTGGGCCCACTCTGTGAAATTAGAAGTGCTGAGATACAGGAACTGGCTAGTACACTTAAGAAACCTTCTTGCATAAACATGGTTTGAAAATTCCAACTGCGCTCTTATATGCTTGTCATCATTTTTTCAAGAGGAGTTTCTGATTCTTGGTGCCCAGTGTGAAACCCTACCTCTGAAACATCATGAGTTCTTGGAGTGTGTTTTCATAACAGCTTTGGTTAGAATGTCAGAAAAGAAAGAGAGCTTGGGTTTTACCAAAATTATCGAACTGGTTTGTGCTTAACATCCAATAAATGTCAGTGAAATAAATATAGGGAACAAAAATGGAAGCATGGTTTTATTACAGCCTTATCAGACATTTCTGCAGAAGGAGTTAATCCTAGCCACCCTGAATTATTTTGGTATCTACTGTTACCTAGCAAAGCATAAACAATACAAAACACTAACTACTATGTGATAATCAGGACATTTCTTTGATAGTAAGTACCCTGGAATTCAAGGAATCCAAGAAGACACTGAACCCTGATAGTATTTTCATAGGAAAGTAGGTAGCAAGACATGCAAGACGTGGAAATTTGGACACTTTCTCTCTTCCTATGGGACTGAAACAAAACAATTGGTATATGGCTATGAGAAAAAGATGCAAAAAGACACTAGAGTGGGAAAGTAGGTAGAAACATCAGCCTTTAGAAGTGTAAGAAGCATGGCAAATCTTGAGTATATAGCAGTAAGGTCGGAATAGGGGGGTTGTCTCCTTAGTGGGGCTTTAAAGCAAGAGAAGCGAGGTCTGCCACACTACAGAACCTCTCTAGAATACTGATATGGGAAGACCCACCCTAAGTGTGGGTATCACCTTTTCGTACCAGGCCAGATTTTTAAAAAGGCATGGCAGAAGGAAGATTATCCAACTTTGCTTGGCCTTCTCTTCTGTCTCAGAGTTAACTTACTCTGTAGCTGCCACTGCTAATTCTTCTGATGATTCCAAAGGTAGTGTTCTCAGGTTCCCATCGCTCACTCAGGACTAGGAGTTCTCCTGGAACACTCCTGGCTTTCAGCATGAGATTGGGACTGGTGGAGGCACCCAGCTGTGAGGACCACTGGGTTTCAAGCCTCTCAGCTGTTAGACATCTGTTCTTACAAGTTCAGTGTAAGCTGAGTAAGTCATGTGTGTATATGTCTTTAAATATACCTTACAAATTTATACATATGTGCCAGATAGTTTTTGTCAACTTGACACAAATATCATTTAGGAAGAAAGGGAACCTCAATTGAGAAAATGCCTTCATAATATTGATAAGTCTGCGATACATTTTTTTTTGACTAATGATTGATATGGAGGTCCCAACCCACTGAGAGTGGTCCTATAAGAAAGCAGGCTGAATACGCCATGGGGAGCAAGCCAGTAAGCAGTACTCCTCCACAGCCCCTGCTTTAGTTCCTGCCCTCAGGTTCCTGCCTTGAGTTCTTGCCCTGACCTCATTCAATGATAGAGTATGACATAGGATATGAAAGCCAAATTTTCATTGTTTGATTCTAGAATTTGAATTTCCCTCATTGTTTGTTCATTGTCCCTCTAACACGCATTCCGTCTTCACTGTTGTAATGTTTCTATGGTGTCTCTTGCTATTGACTTCCAGTGTTGTTCTACTATGATCTGATAAGATGAAAATATATGTATGTTGTTACTTTATTGAAGGCTTCCTTTATGGCCTAAGATGTGATCTATTTTAGAAGGTATTCCATGGTTGATGAAAAGAATATTTATTCTGCAGCTGTTGGGTGGACTGTTTTTAGGAAGGTCTGTCAAATCTACTTAATCTGTAGTAGTTAAATTTTTTGTTTGTTTGTTTTAAAATTTATTTGGGGTCTCGATTATCTGCCTAACGGTGATAAAGGATATTGAAGGCCTTGTCGCTGTTCCTGTATCTTGACGTATCTTTCCCTGTATGCCAGTAGTATTTGTTTTATGAAAATAGGTAAACTAGCATTTGGTGCAAATATATCTACACCTGTTCTTTCTTCTAGATGGACTGTTTCTCTACTAGTTTTATGTTACTTTATATCTTCTAATTTTGGTTTGAAATTTACTTTGTCAGATATAATATCTACTTCTGCTTGCATCCAGATTTCAATTGTTTTTTGTGTTTGTTTTTCTTTTTTTTTTTATCCTATTACTGTGTGTGTGTTTGCCAGTAATATGAGTTTCCTAGAGCAGATCTCCAGCCTTTCCTCGCTGGTGTGAACAAAGCCTGTCACTGCTTCCTGGCTATTCACATGACAATGGGCTCTGTGTGTGGACCAGAGGATGCCAGCCACTCTAAGAGTCCAGTGAGCAGCTAGCTCTCCTCAGTGGAAGCTGTAGCTTGCTCTAGGAAGTCTCCCCTCATACCAAAAACGTTGTTGATGCGCCTGTGAGGAAAATGTCCAAGCTACTGCAGCGTATCCTTTAGTTGTAGTTCATCCTGGGGTAGGAGGGAAGCTATGGCACTGAGGAGCTGGTGAGCTGGCTTATACCACCCTGGGGAAGCCACACAGAGCTGGTGCTCACCTCCCTTCTCAGAAGTCAGGAAGCTGTGCTTGGATGCAAGAGCCTTCTGCCGCCCCACGCAGTGAAGACTTTGCATCCTACCATATAGATTTGTATCTGTGAAATTGGGTTCAAGTTAGAGTTTCCTGGATGACTCTCCACCCCACCCCCCCAGCACCGATTAAAATTCAATATTATTTAATGATAAAAACCACGAAAGAAACTAAGAAGAATCCTATCTTAACATAGTAAAGGCTGTATATGACAAGCCTATAGACACCATCATGCTGAATGGAGAAAATGTGAAAGGAAGATAAAATAGGGAAGGGAAGGGAGGAAAAGGTGGAGGAAAAGAGAGGGGAGAGAGAGAACGCGAGCTTCTTTTCTTTTCGTAATGGCATTAACCCACTCATGAGTAATTACAGACTCATTACTTTTCTTTAGTCCCAATGCCCAGCATCTTACCTCAGGGATCAAGTTTCCAACACATGCTTTCCTAAGGACACATTCAAAGGACAACACTGATTTTCATTGCTAACACCTTACCATGTGACACAGTTATTACAGTTAATGGAGCCTCTGTATTAACTACAGTACATGGCTAATTTGTTAATGTTTTCCAGTGCCCTTCATCTGTTCCGGTATTCCAAACTGAAATCTTCATAACGTCGATTGGCCTTGCTTTTTTTTAGGCTTCTCTTCATTTTTGCTTTTGGTTTGGTTTTGTTTGGTTGTTTTAATTTTGTGTTTGTTTGTTTGTTTATTGTTACTGTTGTTGTTTCTATGACCTTTAGAGTTCTGCGGTACACTGGTCAGGGGTTTTGTAGGATACAGCATTGCTGGGATTCCTGTGGGGCTTTCTAAATCTTACACCGGTCTGTGGATGCCTCATGAAAGGTTCCCCCGAAGTGAAGTGCATTTTTATCCCATTGTATCAAGGGTCATATTGTCAACATGATTTATAGCCATCCACCCTTGACCTTGGTCACTGGCTGAGCAGTGGATGCCAGTCTTTACTCCTGTGCAAGGACTATGCTTTTCTCTCTGATTTCCATACTGTAAAACTTGAAGAGAGGTCACTCCCACCTATGTCAGGGCTGTGCTTCCTTCCAGTCCTTGGGGGACTGGAATAATTCATCTCCATGCATTATTTGGAATTATTCTACAGAATTTTTTCATCTGCGCTCCTCAGAGAGATTGATCTGTAATTTTCATTTTTTGGGTGATGCCTTTATCTGGTTTTGGTACTGGGGTAGCAGTAGCTTTGTAAAGAGTTTGGAAGCCATTCTTCCCTCTCTATATTATAGAACAGTTTAAGCAGCATCGGTGTTAGTTCTCTTAAGCTTTGGAAGAATTCTGCAATATCTGAAATATCTGGTCCTAGGTTTGTTTGTTTGTTTGTTAAGTTTTTAATTTTGTCTCCAAGAGTTTGTTACTTTCTGCACTTTCTATTGCTCTTGATTCATCTAACTTTATTCCAGTATTGTCATAGAATGCAGGATAGTATTTCTTACATTTGTTGAGACTTGATTTGTGTCTGGTATGTGGTCAGTTTTGGAAAAAGCTATAGGCTGCTGAAGTTCTGATAGTTTGTAAGCTAATTTAGAATATAATCTTTTTTTTTTAAAGAAAGGACTTTAGACAGAGGTACTTCTCATTAGTGAGCAATGCTAGACACTGATTACTTAATAAAAATCTTAGATCCAGAAATGGATCATCTCCTCATGAATTATTGATCACAGAGGTCCCAGAAGCACTCAAACAATACATAATTATTACCATTGCTCTTGGTTGCCTACCATAACTAGCTGGTAAGACTCTATCGCTGAAAACACCATATGCTTTGGTTATAGGGCATAGAGAGATCAATCTTGAACTACCTAGAAAACTCTCCCAGATGGCCAGTGTTCATAATGCTGGAAAGTGTTACCCAGGCTGTTAAAGAAGAACAACCTTCAACAGTCTTATCCATCAGGGCCCTGCATGCTACAGTACCAACCTGACAGGCAAGATGTGCCCATTGGTGCAATACTGACAAGACTTCCTAGAGGCAGTTCTTTTGATTGGTAATGAGGCTTGCTTTACAGAAGGGAATTTATCCCCAATAACATATTAAATATCGTTAAAATCCATGATGAAGAAGTCGTATGTGCCAAGGAAGAACTTAGATGTAGTGTTTTCTAGACAGTCATGTTGTCAAACTGCTTCCTAAATAGGTGTGTTTAAATCCATAGGTTGGTGCTGTTCTCAGACTTGGTCAGAGAAGCCTCTTATTGCGGTGGGAAGTGATTAACACAGAGGTGCATGGCTGTTCATAATGCTGACACCATATGACCGTGATGAACACAACCAAATGGCTGACAGAACAGCGGAAAGAGCAGAAGATGAGGAAGAATCTGTGAAGTGTTGTTCTTCAACTCTTTAATTTTTTTCAACACTTCAAAAAATTTCAAACTTCCCTAAATAATTATCAGCACATATTAACATTTTGTATTTACAACTGATGATGATTTTCAAGAAATACATTTCAAGACTATAATAATGTTTATTATTTTAACAAGATGTAAAAACAATTGCATTTCTCTTTATTAGTGATTATTGAGTTTTGATGCCCTGTTACTAAAGGACAAGCATGGAGAACTCTGCCCCAAACAACCACATTTTAGTGGAACCAATTCTGCAAAACTCCACCTTGCTACTGCCAGTGATTTAAGCCACCCAAGGCCAAAACAGGACGAGAGCAGCGGCAGGATTTTCTTTTGTTTTCATTTAGGGAACATGAATTCAGCTACGATTTTCAGACATTTCAGACATTTCCAGAGCATAAGAAAACTGCTAATCTGGAGGCATAAACATCGGTTTTGTGATATACAAATGGGCCAGAAACAGATCTTTCTTCTTGCACCAAGACTGTGAGATGAGGCTGCTCCATGAGCTCAGTACAGAAACCCCAAATGCCAGGAGTCTAGTTAGAATTCTCAAGGAAGACAGAGTCATAGGAGAGTTGGAGCTTCCAAATGGTCACTTCAAAGAGCAGAAGCAGCAAGAGAGTGCCTGACTGAGAAGAAGAATATTATTCTCAAAGCAACAATTATTACATATTCAATAAAACAATCAGTTAAAAGCTATGACTATTCTCACTTAACAAATGAGAAGATGTCTCAAAGTTTTGTAGTTGAGCTGCAGCCTAACAGTAACCAAAGCCTTTGACTTTCTTCCCCTGGCACCTATTTGGTAGAAGAATAGAACCAACTCCTACAACTCCAAACATGCACCACAGCATACACACATGTGAACACACACACACAAAACAATAAATAATAAAATATTAAGATACAAATTAGTATGTGTGTCTGTGTTGTATCGTATTGTGTGCTTTCTCCAAAACTACTAAGAATCATTGTACCTTCTCTGTACCCTGCAGGAAAACACGGCAATGTGATTAGTTTTAACCGACAGAATATTAAATTGACACATCAAACTAAAAGGACATATGAATATAAGTGCCATTGTGTCCAAGCATCTACCTGTTATAACTACAGGACCGATATAACAACAAACAGGACCAACGACCTAATGGAAAGAAGACATTTTTTAGATTGTTGGTTTCCGAATGAACAGTGGTACCTTTATAGGCAACTTCATGGCCAACCCCTGAAAATGTTGTCTTATTGGCCAGCTGATAAAAAACGTCCAGTACATTGGTATTTCATGTTGATGAGCTTCTTCACTATAACGTGGTGTAGATGTTATAACATGTAGATGCTTGGGCATGATTGGACTTATATTAATAACAAGTTATAAAAAATCTTAGAGGTTCATCTATCTCAACCTCCCTAATGCTACAACCCCTTAATACAGTTCCTCATGTTGTGGTGACCCCCAACCATAAAATTATTTCATTGCTACTTTGTAACTATAATTTTTCTACTGTTATGAATCATAATGTAAATATCTGATATTCCACTCCCAAAGGGATCATGAGCCACAGTTTGAGAAACGCTGCTCTAGATGGTTGTCTGATCTGTGTGGGACTTAACTGTACTCTAGCACAGTGCCCAGGCACTTGCCTTATCAACACAGCGTAACACATTACTGCAAGGTACATCTCTTCTTTCTGCTAACCTTCTGTTGAGTGTAATCTTACACACAGATTCCCAGTTATCAGAATCCGCTTGGATTAGGAAGGAATCTATTTAAAGGATTTCTAATTTCATCAACAACAAACAGGACCAATGGCCTAATGGAAATTGAAGACATTTCTAAATTGTTGGTTTTAGAATGAACACTGGTACTTTTATAGGCGACTCATGCCCAACCCCTGATAATGTTCTTATTGGCCAACTCATGAAAGCGTTGAATACATCAGTATTTCATGTTGATGAGCTTGTTCAATATACATTCAGTAAGTACAGTTCAAGCACTGGCCACTAACAATGAGTTCCCAGAAGAAAGAGCAGAAATAGCAGGGGTGTGAAAAAGTTTTGCTTATCGGAATTACAGGGTGTGGAAAGGTCTGGAAGCCAAGTAGAGAAGTCCTTGCATGCAGGATTGTAAATCTGGAACTGCCTCAATAAGCTAAGAGAAGTGCTAAGCATTTTTTTAGAAGCACAATGTATAATTATGTAAAACAACAATAAAACCGTAATCTGACAGCTGAGTGTGAACCAGGCAGAAATGGGGAAAGGATACCTATGAAAAAGTCCCATCAGTCTGCACTGAGAGGTGAGGAAGGAGTCAAGAGTAGAGAAAACTTGGGAAGATAATTGTGGAACAGAGACTCAGAATATTCGTGGGTGGTCCACCTTGGGTGACAAGTAAAAAGAAAGAAGCAAAGATGCCCATGAGTTTTAGGACACAGAAGCCTGGCAAGATGTTGATTTTATAAGCATACAAAGGCACAAAGGAAAAGGATCAAGTCTGAGAAGAAAAAGCTTTACGTCTTAGCGAGTCACCAGTTACATAATTTGGGGCTGTATCTCACTAGAGAGTTACCTTTAGAGATTGCCTGCATGGGGTCCTCAGAAATATTGTAGGCTATCCTGCTTATTATTCTCTTCCTCCTCCACAATATTATACTGTTATCAGGAAAGCCTTAATTCTAATGGCAGCATCCCTAGGGTCACTCAACCACCATGGATGCCTCCCAGTGGCCTTCGCTAGAAGTATCCCTTCTGTTAGCACTCATCCACACATACACCTCTAAATTCAATTGCAAACCTCTGGAAAAAGAGAAGTAGATGCTTCCATATGTGCTTCATGTCATCCTGATCTGGGAGATGTATACGTGCAAGCAGGAGGAGAGAAACTGCTGCTCTGGGGGCAAGGGTTTGCCAGCAACGTTTTGTGCAATGCATTTTGACGCCTGTTCAAATCTGTGCAACCTTTAACAAATAAGTTTAAGCACTACTAACCCAGCTTTATCACACATAACCTGCTCCATGCAAAGTAATATAACAGGCTGATGGAAAGGCCACCATTGACTCCATTCACATATTTTAACAATGAATGATAAAGAATGGTTATTAAAGAAAAGGTGCATAAGCTGGCATGGTCCGCACACCTGTAACCCCACACTTGATGAGATGAAGCAAGAGGATTGCAAGTTCAATGCCTGTCTGAGCTACATAGAGAGCCATGTCTCAAAGTCAAAGATGGTGATGAGGATGATGAGGATGGTAATGATGGTAATGGTGGTGATGAGGAGGTGGAAGAGGAGAGAAGAGAAGAAAAAGAGAGAGAAAGAGAACCCCTTGAAACCTCAGCAGTGCCAGGATTAAAGTCCCTTCCCACTGCAGACTTTGGTCTTCTCATATAAACTTTGTAAAATGCATGCATTACCCAAGAGATCATCTGGAGAGGTTCTCATGCAATCTGACACTTTGGGTAGATAAGTTTGTCTCCCCTCTCCTCAACTATAAAACTGAAAGACAAACATGAAATGGGCAATCTGAATATCTGTCCAAAGCAACGTTGCCCCAGGATCCAGTGCTAGTTCCCTGAGACAGAGCTCAGGTTTGCCGCTGCGTTTCCAAACTGTCCCAAACTGAGCTGAGCCCATTCCTAAACTCACTGAGAAAAGCCCCGGGGTTGAGAGACAATCCCAAAAGCATAACATGGCATTTCAAATTACTTCCAATTGAGATGTGGTGTTTTTCTAGACTTCTCTTTTCCCTTCCCACCCTCCTTTCTCCAACCCAAAGGCATTCCATTTTTTAATTAAAAAGAAATAAATTCCTGCCTTAATTTAATCACACAACTAGCATGAAAATGAATTCAATGAATAAAATTGTCATGGGGTAAATGATAGGGTTCCTTCCTCTCCAAGCTTTCTGTCTAAAATTAGAGTGCCTGCCAGGATTTACTGGAGTTATTAAGTGGACATCCTTCGACAATGAAGCAGTGAGTTTTGGAAGGAGAGCCCTCCAGAGCACAGGCTCAAGTGGCCTGTGATGGACGAGTTTGATGGACTCCAGGGACCTTGCCCTTTCGATGCAATAGTCTGTACTTTGTTCAGCAGACGAAGATGCTCAACAGGGCTACACAGTTCAAGACCCACACTTGGAGAGAGATGATTGTAAGGACACAGAGTACCTTGTTTCTGCCATGCAAACATGATGAATTACAGTATATTAAGGAAGTGTTGACACGTGTGGGAATACGCTCTTGACAGGCTTGCCAGTAATTAAGGCTCATTGTATGTAAAGTCACTAGAAAACATTGCAGTCTGGGTCTTTGTTTGGGTCTTCTGCCAAGTGGTGTTATTCATAAGCTTGGTGGAAAATACTTGTATCTACAAAATCTTTGTGGTTCATTGGGTGCCGAGGAAGAGAGACTGGATTTTATGAAACGTTAAATGACCCTTGGCCAGACAGGTACAGTAATGATTCTCCTACTGCCCCAGGGAGTGATGGATGTTTAAAGATGAATCACCTGAAATACAGAGACATATGTGGGCTTGGGGGACCTGTGGGGAAGGCAGAAAAGTTTCTATTCCCCGCTCTTTCCATGATAATGTATCCTCACACCCCACCTTTAAAACAGTTGCAAACGGAGCAGGATTTTGTGTCACATTCCTTCAGCCTTCCCGGCTCCTCATCCATGGCCATTGCCAAGAGGCTAAGCTTCTTGTTTGTGATAATAACTTCACAGACCTGGTACTGACAAGCCCAGTACCCGTTGCTGAGCAGCCTCCATCCAGAACCTTCACACTTGGGTCCTGACCATCTTCACAAACTCATTCCCTGAGCCAGGACAGCCCCAGGACCCAGCTCCCAGCCAGCACAGCGCCAGGACACAGCTCTCAAGCAGGGGGAGCCACAGAACCCAGCTTCCAGCTAGAAGGAGCCCCAGGAAAGATGAATTGGAGTCACTACTCCAGCTGTCCAATGAGATATGTGACATTCATGAGTTGCAAAGGCGTGTTCCCATGTCACTCTGGCACCTTTAAACCATATTTTCCCAGTAAATTGTTTTATTGAGTGATAAGAAATAGAATTGACAACCAGGCCAGGTGTGACGTAAATTCTTGGAGTTGTGCATCACCAAAAGGAACCAAACTAAACCTCCTGTTCCCTAAGAGCTCATGTAAACATCATCCTCACACTGAGTAATTTTCACTGAGCACTTCTATTCCAAAGTGCACCTCAGAGAAGGACACGTTCAGACCGGACACCTGGCTAACAGCAGTAACTTATAACCTGCACCACAACACACAAAGGGCCCAAACTAGACAGTTGTAAATTGTGTTTTCACTAGCCTCAGCTTCCCTTGCCAGAGACCCCGGCCTCTGCCTCCTTTGCTGCTAAGCTCTGACAGCTGTCAGAATTTCTGAGCCTCGGCCAGCCTCTGGCAATAGCTCTGAGTAGAGCTTCACAGGAGAGCAGCCTGGGGGCTTCAAATACGCATGTCAGTGCCCAGGTGTGTGTGCTTCTCTCATTTTCTATAAGCAAATAAATACCCGACAAGATTTACGTTAGGGGAAGAAGGCATTGTTTTCGGAGTACAATTTGAGGAGATGAAGTCACTCACTGTGGCTGGGAAAGTGTGACAGCAGAACATGAGTCACATTCACAACAGTCAGGAATCAGAAAGGACCAGAGTAGAACCAGTCTATTGCAATCTTGAGACCCAGCCCCTAGAACTCACCTTCCGAAACAGCACCGCCAGCTGGAAAGCAGGTGTTCCAACTCATAAGTCTAGAGGGAACATTCTACCTTTAAACCTCAGCACCAGGACACCATCTTTAAAGGGTTTCAGGCCATTTTAACATGCACCCAGGGCCTAAGGCTATGAGCCTAGGGCAGGCCCCAAGTCCTGTTAGTGGCCAGAACAGGAGCGGCCCAGAGACCTCTCTAATACAAGGTGGGTGTTTGTCTCAGATTAGGCAAACTATGCTCACCACTCATACTATCCAGTTACTTCCTTTCCTATGAGAAGAGACAGTGTGTTGATTTTGTATAATAATAAAAAACATCACACTATGTTTAATTAGAAAATTTGGAAATAAATATAAATATAAATTTAAAACCCCAAATCCCGGCATCCAGACACAAGTGCATATACTTTTCAGTCTCATAGGAATTGTTAGCTCCTTGAAGCTTTAATAGAACTTAGTGTTTAATGAATGTTGTGGTTCTAAAGCCTTTTATGGATATAAATCTGGCAATAAGTTTTTTTTTAATGAGTAGGGATTTATGTATAGTCAACCTAAGAAAACAGCACATGTATTTGTAAATTCTCCTTTTGCCAGCATGGAGTATAAAGTGACATCTCTGTACAGTCTGATGCAGCTTTCTCCTAATGCTCTCTGCTACAGGTGTGAGGTAAGCACAAGTGAGAGGGAAGCCTGGGGACCCAGGTTTGCAGCTGGCACCTCAGTGTGCCTCGGACATCTCTCATGTCCCTCCCCCACATTGCTCCGCCAAGATGAAATGAGAGCAACTGTGGAAAGTTAGATATGACTCACATGAATGATGTGATGTCGTAAGCTGAGGACCACCATAACGATCCTGTTCCAGGACCCTCTGAGTGGAAGAACCTTCCACCACTGGAGCAGGCTTGTAGTGTTGTCTGTCCCAGGGGAGTGAATTTGTGCACATGGACTGAAGTGTCAGCTTCCTTGCCCAAGCTCAAGCATGCCTGGGAGGAGCACAGTTCATGCGTGTGGTCCTGGGGAGCTAATGGATAGCAGAACATCCAAACTCATAAATGCGACATGCATTCCTCTTACAAGAAGTGGGCTTCACAGTTAGATTCAGTGATTTCTCACTTCCAGGAACCCAACCACTTCTGTCCTAAGGTGTTCATTACCTCTGGACGTTGCTTTCTTGGCAATTGTTGCTTTCTGTGCAATTGTCTTGAACATGGGCCTGCAGTGAGACAGGGAGTGTTCCCAGCCCTCGACCAAGAACAAGGCATCTTTCTGCACAGCTGGGTGAGTATGAATACTCAGTACGCAGTAGCTGTCCAAAAAACACACAGAAGGGGTGGGGTGGCAAAGAAAGTTACAGGGAAATATGGGATGTATTAACTTTCTATTTCATAAACTATTCAAGTCTCATCTTCATCATTCAGAGTCATCTTCTCCCCAAAGAAAACAATATCAGAGAGAGAGAGAGAGAGAGAGAGAGAGGAGAGGAAAGGGTTAAAAAAAAAAGTAGGTTGAGCTGGATACAAATTTTCCCAGGCTGAGAAATTAGAATACTTAAGGCTTTGTTTTTAGGAAAGGAAGGTGTGACTTCAAGGTAATTAGACAATTGTGAAGTGATGTGTGTAAGGGCAGCCAAACTATATTAAAACAAAAGGATGGGCAAACGACTGCCATACTATGCAAATTAACCAGAGTTTTCGGAGCCCGGGTAGCCACAGTTGAAATGATTCAGGACCCTTAAACCATTTTTGTTAACTGGCACAGATTGCAAGAGCAGTCACCTCAACTGAATAAAGACAAAAGTTTTTATACAAAATCATCAAAATGTCAGTCCTTGAAATACTAGCAAACACATTGTTTCCTAATAGAAGGAACTGCAAATTTCTAATTTAAATGTTATTAGCTATGTTTTAAAGAATTATGCAGTTATAGCTAAGAAATTGTGAGTGAAATATAGTCCTACCTACACAAAGGGCCATCATTAAAAATATCGTTTTCCTGGAGGACTCAACTCAGTGCATAAACAAAATCAGAAAGTGGTGCAACCCCGAAGAAGCTTTTTCAAATGAGACTCACTGGAAAACATTTAATATTGATGGTGAGCTGAGGAGACCAGTGGTTCTCAACCCTCCTAATGCTGTGATGCTTCAATACAGTTTCTTATGTTGTGGTGACCCCAACCATTATCTTCATTGCTGCGTCATAACTGTACTTTTGCTACTGTAATGTAAATATCTGTGCTTTCTAATAGTCTTAGGTGATCCCTCTGAAAGAGTCATTCCATCTGCAAAGGGGCCATGACCCACAGGTTGAGAAACACTGAAGTAGACAGAGCAGAAGAGGAACCCGCCCTTCTGCCTTTTATGTGGTGGGGTGCAGGCCCGGGCCCCAGACTGGATGTGTATTCATGAAAACGCTGGCAAGCATGCACACCCCGCCACCCTCCTCCCCCCCCTCCACAGCATTTAATGATCATGAGAACAAATTCCTTGTTCAGTAAGATGTTTTTTTCACTTAAGTGTTATGGAGATACCCAGTTCTAAATGTCATTTGGTGTACTGTGGGGACTGGGCAGCTTAAATTGGTAAGAGAATCTAATCGGCAAGTTCCCTGTCCTTTTGCAGCTATTTGCCATGAACCCTTACCTGAAAACTATTACGAAAAGTAGAAATAAATTCATGGAGTTAATAGAGTAAAAAGATCAGAAGGTAACCCTACAGTGTGTTCTTCATAACCTTTAGTGAGCTTCTGAGTATGAGAAACCTAAAAGCTAAAAAGGTTGGCCAATTTGATCTTCTTTGAGGAGGCCATGTAACAGATTAAAATAAATGCTAATCATGATGTGTCCCATATCTTTAAGGGTCTTTCCCACAGAATGAAGCCAGCGGGTTATATGAACATATGTTTATGGATGCTTATTATTGTCTTGCTTCAAGAGACACAGTGGGAAATCACCATTCTTAATATGCAAAATGCTATGTTGAGTAAGAATTGAACTATCTAGTAGAAGACTGTGGAGAAACATTTTTAAAAGAGACATTGACCACAAGGCAATAATAATTTAATTGATTAAAAGAAACATTTGAAATTATAAAAGCAACACACAAGTTAGATTCTGAACCAAGCGTTAAAGCATCTATCAGGTTTCTCAGAGGTTAATCATACTGTATTTCCCAGCATGTGCTCACTTGCTTGTTCTCTCTCTCTTTCTCTCTCTCTCTCTTCCCCGTCCCATGTGTAAGAGTATATAATTTATATCTGTATAGTTACACACATTCATACTTACATTTTTATAGTCAGCATTAAATGGTAAACATTTTCCCCTGATTAAATTATACTAAAATACTAACCGTATTAGCAAAATTAATAGTTTATCCTTGGGTTTTTGTACAATTTGATTTACCACTAGAAACTAGGATTATTTGCTGAGCTCAGTGCCTAAAATAATGTAACGGGACACTTGCAATGCTGAAGGGGTTGTAAATGGTGCAGCCACTCTGGAAAACAACTTGGCAGGTTCTTAAAAATGAAATATGAACTACCATACAACCCAACTGACCTCTCGAACATTCCTCCTGTAGAAATAAAAAATAAAAATAAAAACTTATGGTCACATAAAAACATATCAGTGAATGTTCAAAGCAGCTCTATTCATAATAGTCCCAAACTAGAAACAACTTCAATGTCCTCCAAGGGTGAAGGGTGGTCTATGGATGGCATGGAGCTCTACTGAGCAATGAGAGGGGGAAAGATCTGTGCTGTGCCGAGTCCACAGCACCTCTCTGCGTTTATTTTAAATAAATAAAATCCCCAATGTGACTAATTCTACAAGATATCTCCTGCTCAGACAGGACACCCCCCCACCCCCTGCAATAGCTCTGCTGGGTGGCTTTTCAGACTCTCTAAAGCTTCCTGAGACTGAGGTTTGCCTTTCTCTCTCAGCTTTCCTACTCAGATGTTTGAGTGCAATCATATTCTTCCTCATTCCTCAGTGTCCTGGCCTGGGTTTGTCTTCTAACAGGTATGAATAGGTTTCTGTTTGCCAAGCATTTGGCCCCTTGGCCTGCTATGAACTAGTCCAGGCCTTCACTGGTATCACTATTATCATTTTTCTCATTCTATGTGCCCAGAGCATACCATACAGGAAGCACTGTGCTGGGTACCAGGCATGGATTTACTTACTTAATTCCCATAAGAGGTGGTGTGGCTATGTTAGTCCCTCATTTTACAGACTAGGGAGCAAATCAGAAAGCTTGGCTAATCTGTGTGATATCACTTAGCCTGGAAATGATGGCACTGGAAATTAAATCCAAATCTCTCTGGCTCCAAAGACTATGTTCTCACGACTATGCACATACCACTGTCCCTTGGGCTTTTGTTCCCAATGTAAATAGTAAAATGCAGTGAGTGTCTTAACCATGCTTTCCCTGCATGATGGCAGAAGTAAAACAGAGCTCACACACTGTCAGTTTTTAGTGCTTCAGAATGTCACAAAATTGACCTCCAAAGTAGCTCTTCCGTTTCTATTCCTACTCTTTCTATGAACCGCTAAACAAAGTTCCTTTGGGAATATTCACTTCCTGACCCAGGGACCCATGAGTGTGAGGGGCAAAAGGGACATTACAGAGTCAGTGAAGGGGGGAAATAGAGCTATGTGCCACTGCAGAGGATTTAAAAAAACAAAAACAAAAACAGAGATAAAAAGACCACAAACCAAAAATTCAGGCAGGACAGTCAGTTCTTCCCTTCCGCCTCCAAGATAGCCAAGCTGTCTTCCCATCTCCATTTACCATAACCCCCGAGCTGAGGCGGGGACAGGGTGTTGATATAGATTTCCCATGGAGGGCTGAGCATTCAGTCAGTGTTTTCATTAATGCTGACCACTGAAAAATAGAAAGCCAGAACCCCCCACCTCTGAAAATCCTACTTTGGATTTCTGCCCTCCCTCACCATAAATGAATACATTTGGGTATGTTAGGCTGCCAAATGTGGGATCACTTTCTATCGCTAACATGGGGAGCCACAGACCTTGTGAGGCCTTGTTTTCAAATTCCCAAATGCACTGAATTCAATCTTTTACTTTTTGTCTACTTCCAGAGAGCTGTGTTTTACTTTCTTAATCGATGCTTTAAATTACACTGATGATATTGCTAAATGTATCTGACAGCAAGCCATCCCTACATTTGTTAGGGAGAAAGTCCTGCTTAGTCATAAGATAACTTTTAAATACATTCTTGAATTTAATTTGCTAATATTTTGCATCTGGGTCAGAGTACCCTATTACTGCCCTGTTTTTACTGAAATTGTGTTCCCACTAAGATTATTGCCCAAGCACACCTTGCCTTCCACTGTATCTCACACTCCTGTACACACACACACACACACACACACACACACACACACACACCTAAGGCTCTTTCTTCATGTAATGCTGTCATTTTGGTCTCCCACATCCTGTAGTGAGATCATTGCTTTTTAAGCTAAAATGTAACCTTACTTTTGTTCAATAAAACTGATGAAGTATCTTTTGAGTGCCAAGCACAGGCCATTTAATGAGGACAAAATCCATTCCTTCAAATGGACTGCAGATTGATGGAGAAAAAGACACAAAGTGATAAATGAAATTATTTCTTTAACAGAACACTGAAGGCAAGGCAAGAATAAAGAAAGGTCAACTAACCATGCAAGGTGTGCATTTTCTTTGTCTTCTAAGGACAGTTTTTAAAGTGTTCTTCTGAGAATTTCATACATGTATGGAATGCATTATTTATATATCTTCCTTCAACTCCTTTAGAGCCCCTAGCACAACCCCATCCCAACGTCACATTTTTTTTTAAAATATCCTACAGTATCCAATTAGTGCTGCCTGTGTGAACACAGCTGTGAAGTCACCCACTGGAGCGTTGGTAACCTACTATTGGCCATACTCTCCCACAAAAGTGACTCTCCCTCCCCAAGCCACCGTCAACTGGGCTGCAGGAGAATCTATGCACTCCATGCTGAAACTCTGATATGCATGACTTCGCTGTGCAGTGTTGTGCGGGTAACCACAGCGGCCGTGAGTACATGAGTGCAGCAGCCATGTTGTGTCTAAAGGAAGCATTGCACAGCACTTGTCCTCATCTTCCGGCACTCACTGTTTTTCCATCCCCTTTCACAGCCATCCCTGCTTCTTGAATGGGACAGAAGTGTTGCTATGGGCATCTCCTTTAGAAATGAGTTCTCTCGGGTACTCATTCTTAGCACTTTGACTGGTTATGAATCTCTGCATTAATGGCTGACCCCTGAAAAAAAAACAGAAGCCACCCAGGTCTATGAGAATAAACATAAATATTTAGAAGGGAGTTTGACAAGACAATTTGGTCCCACACTAAGGACTATGGTCTCCCCAGCCAGACGCTATTGGTTGGCTTTATAGGACCAGGCATAAATTCTTTGCTATAGAGCAGGCCTCAAATATAACAAGAAAGCATTTGGCTACCCCTTGAGGGTCATGCCATTGTTGCATCAGTGTGCACATCTTGTCTGGCAGGTCAGTGCTGTAGTATGCAAAACCTAGCACTAGGTAAGATGTTTATGTCTTTTCTCTCCCCTCCTCCCCGCCAAGAAGTGTCAACAGCACCTTCCAGAACTGTGGAAGCTGGCCAGCAAGAAGTTCCGCTGCCATTTTTCTATGCCCTGTAGTGAAAGCAATAGAATCTTACTATATACTTATAGTGGGCAGCCAAGAACAATGGAATAGCTGGCATTGTTTTGCAGACCTCTGGGGTGTCCCTGGCCAGTAAATCACAGGCAGCTGTCCCATAAGTCATACATGTTTTGCTTGAACACAATACCTTGGTCTTCTGTGGATCTACCTCACAACCTACCTTGGCTGTCCTTGATCCACTAAAACACACCTTGAGAACAACTTTAAGGTCAATTCTATCTATCAGGTTGAGAAGTCTAGAGGTCTTCAAGCTGATTTGGAGGCCCACGGCCGATTGTTCACAAAGGATGTCACTATTGCCCAAGAGCCTTGGTCTACAGCTTTCTCTTTTCCAGTCCCCAGGATTGAATTGCCTCTGTGCCTCACGCCCCTCATCTCTCCCCAAGCTCAGCAAATATTGGAGTTCTGTCCCATAACCACCTTCAAATAAAGGTGCTTTGGGCTCATTATCTTCCAAATAAAAATGCCCTCAACCTATTATCATTCCCAAATAAAGCTGGTTTTACTCACTGCTTCTCAATGGTTATAAAACGGCAAGAATGGAAGATATATTTAAATATGTTTATGGTATAAAGTGCATATGCACTTGCATATGTGTATGTTCTGTGAGTTTGTGTATGTATGTGTGTACATGTGTATATATCTGTGTTTGTATGTGTGTGTGTCCATATGTGTGTTTGTATGTGTATGTATATGTGTATGTATATATATATAGAGAGAGAGTGCTTAGCACTAGGGCGTAGTACTAGCCAACTGCTATTTAACTCAAGCCATTGTTTTGAATGATTCATCGTTTATTCCCTGTCTCTGTGAAGCACTTTCCGCCCACCATGGAAATTAGTTCACAGGTCTTCTCCCAATCCACCCCTATTGAGTCACCATATAAAATCAACATTTTGATCATTTTACTCATACTCTCATCTACTACCCTTTCTTTGTCCTTTACTGTGAAGTTTTTATCTCTTTACCTTGTCATCCATAATAAAATTCCTCTCTCTATCACACCCAGTGTTTTTGGTTGTACTATACCTCGTAAAAGAAAAAGACAGCCTTTCTTTCTGAAGGAAATTTAGCTCTACAGCACTATAAAAGCTTAAATATACTTAATCTCAAGCTACGTCAACCTGGTTCTAAGAATTCAGCCTAAGGATAATTAACATGGAACAGCCACAGTGGTGTTCATGGAAGCATTACTTAAAATTCTAAGAGCAAACAGAAATCTGTATCAGTAAAGAATATAGACAGGATAGACGATAAACACAAGGTAATGTTCAATATGTCTATAAAATGGAGCATTACAGTCATTAAAATTAATGGAACAGATTTGTCAACATAGGGAAATGTGCATGGTATATTCCTGATTCAAAATGAAGAATTTAAACAAGTCTGTATAGTATCATCTAGCCTTCGTTTAAAAAAAATAGCATGTGCATGCATCTATTTGTGTGTGTGCAAAGAACAACTTGACACACCTTCATCAAAGCTTTCACAGAGGCTCTGTGTGGTGAAATGTAAAGCAACTTTTACTTCTTTTTCTGTATTTTGTTGTAGTGGCTGATATTTTCTTCTACCCATGTTTATTTTTGTAACCATAAAAAACACTTGAGCTGTTTGTTCTTGGAAGAAATATGTCAGTGTGTCCATTATGTCCCTGTAGCACTACTGTGTGTCAAGTGACCACAAAACACAATGACAAGATAAGAAGTCTTTATTCAGCTCACAGGTCTGCTGGGCAGTACTTCCGATTGTCCAGTCCACTTATGCCCTGTGATGAGCTGGCAGGACAGGCAGGAAAGGATGCCCCAGGTTAGCACCAGCTAGGTGGTGATGTATACTCTCTTGTTTACAATCTGACACTGCTTCTTCCATGGTGGAGGTCCGGTTCCAAAAGGCAAGGTGAACTCACCCATGTTCCCCAAAGGACTAGGCATCATTTCTACCTCCTTCCATCAGCTGGAGCAAGTACAAGCCAGCTGAACCCAAGCCTGGGGAAACAGACTCTTGTCTGAACTAGGACGAAAGCTGTACTATAGACATCAACTGAACCATGGAAGTCATCAATATATGAGTTGCATGTGCCCACTACCAAAGCGAAGGCAGACAATCCAGAAAACAGCAGAAAGTATTTGACCCAGTGGGTATGTGAGAGGAACTCATACCATGGAGGACATATGTGTCAACTGTCACTTGATAAAGGTTTCTGCCATTTTTTTTAATACTAGCATTTAAGGTTTTTTTTTGGGGGGGGGGATAGGGAGACAAAATCTCAGTTGACTCATGGGTAGCATTTACTGAAAATGTTTTGGCAGTCAACTGCTTTATCTAGTGCAATGGCTCTAAAGCATAGGATTAAGGATTAGATTTGGAAAAAAAAAACTATTCTAGTTGCATATGAATCAAACTCCTCAAGATTCCTGGACAGACACATTGTTGAAAACCTCTATTTTCTATATGTTCAGTCTATGCAAAATTTGTGTGTTTTTCCAAGGTTCATCTGGATATCACTTTCACATGATCACTCCAGATAAACAGATAAGGATTCAGTAGCTGTGTTAAAGCATGTCATCTACTAACTTGTAAATGTGGACATAGACACTGTCCACATTTAGATACAAACTGTTTATAAGAATTGCAGGCATTCTGAGTGTGCATTACTCAACCTTTTAAAAATTAAACTTAAAATTTCTGCAATGTGTAATCTTAAACATTCCATCTATTTCAAACTTATTACAATGCATAAACATGTTTATAAGGACTATATTTCTAAAACACTTCTTTTCATCCAAGTTATAGAATTTTTAATGTGTCTTGTAGTGCGTACTTATTTAACTGAAGGCTTGAAAGTTTAAAGTAAGACACCATAGATGAGATGAAACACTAATGAAACTTTGCTAATGGGTCCAATAGATCTCAAGACTAAAAGGAAAGTGAGCTGATAAAGCAGAGAATAACAGTTTTAAAGGAGAAGAACTGGAAAGGAGAAAACCAAAAATCATGGATATTAATCAAAAGATATACCTCATGGCAATAATTAAATGGGAGAAATTCTTCATAGAAAACATGTGGATTAAAATAACACACAAGGCAATGCACACAGATTGCCAGCGAGAGTTATAAAGGGCAAACATCATCCCATTGCAATCATAAGTTCTAAGAGCTGATAGACAAGGGTGCATTGTGTCAGGAATGGCTTGTATACGTTAAGAGATGATCATGTGCTACAGCTTATTAATCTGGAGCTTTAAATCACCTCACATGTCTTAGTAAATTCCTACAGCAGCTCATCTGATGTGGTACCCTCTGCAAAGCCAGGACCAGACTGAAGCACAGATGCAGACAGCCAGCACATTAATAGCAAACTTGGAGGCAAACCAAAACCTTAACCCTTGAACCTCGTTCCTACTTTCGGATCCGCTTCGCCAAGCAATCCCCTGAGATGTTAGATTGATTGCCCCTGAATTAAGTTGCCGGCTTTTAACTGCTACTTTTATTCACGCAGTCCTGCTGTGCCGCAGAAATTGAAGTTTGAAGTCTACCCTCGCTTTGTCTGTTAGGCAAACCGCAGGAAAAAAATGACTGCTGGAAACCCACAGTCCCACGCCATTTTCTCATTTGATTTATTCAGGCTCAGTGGGAAACTCACGCACCTGATTCTGGGCTGAAAAGCCAGCTTGGTGAGGGAGCTGTGTGAGGCAGGAGCCTTGAGAGGAGCCCTCCGGCCACCTTCTCCATGGTGCCAGCCCAACTCACCGTGTCCCACAGAGATTTGCAAGCTAACTCTGACAAGAGGATGTTCTAGTAAGAAGTTAGATTCATGTCTGGAAATGCTCCTTACAAAATATATATATAAATAACTTTTGTAAGTCAATTGTTGGCAGGGTAACTGCCCTAACTACCCACTGTGCATGCAGGACAGTGAAATTCCACTCTGTGCAAGAGAGTTGGGAAGGGTGAAAGTGCACCTGGTGTTTAATGTGTGTGGACTGACAACTTGGTAGGATTTAGAGTCACCAAGGAAACCAAGCCCTGAGTCTGTCTTCAAGGGTGTTCCCGTCACCAAGGAGGATCCACCATGAATGTGATGGCTTGTTCCCTGAGGTCCAATGAATAAAAAGGGGCCAGTTGAGCACCCAGAGTCAGCAAAGCAGTGTGACTATTGGCTTAATGTTCCTTCTAATTCCAGGCTGCACACACTTCAGCCAGCAGCTTGACGCTCCTGCCTTCACACTCTCCCCCAGCTCGAAGTACTTCACCCCCAAACGATGAACCCAAACAAACCCTTCCTCTAAGTTGCTTCTGGTCAGGTATTTGGGCGCAGAAGTAACCAATACAGAGTCCGTAGGTACATAATTCAGAACAGAGGCTGCCCTCTCATGATTCATGTCTTCACCAACACAGAAAGGGGGGGGGGCTTATAAAACTTGAGGTGAGACTAACTATTGTCAATATAATGCAGCAAAGTAGACGAGGAAGTGAGACAAGGACACAGGGCGAGCATGAGATGGGGTTCACACGATAAACGTTACTAGTGACAAGCCAGGACAATATACTTGTAAAGGGCAGCTTTAGAGTAATGTGAGGCAAGGCAAAACCAGGTAAACGGACAATACAGAATTCAGAATGTACACCGGGGGACATAGACTCAGAGAACAGAGCTGGGGAGGAAGTAGCAGAAGGAGGGCTGGCTTGGAAGTACAGACTTCCCTCTTGGTGTTTGCCTGAGGATGGCCGTGGACACTTTGTTCAGCCCTGTTCCTAGGGAGTGGGAGCTGAAGCGGGAACAGGACTGTGTGATGAGTATAGGGAATGGAACGTCAGTCTAAGATTAGATGAACCAAAAGATTCAAGATGGGGAGACCCTGGGTACATGGGCATAAGAAAGTCCCTCAGGCTTGTGATCTTGAGGACATTTGGTGACTGACACGAATCTGGATAGCAGATGACCCAAGCTTCCAGTCAGGCCATTTCTCCTTATTTGAAAATCCCTGTGGTGATATTTCCCTGGCTCTGTCTGAAGAAGTGGCTGGCGAAGGCAGAGGACCTAGTCACTTGTGCAGCTGAACAGCTACACTGACCCACCACCTCATGGGCCCAGGCCACCTACCCTTCCTATCACTCCCAGTGTCTTCCTTCCCAATCTCACACCCTTGCCAAGTGGTGCTGGGAAAGCCAGGAAGCCATAACAGTAACTTTAAACTCTGCATTCTTCCATTCTTTAACCCTTCATTACCCTTTGGCACTTTGTTTTCATTTGGCCTGGCTCCTAGGATCTTGGTGTGAATTGAGTGATTTTTCTATTCGTTCTCTGATGTCATGCCTCCATGCATGTAAAGTTATCTAAGCAATGTTCTTTCCCTTAACTTCATTCACATCACTAGAAAATAAATCTAACATATCTAAAACTGCAGTCCACTCTGAAAAGTGTGTTCCCCCACGACTCTTACTCATATTACAAGACAGTCATTTTGAAATCTCTTTTAGAAGACTCTTAGGTGAATTTCTGAATCTTTCATAAAGATAGTTTCTGTGGTAAAGCCTTTGCCGACACAAGCAAGGCCCTGAAATTGATTCCCACTCAGTCAGTCAATTACTGGAGGGAAAAAAAAAAAGGAATCCAAATACTGCAACACAAGGAAAAGCTCCTAGAATGCTAAAACTTCCATCTAAAGTTTTGACACACCTTCTGGAGATAGGATCTGAGAACTGGTTTCAATTCAAAAAAAAAAAAAAAAGACCTTTCAAGCCAAAGCAATTTAAGTACAATCTCATTTTTACTATAATATAGTGGGAGAAATTCCCGACCAACTAACCAAGGAATTTATTATAATAATCTGAATAATGTTCTAGCAATTCACACAGTAAGAGACTGTAGGGGGTTGGTCTGATGCTTGTATTTTGATGCTAATTACTGGCCCTCAAGATCCGGTTGCTGTCTAGAGACACCTATCCTTGTTGTGTAAACCTGCCTAACACATCATACCTGATTGGTTGATTAAAAGGACCAAAACATGGGCAGGGCAGAGCAGAGTAGGTGTGGCTAAGGTTCCTGGGCTTTGGGTTCAGGAGAATCATGGGAAAGAGACAGAGACAGAAAGAGAGGAGGAAGGAGGACACCACAGTGGGTTAGCATGGAGAAGAAACCACGTGGGCTGGAAGGAAGGACTTCAATAATCTCCTGGAAAGGCCCAGATGAAGAATACAAGCAAGATTATGGATGGAAGGTAGCCCAGTTAAGAACAGTTAAGACAGATGACATTGGATAGGGCTGGGAGGTAAATGGTGAGGTTATTGAGACAGTGTAGTTGAAATGTCTGACCAGCCCAAGGTAAATAAGACAATGATAAAATCTAACAGGTGTCTGTGCCTTATTAATTGTGATAGTGGGTTAAATAATACAACCATGATAATCTTAGGGCAAATAATAAATATTGTGTAGCCAATACTCAATTTTATTTACTACAACAAAACTCTTTTTTGAAAAAAAATCTTCAAAAGATTTATTATTAATAAAGTCATATGTGGCCATGGGGGAGAAGTAGAAACTTCCATCCTGAAGGCTGAAGTCCTGCTGCACTAGCCTACAGGCATAGTATTGTGACAGTTCCCAGGAGCAAGACCAAGAGTCACAAAGCTACACGCTGTTCCAATTTGAGTGGGAAATAGCTTTTCCTTTAAATAAATTTCGCTTTCAGAAACAACTTTAAAGCACATCCCATATAAGGCTGTGAAGCACATGGCTGTACGGCAAAACGAAGAAGCCCTCTCATGAACCCCTGCAGTGCAAAACATATCCAGGAAACTCTTAGCCATCAGGGCCAAAGAGGTATCTGGTGGAAAAACAGTCCTTCGCCCGGGATCTGCTTCTCTGCGCAACCATCCTCCTTAAGGACGGTTTAACAACAGAAATTAGTAGCGAGAACAAAGAAAACAGAAGTGCTAACTAAGGCACAAAGTCAGCAGGTTTTCTGCTTTGTCTCCTCACACAGCACCCCCCACCATCCCCCTCACCAACTCCACATACCCTGATGTCCTTTCTCAGGCTTTCACATCCGCATTTTATGGAATCAAGACATAACCCAAGAGCAGCCTCTGCATTAACAGATGTTGCAGGGAATCACTGTAGCCAGAATCTTCTCTCCCTGAACCCAGTTCCCAAGCCTGTTAATGCCACCTGCCTTTACAAAGAACTTAGTAACTCTTAAATCCATGATACATACACAAAACTCATCAACACACACACATACAAACACTTAGTCTCTTTCAACTGAAAGTCTTTAAAAAGAGGAAGTAGCTCCAAGAACCATCACAGCCTTTTCCTGGCTGCCTGGTCGAGAAGACCAACAGCAGATAGTAGCTCTAGGGGCTGGTACAGGCCTGCTGCTGCTCTATATTAACTAGCCTGGTGACACACATCACTTCTTCACACTTCTCTTTTGTGTCACACTCTCTCTTCCCTCCAATGTAAGAGATTGTGTTTCAAAAATCATAGACTGTAATGGGTTAGTACCATGCTCATTGGTCTCTATTTTATATTCTCTACATCTGGAGCTTTCAGAGACACTGGAGGTGAAGGCTCATTAACAAGAGACCAGGAAATCCCAAGCCCAGGTCCTAAGTAGACAAGTAGGTTCAACATTTTTCTGATCGGATGCCTCATTTTATTAAATATGACCATTGGTTTCTCATTGCTTGCTGTTTCCCAGAATACAGCAGGAAAATACAGCACAATAGATTGGAATTCAGGAAGCAAAAGTACCTCACCAGTGCTTTGGCAAATAATTGTCTAAAACCAGGGAAGGCAGTCCTGGGTAATGCCTAACCCAAAAAGTCTGACTCAGTCCCATTAATCAACAGTGGGGGTGGGAGGAACAGGTTTCCACTGTTGAGAAGAGTAAAAATAAGTCTATTCTAATCTACAAACAGCTTCCACAGCAGAGAGAGCTGAAGAACCAAGGCTGGCGGTGTCCTAGGACCATAGAAGCAATACTGGTGCCTCCTTCTAAGTCACACACACATACTGGCAGCCAGGGAGTCTGGGGATAAGGCTGTTAGTTTTGCAAACCTCTGTGGTCTAGGAAGGCGCAGCAGGAGATTGGAATATATGCTGAGTGACCAGCCCTTACCATCAGCTAAGTCTGTTCATAATCTCCTCTCCCGCCTCTATTCCACACTGCTGGGGGGGGGCGGGGGAGGAAATGGGAGAACCAGGCAGTGAAGAAAGCAACAGTACAGAAAGTTGGTGTGGAGTTAACACAATTTCCAGTGTTGGGCTACTTCAGGGAAGACCAGCCATCACAAGCAGGGTGACTGTTTCCTGTATAGTAACCGGCCAGGCACAGGGGCATTTTGGAGCAAACATCCCTCTCCTCAGGGTGCGTATGTGTGTGGCGAGAGTGGAGAAGAGCAGGGTTCTGAGCTCATGTTCTGTGCTTCCTCGGTCCCATCCACAGATGAGCCTTTGGTCACTTCTCTAAACGATTCAGTCATTACTCAACCCAAGATTGCCACAAGCCTCATTCCTGTAGAGCAAAACTTTCTTGCTCACCAAAGGTTCTACTAAGAGAGACAGTGGGCACACTACATGCCATTTCCAGCAAGAAACACGGCATCTTCTTCAATGCCAATCATTCGGGAAGTGGGGGGCTGGGTTCTGATGTTGACGTGGCTTCACTTTAGTAGAAGTAAATATGAGTAACCCACACAGTCTGCCTTTTATCCTTTGTAGCACTGCGTATGAACGGAGACAGATGAATGGACTTGAATTCTTAATCTTTGCCAAAACAAAACAACAACAACAAACACTTATCTGTCACCACCCTTCCTTTATCAGAGCTGATTACTCTCAGGGTAATGGTTTATAGTGTGTGTGTGTGTGTTTAATTAAGTAAATGCCCTAATGGTGTTCCTCATATATCATTGCTCAACCATCTTTGGGGATCAAGATGAGGTACTCCTGGTGGAGGGGAGTTAGCAGATCATTTTCTTCTGGAAAGGTATGTCTGTATTGCTTACTCTGTACGACCCTCTATGTGTGTCTGAGATCTCATCTATGGGTGTTACTTCTTTTGCCAATAACCAGGGGAAAAGCAGAGGGCAGTGGAGAAGCGTCGACTTGCTAGCACATAGCCAGGTAAAATAGCCTTCTCTGCGGGGGAGGCCCCTAGAGAGTGCTCACATTCTCAGGTGTCTCCCAGCAGGCCCTTCACTCTCCTCCGTTCTCCTCTGCTCTGTGACATCTATAGTGACTCCAAACCCCAAGTTCACGCCACGCACAGAGCAAGATTCCAGGAAGTGCATTCTGTGCCCAGCACAGGGCATGGAAATCAAAAGGAGATGCTGCCCTGTGTCTGTGGAGCTTAAGTACAGCGGCAGCTTTGAAAAGATGCCGAGCTCAATAAACAAAATCCTTCCAGTGGCGAGGTCAGTGTGGCGTTCCTGAGAACGAGCCACCCACCTTTGAACTCTGTTCCCACACACAAAGAAATTTTAGCTACCAAATAAAATCTCTTCGGTGTTTGAATGTGGAGAGGGCTACGGCCTCTGAGGGTGCCCGTTAGGTCAGGGCACCTAGATATACACCAATGGTGGTATGCTGGGTTCCTACAGAAAGCTGGCTGTGTTTCTGCTCACCGGGAAGGAGCATGGAGCAGAGCTGGCTCATGCTGAGGCCACGTGGTGCTTTTGGTTAGGGCCTGTGTATGAACAGCAGGGCCGAGAGCCCCAAGAAGACTCCAGCTCCGTGAAGACTGCTCATGCCTCACTCCAGTCTCCTTGCTGGGAAACAGGAATAACAAACAAGAGAGTCCTCAGTCGTAGCTTTCTTTGCATCTGTATAGTGCCTGCTTCCATTTACCTAGGGGAACAACTATATTTCAAATCTACGATTTCCTCAAATACAGTTTAGATTAGCAGAAAATGTGTAGAAAGAAAAAAGTCCCGCATAAAACACTTTTCAATGCAGTTCTCAGGAGATTTTGTGGAATCCATCAGCCTGGCTATGAATTCTATCCCAGGCCAATTGCAGCTTGTTTGCACCAAAGCTGGAATCTGTTGCAACATTTAAAGCTATCAAAACAAGGTAGACACATTGGGTATTCTTGGTTCTGTATTAGAAAAGGAAGGGCCTAGTCCTTGTGACTGAGGCTTCTTTTTTCTTACACAGTCTTTATGAGAGATATTGGTACTGTGCACCAATATGAGCTAAGTGATGGGTCCCATTCTCTAGGAAAGCAGCCTGCCCTTCACACAAAGAGATGACCTGGTGTCATTAGAGACAGAAGATCCTAATGCTTACTTGAGCTAGTCCAGTCCCACCTTTGAACAAGTGTTGAAGAAAAAGACGAAGAACAAGCAAATGAGAAGCACATGGCTGCTTATTCAGAGCCTACTATAGCAGGAAGTCAGTAACCACATACAGAAAGCCAAAAGCTATCAGTGGAGGCTAGAGTGCTTGCCTAGCACACAGGAGGGAAAAAGAAAAAAGAAAAACCTAGAGAATTTGTCAGTTAAAACTCAAGTCCTGGTGATTTGGGGATGACAGCTTCATACAAGTATGTTAGCTAGGGTTTCCATTGCTGTGAAGAGACACCATGACCACAGCAACTCCTACTAAGGAAAACATGGTTTTAGAACTGGTTTACAGTTTCAGAGGCTTAGTTCTCATGAGAGTGAGCAGGCAGTACTGGAGGAGGAGCTGAGAGTTCTACATCTGGGCCCACACGCAGCATGAAGAGAGAGATGCACTAGCCCTGGCCTTAGTAACTGAAGCCTCAAAGCCCACCCCCATGACAAACTTCCTCCAACCAGCCCACACCCACTCCCACAAGGCCACTCTCACCCCACAAGGCCACACCTCTTAACAGGGCCACTCCCTAAGAGTCGATGAGGGTCATTTTCATTCAAACCACCAGAACCAGTTCCCTTTTAGCCTCCTGGATCACAACTCAAGACGCAGCTTTCTGGGAGTCAGACAACAGGCAGATACTTGGGCGTTTGGTATAGAGGAGAACTTCTCCTTAGTATACTGCTATGGGCTGTTCATGAGACTTGGCTTACTGTCAGGTCCAGCCATTGTCCACTTGTGTATTGAGCCTCTCACAGCCCAGAGTTGCCGTTGCAGGGCCAGCATCTCCAGGGCTTCCTGTCTGGGCCTCCTGACACTCAATGCATCTCAGAACCTTCCCAGGACCTCTAACTTCCCACCTCCCGGCTTGACTCTCCTTGGTGCAGCACCTTAACTCTGCTCTACGTGCGATGAGGAGAACAAGAGAAATAAATTATTAATAGAAAAGATTAAGTTCCTGAATCATTCACGACTATGTAGCCAAGGCCTGGATTATTTTGAATGGTATTAAGCATGTATGGATGTAAGAATTTGAAGACAGCACAGTAACAAGACAGCAAATAGAGACACTCTGAGTACAGAGCAGTTAAGGAAAGATAACGCATGCTGCCTCATTTAAAGTCACGTGTCTGCAAAGATAAAAGAAATACAGATGATAAAAAGGTTCAGTTTGTTCTCTCAGTTGTAAGATTAAAGATGAGTTCTGTGGGTTGGCTTATTTGCTTCTGTAAATATTTACAATCCACATGCACTAACCATGAGATAAATAATAATACAAGTCGTAATTTATTAACAGCTTATGGTGTATTAAAAATAGAACCCTTTCCTAACAACCCAGCTCCCATTAACATTACCTACCATTCCCCCACTTCTATCATGATTGTCCTCAAGTATAGAAAACCATGAGATGGAAGTTTGCATATGAGGAACTCACAGTGTAAAAGGGTGGGGGGACTTTCCAGGTGTGTCTGCCCCCCAACTTGGCAAGCTCAGCTGTGGTTCTACTCTGCTTCCTCTCTAGTATATATGTCCTGTAACTTCACCTCACAGTAGGTATATGACCAGAAAAGTAACTTCCTACCCATGAAACAGGTTGATAAGTATGCTTGCCTCACACAGCGGCCATAAAGACAACAAATATAAACTTACACAAACAAAACTTGGATCCTTGAATAAAAGCCACTGTTTCCAGTGTTCTATGGCTGCTCTACAGAGTTCTAGGAAACAACACTGGGTACCAAGAACCATCTGTAACCCATGAAAAGACTAAGGTCTGAAAGAGCTTAGTGTTATTCAGGCAGGAGAGAGTGAAGAAGGCTTTTTCAAAAGGCACACTTTGGATTATCTTCTTCATTGTTCATTATTTACTGATCTCAGAAAATAACCAGTTCATTTTCATAGAATAACAGAAAACTGAAAGTTTTCATCTTCTTCTGGTCCTATACTTGAAACTGAAGTCAGACCATCCCAGAGCTGAGGTCAGATCATCCCAGGCCTGAGTGGTACTTGAATCATCACAAGGCATGATCACAAGGCATGAGGTAGCTGACCTCCATGACTTCACATTCTGACAATGATTGCTTTTATGAAATCACTGTAGAGTCTGTGAGGCATTCCGACACCCAAGACCCACCCCAGAATGCTTGATCAGCTGGCCTGGCTATTGCCCAGCAAAATCTAAGCTTCAAAGACCTCTCAGGTGATTAAACATGTAGTCATCTAAGAGCCACCTGAACTGACATCACAAAGAGATAAGTAAATGTTGGGGAAGGCATTTTTGGAAGTCTAAATATAGGTGATGATATTAAAAACTCCTGTCTTCAAGGGAAATGATTAAAAGCAATTAACACTCTCTGTGTTGAATACACATCCATTTATTTTATATTTAAGCACCTTACTGATGAAAATAATATCTAGTATTTATTGGACACTGCACTGTGATAGCCACTGTTCTAAACACTTTTCATAGTAAACAACACAGGATTTGAACTTAGATTGCTTGACTCAAAGGCACTCAGAGCATGTCTCTTCTATGTCTCAAAATATACTTTAAAGTGGTTTCTATGGTAAATTAACCTAAAGTTGCAAAGATCAATTTTTGTGCTTTCCCGGTCTTTTCTCGACTATGCAGTTTTGCTTATCCATAGGAGTAAACCAACACAGAATTGGAATGTATCTAATATGACAAAGACACAAAGATTATTGCAGTCCTCATCAAAGTTTCAATGACACTTTTTACACAAGAAATAGAAAAACAGTCGCAAACTTCATGTGAAACTAAAGCAGCCCCTGAACCAGCAGAAAGTCCTGAGCAAGGACAAGGCTAAACACTCTGCACATTCTGCTTTTATGCTGCGTGCCAGGACAGATGTGTAGAGTGAAACAGTGCGGTGGTGTGGAGACAAACAGACAGGAATAGAACAGAGAGCCCATAAAAGAAACCAAAACAATGGCAACAGGCTACCAAAGCCAACACAAAATGCATTTTAAAAGATAAATAAATAAAACAGAAGAACTGGATCTGAAAATCTATTAGAGGAAAGAGCTCTTGACACTGGTCTTGACAATGATTTGTTTTTGATGTGGCATCAACACGCAGGTAGCAAAAGTAAAAATAAACAAAGGATACTGCATCACATTCAAAAACTGTGCATAACAGATGAAGCCATCGACAAAAAGGAAGGGCAGCCTATGCAATGGGAGAAAATATTTCACACCATCTGTCTGATAAGGGGCTAGTATCTAAGGTACCTATGCAACTATATAACTCAGGAGGGAGAAACCTTTGACTTGAAAAGTGGGCAAAGAAGTAAAGATTTCTCAAAGGACAACACACCTATGTGCAACATGTGCGTAAAAAGTATCCAATATCATTAACCATCAGGAAAACACAGATAACCCTATGGCATACCATTGTCCACTCACTAAGGTGGATATTAGTTTCTAAAAATAAGACAGCAAGTGTTGTCAAAGATCTAGAGAATGGGAGCTATTAAAGGGACCACGAATTGGTTCACCTAACAGGAAACGGCATGGAAACCCTCAAAAACTGAAAATGTTATCCAGCAAACCCTCTTCTAGATTTTATCAACAAAACTTAAAACTGGGGTCTTGAGGTGGCCAGAAGTACCTTGTTCCCCACAGCCAAATTATAGATACAGCCTCAGTGTGCATGAATGATGGCAGATGGATGGATGGATAGATGGATGGATGGATGGATGGATGGATAGACAGATGAACAGATGGATGAAAGATTCTGCCATGACAGGTAGATTTGAGAATGTTAAGCTAAGTGACATAAGCCAAACACCAAAAGACAAGCATGTATAATCACACTTACATATGGACTCTAAAACAGTCAAACCAATGGGTACAGCATGGAGAGTAGTGCTTGCCAAGAACTAAAACAAATGAGATGAAAGTGATGTTTAATAATATAAAATTACAGTCTTGCTTAAGCTCCAAAAATCTGCTGTACATCAGACTGTCTGTACCTGCAGCACGCATTTTATAGAAACTTACACAACTTCTCTAAGAGAGTGACTCTTTATGTTACCTGGTCTTGTTTTTTGTTTTTGTTGGTACTTTTCTATTGCTGTGGTAAAACGTCGCAAGGCAAGTTATAGAAGTAAGGGTTTACTGGGGACTTGTGGTTCCAAATGGAGAAAAGTCCAGCACTCTCAGGGTGGGAGAGTGTGGCAGCAGGCAAACACAGCTAGTGAAGCAGCAAGCTGAGAGCTCACGTATTAAGCCACAAGTAAGGAGCAGAGAGCTTGAACTGGGAACGGTGGCAGACTTTAAAATCTCAGAGATCCTCCTCAGTGTCTTACTTCCTTCACCTCCTAAGCCTGCCTACACAGAGCCAGCAACTGTGAAACTAAGTATTCAAATGTGTGAGACTAGGGAGGACATTTTCTTCAAACCACTGTAGTGTTCTTATCAGAGTTTTAAAAAGGGGCGGGGGAGAAGAAGAAATTTGGGGAAGCGAAGAATAAGTTCATGGCTTTGGTGTCTTCGTTGTCGAATACTTGGCCTCACGCTCATGGATATTCAATGTTACTATCTCACTTGACTCCTGCTTTTTGTTCCCCTGAGTAAAAATAATAATAATTCTCAGATTGCTTACTGTTTAAGTTATTCTGATACTATGTTCTGAATTTTAGAAAAGAACAGACATTTATAGAGGAGAAGAGATAGCTACAGTATGATGGAGTTTACAAAAAGCATAATCAACTGAATGGTGGGATATAATCAAAGAACAAAACAGGCTTCCATCCAAATTTCTATAACTTGTTGTAAGGTTTTCAGAAACTGAAGATTTCAGCACACCTACATACCATCTCCAAACTAGGAGATGGAAAAATGCAGATATGTGATGTATTTGGCACACTCTCTTAGGAATCTGCTTCATTTGCATAACCTAAATTTAAAAAAAAGATAAATGTTTGCATGGAGTCAGAAAAGAGTGCAATCTTGAATCATCTGGAATAATTACCTAATGTACTAAAATAAACCTCACCATCAACTTTGCTTTCTTTACTCAACACTGAGAAAGCTGGAAGTAATAAAAGGGTAAGAGGAGAGGGTGTATGTGTGCTTTCTGTTTGAGAGAGCTGCCTGCTGTCAGGGTTGAAGGATATTTTAATAATAAATCTCTTTTTCTGACCGCTTATAGATATATGCCTTAAAAACAGAAAAGAGAAGAGGAGAGGGTGGAAAGAAAAGAGAAGGAAAGCTTCGTTTCCTTGAACTTGAGTGTTATAAGCTTGGTCTCCACCCACTAAGGGGAATTGTCTTGACACAACTGAGAACAGGAGTCATCAGTAAAGCGCTCATGTTACATGCAATAAAACAGTACCTTTACCCTTAGTGGTCCTCCATAGTGTGTAGAGCAACTATATGTAAAGCCCTAGAGGCGTACAAGGGACCAGGCCCCTCCCTGAGGACCTCCAACACCAGGCTCACAGAAGACTAATAGCTGGACCCAGGTCCCTCCAGGCTCCGCCCTACAAAGTGAAAAGCCTGAACTCAGGACTTGAAAACCCACCAAAGTCTGAACTTGAAATCCCACCAATCCCCACTCCGGAAAGCTCTCCCCTCCCAAGAAACCCTATATAAACCCTGTTTTGTACTCAGTTTTCTGTTGCTTCTTGGTGAACAGAGGCAGCCAGCACCCTGAGATTTCCCCTCCAGATAAATCTCTTGTGTGAGGTTTGTTGCAACAGTGTGAGTCTGTGGTATTCCTTGGCTCCTGACTGCCAGCATAGCTTTTCCTTTAGAGCTATAACACTTCCATTGGGGAAGCCTTTCCCCTCAGAGCTGTAGCACTTAACACTGTACCTTTAGCGTTTCTCTGTGGTGCTTGAGTCTGGAATCCCAGACTTGGCAAAGATCTTTAAAAGCACCAACAAAGAGAGGCAGAGCCAATCCCAATTCTACTAGCTGAGCATTTATTTAAGACGCAAAGGTTTTCATCTACAGATAAGCCAAGTGCTGTAATAGGAGTATTTCTTCTCTGTGCCCAGAGGAGAAAGCTACCAAGTAAACTGAACTCTCAACATTCTCTCCAGACAGTAACAGCCAGCTAAGTAAAACACACACAATAACTTATCCTTGTAGACCACAAAGCACAAAAGGCAAAATAAAATGTGATAGTATGATTGCAAAAGAAAGCACACAACAGCCAGAAGGATCTCTCCAAAGTAAAAACGTGTGTGGGAGTGAATGAAACGCTAGAAAGTTGCCCTGATCCTACATCAGTCCATGAAGAGAACTACTTCCTGCCAGGACACAGTGTCAGGTAGCAACTTCAAGTCTAGCCACTCATAAACAAGCACACAGGTATGGTGACAGCTAGAAACTGCGAGTTACAGCATCTGGCTTTGTCTCGTGTCCTCATTTCACATATCCATTCTTCATTCCAACCCACGGCCCCTGGGGTGAGTCTGTCTCCCGAGGACTTGGCAAACATACCTGGTGCTTTATGTTGACTCTTGACATAGAGCCTGAGAGAAAGTCTTTCCTCACCTCTTCTCTGCTTTTTCTCTCCTGTTGACATTTCCCAAACACCTATGATCTGCTTCTGTGCCAACCCCTAGAGACACTTGGCTGCTTTTACTTAACAAGATAATTTCAAAATACATAAAGCGAGTTACAGAGACAAAAGAAAGACTGGCAAGTTACAAAGAGAAAATGACAAATAGCCATGATGAAAGATTTTAATATTCTCAAAATAGTTTGAATAAAAACTGAACACAGACAGAAAAGAATCAAACACAGAATCAACAGACTTAATCTAGTAAGTATGTATCACATAGAAAGTGCTGTTCCGTTTAAGTAGGCACAAAATAATTCTAAAATATTCTTGAGGCAAGTTAAAGCTCTCCACAAACACAAGCACACAAACCAAAGCAACAACATAAAACTGCTAAGATACAGACCACATTCTCTAACCATAATGCAGTAAAATAAGAATTCAGAAAAAAAGTTCACACATTTTAAAACCAAAATGACTTCTATGTAAAATATTTCTAAGCTATAAAGTAAACAAATGTGTATGTGTGTGTGCATGAGAGAGGGAGAGAGATGATAAGAAGGAAAGAAGAAAAGTGTCAATGAACTCAAACATGCACTCTTTGATTAGATAAATCTTTGTCAAGAGAGCAGAGAAGACTGTACGAAAGAAAGACTTTTAGAAGTGATAAAAAGGGACAGTGCAGAGCGAAAAACAATGTCTTAGTGTGTTCAGGTTGCTGTAAAACAATTACTTAGACTTGTAAACAACAGAAGTTTATGACTCATGGTTCTGCAGGTTGAACAACCCAACATCAAGGCGCAATGCAGTCAGTGACTAAGAGCTCACTATGCTGGAGAGTTTTATGTCAACTTTAAACAGGTTACAGTCATCTGAGAGGACGGAACCTTAATTAAGAAAGTGTCTCCATAAGATCTAAATGTAAGCAAGCATATATGGCATTTTCTTAATTAGTCATTAAAAGGGTGGGGGATCAGCCCATTGTGGGTTGTGCTACCCCTGAACTGGTGGTCCTGGGTTCTGTAAGAAGGCAGGCTGAGCAAGCCATGGGGAGCAAGCCAGTAAGCAGCACCCCTCCATGGCCTCTGCATCAGCTCCTGACTCCAGCTTCCAGCCCTGCTTGAGTTCCTGTTCTGACTTCCTTCAGTGATAAACTGTGCTGTTGAAATGTAAGTCAAATAAACCCTTTTCTCCCCAACCTGCTTTTGGTCATGGTGTTTCATCACAGCAATAGTAACTCTAACTGAGACACTCTATACTTCATAAGTCACTCCCTGCCTCTCAGACTTCACATGGCAGACAAGTGAACAAGTTTCTCAGTCCCCTGTATTAAACATTTCTTTTTTAATACTAGTGTGTTGGGCACACACTCAGACCATAACTGTAATGATGTATAACATTATATGAGAACCAAAGTATTTCAAGAAACAGCAGCAACTCTAAGTAAGAACATATCTGCTAAAGAAAGTGAGTAAGTTGTATGAGGAAGAAAAGATATCTTCACAGCAGCTCTGAGGTGCCAGATTTCCGGCAGATTTAGTAGACCTTTAAGAAATATACAAATTCTGTTGTATCCAAACTTTTGCAGAACTCAAAAGGGAAGGAAGCCCTACAATTCTTTTTAGGAGAAGAACAAACTCTTAAAATTAAAATAGAACAAAAGCAAAATGGAAGTTGCGGTTTAGGCACTCAACCACTCTCAGGAGAAAAAACATTGCATCTAATGCTAACAAACCAAGTAACACACACAAGGAGGACTCAATAGAGTAGAGTCCATTACTGTCGACATGACAGTGAGGTAAAGTACTACTAGACACAGAGTATTAGATGATTTTTTAAAGCCAATATCCATTTATTGTATGCATTTATATAAAATGTGAAGCCCATTCTCTGATATGATAGTTTTCATAGAAATAAGCACATGAATCTCTGTGTGATAAAAAGGCAATATAAGGAGAGAAAACCCATATCAACTTCAATAAGGTACATCTGGAAAGAAAGGCAAGGATGTGAGTCAGGAAGTGCAAATTCAGACACTGAACTGAGTCAGACCTGCATGAATCTGCCACCCCATGGTGACTATATTTCAACATCTGATATTTGAGGAAGAAACTGAAAATAAATGATAAAGCAAGAATGGAGTGTTGATCTACAGATTTGTGTCCTAAAAGACCAGTTAATGCTTCTGTTCTCCTTCCTTCCCTCTCCAGGCCTTCTTCTCTTTCTTTCTATTTCTCTCTCCATCCTTCCTTTCTCTCTCTCAAGCACTGAGAAATTCTGTGAAGAGACACAGCAGGAAAGCGTCCATCTGCAATCCAGAGAGAGTCTTCACCAGGAACCAAAGCAGCAAGCATCTATTCCTGGACTTCCCAGATTCCAAGACTGTGAAAAAATAAACACTACCCTCTGGCATTCTGTTACAGCAACTGTCTTTCCACTGGTAAAATGTTGCCATTTATCAAATTGAAATAGTAACTGTATAAGAGATCATAAATAGTCCCTTCATAGTATACATCATCATTTATTCTGAATGATGTCATAAAGAAAATGCCTGGAATCTTAGCCACACTAAAAACAATGATACAGAACCTACTCTTCCCAGGTGATCCTAAAACTCTTGTAACATTTCACTGAATAAAGGCTTTTTGACAGCAATTTCATCCCTCCTCCCTTCTTGGCCGTCCAAATAAATTTCCAATAAGTTTGAACCATCAGCGGTTTCCTATTCCATTCCTTTGATAGTAGGAAAACAGGCAGTATTAGCTTAAAATACTCATTCCACTTCTTGATATAGGAGGAATGAAATCTTATGACACCCCTCAAAGAGCTGAAGATCATGGACATGCTTGCTCACCTCCCACTTTGCCAGGTACCACAATGCTGATGTGCGCAATGGCTCAACCTTGCCAAGGATTACTTGAACACATAGTAAATAATGGATGATGTTAGTATTACCATTTGATAAAAGTTTAGGGTTCACAGGTTGTGTGTTACATGGATGTAGATCATTATAGATAGGATGTCCTTACCCCAGGCTGGGCCTCAGTACCATGGTTTTCCACATTTATAGTGCATGGTAATTACTAGGAAAGCCCAGCTCTGAGCTCCTTCCACAAGGTCCCCACATCAGGAGATCTGCTGCAGAGCTCAAATAACTGAATTTCCCAAAAGTTTCAAGTTGCTGCTGCTGTGGTTAGCGGCGACATGCTGAGGACCATTATTCTTTCAGTTCCTTCAGAGTCACTCAGAGAAAGTAAGGTGGTGTTGCCCCAACAGTCCTGAGCAAGGTTACCCAGACATGGAAAGACAAACATTGCATATTTTCTCTCCTCTGTGGGTGTTAACTTTGAATCTTCAGATGTGTGTGCTCCTTTGGAACGTCCACAGAGGCCATTAGTATTTGCATATGGCTCAAATTCACCTCTCTCTCACACAGAACTTGTATTTAGAAAATACTGTCACCTCTACTTTCAAAAATCCGTCTCAAACCCAGTTCCTTTCTTCACCTCAACTGTTTGCAGCCTAACTGGAACCATCACCATGAGTCATTAGACCGTGGAGTTGGTGCCATCTTGCTTGTGTTCTGCTAGGGTGTTATTCAGAGGGTAAACATGGGGACCCTTTAAAGATGGAAGTCAGTGTCTTTCCGCTGCTCAAGTCCTCTGGCAACTTCCCTGGTCACTTGGAAAAAGATCCAATATTGTTACAATAGCTGAAGAGATTTTCTCCCGGCCCTGAAGGCTAACCTGTTTTCCAGTTCTCCGTAGATTTGATTGTATAACAATCACAGTGTTTACATCTCTACAATTATTTCAAACTTTTTTTTCTCTTTTTTTAAAATCCTCTCTCACACCAGTCTATTCTCCAGTTGGTAACTCTGTTTTCTGGGCGCTGTTAAGTGAATATTAATAATTAATATTCATTTATTTTATTAGTAAAACTTTACTCCTTAACCAACAATTTCCCCAAATAGCCAAACACAGCAATTGTGATGCATTCAAAGCTAAACACAGAGCTGAGTATAAATCTAATCTATTAATAGTCTCACTATCAGTCTATCTTCTTCACTTCCGAGGAACTCGATACTTGCATTTATTATCTTCTCTGGAATCGGTCTTCTCTCCTCATCTCCTGCATCTCTCTTCCTTCCTCTCCTTCATCCTCTGATGGCCCCTCCAGCCCAAGAACCTTTGTTCTGCCCCCTCTCTTCTGTTCAGCCCAGTGTCAGCACCTTATTATCCATCAGGGATAACATGGGGGACAAGGTTCAGAAACATCATTTTGAATATTTTAAGGTTTGCTCATAGAACTGTAAGAATCTCAGCAGCCAAGCAATTATCATCTGAATACATTGTAGCTCCAGATCAACCGTCACAATCCCCCTTTTCTGTCTCATTAAAAAGGCTATTTTTTAATTACATACAGGAAAAACAGTTATGAAACAATCAGGAAAACCATAAACAAAAATTACATCCACAGTGTTTAGCTTATTTGCATTTGCAACTTTGAAGAAAATACTACCTATCCTATCTTGGTGAATCTAAAGTTCTGTACCTAATTCATTTTCTATCATATCTTGTATTTATCAACCTAAAAATATCTTTTTAGACCCTAAAACATCTTAACTCCTCAACAAATAAGCTTAACTGTAAGACTATAACTATCAAGTTTTCAACCTTATCAGAGACTTGAGAAGGAATAAAATTATTGCCTGAGTAAACAAGAAGTGTAGACAAACAGCTTCCAAAACTATAGAGATGGCAGAGACAGTGTACTGCTTGATCAGTCATCCAAAATCTCTCTATAACATTGGAGCATCATCTTCAGCATTCTGGCCCAGTATATCTGACAGACATATTGTGAAGCAGGAACTATGATGGACTTGCTTGTCCTGTCTTGGGCAGTCCACTCACCCACATCCAAGTTTTGTTCATATTGTACAGCATTCTGTCTGAAGCTGAGTAGGGGCATTGTCCTTTCTGTCTGAAGTTGAGTAGGGGCATTTTACTTTTGTCCAGTGGCTAGCTTGCCACATTTGACGCCATCTCCTAATGGAGATTCTTTGGCATCCATCATCTTTTTTGAGGTAGGCTGGGGGTACTGTCAGGACCTGACTTGTCAAAGAATCCTTAAAATAATAAAAACATCTTTAAATGCTATATTCTGTAGATCTCTGGGGTTTTTGAAGACCACCTACGTACAAATATTTGTATAATATTTAATCATTGTCTATTTCTCTATAGTATATCTAAATAGGCAAATGTTGCTTGTTTCTAGCTATTCACTGGCTATGCTTCTACAAAAGGTCATATTCTTCTTGTCTGCTGGATCTCTGCTGGTTAATTTTCGTCAACTTGACACAAAACTAAAGTCACCTAGGAAGAAGAAACATCATCTGAAGAGTTGCTCAGATCAGATTAACCTGTGGCCACTTCTGTGAAGCATTTCCTAATTGCTAATTAGTGTATGAAGGCCCATCCCATTGTGAGCTGAGCTATTTTTAGGAAGATGGGCCTGGGATGTATAAGAAAGTTAGCTGAGCAAGCCAGAGTGAGAAAGCCAGTAAGCTGAGTTTCCCTATGGCCTTTGCTTCAGTTCCTACCTCCAGGTTTCTGCCTTGAGTTCTTGCCCTGACTTTCTGTAAGCTGAAGTAAACCCTTTCCTCCCCAAGCTACAGTTGGTCAGTGCTTTGTCACAGTTACAGAGAAACAAACTGAAACAGTCTACCTTTCTTCTCTCCAGGCTCCATCAATCTCTTCTGCGTTCTCTATTTCTTCTCCTTCCTGGGTTGCTCTTATCATCATGAAAACATGCTATTTCTCTCCTCTTTAAAATAGAAAGGCAAGATGGCTGGAGAGATGGCCAGTTGGCAAAATGCACAAACATGAGGACCCAAGTTCAGACCCCTAGCACCCACAATAAAAATCTGGGAACAATAGCACACATGTGTAAATCAACACTGGGAACTGAGAGACAGACAGGTCACTGGTGCCTGCTGGGCAGCCAGCCTACCAGAATCAATGAGTTCCAGGTTCAATGAGAGACCCTGTCTCAAAAAAACAGGATGGAAAGTTCCTGAGGAACACCATCCCAACACAGACCTCTGGCTTCCATATGCATGCATACACAAACACACACACAAACATCTAACCACACTTTTACTTTGCTTTCCATTTCTACCACCCACTTGGACAAAGGTCATGGACTGATGCTTTCTCTTCTTCCTCTTCCTCCAGATCCCACCACAGATTCTCAATGTAACTCTTAAACCAACAAGAAACAGTTTCAGAACATATCTCATCTGACCCAGTGTGGTCTTTTGGCACTAGCCTCCAGAACAACTTCAGTTGGCCTCAGAACGCTGTAAAATTCCGGTGTGGCCCCTGGTTAGGACTGTTCTCCTTTCCCTCCTTCTCCAGCTCCAAGAGTCAGCTGACCTCCTGTCCTGTCCTGTATCTCTTATTCTACCTATTAGCCACCCAAGATGTCCTCTTTGGTATTCCTCAAACCACCTGCTTCACAAGCTTCCCCAGAACCCTCATCCCTGCCTGAAATGCGCCTCTCTATTAAGTAAGACTTACATGCATAATGTCCAATCTGTTTGTATTTGGCAACCTTGAAAAAATACTATTTATCCTATTTAGGATAATTAAATTATATAATTATATATGAGTCTAACGTTCTGTGCCTAATTCATTTTCTATCATATCTTATATTTTCCAACCTAAAAACATCTTCCTAGACCTTAAAACATCTTCTTAACTCCTAAACAACTAAGTTTCATTGCAAAACTATAACTATTTGCTCTTCAACCACATCAGAGACTTGAGAAGGAATAAAATTATTACCTGAGTAAGCAGGAACTGCAGGCAAGCAGCTTCCAAGACAAGTAAAAATGACAGAGATGGTTTGCTTCCTGGACAATCACCCAAAAATCTCTCTATAACATTGGAGCATCATCTTCAGCATTCTGGCCCAGTATATCTAACAACTATATGTGTGAAGCAGGAACCATGAAGGGCTTGCTTGCCCTGTCTTGACAGAGCTTGGCAGGTGACTCCCCTGCATTCAAGTTTTGTTCAGGTCGGACAACACTGTGTCTGAAGCTGAGAAGGGGCATTTTCCTTTTGCCTGGTGGCTAGCTTGCCACATTTGAAGCCATCACCTTATGGAGTTTCTTCGATTGCCCATCCTCTTCTTTTAAGTCGAATGGGGTGCTGCCAGGAGCTGATATGTCTCATTGCTAGAAAAGCCTTAAAATAATAAAACAACTTTAAATGCCATATTCCATATATCTCTGAGGTTTTTGAAGACTGCCTATCTATATATACTTTTATATAGTGTTTAGTTATTTGTATATCTACTTATCTATCTATTTATAGTATAGCTGAAAAGACAAATGTTTGGTTTTAGCCATTTATTATTTGTTCAACCTAGAAAGCATACTTTGTGATTAGACTAGTATCTGATATAACTATGAATCTGATTGATTAACTATTAACTTATATAACTTAATCATCCTAAACAGTTTGTAATAGCAGCTTATAAAAGGATTAGAACCAAGCCTTACATTTACAAAAGACTTTTATAGGCCCAATACCTCATATCAGGGTTGAAACACACATATCAATATACAATAGTCCACAACAATATAAACAAAAATAACCTTATTGGAGAATGACAGTTAAAGCTCTAAGTTGAAGAGTAGATTCAACATTCTACCTTTTATCTTATTATTCCTATATGATAGTCCTACATCATCCTCCCCTCTTTTCAACCCTTTTCTCCTTACTTAAGACAGATAGAGAAAGTGGACATGCCTGTAATCTCAGCAATCTGGGAGCCAGAGGCAGGCAGATCACTGTAAGTCTGAGGCCAGCCTGGTCTACACCGCAAGTCCAGGACAGCCAAGGCTATACAGAGAAATCCTGTCTCAGGGAAAAACAAAACAAAACACTCACACATGTAAAAAATAATACTTAAAAAAAGAAAGATAGATAGATATAGATAGAAAAAAGAGAAGGAAAGAGAGAAATTCCTAAGTCTAAGTTTCTATACCTATGTTTTTCCTGATCAAGAGTATTAATTACACATAAGATTACTGTGTAATTCAAATGTTCATTTCTATAACACCAATATCTAGTTATAATCCTTGTTCTGAGAATCTCCTTTCTCAATATTTTATAAACTCTGCTCTCTAATTGTCCCTGACATCTCAACAAAACAGCTTACAGCCAATTGTTGAGCAGGGGAGATAATTGCACTGGAATTCCTGCCAGCAAGAGGAGGAGGCGTTAGAGGGTAAAGTAGGGGATTCAGCCACAGGCAGATGTCCAGGAGAGTCCAGGAGAGAGCTCAGCAGGAAAAGTCACAAAGTGTATGTATCTCTGGGTTGTACACTGGGAGGAAGCCAGATCAGCTTAGAATAGAGTCAATAGTGTTCAGGATTGTGCTGTGAAACTTGTTAAAATAATATAATGGAGTCTCAATTATTTGAGTGATAGACAGGTTAAAAGAGAAACTGAGATACACTCAGAGTTTTATAAAAATAAATTCAATAGTTAATTACTAGTAACCAAGTCCCCTAAATGACAACAAACAATCACAGCCTACAAAAATCTACCCACCCCACGTTAACAGAATGGGATTCCACACTCTTATGTTGCTTCCTGCTGATTTGGGGGCATAGGGTACATTTTTGTGGGTCCAAGGAAAATTGGGAAAAAGTGATGAAGTAAGCTATTAATAACATTTGTTGTCCAATCTCTAAATGTTGAGAAATTTCAGGCTTAATTGAAGTCCTGTCGGGAATAGTCTGAAAGGCTGGAGCAATTCAGATCAGCGGCTTTCTCTGAAGCTGTCCTGGAATCAAGCTTTGATGGAGCAGCAACTGAAGCAGTCTGAGACAGGAAAATGTAGAATGCGGGCATATCTTGTGTCAGCATCTCAGCATCCTCCAAGATGAATCATGTAAGGTCTGATCCAACTTTACAGCTGTCCGGTTCTTTTGCTCTGAAAACATACAATTTCTCACAAGTAATATATAGATCTAAAATTATAAATGTATGATATGTGCAAGATTCACAGATCAACTACGGATGGTTCTCTGCTCTTTTTATGAGCAGAAGAATTACACCTGCCTTTTTAAAAGCCAGTCTGGACTGTATCACAAACTGAAATACCCAATTTTATCTATGTCATTTACAAGAATGGCTTGATAAGTCCTGAGGATTTTGTAGCCCAGGATCTATTGGCCTCATATAGTTGAAGTTCTGGCTGAAGACATTTTCATGTCTCAGTCGGTCTTGAGCTGTTCCCATGTGGAGGGATCAAAAAATTATGTTACCTGTCCTGTTTGGTCTTCTTGATTCTTTCCTTTTGTTTGTAGCCAAGATCTTCAGGAGGTCTTCCCCTGTCAAATCTGATCCTTATAATTTTGGGTGGAATCCAAAGCCTTTTTCTCTTAAATTTCCTGTTGACAGAAACATAAGGTCTCTCTTCTGAAATAATCTAGCCTTAGCCCTCCAGGTTGAAGTTATCATAAGTATAGAATGAATTGGTTCAGCAATCCAATTTTTATTTAGGTCTGCTATATTTTGACACTCCCACCTCATTTTTATAACAATGAATAGTATCATTATTTAATATGTAAACATTTTAGGCTGATAAACTAGAACAAGATTGTATGGAGTTTAAACATCCCCTTTTATAGAGATCTAATTATTGACTTCTTTCAGATGGGGTTTCTCTGCGTAGCCCAGGATGTCTTGGATACGCTTTGTAGATTTGGAAGGCCTCAAGCTCACAAGGAACCTATTTGTTGTCTTTGTTTCTAAGTATTAGGATCAAAGGCAAGTATTTAATTCACTAAATTATAAATGTATTGATCTCACACTAGTCTGAGTTTCCAATTAGTTCTCCCGTGGGAGCCCCATACCTAAGAAGACTGATTGGCTGTTCAGAGCATGAATTAATTATTCATTTTGTGCTAGTCTGAGTTTGCTCAGAGCAGCGTGATATCCTACTGCTATTTCCTAATAGTTCTCGGCCATGGGAAGCATGGGGATTGCTTCTTGGCTTCTGCTATCCCACGGTCACCTGTCCTGGGGGTGGGGCATTAGTGAAGGCTAATCTTTTTACCACCATTACCCATCTCCCATCCCCATCCCAGTTTTAAAAAGACAGTAATTTCTTTGACTTGTCGCAGTTTTGACTTGCCACATGAGTGCAGGGAATGTGGACTGCCCTCCATAGGTTTGGTCATCGCCCACTGTAGTCCCAGATGCAGGCAGCCCTGGGTCAGTCCTGCTGGGCTAGGCGCCTGCCTGTGAGAGGGAGCTTGTTTTGCCAGAGCTGATTTGCATGCAGTTGCAGCTGCCAGCATTTCTCTCAGCATAAGGCTGGGTAGGGGAGCCCAAAGGCATTCAGACCCGGGCTCTTTCCTTCCCTTGTCAAACAGTATTTAAATATGATTTGTAGGGTTTGGCTAGCATGAAATTTTCTGGGCACCATATGCAGTAGATGGGCTATTAGTATTTACTGTTAATTACATATAATTATTATGGCAGTTATTATTTAACCTGCTATCATATCAGTAAAAGACACAGACACCTGTCAGATTTTTAATATACCTGTACACTGGATCTGGGCAGAAATTAACCCCCTAAGCCATCCATTCTAATTCCAGCCAAAATCCCATGAATATGTTTTCCTCCGGTGCTGCTTCTCTGCCTATCCTCAGAGTAAGCTCCTCCCAGCCACGTGCTTCTAGTTCACTCTTAAGCCATGGCAACTCTACCTTCATCTTCTGCTTCTTCTGTACCTCCCTCTCCTGTGATCCTTCTGCCCTCCAAGCTCCACCTACCTCTCTTGTGTTCAACCTGGGTGTAGGCATGTTTTTATAGGCCAGTCAGGGATAGTTTGAAGGCAAGGTTACATAACAGCACTTGGTATAGGTGAGCATTTGCTCACAGAACAGTAAACATCTCGGGCACAAACAATTACCACAGTAGCTCCAGACCATGCCACAACATTCATTTTACACGACAGGATAAAAGTGCTCGGCATGAAGGACAGACACTGTGCCTGCCTTTCAGTATTTATTAAATATTTTAACATGTTATCTACAGAGTTCTTCAAGGATCAAAGATTCAAGCTTAGCAACTTCTGAAGCTTTGCTGAGTAGCCTGCCTCAGTCCCAGCTGTGGGATGAGACTTGAGCTACAGGACAGCTATATAATGCGCTGTGGAAACAAGCACAAGAAGCTGCGGTCAAAAGTGTAGAATGCTGTAACAAGAAAATCTTGCAACATAAGATTGGCTAGCTCTCTACTGAGATATTTCTCTTCTCCTTGGTCACAGAGCTTTACCGTGTATTCTAGTATTCTTTGCAGATGAGTGCAACTGAGTCCCCATCCTAAGAATGTGAATAAAAATGATTGTCATTTTTCTTTTTCTGGAGCGATGTAGCACACGTTTACTCACCCCAGAAAGGAGCCCAAGACAGACCAAAGTACAGACACCAGAAATGTCCCACCAACTTTGTGAACCAATGAGTTTTATTGGCGTTACTTAGAGGAATATGAATGAGTGATAACTTGTAAGAACAGAAATTACTCAAAGTTACATCACCAAAACTCACCCCAGCATGGGTAACAGAAAGGAATAAATAAACTGATCCATATGAACAATTGAGTTTATAGAAAAATATAAACCTTCTCACATACTCCTGACCCAAATGCTTTCACAAATTAATTCTATCAACGTTTCAGAATAATCATAGAATCGTAACAGATTTCACTAATTCTTTCATAAAAGCCACCAAGATCAGAAAGGAAGAAGTACACCTTTACCATTAACAGACTTCATCATCTGTATAGAAAATCCAACAGAATACAAAAGATAAAAGACAAAAGAAAGCCATGAGACTCTAGAAAAAAATTTAGAAGGCTGGAGAATACAAGATCAATATATTTAATATTTTTATTTCTGTATAATAGCAATGGATACTGATAAACAATTTTAAAATATTGATAGTAGCAGAAGATATGAAATACTTAGGGATAAATCTAACAAAAGGTTATGAAAGCTGTAAGCAGAAACCTAAAAGACACTGCTGGGGAGAGACTACATAACTAGGAATCTTGAAAACATAGAAGCTAAAATAAAACCTCTTCAAGTTTTTTTGTTGTTATTGCAGCTCTCATTATTTCGTTGCTATATTTTAACTTATCTTGGCAAACATCTTTTTCCTTAAATATTTATTTTTATGTATATGAGTGCTTTGTCTGCATGTACACCTGCATACCAGAAGAGGGCATCAGATCACATTATAAATGGTTGTTAGCCACCATGTGATTGCTGGGAACTGAACTCAGGATGTCTGGAAGAGTAGCCAGTGCTCTTAACCACTGAGCTAGCTCTCCAGGCCCTGCTAAAACATAACTAGAGCTTAGAAGAGTCAATATTGTTAGGATGCTAATTTTCCTCCCCAAAATGATGTAACCCCAACAAGATTCCAAAAGGCTTCTTACAAAAGAATAGACACAAAACCTTAAAAAGAAAACAAAGTTAGATAGATAGATAGATAGATAGATAGATAGATAGATAGATAGATAGATAGATAGATAGATAGAAAAGGGAAGTAATTTTATACTAAAAGCATAGGCTATATGCAATCTTGTCAAAATATGTAAGATTTGAAAAAATTAAAACACACTTTGTATTGTTAAAAAAATAAATGCAACAATTTCACCAATTTAAAGGTTAGTATGCAAATTAAATGTATTTTCACCCAATAGCTCAATAATTACTGGCTGAGTTATTAAAAATATATATATGTGAAAAAATATTCCTGAGAAGTGTAGAAAGCAATAGGGAAAGATTTGCCATGAGAAATATCAAAATATATTATAGAGTTTGTGATCAAACATTAGGAAGTGAAGGGAATAATGACATAGAGCAGACACTACAAAGTTAAATCCCTAAGATTTAATGTAATATAAGGGTGGTGCATTTCAAGAGGTAAACACAGTCGATTATTTAACATAATAGCTTCTTACATCCTAGATACCTAAAAATGATCCGTTTCTTATAACAAATACAAAAAGAAGTTTCAGATGGATTAAAATCTTAAACTACAAAATTGAGGACATGTAAAATATTTCAGCTCTCAGTGATCAAGTATCTGTTACTTCTTAGCTGCAATTGGAAACATAACAGCCAAGGCTGCCTACACTGACCACATCATACCAAACTCTTCGTATAGCACTGGATTTCACATGCAAGATAATGGACAGAGTGCTAAATAATGGCTTAATTTATAATATGCTAACAAATAAAAGAGAAAAAAGTAGCTTGATAAAGTAATGAACAAAGTCAATTCATAGATAAGTAAATTAGTAGGCAAAGAAATTCACAAGTAGCAACCATAAATTCACAAGTCATCATAGTAGCAGGATTATCACATTACATGCACCAAACTGACATAATCATACTTATGCAACACCTTTTACTGGCTAGGATAGGATGGAAAAGACAGTCTCAGATATTGCTTATAGGTACAGAAAATTATTTAATCCCTGAGGGGAGCAAACTGACACCATTCTAATACTCAAAACATATATTCATAACCACCCAGCATTATAAGAGTAATTATAAAGACACATATAGGAAAATAATGGTTACATCATTGTATTAATGGTAGAAGGAAAAGAAAAACCAATAACAAAAATAATACTTATTAGCAGAAAGATGTCTTTCAAAAATTCTAGTCATTAAGAACAATCATTTTAGAGTCACCCAAGAAGATGCTTCTTCTGTGTAAATCTGTGAATGGGAAACATCATGGTATAGAAGGAAAAGCCACATTCTGAGAGAGTGAGATCACATGAAATACCAGTAGTTTTTCTATTTACCGAGAATGAACATGCTAGGAAGGAAATCAGGAAAATGGTGTCATTCGCAATAACCCTCAAAACCTACCTAGGAACAAAACTAATTTAAAAGGTCAAAGTCTTCTCTCTGTTATGGAATGTAAATTTTAAAATAAGTGAAAGAAGAAGAGGGGCTCCTTGGGAAGAACCAGGGGACTGGGGTGCAGGGTATGGGAACAAGAGAGGGTAATAGGTGGAGTGGAAATGATCAATGTATGGCCCACACATGCACAAAAATGGAAAACATCAAATTTTTAATTATGCAATTTTACAATACTAGAAAGAGGGGTTGATGAAAACAAGACAAATATGTAAATATGCTTTTAAAATCCATCTTAACCTAGATCAGATTTCAGATATTTAAAAAAGGATTTTTGAAAGCACCAATAGATAAGTAACCAGCACCTCTAGTGATTGAGAAAACGCAAGCTAAAGTAGTGAAGCTAATTTTTCTTTGAATAGAGGGGGTATTAAAAATAGACAACACCACAGCTACTCATGTGGAGAATGAAATACTTTTAATGTATTGCAAGTATAAAGTATAGATACTTTATGAAGGAGGCTAGCACTATTCATGGAAATATCCACTTTAGATACCCACTGAACAACCATACAGAAATGTATGCAAAGAAATGTTGTCGGCAACACCAGGACTATCACAAGATAAATGTCAGAAACAGCCTATGCAATTTGTATAGCACAAATATAGGATGATGCTAGTCTTTAATATATGTCCTAAAAGAGAACTCAGTAAGAGAGAAAATGATGTGTGGTTACTAAGTGTGACAGCATCCTAGAATAGAAACAATGCAAGTTACATATAATAGCCACAAAAAGGGGGAGCCCTCTTCCCCTACCATCGGGACTCCAGCCTATCAAATCTCATCAGGACTGCCTGAATCCTCTTCCTCCGTGGCCTGGCAAAGCCACCAGTGATCAAGAGTGGGCAGCAGAGTCCACGACAGAGATAACCCCTGCTCTCCTTACTAGGGAGCTAAATGGAGACTGAGTTGCCTCTGGGCTACATTTGAGCAGGGGATCTAGGTCCTCTTTATGTGTGGTCCTCGGTTGGTACATCAGTCTCTGCAGGCCCCCCTGGGCACAGATTTGTTGGCTTTGTAGGCTTGTGGAGCTCCTGTCCCCTCCAGCTCTTTCTATTCCCCCACCCATCTTCCATAAGACCCCCTGCGTTCTTCCCAAAGTTTGGCTGTGAGTCTCAGCATTTGCTTCAATATCCCCTGCTGGGTAGCATCTTTCAGAGGACATTTATGACAGGCTCCAGTCCTGTTTCCTCTCTTCAACTGCTTCCGGTGTCTGTTTGCCCTTTCGAATGAGAATTAAGCATCCTCCTAGGGTCTTCCTTTAGCTTCTTTAGGTCTATGGATTTTCATATGGCTATCCTATATTATATGGCTAATATTTGTTATAAGTATAAATCATGAATGTATTTCTGACTCTTGGTTACCTCACTCAGGATGATACCATGGATCTACCCTCATGGCTTAGAATGATAGTAACACAGGACATTTATTTAAAAAAGAATAAGGGCTTTAGAATAAAGCCACACTCATCCTGGAAGGTATTTTTGCAATCTTATTGTGCAGGAAAAGAATCCAGAAAGAAGAGCGCAAAATACTAATGGTTCTCATCTTTGAGTGGTGACAAGTTTTTTAAAATGTCCTCCTTTTTTGAAAGTCCACTTTTGTTTTCTAATTTTTTTTCATGAGAATGCATGTTTGCTTAACCTCTAAACCTTCCAGAACACAGCAATTTGGAAGCATGTTGAGATACAGACTCCTAGCTCCTAACTAACTAGTGATGGAATTTTACTGTTTAAATTCTATTTTGTCATCTGTTGATTCACTACAGACACAAAATACCCACCTCCTTCCAAATCAAATAATTTACTGTACATGTACCCATGCGGAGAATGAGGAAGGGGGTAGGTGCTGACATCAGCTTACCCTAGCAAAAATTATTCAAAAGACAGGCTCAGAAAGAGGAACTTGTATGGATATTTACAAACATCTCATGACTTGAGAGAACAGGTGTTGGAGGAAACTGTCACCGAATTTGCTAGGAAAGCATTCTCAGGTTTCTTCTCTAACCATGGAAAAGATGATCCATTAATGGAACCATCATTCCTACTTTCTGAAAACAGCTGAGCAGCCAGATGCATAAAACCTACATTCAGGAGCAATGAGGTCATGAGCAAATCCGTAAGCACCCTAGCAGTGAAACTAAAGGAGGTTCATAACCTACAAGTCCCAACAAGTTTCCTCAGTCCATCGTGTACCTAGTGTACCTAATAAAATGCTTCAAGGGACTCCTGAAGGACAACTTCATACCCAGCCATCCCAACTTTTAGGCCACCTCCAACAAAACACAAGGTGCCCCTGGTGGGGATGCTTGCAGATGCACTTGCTGCAAAGATAACTTTGGACAATAAGTGGAAAGGTTTGATTTACAGATGGAAAGGGAAAAGAAGGAGAAAGCATTTGGTTCGAGAAGAGAAAGTGGCAGTAAATAGCAGAAAAGGGCAGACAGAGGAGGCAGGACAGGGTGACCCCAGGAAGTGTCCTCATCACTCTCCAGCCAGCACCACCCTTGGAATAAATGATTCTCCAGCCTCTTTCTACACCAGCTGATTCGGTGTCAGGGAAGAAAGAGGTGACTGAGTCCTCAGAATCATTTCAGTGAACAGAAACAAATACAGCAGACCCAGCCTGTCTGAAGATGAGCTGCATCACAGAGCAGGCTTTTACAATGACTTCCTCATAGGCCTGTCTTTCCATTCTATCAAGCTACCTTCTTGAGTGAGCTTTCTAGAACACAAGCCATAACAAATTCTAAAAGTGTCTCCTCATACTTAGCATAAAACCCTGAGTCCCCACTGTGGCCTCTGAGGTAGACCTAGGCCTTAGTTTTCTGATAACAAGTCTGGTTTAAGGTTTTTAAGGGCCCCCTACCCCCGGGACTTGCCTGTGAACCTTTCACCTCACAGCACACTCTGATCAAATACTCTCTCCACAGAGAGGCCACCCACCTCTCTCACAAAATGACTGTCTTTCCTTTGTTTCATGATTTCCCCCAGCATCGTACATTCCTCATAAGTCATATTTGAGGTTCTTATATTAAATTTTTTATTAAAGTTTTTTTTCCCCACACAATGTATTTTGATCATATATTTTTCTATCCCAACTCCTGCTAGGTCCTACCTCTCTCCTTGCCCACCCAACCTCACGTTCTTCCTCTCACTCTCAAAAAAATTTTTTTAAAACGGAAAAACAAAATAGTGAAAAAAAAAAACAGACTTAAAAAAAGACATCAATAATACAAATAATAAATTTTCAAAAGCATACATGGAAACACAGATTCTGTTTTGCATCAGCCAACTATTTCTGGGCATGGGGCCTAGGCCTCATGTGTAGTTGATAAACCTAGTGACACTCCATTGAAGAAAAGTGATTTTCGTTTTACTAGCAAGCATCTGGCGTGGACCGGTGCAGGGCCAGGACATGTTGCCACAGTGTCTGTGAGTTCGTGTTGTGATGGTAACACACTGTTTCCTTGGTGCTTTTCACCCCCTCTGGCTCTTACAGCCTTCCTGCCGCCTCCACCACATAGTTCCTGGGCCTTGACGGGGAAGGCTTTGACAAAGATCTCTCATGAAAAACTGAATGCTCCAAAGTCTCTCGCGTGACCAGATGTGGGACTCTGTTAGTTCCCATCGACTGCAAGAAGAAGCTTCTCTGGTGAGGCCTGAGTGAGACACTGGTCTGTGGGTATAGCAGTGTATCACTAGGAATCATTTTATTGCTATGATCCTGCAGCTGAATAATAATAGTATTAGGCTGTCCCCCTAGGGGCCCATGACACATCTAGTCTCGGCTGTTTGACCACGTTAGCATCATCGGGCCTCATCTCATACAGTGGGCCTTAAGTCTCACTGTAGCAGACTGCTACTCTGTGAAAACAGTCCTTTGTCATCGTTCTTTGCATACTTTCAACTAGGAGAACCATGCCTGACGCCTGGTAGTGGCTCCACGAATATGTGCTGGGAAGGAAAGAGTTTGACTCCCGTATGGAAGGATTCATGCCGAATTTGCACTGAATGTCAGTCGAGTGAGTGACTTACAGAACTCATCGTGAAAGCGCTGTCTTCGTGCTGTCAAACAAAACATATTTTACTTCTAGTGCTCCGCTAACTTCTAGGTGTTGTGGGCTGCACTTCTTTTTTATTATTTATTATTTTATATTTTATATTAATCACAGTTCTAAGACAAACCCTGAGTACAGGTTTCTGGCCGTCAGTGTTTTCTGCACACTGCTCTTCACAGCTCCACAGCACAGGCTAGGCCTGCCTTTTATACAGAACAATGCGTTGGAAGTACATCCAATTTTGTGCTTTTTATAACAATGTCCTGAAATGCACATGAGGTAAAAACGGAGGCCCCCAAATCCCTATGGGACCCATTTGGTTAGACCAACCCACACATCACCGTTGTGGTTACACAACTGTGTGTCTGAGGTTTTAAGAGATTATCTGAGTTCGTGCTCATGTAAATAGTTAAGTGCTGGTACCTGAACTTATATTTGCACATCTGTCTGATGCACATCTGTCTGGCACAAAAATCAGTGCTACCTTCTGGTAACAATGAGGATGTCAGTCTTTAAGGAGAAACCAACCTATTTGTCTGAGCTTTTAAAACAGCCTGTGTCCCAAAGAAGGAAACACAGAGTGAACAGCTGGCCTGGAACGTTCTAGGGTAGATAGTAAACAATGGCTCCCCACCATTCCCCTTACAAAGCCGGTCAACCAGCTTGATTCCCCAAGGGGTATGCTTCAACCACATGGCAGCCCAGAGCTCTCCCTCAGCCAGGTCTGGGGACAGTCTGCTTTCAGTTTTGTTTTAAACACCTCCACCAATAGAAAAAAATCCAATAGACACACAATTGGCGCTTAAACTATTTACAAACTATACTCTCCCTAAACAGGCCTGAGAATCTGATGTCCAGGCTGCCACAGGCCCCCCTCACCCCTCAGGAGGCTTGGGGTTTAGCTCCCTGTAAGGAGCCTGTAAGACAGCAGAGTTGTCAGGAGCAAAATTAAGATACATTTTTTGGTGACAGTGACTGGGCAAAGCCCTTAAGGCATTAGGTAATGAAATTAGGTAATGTCAGCTGACTAGCAGCTGGTGCGTGTGGAAGAACGATAAGCCAAGCTATACCCCCAAAAAGTGTATAAAAACTGCGGCCTGAGCCCACGCAGATGCGGCAGGCTAGACTCTGGTGAGGAAGCCGCAAGACCAGCTATTCCCGAAGGGCTGCTTGAAAAGCCCAGACCACCTTAACAAGCCGGCCATCTTATCAGACCGGCCCTGGAAGGCAGCTCCCGAGCAACCATAGCTTCCTTTTCTTCTGAGGCCTGGCTGGAGCCAAGAAGCTCCGAGGCCATCAAGTCATCAGAAGACGCATCTGAAGCCCAGTAGGAACTGCCAAGTTTTGGGACCTAGAAGACACTGAAACACCGAACCCGTACCTGTGGTCAGGTCGTATCCCCTATAAGATGTATAATGTGCTTTTCAACCCTTAGATACCTGTGTGGTTTGTATGATTAAAGCAGCATTCAAAAATCATTGGCTTTTATCCATACCTTGCCGTCCTTTGTGGCGTCTCAGTTAAAGTGCTCAGCATAATTAAGCGCTCCTGACACTCCCCCAAGTTCCTGTTCTACTTTGTCTGTCTCTGAGAGAGGCTCCAGGTCCCCGCCAGTAGCTCTGCAGCACCCAGAACCATAAGCCTAGGGTTGTATCCAACCCCACTAGGCCTTCAGCAGTGGTGAGAGAAGCCTGCAGAATAATCCCGACAAGGATCAGCTGGGCAAACGCCCCGGCTCCTGGTTCTCAGTGACTCTCCTTTGAACATCACAAGAGAAATCCCTTTATCTAATTTGAACAGTTTCTTGGTATCTCTCCACCTCTAGTTTTACTCACAGTGCTATCCATAGGTCCAAGAACTACCTCACACCCCTGGAGACTCTTCATGGTGAGTGCACACAAAGCAGGTGGAAGTGACAGCCCAGTGAGAACACAGAGTGGAGAAACTGGAAGCGAAGACACCAACTTCCGCTGATCTCTGAGGAGGGTCTAGGACTGTGACTGTTCTCTGCAGGGGCACTGCCCTGGGGTTTGGGGGGTGGCAGCAAGGAGAAGAGGTTGCTTGATGAGGCTCTTGCAGACTCACCACATCTGTCTCCTAGATCCTGGGGAGAAGGAGCTAGGAGGGAAGACCTCAGCAAAGGGTAGCCAGACCCTTCCTGAATAACAGCTTTGAATAGAAGTTTGTAGGCTTAAAAAGACTTCCTTGGGCCTCAATAAGGAGTCATGCAGACAAGAGAAGAACGTCTAAGAGCCCCTTTTGCAGAACCTAACTGTCACAGTCAAGTTACTGCACCAACATGTGTTGAATAAATCACAAAGTAGGAGAAAAAGAAAAAGAATCAGAGGGACCAGACAGTTGGAGAGGAGAATGAGGGGGATCAGCTATGGGTGGGGGTCAGAGAAATTCAGTTCCAGCCACTGAAACCCAGTACGAGGCCCTGCAAGATGATGGAACCCTAACTCCCATTACTGAAGCCGAGCTGGGTCCCCTGCTCCACAGTTGCACTGCCCTCCTCACAGATTGGCACATACACATAAAGTATTCTAATTAGGTGAGTGTATGCCTTTCCTTGAATAAAGACCTGGATTCTAAGATCTAGAATTTGCTAAGAGCCATCAAAGGGATGGATTTTTCAAGAGTGCCTGGAAACACACACCATTCTGTTCCCTAGAGTCATGTCCAAACCACATCATCTTTGCTCTACAGTTTCTCTGCAAATTCATAAGGTCATCTTCACCTCACTGAGGTCATAGGGTCACAGGTATAAAATAGCCTCCCGTTTTGCTAAGGAAATATATATTTTGTATTTTAGGTAAGTCCTGTTCAAGGTTCAACCGGATGGGGCGTGAGAAGCAGTCTATCCTGAGCTTTGCTGTCAGTCTTGGAAATATGCCTTCGCCTTCTTTTTGAACAATTTCCTTGAGAGCAAAGCAAATGAAAGCCAGATAACGTGGCCAGATAATGAAGGTAAGATGACTAACGGTAAGAGCCAACGCTGATGTGATGAGCTCAGAGTCAGCTCTTTCTTGGGTTCACTGTGTGCATGGTAGATTGGCACAAATGTCATTCAAATTGTGCCCTTACTCACTTTATTTATTTTTTCATTTATTACAATTTATTCACTTTGTATCCCCCTCCCTCGTCCCCTCCCAATTCTGCCCTCCCTCCCTCATCTCCTCCCATGCCCCTCTCCAAGTCTACTGATAGGGGAGGTCCCCCTCCCATTCCATCTGACCCAAGCCTATCAGATCTCATCAGGACTGGCTGCATTGTCTTCCTCTGTGGCCTAGTACAGGTTTTTCCTCCCCGGGGGATGGTGATCAGAGAGCCTGCCACTGAGTTCATGTCAGAGACAACCCCTGTTCCCATTACTAGGGAACCCTCTTGGACACTGAGCCGCCATGGGCTTCATCTGTGCAGGGGTCCTAGGTTATCTCCATAAATGGTCTTTGGTTGGAGCATCAGTCTCAGAAAAGACCACTGGGCCCAGATTTTTTGGTTCTGTTGCTCTCCTGGTAGTGCTCCTGTTCCCTCCAGCTCTTTCTGTCTCCCCCTTCTTTCATGAGATTGCCTGAACTCTGCCCAAATTTTAGCTATGAGTCTCAGCATCTGCTTTAATACCCTGGGTAGAGTCTTTCAGAGGCCCTCTGTGGTAGGCTCCTGTCCTGTTCCCTGTTTTCTCCCTCTTGCAATGTCTATCCTGTTTGCCATTCTGAATGAGGATTGAGCATCTTACCCAGGGTTCTCCTTCTTGATTAGCTTCTTTAGGTGTACAGATTTTAGTATGATTATCCTATATTATATGTCTAATGTCCACTTATAAGTGAGTGTATATGTGTCTTTCTGCTTCTGGGATACCCCACTCAGGATGATCTTTTCTAGATCCCACCATTTGTCTGGAAATTTCATGATTTCCTTGTTGTCAACTGCTGAGTAGTATTCCATTGTGTAAATGTACCACAATTTCTGTATCCATGCCTCAACTGAGGGACATCTGGATTGTTTCCAGATTCTGGATATTATAAATAAAGCTGCTACAAACATGGTTGAGCAAATCACCTTGTTGTATACTTGGCCCTTGCTCACTTTTACCTGCTGAGCCATTCTGCCAGCCCACTTGCTCCCCTCTTGAAGAAGAGGAAAGACAGGTGCCATGCCAATTAAAATAACAGTAATTTAAAAACCTCCAAATTCCTACGGCTCTCCCATATCCAAACCCAGGGTAGACATGAGAAGCCAGGAAGGCTGACATCCCAGCCATGTTTCTACCTCTCCTAATTGGTGGGTACAAAAGACAGGTAGTATGGTATTGACAGCTCACCTCAGAAGCATGTCCATGTGTCCAAAACCCAGAGATCCAAAACAACACCTAGAAGCATATCTGTCACTCCAGACACTTGGTCCATTACTTCTCGAATGACTCAGCTCCTGGTATGGGAGACAGAATAGCAGGAAGGAAGTCAAGGTCGGTTATACACGAATGAAAATAATACAATAATCTCAAAAACACCTGCACTTGCAGAGAGTCAGCCAAGGCTTGGAAACATCTGTCCAGATGTTCTCTAATTTGTCATGTATAATGTGTTACATGGTAGTTATTTTGAAACACACAGTATCTTCATGTTTGTGATAAAAAAAAATTTAAGTAATTATTCTCTAATTAGAGAGACCCCCAGTTAAAAGTGAGTCACCTTTTCCTTAGTATTTCAGTGAGCAAAATAAACACATGAAATCATTACCATGGAGACCAAAGTCACCAGAAGGACCCAGCCTCTCATTAAAAATTAAAAAAAATTGACACACCATCAGGGGGAAAATAGATGGATGCTGTAGTTATTTTAGGAAAAATTGTGTCCCAAATGTTGAGGTTATGTCAGCTACTTCTTTCTCCCCAGAGGAAAGGTCTCCAATGAAAATGGCTTGAATAAACGCCCCAGATATTTATAACAACAGTCTGGTTAGGGGACTTATTTGTTATTTGTCAAGCAAATGTCCCCAAGGACTAAAGGAGCCCAAAGAAAATATTTTTAAAATAATAAATGAAATGTTTTCTGGGGTGGGAAATGGCTATATTTGTAGTCAGCACCATAACTGCCAGGTTGAGTCCTCAGAGCCAAGGTCACTGTGACTGGACCCCTGCTGTGCCTTTGGGAGAGATCAGAAGATCACACATATCCTCGCTGGCCTGTCCAGGAGAGAGGCAAAGTTTTTTTTTAATAAGTTGATACCCCAAATAGTAAATTAAAAAAAATTAAAAGAGAAACAGGACAGACCTGAGGCTCAGGTGGGCAGGCGCTGACCTCTCTCTTTGAAGTCATTCCTTTGATTTGGGGAAGAAAGAGTAGAGGGAAGAGGCCTAACTTCTCAAATGGATCACTTAGCAATACTATCCTCTTTGTTAAATACAGCAGCGAGCGAAGAAAGCCTGCTCAGTTTTATTTTCCTTAAGGGTACACAGGAAAAAGTTGTAACCACCATCACAACTAACCAGCTTCCCTCCCTAAGCCTACCGGGGTGGCCATGGAAGGAACCTGAGTGGACAGTGGTGCCCAGGGCTGTGCAGAGAAAAGAAGATGTTTCCAAAGACCCAGAGAGGTCGTGGGGGCAGGGGGAGGACGGCATTGGTTTCTCCCTCTCATTTCTCCTTAGAAGTCTGCTGCCAGGTATCCTAATACCTGCCTTGTTTGTTTGTTTGTTTGTTTTTCGAGACATGTTTTTTTCTGTGTAACCTTGACTGTCCTAGATTCACTTTGTAGATCAGGCTGGCCTCAAACTCACAGAGATTGGCCCGCCTCTGCCTCACCGAGTGCTGGAATTACAGCTCTACACCACCACGGCTGGCTCTGCCCTTATTTTAAATATTTATATTTTTTGCTTGGGTGTAGGTTTGGGGGACACATTCATTTTAGTTCAAGGTATTTTTATTTTAAATATTTACTTACTTTAAAATGTTGCATTAAAGCATAGCTTTTCTTCATTGCATTTTTATGGCCGCCTGAAAGTGTGAGAAGCAAGTGGATTGCTGGACTCTGCCCACGCACTCTGGTCGACTATCAGGGCCATTGAGATAGAAAGATAGCCAATGTCGGGGCAGCAGGGGAACCAGGGCACATGCTGTGGCAGCTACTGCTCAGAGCACTTCCTCAACAAACCAATCCAAACCAAATCTACAAACTGAAACCCAAACCCCAAACTGACAGGCAAGATTGGCCTGCTGGTTTTGGCAGCGCTGGTTCCAGACTTTGTGTGCCCTTTTCCCATGCCTCACTTTGCTCTGAGTTAACGGGAGCTGACAATGCTGCTTTTATCCTGGGCTTCCTGGGGACTCGGTGGAGTGATTAGATCAGGAAAGGAGAGGAATGGAACATTTGATCATGGTTAATTGTTGCTATTTTCCAAATCCTGGATCCTCCATCAATTTGCCTCCGGAAGCCTTGTTTTCTTCTTGCGTGAAATGAGGACTATCCTAAGAATACCAAGAATATTGAGTATCCAGAAAAAAAAAGATTGATATTATTATCACAACTACAGTTGTAGTCATCACACTCTTGTCCTTCTGTGCTGGCTGGTTTTATGTCAATTTGACACAAGCTTGAGTCATCAGAGAGGAGGGAGCCTCGGTGAGAAAATGCTCCACAAGACCAGGCTAAAGGCAAACCTGTAGGGCATTTTCTTAATTAGGAATTGATATAGGAGGGTCCAGCCCATTGTGGGTGGCACCACCTCTTGGATGAATTTCTTATAGAATCCTGGGTTCTATAAGAAAGCAGGCAGAGCAAGCCATGGGCAAACCAGTAAGCTTTACTCCTTCATGACCTCTTCAGCTCCTGCCTCCAGGTTCCTGTCTTGAGTTTCTGCCTTGACTTCCCTGGATAAAATAGACCCTTTCCTCCCCAAACTGCACAGCAGGAATCCTGACTGAGACTATGACAATAATTACTCCTCCCCCCTCCTCCTCCTCCTCCCTTCTCCTTCCCCCTTCCCTCTTCCCCTTCTCCCCTTTTCCCTCCCCTCCCAGTCCTCCTCCTCCTCCTCTGGCTGCTTTTGTTTCTATCTCTGGTTTGTCTAGAAACAAACAGAGTAGCTAACAGAGTTGCAATGAGACAGCAGCTTTTTTCTCTGCATGAGAGATCCTTAGACTGTTTGAAACATTCAAAATAATTTACCATATGCTATGCCTTTTACAACATTTGAAGCTATTTAAACATCTTTCTTTTCTGTGCCTGAGGCCAAAAAAACCTGTCGAGTGAATGCTTTCCTCTTCCAGCTCTGTCGTGCTGCCGACAGAGCCCGAGACAACCAAGACTTATTATGCTCACTTGTTTATAAAAGAGCAGCTTAAAAATAATCTTTAAAGCCAGGGGAATGTTAATATTTAGATCTATCTAAGGGAAAATAATAACAGTTTGTGATTTCCTCCCTCCTTGCTTTCAGGGCAAACAGTTTTAAGGGAGGGTTTTATTTTTGTAACATAAATTGTTTTCTGAATAACCCCAAAGATGTGAGTGATTAATAGTGAGTTATAGAGAGATACCCACAGTGAGCAGCGTGGGCACAGACAGATATAAACATGTATCATGTTTGTGAAACAGAGAGCTTAGGAAAGATAGCTTATCTTGGGAGCCGTTAATGTTGGACCAAAACACAATGGGGAAAAGTCTTGAGGACAGAGGTTGTCAAAGAAAACAGGAAACAGATACAAGGCACCAGGTGCAAGCATGCATGCAGGTGTACTGTCCACCGTCATGGATCCTGGGTAGTTATTTTTTGCATTGACATTCGTATGTCATTGTGACTATGATTTAACTGTAAGAACCTTACCCAACCACATATCTCTAACACAGAAAATCAGTGTTTTACATACAGCAACTCATGATCCTTTTAGGACTGTGCACTGTTCATTATCAGTCCCACTAGAAGTTTCTGCATCTGATGGTTACTGGGCATGGAAGAAGCCCCAAACACAATGGCCTAAATTTTCTAAAAATATGGAAACCTGTGACTGCCGTACGAATCAACAGAAAATTTCATCACTGCTTCAGAAGGTGTTTAAACTTAGGGAATTGAGGGTTTGAACAGAGGCCAATTAGAAAGAGAAGCCTGTCTCAAAGCCATCAAATGGCACTAACCAAGAAGCCTGGAAACCTCACCAGCTCACCATGAACGTGGCACATTGAGCCTGCTCAGTATATTTGGCCACTCTGGGTGTGTCAGGATACTGGCCAAACACCCATAGCTAGCTCACATTTTTTTTTTTTCTTAAAGTAAGGTACATGGCCCAAAGGATGCCCACCAAACACACTCGGGGCTGTCACTCATGAGCTGTGTTTGACAAACACCCCCTGGAGTTGTGTGACTGGCGTGACTTCCTCAGGTGCTTTACATGGAGCTGCTGCTGGTTAATTTCAGTTGTCAACCTGATAGAATTAAGAAACAGCCAGAGGTTAATGGTGCATACCCATGATGCCTGGGTGCTTTCAGGGTTATTTAACTAGGAGGGAAGACCCACTTTGAATATCGGTAGTACCACCAGATGGGCAAACTGGACAAAACAGGAAAAGGAGAAAGCCAGCTGACCTCTAGAATTCTGGTCTCTCTGCTTCCTGAACTGCCCTGGATACGAGGGGTCTAAAAGAATCAACAAAAACAACGGTCAGTAATTGAAACTTTGAAACCATGAGCCAAATCATTTAAATTTCTCATGCATTTTTTTCCAAAGCAACAAAAAATTTACCAACACATTGACTAACACATTTGTTTTTGTTTTTGTTTTTGTTTTTTCTTTACTTTCTTGCCTCGAAGAATCTTGCCTTCCCAAAGTTCCCACAAGGGCCTTCATCAGCACCTCTTAGCCAAGTCAGCTCAAGAGTTCTCTGTCTCAATATGTTTAGCACAGTGTGCCAAGATGCAAAGATGCCCAAGAGAAGGCATTTGCTTTGCAGGAAGGAGACAGTGACCACAGCACAGAGCAAACTACACTGAGGACTTATTAGCATTAGGCTCAATTTTAGGTTCTGAAAAAAAATTAAGACAAATTAAATTTAGCTGAGTTTAATTGAACAAATATGACTTGCTTTCAGAAACACAATAGGCTTAAAGAAACTCCACTCTGCTGCATAGCCAGAACAGACTTATGGACAGGCTACGGAAGTAAATTCAGTGATAGTTCAATGGCCGCAAGGTGTGGTTTGCCTAATTTAAACATGGAGCTTTTGACTGACTGCACCTTACTGAAGCTTGGCTACTGTGAATGGCTGACCCCTAACTACTGCTCCAAGCACCTAACTCCCAGTTTGGGTTTTCACTGTTTGCTATGCTGGATGGGACTTCTTTTATAACAGCCTGGGGGGGAACATCCTTGAGCCAAATTCAATGAACATTTGTATTATGTCACAGGCCCGTGTTGGCCATTCTTCCAGCCTCCACATTGTGCCTTTCCTCTAGCTCAGCTCCTCCAGCCATATTCTACCCTTCCCTTGGTAAAACACCCAGCAAGTCCTTGAGGTCTGCAGTGGCAATTCTAGGTTTGGGGATTACTAGTTTCAGAGACTCTACAGTTCTATGTGAAAGGAGGGCTATGGTTGGTTCCATAAGTAAATGTTGAACTTTAACGTGCTTGACTCTTAACTTGCTTGCTTCTCCATAAACACCCTTCACCCTACACCTTTACTTCACCTCTCTGTCCTCCGAATAAACACCATCAACACTGTAAACCCGCTGAAATGCCACCTTGCCTTTGGCCTCTTCCCTTACCCTCTCAACGTGTGCAAATTCTGCCTGTGGAATATCCTAACCCTATGCCTACCAGTTACTTACTTTGAATCTCTCATTTCTCAGTCTCTCTTGATGGATTTTAAGCTCATCTGACCCCCTTTCTGCATCTCAGCACCCAGGGGTTTATATTAATACATACACGACAGTATATACATTTAAATTTTTACATGTTTGAAACATAATCCCTCGTTTCTTCTCAGTATGCCAAATAATAATATTATGTGACTCTACCCTGTACCTCCCTCCTAACATATTCTCTGAGTTCATTCCAATCAGCATCTCTAATAACTACAAAGGAATCCCAAGTCACTTGATGTACATGAGACTTTTTTTTCTGACAACTGTATAAGCACATGACTTTTGTTTCTACAATAATGACCTTTCAAATTATGGAAGAGTTTAAACTTTATACAATTTAAATCTGAAAAATTTTAAAGATGTGAAGTTGTTTGATATCCCTTAATCGAAAGGGAGGGAGCATGTCCTATTACTTGCACCTTTACACTTTGGGCTACAGAGCCTGGACCAACAGATATTTTCTGGAAACATTTAAAACATTATACTCTTTTAAGAAAGTTTGACCTTACCAAGTCCCAGCTCTCCGTTGTTTCTAACAAAATCTCAATCATTCGATTTGACCAGTAAAGACTCATGAGCCATATGCTAGGGTGAAAGCCTGATAGCTCAGAGAGGCAGAGAAGGCACCCAGCTGACCTTCCTCCTCAGACAGCATCCCCCAAAAAAGCTCTCTTATTCTATGCTCTCTCAAAAAACTCCTCAAACTGAATGCCACTCCCTTCTATTTCCTGGGCATCTCGCCAGCCCACCTCCTGACTTCCTGTTACTCTCTATGGCTTTTTCCTGTGTTCACTCCCTATCAACTGGTTCCTTGCTCAGCCTCTTGACCTACAGTTGACCTTACTTAATCCCACTCAAGCATAAAGGTCTTGGGTTAAAGGTGTGTGCTAGGGCTGAGCCACACCACATCTAGAAACAGGCTTTCCAGTAAACAATACAATCTCAGGGTTCATAGGGTGATCAAATATCCTGCAACAGTTTTCACGTCAGGTCTAAACAGAGAGCAACCTGCTTCCAGTTCTCATGAGGACTTCCCTCTGATTTTCTTGTTTTCACATACTCTCCTTGTCTCTGGGCACTACCACAGAGAGACAGCCAAACTCTGAGTGGAGTGGCTTTTACCCTCTGTACTTACACCCCCACACAGGTATTTTCAATTCAGCAAACGGGTTAAGTTATTTTATTTCATGGTTTGGGGGGGGAATAAAACATGACATTTTCCTTATTAAAATATCACCTTTTCCAGCTAAAGGAAAAATTGAAAATGACCTTTCCCCAATGTTAATGATGCTCAGTTTAAAATCATTCCCCCTCCACACTTTAAAAACCTTCACAGGCACATGCATACACGTGTACACATGAACACACGCACTCACATGTGAACATACTCATATGTGGACACACAAGCACACAGAGAGGTACAGATTCTCATAAGGCACTGTACATTCCCACTCTGCACCCATATTTTCTTCCCACTGAACTTTACTTTTTGTTGATGCCTGGCATTCTGGTGCAGCTTGTCATGACTGGAATCCAACCCTTGAGTACCTTGGTAGCCATCGTTCCTGTTCTCATCCCAAGTGTTTGACGTACACCCCAGGTGCTCCTTCAGGAAACTTCTACTGATTACAGGGACCCCACTCTACCGCATGCAGTATTTTACACTGCCGTGTCTGTGTTAGCCTGAATTCAAAAAGTACCCAGCCTTATGTTCATCATGAGGTCTTCTCTACAGCCGGCCATCAAGCGGGGAGGGCAGAGGGGAGGGCGTGGGCTCAAGTAGCTGTTGGTTCTGGGTCCTAATTTCTGAGCTAAATGCATCTTGTTCCATTTGGGCTGAAATATGGAAACTAACTCTCCTTGCCAAGTCCAGTGTTGCTGTGAAGGCTGAGCAAGATGTCCCAAGGGAAGCCTCGGCCATCGAGGTCTTGGAAGCTGTCTTACAGCCCCCTCACAGGCAGAGCCTTGTTCTCTACTCCCTGGTGCTCCTGATGCCACGATTCTGGACGTGCATGGCAGCACTTCCCCAAAGGTCCTGAATTAACAACAAGCCAGAGGTATAATCCTATTTGGCAAGGAATTGAGACAGATCTTTAACCATTCAGGATCCGTGTGCTGCTAGAACTGAAGGGGAAAATGAGCTAGAGTGGAAAAGCAGATGGGTCATGACACAGATCATTTCACTATTTGCACACCCATTTTATTAAGTCCATGTTTAAGAAAAAACAAAACAAAACAAAAAAAACCACGAAAACCAAGTGTCTAACATCTTTAGTAAGGGCTGCCCTGAGTCTTACAGGGACATTCAATAAAAGATGCTTCCCTCTGACTTTCTAATGGACCAAGATCTTGTTATAATATATGAAATCTAAAGGGCAGGGGTTGATGCTGGGTCACAGGTACCTCTAGCCCTTTGACATTGCACCATGACACTGTCACCTACAAAGAGCATGCGTGAGGGCCATGAAGTCAAGTTACCAAAAAAAAAAAAATCCTTTTGTGTTCTCAGTTTGGAAGTTTGCACTGGGCTGCATTGGTGATTCTTTCGGCAACACGTGACCTATAAATGATGGCTGTATATGCCTGATGGGCAATCCAGTAACAAAAAAAAAATGTATTTTTCTTTATTTATTTTGTTAGTCTCTGCATATATAGAGAAAGTACCTCTCAGCTAACCCATGGGTGTTGGCTAACCATTTTCCTCTTTTTCTCAGACACTGGAGTCTTACCAGATACACCATGGGTGTGACACAAGTAAATATTTCCACAGTTCCTTTGCATAGTTCCTTTTACTTATTGTCACTAAATTGCAAAAGGTGCCATCTGTACCCGGCAGTGGTTTCAGTGACAAACAGAGTACTTCTCTTCTACTTTCGGACTGAGCCAACAAGCATATGGGAAGGCACAGATCTGGTAGGCTCGGTGCACACCTGGTCCAAACCTCACAATCAATTCACTGCTGCATCTGAAACACTCTCAGAAACTGTCATAGATGCATTTTCACACATTTCGAACAAGATATTTTCTTGGAAATGAAATAGACAGGTATATCTGTCGGTTCGGTTTCTGTAAAGGAAACAGAAATGTGGTTGGCTCAGATGTCTGTCCTGTCTCTGGAGCAGTGAAACTATCACATGAGAAGGGCTTCAATCAAAGATGCCAGAAGCTCAGCAACTACTTCCAAAGAGCTGAACTAGTAGACAGAAGAGCTTGAGTGCATTCACATCTGTGTGTATGTGTGTTCCTCCCCTCCCCCACAACACAACCATTTCCAACACTTGCTTAAAAGAACGTACATGTACCAGGTCTTGTTAAAGCCACGTATCTCCAAGCACTAAAACACAGGAGTACCTAGGAAAGGAAAGCTCTTGATCCTAACGGATCCTTAAGCAGGATTTTATTAAGTTTCTTTAGAAATTAAAATGCAATCAATCGAAATCACTGCAAATTTCATCCTAATCCTTACTGGAATCTGTAATGAGATTAATAAGATACCCAGTGGGCCTCAAATCTGAAACTCAACAAAGTAGGCTGCCAGAATGTCTCTACTGACACAAGTGAAGCCATCTACTGGCTCACTGCTACTTGGTTTGCCTTTTAGCATTTTCTCCTCTGCAAATCCAGGACTCCTTTAAGGGCTCCGTACACAGAGCCTTTAAGTGACTCATCCCTCCTCTCCCTGTCCTGTCCCCTTCCACTAGCCACAGAGACTTACACCTTTCCTGATAACCTCCTCAAACCCCTTTCCTTTGTGGGGCTAGCAGGAAACATACAAGAACAAGGATTGCTGGATTTTTACCATGGTTCACAGGCAGAAGAGACACTGTCAGTCTTTAGGTGTGAATTTGCCTAGTGAATAAGTAAGGACCTTTGAGATAATGGAGGACTTTCAGCAAACCCTTTTCCCACCATCCCTCCCTCCCTGAAGAGGGCAATATGCTTGCTGGAATGGGATAATGGGATGAAGCATACCGTACACCACCCCAACACCTCTTCTTGTGTATTATTTTTTTAAAAAGACTCTCCCTATGCTGATGAACAAAAGAAAGAAAAAGCAAAAAGAAAATAGACTCAGGCCTTCAAGAGGAAGTGACTATGTTGTATTCATTTGAGTCCAATGAAGAGAATTGTGTTGATGAAAACATATATAGCGAATATGTGACGTTCACCCCCAAGAAGAGCATTGAAGTGAAAAGCAGAGGGCTCTGGGACTGCTTGGGTGGAGGGGTTCGGCCCCAGGAGAGCAAGCTGGGTCTGCGGGACTCACAACCACAAACACATCATGTTCAGCCTGCTGGGGCCAGGTCCATACACCACCAGCACAGGTGCGTTTGGAAGAGAATACCTAACGGCAGCTGAAATAGCCAAGAAACAAGGTGGTAAATGGCTTCTCTGGGCCAATACAAGGGACAAATTGGCAAGGTATGGGCTGTTCCACAACTGTACTCTCTCCAAGTCTTTGAGAATTCTCCATCTCTCCCAAGGTGCCCTGGAAAAGGCACAGTGGAAAGGTTGAGGCTTTTAAATTTTTATACGGTTTCTAAAGGCATCTTAATTTTTAACAAAAAGTCCTTAATAATGTTCTGGGTAAAATACCAGGGCACTTAAGGGATCTTTTTTTTTTTTATAATGCCAAAGTCTTTGCTCAAAGTATGAATGTATATTTTAAAAGACACAGTCTGGCAGGTCCTGAGAGCCTTTGACACACGCCATGTTCTCCTCCGGTTCCCTGCATTGGTTGATGCTGTGGCTGAGAACAGGGTCTGCACTCGCTCTGCTGCACTTAAAAGTGAAGAGTTTAAGGAGCAATGTAATATAGTGGTCATTTCCAACAACCTCCAACACTGAACTTGTCCACGCAGCCCATGTCATGCTGGTCTCTGACACCTTCTGTGAGGCCCAAGCATAGGAAGAAAAATGAGTCCCAAGCACATTTCTGGGAATAAAGTCTGAATGAGAGTTGGCACTCACAATTAAACAAGACAGCCACTCATAAATACAGACTAGACTCCTTGAAACTCTCTTGTTGTTCACTTACTGCTTTGTAACTTATGCAATGCCTTTTTTTGAGTCTCAGAGAAGTTGTGTGATTCTCCAAGACTCTTTGGCTTGGTGCCATGACAGAGTCACCATGGGCTTTCTTTCTGAAGCCAGGTTCAGACTGGAACACCTGTGGCCAGGGGGACATAACAGGGTGCAATGGTCTAGCATCATCTGGTAGAGTTGTTCCTAATTTAAACTCAAGACAGATTCAAAGGCAGTTCTCAAGGATGGGTTGGCACTGTATTCAAACAACAGCCCCAAACCTTTCTCAGTTCCAGAAAGTAGCGGAGCCACCACATACTCAGGAATGAAGAATGGAAAGCTGCAAAAGACCAAATATTCTGAAAAAAATACCACTTATGTGTCTAAGTATTGGAGGAATTGCTAAAGATTTAGATTCACATGTTAGGACAAATGTGCTGTTCAGAAAATGAATCAATTGATTGGACCTTATGAAGAGGAAATGTCAGGGAGAGAAAACATGAGATTCCTCCATCGAGAAATAACCACAGTCCTGGGCTGGGGCTGTACCTGGTAGAGTGCTTGCCTGCCTTGTACAAAGACCTCAGCTCTACCTCCAGCCTCTCCTAAACCATGTAGTGCACCCTTGGAATCCCAGCACTCTCAGACTCCAAGGTTAGAGGTGACAGGATCAGAAGTTCAAGGTCATCCTCAACTACAGTAGCCTAGACTACATTAGACTCTGTCAGACAGAAAGAAAGAGAGAGAGGGAGAGGGGATAAGGAAAAAGGAAGGCAGGGAGGGAGGGAGGGAAGGAGAGAATGAGGGAGCAAGGGAGCGAGGGAGGTGGAAAGAGAGAGAATTCTAGTCTTTTGTTTTGTACAATCCAATAGAAACAGTGGGACTCCCCTGCTTTCACCTTGTCTATGAAAGCAGTTTCTTCTAGCTCCTTGAATTAGTACTTTAAGTTCTGAAGTTTCTGAACTCTAATTTGATTTTTCCTTAAAGGACTAAGAACTTAACAGCACTCTGTGATCACAGACAGCAGAGAGCAAACTCAAGACAGAGAGCCAAACAAGAAAGTGGAGGCATTTCCATTTCTTTACACATAAGCAACTTGACTCAGTTTCTAAGCAAACAATGTTGGTCTATAATTTACCCTTCTTACATCATGCGGAGAGAAGGGAAAATAGCAGTACCTGCCATGGGTCATTGTAAGGATTAGATGCGTCACTGCGTGTTACTTGGCACAGTGGCCAGTATAACAAATGATAAGTAAATGTAGCCATTCTTCCAATAAATGCCGTGGTTTCTATAAATCATAGAAAGTGATCCTCGAGCGTATGGGTGCGAGCAGTTTCCAGTCTGTGAAACTCGATCCTCCTCGCCTTTCCTTGGCAGGAAACTTGACTAGCAAAAGTTATTGATCTAGGTAGCAAGGTCCACAGCACTCCAGGCCTGTTTCCACTCACTGAAACTTCCAGAAGGTAATTGCTTCAGGCTGAAATTGCCCATGCCTGGTCTCCACCCAACGGAAACACACTTGCTTTGGAAGATGGAAGCAGATTTTATACTTCTGCCTAGAGTTGAGAAAGAAATTATCTAATTTTTTTTCTCTCTTCAAGTCATGTATTTTATCTGAACCCAGTTTTAAAAGATCACCAAATGCTATCCGCTTAAGCTTTTGAACCCTGAACATAGAAGAAGTGGGTTCACCTGCTTGCCAGTGAGCCAGACAATTGTATTGAAGCACCTGTTTTTGTTTTGTTTTGAAGGACTTTTCTTTTTAACTTGCTACATAGCCCTAAGTTGAAAATTTATTTTTTAGGCCCATTTTTTTTTCAGCTAAAATCCCTTAGATTTAAATAGTTTCTGCTTTGATTTTTTTTCTCTCACTTATTTTTTCTCATTTAATTTTATAACATGCACAGCTCTAAGAAGTTGACAAATGATTTTTGAAAATACTTTAGTAAAAGCCAAATCCTGTCTTCCAACTCCCTGGACCCACATAGCTCTGGCCCTTGTCTTCACCAAGCCATTCAGATAAAGAGTCTGGGAACATCGCATTTATAAAGATCAGGATGGGCTAATCCAACAGCTTAATCAGCCAGCTCCAGCACAGTGTTCACCAAATGATGGGCAAATAAATGAATGGGCAGTGATGAGACCAAACCAGCACATGGTTTATCACATATGTCATGTCTGGGGGACGTTTTTAGAATGGTTGTAACATTCCCTTTCCACAAATGAGAGTCTTTTCTCTTTGTCCTTCTCACTGCCAGGGACTGTTACAGGAGCAGTGGTTGAAGATACTCAAATTCATAATCACTCAGAGCTTAGGTGCTTTAGACTACGCGACAAAGCTCAATGTACCAGAAGAAAAGTGACTCCGCCCTAAGACTCCATGACTGAGTGCTCTGCCATGCTCCATAAACTTTGTAAATAGAAGAACTGCTGATTTTTATATAAGTTGGGGAACAGCCTGAAGGAAAGGATGGAGAAGGGTAGCATTAATACAAGAAGGTGACACTCAAGCGCCTCCTCTTTCTTCATTCTGTATCGGAGCAGCCACTGAGGATAGAGAAATGATGGTACAGAAAAATCTATATTCCACTTAAGTTCTATTCTACAAATGACAAGCTCTAGTCAGCCCGAAGCCTCTTAAAATACCAAGTCATCTGCTTTTCCTGTATTCCTAGAGATTTCATGCAATGGGGAGCAAAAAGAGTGTCGGGGAAGGGGCATAGCATAGGAAACCTAATGAGTATTTGTGCAATGAGGAAAAAAAAAAAAAGAAGGCATGAGAAAAGGAAAAGAAGGAACAAGCTGAGCCACCTTGGTGCTCATCTTACTAAGATTAGGAAGTAGCCAACCAAGCCTGCCTGCCACCACGACCGCATATTCCTTTAGTTCTTTAGTTTTTTGGCTCCGTGTTGCATCCACTGAGCCATCCCTACTTTGATTCTTCCAGGACTTCTTTCTCAACAAGGAGGGACTCCATCGGCAGCCATCTGATCTGTAGGCATGGTTTATTGTCTAACTGCTGCTAACTGGTTTAGTCTGCTCTGGCTGCTGTTGCAAAATACCACAGCTGGAGTGGCTTCAACCACAGGCATTCCTTTCCTCACAGGTCGAGAGGCTAAGGAGTCCGAGGTCAGGGTACCATTTGATTCTGGTCAATTGGATTAACGATGGTCATCTTCTCACTGAGTCTTCAGTTGTCTTTCCTTGGTCCATGGTGAAAAGAGTGGAAAGTACCACTCTTATTTTTACAAGGCCTCAAACCCCATTATAAGAGCCCCCAACTCATTATCAAACCCACCCAACCCCCTTCCACAGGTTCCTTCTCTAGATGTCATCTCATGAGGGTTAGGGCTTTGAGTTATATAAACTTGACACCATCTTCTAATTTGGAGTCTCTTTCAGAGTATAATATTTACCATCCCTCTTCCCAGGTTGTCATCTGGTACAACCTGCAAACATCTGAATGCAAGCCTCCTCCCTTGAGGGCAGAATGTCACTGCCAAGTTGCCATTGCCATTAGACTTCCTTGTGTCTTGCATTCACCCCATCACTACTTTGTGCCTGGATCATCTTTAGTTTTCTAGACAGGAGCCAGGAGAGAGGTCTAAACCTCAGGAGAATGACAAAGATCTGAATCTACTCTACTTGATCCACTCTACTTTTAGAAGCCTTTCCTGAGTTTTCTAGTTGGGTTATTGAGGTTTTTCAATTCCATCCTCATATTAGCTTGATTCTGTTCAATATTTCTATCTATTAAATCTAGCTTTCATATCTTGAATTGTCCTTGTCATTTCCCTTAGCCGTATGACCCAGCTACACCATTCCTTAGCATATGCCCAAAGGACTCAACAATCTATTCCAGAGGTACTTGCTCAGCTATCATTATTACTTTATTCACAAAAGGTAGGAAATGGGAAAAACTTAGCTGCACTCCCATGTATGAGCTGGTTACAAGAATGTGGTTCTGTGGTGGCTTGAATAAGAAAGGCCCCCAGAGACTCACAAATTTGAATGTTTAGTCTTTGGGAAGCAGCTTTACTTGGGAGGAGTTGGGGGTTGCAGACACCTGTCCCTAAACCCACAGATAAGTGTAGCTCTCTCCCCTTCGTCAAAGAAGCTTCATTTTTCAGATTTTCAGAAAGCTGGTCAAAATGTATTGAACTGCGTAAGGGGTTCCTAACTCCAGCAGATTCATCCTTGGCATAACCCCTACATAGAAGAAACACTAAGTCAGTTCAGCGGGTTTTATTTACATGTACATAGAAATCTTGAAAATTTCCAAGAAACAGATTGTCATAATTAGGAAAGATTAAGAGGACTGAGCGAGGGAGCTACAGACAATTTTGCATGGAGATACAGCCAACCCTGTGCTGACTTGGAATAAGAGTTGCAAATGCAGCATGAATGAGAAAAGTGGCCATTTTGTAATGAGATTCCTACCAGGAATCGGAGGAGCTAGCTCAAATTCCAACCTGGAAACTTTGGACAAGCTCTACTAAGCCATAGTCTCTGCATTCAGGAAATAAGGGATTTACAAGTGCTACATTCCTGCTATCCTGAGTGAAAGTTCCACACCACTGAAAGTACAGAACCTTCAGGTAACAGTCGGGTAGATGATACAGAAAGGAGGAGATGGTGGCACACATCTGCAGCCTCAGCGCTGAAGACAAGAAGGCAAGATAACCTGCCCAGCTTGTATGAGTCCAGGTCATCCAGGGCTACATAGCAAGACCCGTCTCCAAAACCAAGGACTGAGGTGTATAGCTCAATTCAACTATAGAACATTTTCCAAGCATGCACTAGGCCCTGCGTTTAATGCCTCAGCACTAGGGAGAAAAACAAAAGGCACAGTCAGAGTAAGAAAGCACAAAATCATCTCTGGTGGCAAGTACCCCAGAAATACGGATCTTAAATATCTCACAAACCGGAGACAGCATTTACACTGCACATCCAACTTTCAAGCAATTTATCACTCACAAGAGTTAGCTCAATCAAAATTACTCAAAGATACCAAGGCCACACCAATTACAAAGAAAATCCATCAAAGAGGATTATAATTTTAAACATATAATCATCAACACAAATGCACCTAAGCACCCAAGTCCTGTACACACCAAAATAAATAAATAAATAAATAAATAAATAAATAAATAAATACCCACTACTAGTTGAAGACTAAGCCCAAACACATAGTTGTGTGTAATTCACACAACAGCTAACAGACATCCACAAACTATTCCATCCAAATAATGCAGAGTATGCATTCTTCTTAATAGACCAGAGAACTTTCTGTAAAATAAATCCAAAGAAAATCTTGACAAATGCAAAAAAAATTGAAATAGTTTTCTTTTGTATTCTATCTGATTACAGTGGAATAAATCTAGAAATACATATCAAGAAAAATTATAGAACATATATAAATTCTTAGAGATTTAAAAACATTCTACTGAATTGTTAATGGTTCATCAAAAAAAAAAGAAGTTAAATTCCTACAATTGAATGAAAATGAAAGCTCAACATACCAAAGCATGTGATAAAAGGATGCCAGTTCAAAGACAAAGAGAGTTATAACTCCAAGTGCATACTTTTAAAAATTCAGAAAGATATCAAATAAATAACTCAATAATGCATTTTCAGGGCTTGGAAAAACAAAAGCAAACCAAACCCCAAATCAATAGATAGAAAGAATAATTAAAATCAGAGAAGAAATTAATGAAATTGGGGGAGGGGGAGAAAATGTAATGAATTGATGAACAAAGAGTTGATTCTTTGGAAGGGTGAACAAGACTGACAAGCCCTTAGCCAAACTGACCATAAGGAAAGCGAAGACACAAGTTAATAAACTTAGAGATGAAAAGAAAGACATTATAACAGAAACCATTGAAATTTGAGAAATCATTAGATATGCCCTCAGAACTCATTCCACTAAATTGGAGAATCTAAAAAGAAGTGGATGAGTTCTAGATTCATATTAAATTCAAAATTAAATTAGGAGAATACAGCAATCTAAATAAATCTATAATAAGATGATGCAGTAATAAAAGAAACTCTCCCAACAAAACAAATCCAGGCCCAAATAGATTCTATCCTAGTTTGATTTCTATTGCTGAGATAAATGCCATGACCAAAAGCATCTTGGAAAGGAAGGGGCTTATTTGTTTTACAGTCCATCATCTAGGGAAGCCACCACAGGAGCTCAAGGCAGGAACCTGGGAGCAAGAGCTGAAGCAAAGACTATGAAGAAACTTTGTTTACTGGCTCACTCCCCATGGCTTTCTCAGCTTGATTTCCTAGGTTTCCCTGGACCACCTCTCTAGCAGAGGCAGTGCCCACAGTGGCCCAGACACCCCCACATCAATCACTAATCAAGAACATGTTTCACAGACATGCCCACAGAACAACTGGGTAGAGGCAATGCCTCCATTGAGGTTCCCTCTTCCCAGGTGACTTTAGTTCATGTCAATTTGTCAAAAACTAAATAGCACAGAATCATTGCTGCATTCTGCCAAGCCTTGAAAACAGAACTAACGGCAGTGCTTCTCAAAATAATCCTGATACAAAAACCAGATAAAGACACAACAATACGAAAAAAGAAAACTGCAGACTAATCTCCCCGACGAATACAGATGTAAAATTTTTCATCAAAATACTTACAAACAAAATTCAAGAGTCATTAAAAAGTTAATTCTCCATGGTCAAGTTGACTTAATTCCAGAGACACAGGGATGGTTAAACAAATGAAAATCAACAAATGTAGTATATCATTATAAAGACCCAAAGACAGAAATCACATAATGAACTCAACAAATGCAGAAAAGATGTTTGAAGAAACAGTAACCTATTGTGGTAAAAAGAGAACAAGAATATATCCCAATATAACAAAGGTTCTATCCAAAAGTACTGTAGCCAGCATTGCACTAAATGAAAAAACTTAAAACATTTCCACTTAATTCAGAAACAAGATTGAAATACACATGTTTTCTATTCATGTTCTATATAGTAACTGAAGCCTTAACTAAAGCAATTAGACAAGATAATGAAATGAAAGGGATATTAATAGGAAAGGAAGTAGCTAAAGTATCCTTGCTTGGTATTAGTCTATACATAAGGGACCCTAAAGACTTATCTAAAGAATTCTTAGAGTTGTTAAACACTTCCAGCAAAATGGCAAGATACAAAATTAACATTGAAAAATCAATAGTTTTCCTATGTACCAACAACAAGCATAAGGAGGAAGAAATCAAGCAAAGCAATCACATCCACAATTGCTGCAAAGATAGATAGATAGATAGATAGATAGATAGATAGATAGATAGATAGATAGATAGATACATACATACATACATACATACATACATAGATACATAGACAGAGAGATAGATAAAATAGATAGATAACCCTGGAATAAACATAACCAGGAAAGTAAAAGATTTCTATAGTGAAAACTTTAAAACCTGAAGAAATAAACTAGAGAAGACACTAGAAGATGAAAATATACAGGCACCTGGATTACAAGAATTAGTATTGTGAAATGACCATTCTACCAACTGCAACCTACAAAGTTAACTCAATCTTCATCAAAATTTCAACACTATTCACCACAGAAATATTTTTAAAGTCTTAAAATGCATAGGGGAACACAGAGTACCCCCAGATGGCTAAAATGGTCCTGGGCAAAGCAAATGCTTGAGGTATCACCATATCTGATTTCAATTTATTCCACAGACTTATAGTTACAGAAGCACCAAGGTACAGGCACAAAAACAGACATTATAGATCGTTTCAAAATGAACTCAGTGGCTGGCTTGTTGATCACCTCCCCCTGAGAGGGGAGCAGCCTTGCCAGGCCACAGAGAAGGACAATGCAGCCAGTCCTGATGAGACCTGATAGACTAGGGTCAGATGGAAAGGGAGGAAAACCTCACCTATCAGTGGACTTGGAGAGGGGCATGGGAGGAGATGAGGGAGGGTGGGATTGGGAGGGATTGAGGGAGGAGCCTACAGCTGGGATACAAAGTGAATAAACTGTAATTAATATAAAAAATAAAAATTTATTTTAAAAAAGAGTAGAAAATACAAGCCCTCGGCAGCTACAACCATCTTATTTTTGAGAAAGGCATCTAAAACAGACATCAAATAGAAAAGAGCCTCTTTAACAAAGAGAACCAGAGAAATTAGATTACCCACATGACTAAAGTGAAAGTAGATCCCCTATTTCTCATCCTGTACAAAAATAAACTTCGGATGGATCAAGCCCTTAGTGTAGAACCTGGAACTCAAAACTATAAGAGAAAAAAAGTAGGAAAACACCTCAATTTGTAGTCCTTGTATATGTCTATAATTTCCATAAGGACACTAGGCGAAATGATTTCTCACTGGCTATACAAATCACACTTTAGGGTAGGCCTCATGCCTTGCAGTAGATGGTCAACAAAACAAACTCACTGATAATTTTGGAGATGTTTCGTCTCATAATCTTTTGTTTGGGCACTTTTTGCCTTACTGGTCTTTTGCTTATATATAATGGTTTCCAGTTTGGGGGGGGGGGGGGTTGTGTGTGTGTGTGTATGTCTGTGCATTGTATATGTGTTTTTTTGTGCTTTTTCTTGTGTTTTTTCTGTTTGTTTCATTTTATTCTGTTTGGTTTGGTTTGCCTGTTTTCCAAAGAGTGAGTGATAGAGAAAGCATGAAGTTGAATGAATGGGATAATTGGAGAAGATCTGGGAGATGAAAAATGAGATCAAAATATATTGCATGGAAAAAACTAATTTCAATTTTTAAAAAAACATGAATTTGAGGGTACATGTAGGACAGACCTGGGAGGAGTTACGGGGAGCCCTGAGAAACGGATATCATCAAAATACCTTCTACAAAGTTCTCAGAGAATTAATTTTAAAATGCTGTATTTTTTAAAAGAAAGGAGAGAAATAAACCGTTAAAGACAGACACAGACAGTCACGGAGCAGCAGTGGGGAGCGGTCCTGCCTCTCTCCATTTGGACCCCCTCCCCAGGAAACCAAGAGAAGCCTCTTGTGTCAGGAAATTGATGGAGTCACAACCCAGCTGTGGGCAAGAACCACAAAGCTGCCTTCAGACCATAAGCTGTCACAGTAGACAAGATACAGAATGAAAGCAGGCAACACAAATAGGAACGTTGGTAAAAGTGCATCAAGTAGGTGTGTAAGATGTGAGTTCTGGATATCAGAACAACCTAGAAGAGCAGCTATACAGTTGAGAGACCAGAAATCACTCAGTGTCTTTTGTGTCTTGGAAAGCCTAGACCTGATGGTCACAGATGAAACCCAACAAACAGGGAACACAGCAAAGGCCAACAGGGAATGTGAAGCAAGAATGCCCACTGCCATAAGTAAAACAGATATTAGGAAGAAACTGAAACTCATACTATTTATACAAGAACTGTTCATATGTCATATATACATATTAATATGAATAAAATTTATTTATATTGTTTAAACTTTTGAAGGAACCCTGCAATCTCCCCCAATAATTATTCAACATATTTGACCCATATTTTAAAAATTCCTAGAGCTGGAACCTGTTGGCAAAGGTTACATTCAATAGCGACTTGTCATGGTATGCTAATGCTTTAATATATAGTCTGAAGTCTCAAATCTCAGGAATAAACACCTCAGATGTACTTAATGCATGTAGGCAACCAGGACGATGATATAGGTGGTCATTCAGGAACCAGGCTCCTCCCATGATGTGGTTCCTACATCCTAAATGTAAACTCACAAAGTTGGGGGTTAGAGAATGGAAAAAGCCCACCCATTCTTGCCTGTCTTCAACCGAGAAATGGCCCGTTGTTATTGCTCACATTTTCTTGGTAAGAATCAGTCACTTGACCTTACTTTATGCAAGAGGGCTGTGAAATAGTTTGCCCAGGAGCATGCAGTAGGTTGGGTGATTATTAAAATTGTCAGAAGTAATTACAAGAGAAACACAAAAAGCTGCCCAAACATGTTGGTCTTCTATGGTTTCATACTCAGAGAACACAAACTGTCTAGACAGCTTTCTCTTGGCACTTGAGTCAGCATTACACCGGATAGAGTCTATTCCTAGGAAGCATAAACTGCCTTCATTCAAATCTGGATACGACTACTTGTCTCCTATGCAACCAGACTGAAACAAGTTAACTATTTTCTTTGTATCTGTATTTTTGCATTTGTAAAATAAAAACATTGGCATTTTGCTTCAAAAAGGCCATAAAGTTAAAAGGAGATTATTTTTTTTAATCTGGAAAGACCTCTTAGTGTAACATACAGCACATTTGGTAAACACTTTCTACATGCTAGGGGCTCCCTAATGGCTTTACATTAATATAAATAAATATAAATGTATAATATCTGATACACACCAAGGCAGGAAATGTTTCTGTCCATTTTCTAGATAGAAAAGTAGATCCTGGTGGGTTAATCAGTTCAAAGTCAGACAGCCAGTTAGCAGAAGGCAAAAACTGGTACCGATAGAGTTCTAGGTTTGTAGCTCAATCTCTTTACACTGTCTACACTACCATCACCTGCCTCTTAGAAAATATCCCATGCTGTTATTGCTACTTAGCAATTTTATTAAGGTATAATTGGGATATAATAATCAGCACATACTTTGCATGGACAATGGATACATTTGTATAGGTAGGTGTGTGTGCGTGTGTGTGCCCATCACCATAATCTCTTCAGTGCCATCCATGTGTCTTCCCCGGTGGTGGTAGAGCTAAGGGAGTCCTTTATATGTTCTAAAGGCAAGCCTCTGATCAAATAAGTGCTTTGAAAATATTTTACACCATGACATAGCTGAGCCATCCTGGCTACATTCATTTTCTTAAAAATAATATAACTTCATTTTCCTTATGGCTGAAAATACTCCCCTTTTCATGTGCATCTGATTTTCCTCACCCATGACAATGTTGTTGGACACCAAGTTTGGTTCTTTAATGTACTACAAAGAGTACTGCAATCAACACCTATGTGCAAGTATCTATCTAATACATTGCTTTCTTCAGAATGGTATAACTTGGCCATGTGGTAGATTGGGTTTTGTTATTTTGAGGTCCCTCTATACTGATACCCATTTCTTCTATCTTGTCTTCAATGCCTGAGATTCTTTATTCTGGTGGTGAGGCTTGCCTCTGAGGTTCCTTTTCAAGTTACTAAAATTTTCGTTTCCGTGTTGCCCTCAGTTTGTGTTTTCTTCATTGATTCTGTTTCTACTTTCAGGTCTTGAACTGTTTTATCCATTTTCTTCCACTGCTTGTTTGTGTTTTCATAAAATTCTTTAAGGGACTTACTCATTTAATTTTTAAGGCCCTCTATCATATTCATGAAAATATTTCAAGGTTCTTATCTTGTGCTTCAGCTATGTTGCATTTCTCAAGGGTTGCTGGGCTCTAGTGGGTACATATTTTCCTGGCAGTCATTGATAGTTTTACTCTGGCATCTATGCATCCGGTTTGGGGATGATTGTAATTCTATATACTGATATCTGATCTTTTGTTTGTTGGGTGGGTGTTTGGTTCCTTGGTTTCTGTTGTCCTCCTGGTTCTCAGAAGGGTGTGATGGCTGTGTGTTGCCTGGTAGAGAATTCTTTTGCGATCCCTCTAGGTGTAGCCACTGGGGGTTCTGTGTAGAATATGTTTCTATATGTTGGGGCTGACACTTAGGAATGAGGATGTAGAATGGGAGGAAGTGTTAAGGGGATGGATCCCCACAGGGTGGAGAAAAGTAGAGTGTTCTACCAGGATCTTCTTAGTCCCCTGGTAATCGGGGATAGAAAAATCAGGAGAGAACACAACTGGTAGCTTGCTACAGAGCTGGGGATGAGACTGGGGGATTAGATTTTGATGAGAGGAAAGAGAATAAAGATCTCTTAGTTAGCCTACCTCCTTCTCTGGCTGGCATGGATGGTGGGTTCTCAGGGAATCCCAAGTTGACTTAAGAAAATTGGTAAAACTCATAGCTAAACTGATCAGAAAAACAGGACATATATTACAGACATCAGGAATGAAACCAGGATCTAAGCAGAGATTCCCTAGACTTACAGTAAGAAAATAGGTTGGCTAATTTGCCTGCTAATTCTTTAGCACCAGGAGGCCAGCACATCTTGTCTATAGTCATAGCTAATGGTTCCCAGGTTTTTCTAGAAAGAATATGTCCTTCTAAGGCAAAACACCCAAAGAACTCAGAATTAGGAGACAGAAAGTTTTAATCTACAGACTGGAGGAGAAACCCACCAAACCCAAATCATGGCCAAATTAAAGCAGATTTTGTTAGTCAACACACATCAGAGCCAAATTGGCTGCCGGCTCCCACTAAGGTGGGTTCAACTTCACGTATCCAACTTCATGTATCCTTTTCAGAGTTCAAAATCATAACAAGTGTTGTGGTTAAAGAGGTGAAGTGAAGCAGTTATGAAAGCCCCTCCTTAAACAGTGAGAACCAAACATTTCCAACAATGAGTACAAAACCTTGTCAAGGGCCCAGGTGGTCCAGGAAGCTCAGTTTACGCTTGTGCTTTTGAGTCAGTCTCCAGGAAACAAAAATTTAAGTTTTGTAGTAAACAAAATATTAACTTAATTACAGACTCAAAATGGCTCCTAGGGGGAAAAAATGGAGTCTGGCTGGTTCTTCAGAAGGTCCAAACCCACAAGGGGTCCCTATTTTCCTGTTGATCACCATTTTATTAGCGTTTCTAACAGATATAGAACTTTCTGGTTGTAAATCTTTGAGTAGAGTAATATCATCAGTGACAACCCTTTTCCAACATCCCAGCCATAAAGCATTGAGCTGTCTTCCTCATTATCATGGCTTGACCCCTCCCACCCTCATCTGTAACCTCAAAGCTCACTTTTTGGTTAAATAACTTGTACCTCTAACTTCAGTGCTTCCTTCGTGTTAGTTTGGACTTCCTGATGCTTTCTTTGGGCTCTGACCTAGTCTTTAAGCTTTTTTCTTCAATTCATGTTTTATTATACTATTCTTAGAAGTCCTTTATTTTCCTCCTTATTTTAGTAAAACACACCACCAACAACAAAAACAACAAAAGGTTCCCCCTGGGATTAGTCTCAATGTGCAATAGGGACAGATGTTAAGCATTTTCATCTGCAGTTTTGTGCTCGGCTCTATGAAATAGTTGTTTTTATTCCCCTTTCACAGATAAATAAATGGAAGGATAGAAACTCGGGAGGGGGGAAGATGTAATTACAATCTAGATTTGGAAATTATATGGATGTGAAAGATGTGATTAAAGTAGCAACATCTGTATGCTGTAAAGCACAGAATACTGCTAAGAGCAGCCAAAGGTCAAGAGCACCTGAATAAAGAGATGGAAAGAATTGATATTTTTCTTATATTCTTTATAAATATGTAGATTTACATCCTAATCCAATTCCAGCAGCCCTTTTTCGTTTTGTTTTATATTTTTAATAACTGCAAAGCTGAGGAACATAGGAACTTTTAAAGAGACTTAAAGTAGCCAAACAACTTCTAAAAAGAGCAAAATTGGAAGAACTGTGTTATGTAATTTTGAATTATTATAAAGTTGTAGTAATGTGATAACCTGACAACGGTGGGAAGATGGGCAAATATATTCAGAGATATAAAAGAAAAGGGAATCCATGTGTAAAAATATGGTCAGCATATTTTTAGTACAAGTTTAAAAGCAATTCAGTACAACCATAGTCATTTTAGCAGTTGGTAGTAGAAAGACTGGACATGTACATGCAAAAGAGAAAAAGGAAAGAATAAAAAATTGGGGGCCTAAAATCTAACAACAGATAAGAGCCCTAAGTGGATCATAGACCTAAGTGTAAAAATAACTAAAAAGAAATCTAAGAACAGGATTTCTGTGGCACTGTATAAGGCAAACACTCACAAATTTCACATCTAATACATAAATCATACAAGAGAAATGTCCAAGGCTTGAAGAATATCTCAGAAGAAGGGTGGAAAGAACACCTGTCTGTCTTGTAAGATGGTAAGAGCTGAGGGTGGGTGGGCATGCAGTAAATGTTGCCTTCTGAGCAACAGAACTAAAAAAATCTGGGCACAGGGGTCTTTTCTAAGACTGATACTCCAACCAAGGACCATGCATAGAGATATCCTAGAACCCCTGCACAGATGTAGCCCATGGTAGCTCAGTGTCCAAGTGGGTTCCCTAGTAATGGTGACAGGGCCTATCTCTGACAATGAACTCAGTGGCCTGCTCTTTGATTACCTCCCCCTGAGGGGAAGCAGCCTTACCAGGCCACAGAGGAAGACAATTCAGCCAGTCCTGATGAGACCTGATAGGCTAGGGTTAGAGGGAAGGGAAGGAAAACCTTCCCTATCAGTGGACTTGGGGAGGGGCATGGGAGGAGATGAGGGAGGGGGGAGGGTTGGAAGGGGGAGAAGGAAGGGACTACAGCTGGGATACAAAGTGAATAAACTGTAATTAATAAAAAATAAATTAATTAAAAATTTTAAAAAGCTGCCTTTTGGACACAGTGTAGCTGAACTCAGGAACTCACAGAACCAGTGGTTATCTGCACAAGATCTTATAGGATCCGGCCCCTCAGTATCCCATCACAGATAATGGAGGGGCCCATAAGGCCCTTCTTTTATGAAGGATTATTGGGAGTTACTGTTGGGGGAGGGTGTCATTTTATTCAGTGGTAAAACTGCTGATAATCTGTCCTTTCTCCAGCAAATAACCTCTCACCCTTCCTTGGGGGGAAAAAACAACTCTAATTAAACTCAGTAGACCACACACACAAAGGCATGAAAGTAGGAGGGGAACTTGTTGAGGAAAAAAGTTACAACAGAAGAGGGAAGGGCATGAGAAAGGAGACCTGACAGGTCCAGACTGGTCTAGAGTAGACCCAAATGGTTTGTGCCAGACTTGACTGGTTTGGAGCAGGCCAGACTGAGCCAGACTGGTTTGGACTGGTTTGGAACATACTGGCACATACTGGCCGGGCTTGGCTGTTTTTTTTGACAGACAGGACTTGACTGGTGTAAACCAACATAACCGGTTTGGACCAGCCTTGACTGGTTTAGACTGAAGCATTTTACCAACTGATGCAGCTCCTTAATCCAGAATGCCCCCCCCCCCAGGAAATAAAGATAAGTATGTTACCTCTTTAGAAAACCTGTGTGTTCATCTTAACATGTATTTTACATTTATCTCAACTCCCCAGTGTATATAACTGCTGTCAGAAACACCGTGGTTCGCCCAGGCTAAGACCACCTGCTTGGAAGCCACAGGGAAAGCAGACTCCTCCTGGCTGTGACTTCCCACCATCCCAGTCACCTCCACTTTTCAAAAAAAATGTTGTGAGAATGCTTCCACATGATGGAATTGTACTCTAAAACTAAACCTACACTTCTGAAAAGTACAAATGGCCAACAAATGTATGAGAGGAAAATCTCAGCATCTTCTCTGAGCCCAGGGGTTCCTGCAGAGACTGATGCACCCACAGGAGACCATGCATGGAGAAGACCTAGACCCCCTGTTCAGATGTGGGCCGTTGGCAGATCAGTCTCCATGTGGATCTCTGAGTGAGGGGAGCAGGGGCTGCTTCTATCATGGACTCAGTTGACTGCTCCCTGATCACTCGCCCCTGATGATGCAGCCTTGCCAGGCCATGGAGGAAGAGGATCCAGGTAGTATTGATGAGACTTAACAAGCTATAGGCAGATGACAATAGTGGAGATCGGGATATATAATAAATGGTGAAGAAAAAAAAAACTCTCAGCATCTTCAGCCAGGAAAGCAACACAGACCAGAGCCACACAGATTCTGTCACTCCAAGTCACAGCAGCCATCAGAGATGTAAGACACAATAATCTGGTAAAGATACAACAAGGATAGGAATGAGAGTAAATGAAGCCACTACTGAAGTCAATTAGTAGACAGGTAGTCAAAAGACAAGATCCTCAAAAGCAGGGTATGATTCAGTTACACCACTAACTCCTCGAGTTAATATTTTCACAAGATGGTTCAGAGAATCCTGAAGCTGTATGGGAGCTTGAAGTGAAGAGAGGAGCAAAAACACAGAAGGGTGGAGTCTCCCAAAACGACTTCAGTTTACACTGGATTAACACTGGACCAAGTTTGAGAACACCAAGAAGGGCACTCACTGTTTAACATAGGCTAGAGTCACCCCCGTGGATAGCTGGTATTTGTCCCAAGTCTTTACCTGTCCTGTGCCCTAAAGCTGAGCTGTTTGTTCTGCTCCAAACACACACCTTCACTTAGGTTTCCCTTTGGAGTCAGCCAATGGGGTATTCCTGCAGGAGATCAAGAGTTTTCCCTAAGACCTCTACCCAGTAGGTTTCTGTGAGTTGATTGAATCCCTCCACCAAAGGCCACAGTATCTCTCCCAAAACATTCCCTAGGTTCTGGCCAATAGCCTCTCCTTCCCTCCACCCTCCAGCTGAGCAGAGCCAAGGGTTTCCAGTTCAGGGCCCACACCATCCCCCGTTGTTTTTCCTTAATTCTCGGCACAGCTTTGTAAAAGTTCTTTATTAAACTCTTTTCAATATAAGTGCAACCATCCATTTCCTTCCAAGATCCTATCGGATCAAGCACTAGAGAAAATAATTGTAACAGCTCCTTAGAAACAGAGGGTGGTATAGACCCTGCACTGGAGAATAATTGAAATACCTCCAAGAAAAAAAAAAAAGACAGTTCACAAACCCCACCCCCCATGTTGTCTGACACAATGCTTACAACACGAATTGAGCATGTATTGATGCCAATTCCATTGTGGAGGCAAGAAAACTGGGATTCTAAAGCTGGGGAAAAGCTGTAGAGGTCCCTCTGACCTGCCCTCCCAAGCCTGACCTGACCCGGCAGACCACACACATCACCAAGGCTTGAGATGCATTCTGGAGCATCCCAGAAAGTATTAAAGTTCCTGGAAGCCGGGAAGGGAGTGACTATGGCAGCTTTCCTCTTGGCTAAAATTCCAGTGCCAGGGAACTCGACCCTGCCCACCCTATCCAGTTTGGAAAGCTTTGTTGTCCCCTGACTACTCTGGTATTTATCTTAAGGAAACAATGTTGAGGAAGCTACAATATAAACCAGGAGTGGTTGAATGTATAACTTGATTAAATATTCCTTAAATGCCCTCCCTCCCATGCCTCAGTGATTGCCACCTTTCAGTTTTTGTAACTCATGATGCAGGCCGGAAGTTGGAGGGCTCAGGTTCTGGAGACAGGATCTGCGTTTCTGACACAGCAGTTATTCCTAGCAGAGCCTTAGGCAAACTGAGAAGCTTTTCCTCAGCTTCCTCACTGGCACCGTGGGTGGATAAGTCAGATGTTAAATACATTAAACAGGCTCGTGTATTTTAACTACTTGACACAGAGCCTGAATCACCGTGGTTACCCAATCAAATGCAGCTAATATTAAAACCCAGATTTAAATTTACAGCAAAGGTTCATGTTGATGTCGGTGGTACGTAAATATTTAAAATCCTCAAAATCTTTTTTGGACAATTAAAATTTTACAAAAAAATAAGTGTAAAAAAAATCTCATCCCAAGCTCTAAGTGTATCCCACAAAACTCCAGTGTGTGTGTGTGTGTGTGTGTGTGTGTGTGTGTGTGTGTGTGTGTCTATGTGTGTGTAGGAGGAGGAGAGACAGTAAATGAGGACATTCAGGACTGGACATGAAGCTCAGGGACCAAGTGCTTTAACTCAAGCATGCATGAGGCCCTAGATTCAATCCCTAATACAAAACAAAACAAAACAAAACAAAATAAAACAAAAAAAACCAAACACATCAATGACATTTCACAGACAAGAACCCACACCAATGGGAAAAATCGTTAGAGAAGCTCTGTGGTCAAGACACAGGATTGTACTATGGCCCTCACACTGGCTCTGGCCATGCTGCTCTGTGTGAGCTCCCTCTACAGTTGAAATTGCCCCCCACACACACACACAATTCTGAGCACGAAAGGCATCCTATAAATATTTATGGGTTGTTTTACTTTTACAGAGATGGGAATATTTCAGTAGTATTTGGTAGTCTTCTATGGACACATCAGAGATTCCTCCTTTCAAAGACTCTTTAATCTCAAAATTCCATTAATTCTTTGGGGCAACCTGGAATTACCCTAAGGGCATAGCTGATCTGAAAAAAAAGAAAAAGAAAAACAAAACAACAAAAACAGAAGTATCACTCTGGTTGGGGTTTTATGCCTATGGTCTCCCAAATGGACCTATGGCCCCAAATCTAAGATTCAACACACTTGTGACAAATTTTGCCAGACATAAGTAGTCATAATCTAAACCACACTGACTTCAGGCATCCCAGGGCCTGCATCAAATAAGCTTTGACATACCTAAGAAGAAATTACTGGGTTTTTTAAAGTGTTACCAGAAGCTGAGTGTGGTGGTGCACACGTGCAGTCTGCGCACTTGGGAGTCTGAGGCAGGAGACTGAGGAGAGTTCTTACAAGAAAAAGTCTCCAGAACTTCAGTGGCCCTGGAAACAGATGGCTGTGCTTTTCTTCACAGTACCATTTCTGGCCTTACCAGTGTGTAGATCCCTAACTGTTCAGCAAACTATCTTTAGTGAAAACAAAATACGTTTTCATTCCTCCAGGACAGCACCTGACTACAGCTGGATGACCATACTTCTCTTCCACTGAGGTATGGCACAAGACAGGCAGCATCTGTGTGGTGCTGCCTCAGACCCCAGGAACCTAGATGTCAGCAAGTCTAGCATCATGCAGGCAATTGGAAAGCAGGTTTGGGGTGGATAAAGCCTGCCCACCATAATCCAGACATCAGTTCATAAAAGTCACAGGAAGAGTTAGCCCTGCTTGCCATCAATTGACGTACTACCTTGCCCTGACTCTGCTCTGGCCTCTGGGGAAGAGCAGGTGTGCTTCAGCTCTTTTTTGGTCAGTCACTGTTTCATGAGCCATGCAATCTGCCACTGGAGATTGGAACCATCCAAAGTTTGCAGCAAGGATATGAAAGGCAAGAAGCCACAGATTCTTGGGGCTGAAAGGAAAGGCTGTAGGAACACCTTTTCCTTACCCCACTGTGTTTTCTTAGGCCCAGAAAATTTAAAGCCTGTCTCTCCCATCTGATGTTCTCAGAAAAGTGAGTAGGCAGCTGCCCGGGGGACTAGAGAACTTGGTGCCTAAGATGCATAGCAGTGAGTCCAAGAAAAGGACACAAAAGCCTTAGAAGAAGGTGTGTAATATTTTTGTTGAACCAAACCATGATTTTGCAAGGGGAAGGAAAGATATACATAAAAATCCATTTAATGCTTGGCAGAGGGAGAGAGAAAGAAAAAAAGAAAAACAATTTCTGTGTTCAGTACAAGCGCACTTCAAGGAGGTTATAGATCAGATTACCCGCCTTTGACATGCGGAGATTGGCCTAGCATCAGGCTAAGGCTGTAACTAAGACTGCAGTGCTGCTGGACCAGTGTGGAGCCCAATAAACTACACAGAAAGTGATCCTGCTTGCTGAGTTTTCAGTTGCAACAGCTGCTAATACATCTAGGAGAATTTTAATATGTGTACATAGGCCTGCTGAGTAACCACTTCAAATACTGTGGGACGGGGTCCCTCCTTTCTTAAATCCTTTTGGCTGGAAGTTATAGAGCCGCTGGGAGAAAATGGGAGAGGAGCATGTGGTGTAATGTCCAGAGGAATGTCATGTAAGCCCCAGAGCTAGAGCCATGGTGGGATCCTAGGAGGAAGGAAATATCTAATAAATATATGATAAACACATACTAATGCTGCAGTTCATAGTTTAAAAAAGAATGTGTTCCTCAAAAACATAGATTACCATCTCTTCCCAGCACTGCAAGACAGACGAACAACTACCACAAAACACACCGTGACCACCAAGGTTTTCAGATGAATTGGAAATTAGCCAATATGTGTACAGTTAGGAAGTGAACATACACTAGGCTTATGAAGTCGGTACAACAAAGCTTGGTGGCTTGTGGATCCTTTGTAGTCAACGAGGTCTAAGCTATGCAGGTTCAAGGACTGACACTGTTCAACAGCCCACACAAGGATGTATCTTTCATCTAGAACAGTGTCTGAAAGCATGTGAGTTGAGCCTGAGTGGGGAAATACATCTTTCCACAGTCACATGAACCACCATAGATCATCATCTTAGCCTAGCTCATTCTCCCAATTCATGCAGCCCAGCCACTGGCCTGATTTTATAAGGCACCGACTTCCTGTTGCCTGGTAGCCAACTCTATCCCTTCAAGTTGTGATCAAGAAGACACAAGTCAGAATAAATGTTGGTGAGAATGCAGGACAGGAAGAAAACAAGTAGAACTAATGGACTAGCACAGTCAGTAAGCAGGATTCTAGTGGTCTATTGGTTTATTGCTGTTACCATAACAAATCACCACAGGCAAGGTGACTTCCACCACAAAAATGTATTCTCTCACAGTTGTGGGGTCTGGCATTCCACAGCCAAGGTGTCAGCAGAGTTAAGTTCTCCTGAGTCCTCTCTCTTTGGCCTGCACACGGTCATGTTTCCCTTGTCCTCATATGATCTTTCCTTTGTGTGAGTTTGTGTCTTAGTCTCATGCTTTTGTAAGCATAACAGTCAGAGCGGATTAGGGCAGACCATGTGAGCCAGTTTACCTTAATTCCCTCCACAAAGGCCCTATCTCTAAATATAGTTACATTCTGAGGTAGTGGGAACGTAGTTCAGTCCACACAAAAAGAGATATCTGTATTAAAAAAATATATATGTATAGTATTAGCCCACAAAATTTGTCTCTTTATAAACTATACACTCATAGTAACTATTATACCATGGTAGTGTGTGTGTGTATGTATGTGTGTGTATAGCTACACATATGTTCACATTTATATATTTAATATTTACTCACTAAATTCTTCCCCTTATAAAAACCTTCTTTAGACTTCATATATGTACTGAATATGTAAATTTTTTCTTGTTATGCTTTAACCAGCATGGCAAATATTTCCACAGTAATTACACCGTATGAAGTATTGGCATCTGTCCTGGATGATAGTTGGCCAAAAGGAACAGAAGTCAGTTGATGACTGAAAGTTATCAGATGGATGTTGGGGGTCACGTATAGAATATGGTTATAATAGCTAAAACTGTTATGTTAGATGTATAGAAAACATTGCCAGGCCTAGAGGCACCAACATATCATCTTAGCTAAATGGGAGGCGAAGGCGGAAGATCAGAAATCAAGGCCAGCCTGGGTAACTTAAGGAGACCCTGCCTTAAATTGTTTCTAATGGGGTTGGGGTGGCTCCATATAGTTCAGTGGTTACAGAACTTGCCCAAAGGCCTGAGCAAGCCTTGATTTTAATCTCCAGCATGAGAATGAAAACTAAAATTATATATGGCTGGGAAAGACAGCTCAGTGTTTCACAGCACTGACTGCTCTTCCAGAGAACCTGCATTCCATTTCTAGCATCCACATGGCAGCTCACGACCATCTATAACTCCAATCCCAGAGGGTCTGACACCCTCTTCCTTCTTCTTCAGGTACTGCACACATGTAGTACATTTGTAGGCAAAGCACCCACACACTTAAAACAAAAATAAAGACTGAACAGCAGGGTGTGGTGGCTCATGCGTGCAATCCCAGCACTCAGGAAGGCAGAGGCAGGTACATCTCTGTGCGTTCGAGGTCAGCCTGGTCTATGAAGCAAGTCCAGGACAGCCAGGGCTACACAGACAAACCCTGTCTCGGAAGAAAAAAAAAACACAAAAATAAAGATTGAAAAAAATACATACACACGTCAAACAAATAATATAAATAAGCACCACGGTTTCAAAAAAAAGTTTAAAATGTAACAGTAAATTTACTGCTGTTCTTGGTTTATTATGTCTGGTTTCTGACTTTTATCATGAAAAAACTTCAGACTTCAAGAAAAGCTGAAACAATGGTGTTGCTCCCTATGTATTACCCATTTACATCCAGAAACTGTTGACACTTTCCTGCGTTTACGACCTCCATACCCTCACACATGGCTTAAAGATAAGGGCATCCTCTAACATAAATCCACTCATGGACTGATCCTGCTTACAAAGATGGATAATTATACCAACCATATTTACATCTTCCAATTGTCAAAGGACATCTTTGATGTCTGTGTTTGGTTCTGTTTTGGAACAGGCCTCTAATTGTGGCTCAAACGTAGCTTGTGATTAATCTCCTTCGGTCTCTTCTAACACAGGCAACTGCCACTCCATCTTCCCCTTCCTGTCCCCTACGACACTGCCTCTTTCCTAGGTTTGTATGGGTGTGTTTCCTGTGCAGCTATTGTTCAGTCCTTCTCCATTTCCTGCATAGGCGGAAGACATGTTTTTGTTTTAAATTGAACCTAAGGCAGCCTGACAAAAAGTAATCAGTAAATGTTAGTAAACAAATAAAATGAAAAGATCTGAAAGTGGATATGGGAACCTGCCTCCAGAACCATCCAGTACACAAACATCTTCACGTGCTCACTCCCTTATAAAATGGCATGGAATTTGCACAGAGCCTGTGCTCATTCTCCTGTGGGCTTTATATTGTATTTACACTCCTTGAATTGCTTTTTAAAAAGACAGCACTTGCTGTGTAACCCAGACTGATCTCAAACCCAGGATCCGTCCGCCTCAGTTTCCAATGCTATGTTGCAGTTGTGGCCTTCCAGATTATTTTTAATACTAAGAGTAGTTTTTAGTCTACATACTAAGCTTGTTTAAAAAGTGTTGCTTACAGAGTAACAATAGGAGCAAAAGCTGGTCCAGAATTTAAATCTAACTGAGTAACAAGAATGAGTCCGTTGCACACATTTATACAAGGAGCTTGTTTGGGCTCACACTTGTGGGAGCTTATAATGGTGCTTGAGCCATTACCTGTCCACACATGAAGGAGATACTGACAATGTGATACATTGGAGTCTCTGCCCTCAGTGGGCTAAGGAAGGTAGGACGGTCATTACTGAGTTTGAGGTGGGTCTGATCTACCAAGTGGAGCTTTATTTCAAGGAAAAAGAGTTAAGACAGAAAATGTAAGATTTATGAGGCAAAAAGGGGGAGACGGAAGAAAGTTAATTGCAACTTACATTTTTATAGCAAAATTACTATGAAACAATACTAAAATGTTTGGACTATATAAAATGTCAGAGCCTGTTGTGTGGCACATCCCAGCAATTCCAGCACTTGGGAAGGGGAAGGCAGGAGGATCCAGGCCAGCCTAGGATACAGAGCAAGACCCTGTCTCAAAAGTAACCAGAAATATAAAACAATAAAAGTAATCTATTATAGAAAGAAGAGCTAAGCAGCAGGCTTATTCTCAGGATCCACTGGCAGAACACCAAGGACCTAGGCCCTGTGAGCAGAAAGGCATCCTGGGTAACACAAGAGTAAACATCCTGAAGGCTGCCATATGGAAGATGAGACGCCACTGTCAAACCCCAGATCTCATCTAGGGATCCAAGTCCAGTCCAGCTTCTCAGAGTATCTGGCTAGGCTGTTAATCCTATGATTATCTGTAGGGCAGAAAGTCACACAAACTATTTCAAAGATTCTTTGCAGTTCCCGGAGTCCCAGTGTGTCCTTGTGTTTATGCTTTATCATTGGGTATTCTTCTTTTGCTTTTTCTCTCCACTGGGTTTTCTAGTATTTCTCACTGTCTTTTGTTCAGTCAGAGTTGGCTCAAAACCTGAAACTGCATGACTTCCTGCACCCTGCTTCATTCTGAGGACAGGTTTCTCTGTTCTTCATCCACATACATAATAACATCAACAATGAGAAACATCTCCACAACCCCCATTTTTAAAGAGAAGCCAAAGAAAAATCCTTGAGTCAGCAAAAGCCCTCCATCAAACCTTCCATCCAACTTTCCAGTGTTGTCAGTCAAGAGAAAGAGGTGGGGCAAATACCCTGGAAAGGCCAATAGGCAGGTGGTGACAGGCAAGTGAGGGCCTGGGGTTTTGCCACTCGTCTATTCAACCAGAGAGCACCTAGCCACATGAACATTCTGGAAACTATAGAGGCTTGGGTCCCCCACAGAGGTCTGCCGTAAACCTTGGCATCCTTGACCCAGGACAAACTGCAGCCCTTTCAGGACAAGAAAGATGCATGCTCTCACTGGAAGTGACGCCAGGGGTCCGCTCACCACTCGGAGTCATTTAGAAGAAACAGAATCTGCAAGTGTGGGATGCTTAGCTTTCTGAGGCATTTTGATGTACGTCTACTAATAGAAAAAGAAAGTATCCATCTTCAAAGTCTTCAGAAAGACATCCAAATATAAAGCCTTTCCCTTTATCCCCTCTTCTTCTACATGACTGACTGTTTCTAGCAACAATTCCACTCCTCCCAAGCTGCCGATCGATACTCTTCTTCCTCTCCGTGGTATGGCCTTAGCTCTTTTATTACCCATTTCTAACCTGTCAGGAAAGAGAAATCACAAAAAAAGAGCTGTGGGGACCAATTCAAATGCTTGCAAAACCAGCCATTTGGTTTTTGTTGTTGTTGTTTTGTTTTGCTTTTTAAATCCAATCTTAAATGAATGTGTCCTGGTTTGCAGTTTCCCCAGATGCTTTTCCAGACATGGCAGTTACCTGATCACAATACTTTCTGAAGAAAGAATATGAACCGGCTGAAATGCTAGTAGCCCCCCGGAGGTTGCTGTCAGCAATCAGGATGGGCCTAGAAAGGAAAGAAAGCCTCACGAAAGTCATGAGGAGAAGCAGAGCTTCGGAAGCACACGCTGGCTCTGCTGGCTGGAAAAGCTTGCAAGCCCCACTAGAAAGGGCATGGCAGGGCCCGCGCAGCCCATCATTTGACTAAAACCGGTTTGTGATGTTTCCCCAAGTTTCCATGTCTCTACCTGAAAAAAAAAAAAGGACTCCAAGGGCTTGCTGAGCTGCCAAACTGGGGTCCAGAGAGAACCCTAGTTCTTCAGTAACTAAACCATGCTCATGGTTCACTTTTCTGTCCACACTCTCTCTTGGACTTAAATGATTAAGCAGCCACCACTGTGAGCAACGTGGAAGTATTACTTTTTAAAAGTAAGAGTGCTCAAGTTGGAAAGCAATCTGTTCGAACAGCAGCATCCATTTGCATGGTTTTGCTTAATGTTTATAGCTTTAAAAAAATCAATAGTTAGCTGTTACATTCTAACCTGTTCAGGACAAAGAGATGTCTGATTTGATGATGAAGATGAAAGGATTGAACTCTGAAATGAGAGGAAGAGGAGTGCTGTGAGAGAATAGGAAAAATGGTCACCAGCATCACTGCCTGTGATTCCCCTGTTTCATCTCACAAAGCAACATACTTAGACAAAGAAAACTCCACTTTACACTTAAGCCAATCACATCTAGACTTGGAAAGCCTTTTTTTCCCTTGGGACTAGATTTTTGCCTGCTGCTTGCTTGTCTGTTGTTCACCTTTCTTCTGTGTCTATATATTCCTTCTGGGACCATTTCCCTTCATCCTGAAATGTGTAAGTTTCTTTAAAAAAAATGTAATGACGAGAACAAAAAATACCTAAAAGTCAAGCTTCTGGAAAAACCATTTGTTCATCCTGTCTTGTACAGTTCCTCAAACTTGACCTTGGCCTCCTGCCTGGCCTTGGGTTTCAGAGCCAGGTCTCTAAGGGCATCGTTGTTGACACGAGTTTTGTCTAAGGGGATGTCCACAATGCCTTGTGGGCATGAGGCGACTGTAGTTATAAACTCTCACAAAGGACTTGATCTTTGATCTCTCGGCGATTTTCTTCTTGCCCATGGTAGCTCTCTGTTTTGGGGAATAACAGTGGATTCCAGCCACCATGGCATGGCTGTAAAGGCAGTCTGAAGTGCCATCATCAAGCAGTCAGAAGCCAGCAGAAAGGCAGAAGTTTCTTTAGTGAGAGACACAGGGAAGTAAAGGCTTCCGGCTTCCGTGTGTTTGGGATTGTCTTTACCTTTCATTTAGAAAGATAGTTTTCCTGGATGTAAAAACTTTTGGTTGACAGTTTTGTTTAGTATTTGTCTCCTTATAGAAGTGGATATTTGGAATATATTCTTTTGATTTGAACAAAGCATCCTCAAATGTACTGGAGCACTTTTTAGGTAATAAATAAATAAATAAATAAATAAATAAATAAATAAATAATAAATAATATAAAAAAATAAAACAGGTTTCCTATGCTTAGTCTGTATTCATAGGGCAAATGCAAGAGAAGTGGATCTTCCTAATAGTAAATTAGGGGAATTTCACATTCCCAGGGCTGTGTAGACAGGAAATTCTATGTGCGTAAGAATGAGATTAGAAGGTTCTAGGTGAACAGAGAACTTCAGAAAACATTGTAGAATGAAGAATGGGAGATCCTGTCAGCAAGGTTAACAATGGTCTGTGTAATTCTTGAAACTTCACTCTATAATTGCAGAGAACAGAATTAACCTTAGCCAAAAGAAGGGCCTGGCTTTGGGCCCCTGCTGTGAGTTACTGATGTCTCCCGTCCTGACATGTCTGCCTAAGAGGGACTTGTTGTTGTAGGTGTATGGAGCACTCTGTGCCTTGCCTTTAGTCACTCCATTTTGAAAACAAACACTGAGAAAGAATGATTGCCCGTTTTGATAATACATGTGAACATCTGCCATCTGCTCAGCAGGACAAGTGACCCCATTATTAGAAGTGTGGTTACGACGCTGTGTCAGTTCCCACTTGCAGAGAAACTGGAGGTGAAGGTCTTGGCCAAACCTCAGGGAGACACTCTAAATCATCCAACCTTAATAAAAATCCAGACACCAACGTGTCAGTAAATGTCTTTGCTTAATAAAATCCGGCCTCCTGTCAAACAGTTTATTCAGAAGATAATGTCATTCCCGAATCCTCAGAAAGATGGCTGCTCGTGGCTAGTTCCCTAGGTCTTCTCCCTGGATGGCTCTCCCTTTGCTGCGGCCAACCTGTATTCAATTCCTGTGCCGAACCATTGGTGTAATTTTCATTTGGTGACTTTTCATAGCAAATTATCAATCCAAAAGAGGTGTAGGAGATCACCTTTCTGACACGCGGCGCACGCAAGTGGATTGCTCTCTCAGTCCCTGGAGTTTGACAAACTCCACTATACTTACTTCTTCATATTGACCCAAATCCCTCCAAAAATCAGTTTCACATCTTCATACCTAGCACTCTGAGGAGATGAAGGGGAAACAGTGACACCTAGAACAAGAGAAGGTCGGTCACTCCTTTCAGCCTGTGTTTCCAACAAAAAATAATTTCTTTGAAGTCCTAATGCGCTGATTTCTTGGTCACATATATAGATTCAACTCAGGTTTGTCTTGGTTTAAGAGTGGCGCTTCAGTCTTCCTGTCCTGCTGTATATAACCCAAGAGGACTCAGAGACTACTGGAGATAGACAGCAATGACAAAATCAACTGCTAAACCCCAGAAGGCTCTATAGGAGACAGAGGACAGCCCTGGAGAGAAGTCATGAAAAGAAAATTCGTCCATTTGTCTATAAGGGACTGTCGGGTCTCTGTGTTAATTAGGTTGAACATTGTGAAGGAAATTATCCAACAGTAACAAAGTCCTTAAACCTGCACATACTTTGATCCAGTAATTTCCCCCTTTAAGGCTGTATCCTGGAAGGTTATCATGGGTGTGTGCAAAAATTTACATTCAGCTTATTATATACTGATAACAACATAAATAAGTGAATAACCAAAATGTTCAGTACTGGAAATTGATTAGACACAATAATATGATGCAATTACTAAATATGTTGTGATAAAAAAGGAAAAGAAATTTACAATAGTAAAAAGAAATGGAAAAAATACAAGACAACCTATAAGACATACTCAAAATCATAACTACACAGACAGACAAGCAATCCCACACAAAAACATGCAAAAAATTAAGTGAGTTTTCTAGGTATTTTATTGTTTGCTTTGTACTCAACTAGACTTTTGATTTTTTTTTAGATGTATTTATGTTTCAGTAAGGAGAAAATGTTTTTATTTTTGTTTTGTTTTTTCTAAGAAAAAGATTTGAGGATAAACCAGAAGCCGTCCTTAGACTTCGCAAATCCATCCACGATGCCAAGTTATCAGGTTACTTTAAACGGTAATGGAATATTCTGGAAAGGTATGAGAGGATTTTAGTGAAAAGTCACTGTAGCGAGGTGAAGAATGTCTCAGAATGCACAGGCAGTTGCACAGCTGGGCATGATGAAAGTCAGTTGGAAGATTTGGAAGATTCCAGACAACACTAATCTAGGAGAGGTTACCAGTATCCACTCTAGAGCAGGTAATCCATCAGCCTCCTTCTGGGGACCCGTGTCCTCCTTCTCTGTCCACGGTGCATCCCTGTGACCTGTCAGCCTCCCCACTCTTTCTTCTCTTCACATTCCTTCACACATTCTCAGGACTACACTTGACTGATGTGCCCCAGGGCCTCTGGCTTCACAGGGTCTTTGATGCTCTCTACCTGGCTAGTCCATGCTTCTCAGTTCTAGCCGCTCCATGACTTTGGTCATCCTGGGCACATGTGTCCACTTCTGTTCTTAACAGCCAAGAACGAGGAAAGGAGAAAGTATAATTAAGGCTGTCCATGAACGTATTAACTTCATAGATTCACAGGAAGAAAACCACATCAAGACAACTGACCTTCCAAGAGAGCAACAATATTCCACATGCCGAGATCCCATGGGATAATGTAATTTTTGGCAAGAGGAAGATTTTCCATGTTCAGTCTTGGGGTTCTTCTAAGTCAGATCCTTGTTGGAGGTTCATAATGCAAATTCGCATATGAAGGATTCTATATTAATGAAATGTACTTGATTTTTCTCAAAGCTAAGTTTCACAAGCTCTTTAAGCAGGAAATCATTTTGTGTTCTCCCAAACACCTTTGAGCCACGGGACCTGTTTATAAAATGTCTGCTGTAGAACAAGCTGCCTTCACGGAATAACAATTAGCAATTTTCTTTCTTGCTTTTCTTTCATTTTTGAAATGTGTCTCACTGTGTAAACTAGGCTGACCTTAAACCCACGGCAATCCCCCTGCCTCAGTCTCCCAAATGCTGCTATATTACAAGTGTGCATGAGCATATCCAGTCTTTCTTCCTTTTTTCTCAATCCCTTTCTTTCTTCCTTCTTTCTTTCCTTCATTTCTTTAGTCCTTTTTTCTTCAGTACTAAGAATCAAACCCAAAGTTTTTTTTCACACTAAGCAAGTGTGAACTCACTCAGCTATTAGTTGTATCTTAGACTTTAAGTAGGAATTGATTTCTGTCCTCTTTGAAGTCCTTGAATTCTTTAGTCATGTTTTTAACTGTTCTTTTAAGTTCTGTGTCCTGAGATTTGCACTAGAGAACATTTCTATAGGACTTGGTCTTTAAAAAGGACCGATGTCTTGGTCCTTCATATTGAAGGTCCTGGGTCAGATGAGGCAAGGTAGCACAGGAGTATGGCTCCTACCTGAGTCTCAGATAGAACCTGAAACAAAGAAAAAATGTTTCGGTTTGGAAATAGATGTAAACAGGTAGTATGGATGAAGTTTTTTGGCTTCTTCCTGTGGAAATGTCTTGGATGGCTCACAACACTAAGAAGCAGACATCTAAACAGCTGAGATAAAAATAAAAAAAGGTAAAGACAGGGGAGGAAAGGTTCATTTTAATAACCTAAATGCTATGAGGGCTCTTGGGAGAACCAGAGAAACAGCAAGGACGTGTGCACTTCAGAGGTGTTGGATGCTGTGGAGGTGTTGGACCCTGGCTGCATGGATTTTTTTGTCTTTGGTTTTATGTTGTGCTGTCTGGGTTTTCCTTTGTGACACTTTGCTGTGATGTTGGCCTGGACTCCACGCTTGGACAGTGAAGCTTGTGACTCAGCCCATCCAGCAGGAACGTGGACTTCCAGTCATGGGACTCACTGTGGTTAGAACACAGGGCTGCTGGGAGAGATGAGTGCGGACATGAGCAGAGGCAAGGAAGATAAAATGGGTGCTTGGCTCATTTTTTTCTTTTAATTTTTACTTCTTCACATTTTATTCATTATATAACCCAATTGAAGACCCTTCCCTCAACACCCTAAGTCCTACCCTCCCTCTTCCACCTATTCCCTTCCCATAGTCCACTGAAAGGAGGAGTTCTCCAGTATTGCCATCTGCCCATAGCTTCTTAAGTCTCAGTAGGACTGACTGAATCCTCTTCCTCCATAGCCTGGCAAGGCTGCATCACCAGGAGCTAGTGATCAAAGAGCTGTCAACTGAGTTCATGACAGAGGCAGCCCCTGCTCCCCTCACTCAGAGATCCACATGGAGACTGAGCTGCCAATCAGCCACATCTGAGCAGGGGGTCTAGGTCTTCTTCATGCTCATCTGTTGGCTCATCATTTTTTTTTGTCAGTTTGTTTCTGCACAGAAGATGAAGCTTAAAGAGCCCATCCAGTAACTTAATCAGGTTAAAGACATGCACTTATGTGGCTTTTTAATGTGATAGGACTTCTTTTTTCATTTTTATTTTATATTAATCACAGGTTATATACTTTGTATCCCAGCTGAAGCCCCCTCCCGAATTCCATCCCTATCCCTCCCTTCCCTCCCTCATCTCCTCCCTGCACCTTTCTAAGTCCACTGATAGGGGAGGACCTCCTCCCCTTCCATCTAACTTTAGCATATCAGGTCTCTTCGGGAATGGCTGCAATGTCCTCCTCTGTGGCCTAGCAAGGCTGCTCCTCCCTCGAGGGACAGGGAGGTCAAAGAGCCAGGCATTGAGTTCATGTCCAAAATAGTTTTTGTTCCCCTTACTAGTATACCCACTTGGGTATTGAGCTACCATTTGCTACATAGAAGCAGGGTTCTAGGTTATAACCATACATGGTCATTGGTTGGAGAAACAGTCTCATAAAAGACCCTTGTGCCCTGATATATTCGGTTCTTGCAGAGCTCTTGACCTCTTCAGGTCATACTAACTCCCCCTTCTTTCATATGATTCCCTGCACTCTGCCAAAGGATTGGTTATGTTTCTTAATATTTGCTTTGATACATTGCTAGGAAGAGTGTTTTCGAGGCCCTCTGTGGCCAGCTCTTGTCCTGCTGTTTGTTTACTCCTACATCCAATGTCCATCCCATTTGACTTCCTAAGTGAGTATTAATCCTCTTACCCCAGGTCCTCTTTCTTGTTTATCTTCTTTAGGTGTATAGATTTCTGTATTTTTATCCTATCTTATAGGTCTATATAAGTGAGTATATACAATGTGTGTCTTTCTGCTTTTGGGATACCTCACTCAGGAT